>OY283151.1:1858359-2477813 GCA_958299815.1 Sarcophaga carnaria | reverse complement strand
ATAAATTAAATTCATGTTTATTGCCTTTGTTTACTGTTTTTAATCGCTTTATTACTTTAAGAATCTTTCTTGGTATTTTTCTTATTCTTATTCATATTAGGAAGCATTTTATTACATCGTCGTGAAAAAAATACAACAAAAGCAAACAAAAAGATTTTGCCAATGTATGATATTTCTATAAAAATAAAGATGTTTCCAAAGACTATTTAGCCTGTTTTTATGGGGAGTATCTCTGAGAAATTTATTAATATAAACTTTCATTTTAATAAGTATGTGTATCATTTGGAAGAAATAAAAAATTAAAGTCTAGGTTTTAATCCGGACTAAAGGGTTGTAATGACCAATTATGTAAGTATGTAATTCGCTATTAGTCTAGCTAACGTTTTCCTTCCTTAGTGACATTATCTCCCGGGATTCGTTTTTCGCAAGAGATTTATACTCTAGCAACCTCTGGCAGAGTTTCACACAGAAGACCGCCCCTACAAACTGTGCCGAGGCAGAGCTGAGGATGTGCAAAACGAATTTTATAAATTTACCACACAATGACTCACATCAAAGAGAAGATATGATTCAAGTAATTTTCTCGGTAAGGACGAAAGAAATGTGGTGATAGATTAAGGTTTGGCTAGATTACTTTTCCAAACAATTAGTATCTTATGATAGCGACGTTGTGGATACTCTGGAACCGAGTGCAAACAAATCAAATAATCGCCTTCTGTTGTAATTGTTTTTTAATCCAATTAGAAATTAAGAGATTGCTGGAAAAAGTAAAAAAATGAATCGAGATTGAAATAAAATGTCGTTTTATATGCATAATAGGCATGAGCTACACTTACCAATTAACATTTTGTTTCATGTTATTGTTATCATTCCGTTAGTTGTTGCTGATACATTCAGTTAGGATTACGACCTAGCTTCTCACACCACTTACGTTGTGTACGTTAATTTTATACATGAGTGGCGCGACCTACAGTTTAAAGTCAACTTCGAACGACAGATTTTTTTGAGAAACTTTTCATGACAATTTTATTTACTCTCAGAGTTTTTTCCAGAAATATGCTGAGATATATAAATTATTTTTATTGTGGTTGTTGTAGTTGTTGTTATCCTTTTTTTACAACTTGTAATAAAATCTTGTGACACGATCTTTAGGTTCAAAACAGGCGCCAGCAGCTCATTTTAATATGATTCGTTTGGTAATTTATTTACAACAGTTTAAGTCTTCATTTTTATTACATTTATTTTCGTTTGTATTAAAAATTATATTAAATTAAAAGGCAGTTTCTCTTGATTTCATTAACTATAGCTCAGCGACTATTTCCACTACAGCGTATTTTATCGAATACCAACACTGTTAGCTACTAATTTTAATTAGAGTCTTTTAAATTGTGTGTATGTGTGTTTTTTATTAGTTAGTACAAATTGTATGTTGATTTAAGCTTAAACCTTATATTATACGAGGCGCTATAAACTATAAAAAACTAGAGAATTTATGATATTTTGAAACATCCTTCTAGTATTTGTAATGAAAAGTAATAATCAATTATTTGTGCCTGCTCAATCGAACTCCTCCCAAAACTAATACCAGCTTAATTATGACTGCAATTATGCTTCACAAAAAATATACACACTTTTGCTAAAGATGTTTAGACATCCATACAACAGAAGGCAAAATTGTGTAAGCGATGGCAATCGTTTTAAGACTTGTGGACCCGTAGTATATGTGACGTTGTGATAATGATGTGATGATTTAGATTAAAAAATTACAACAACATTTTTGAAATTAATGAAAAAGAGTTAATTAAATAACATTAATAAATTTTCTTAACATTTTTTATATTTTCATTTTGCATTAATAGCAGCTGGAGTTCTGCAAGTGCTGTTCACAACTAGTTTGCAGCAGCATTCTTGCGTTTTAATTGAATACATCCCATTAAAGAGGGTCCAAACTTATTTTATGTAGAAGATTAAAATTGAGGTCAAATAATTTTTAATCAAAGATTTAAAAATATGGTTTGTTGTATAAAAAATCATTCAACAACCAATTTAGTATTTCATTTAAATCGACTGCAAATGTAGCGAAACAAAATATGTATTTCCAACACAACGTTTTGGACTGTTTCATGCCAGTGCTGAGTGAGGCCGCAGTACTGTGAACTATTACCTTCCAATGAGACAACATTCTACCCATTAGGCTACCCCGACCACATAAAGTATTCTAGTATTCAGCAAATCTGATACACCTACACCTTTAAATACGTGCTATACTTAGGGCCATTATTATAACTTGCCGTTAAAGTTGGATTTAGTAAACGTTAACTTTAGCTAAAGTCAAAAGTCAACTTTAACTTATTTCAGTTATTACAATCTGCTGATAAAATAAAGTTAACTTTTTCAAAAATATGGCAGTGCCGGAGCAATGTCGATAGCATTACCTCAATGAAGCAAGTTTTTTTTAAACCCAGTGGCAATGACGGAATTTTCTTTTGGTTGTATTTGCTCATTTTGTATATATTTGAAGTTGCCATATTGAATAGGATGATCCTCTCTTTAGCTTAAAGCTCACTTCTATCTTATTGTCCACTTATAATAATGAAAAACAATTTATCTGCCCGTTAAAATCCCCCTTCAATTAACGGCTAGTTGTAATAATGGCCCTTATAGGGAACCAATAAGTTACTAGAATGGTTTTTATTCTTTGTATACAGCAGAGCAGAGAAGTCGTGGTAGTCTAGTAGGTAGTGTGTTGGCTTATTAGACGTAAAGCCAGGGTTCGAGTACCAGGCCAGACATCAAAACAACACACAAAAAGTATTTCTTCGGCGATTTCGGCGAAATCTTCTGATAAGTGGTGTGAGAAACTAGGTCGTAATCCTGACTGAAGGGCCAATTATGTATACAGCAGAGCAACAAATTGTTCAAATTTATTTTAAAATTAATTTAAAATAAACCTATCACGGCCTGCTACCCTATCCTATCCTATGTAGAAAAGAAACGGAAACTAAAGCCGGACGTGGTCGGTAAAGCTCAATGAAATGATTAATTTCGAACTCTGGACCATATTAAAAACGAAGCAAAATTCTATTTATGACCCGATTACATAAAATTCATACCGTTATCATAGGGACAAATGTAGAATTTCTAAATCCATATATGTATTGTTGGAAATGCATTCATTTAGTATGTGATTCCTGCACTTTGTAACAATTTTTGCTTTTATTTAAATTTAAAGAGATGTCGTTCCAGGTTGATGTTGCTTCAATTGCTTATCGTTTTGTGCAAATTATAAAATTGGTTAAACAAGCCTGTCTGTATCGTCAAACAACGTTGCAATTTATACCAACATTTTTGAAGTGTAGGTGGGCCACCGACTTCTTCGTGTATCTTTCCATTTTTGTTTTTCCTTATTCTGACTTTTTTTTGTCAAAGCATGAGTATGGTAAACACTTTCTCTGCTGACAAATCATCCAGCCACTCATAACAAATTGAAAGGAAAAACAAAATCATATAAAAGGTAAACGAAATCTAATAATTAGCATAAACGTGCCGGATTATTTGTTTTTATTTGAGCCTTTTTTACAATCCAAACTAAAAAAAAAATTGTGTCTAAAGATTGCATGAAAATGCTGTTGGTGCACACGTTATTTGCAGTATCAGATTCAACACCTTCGTGGTATTTTAAGCCATTGGAAACTATCAAAATAAACAAACAATAAACAATAATATTTATATGACAATATATACTCATAACTGATTCCTTTTTGATGGTTCGTAACGAAAAACGATAATTTTTATTGGCTAGAGCAACAAAAAAAAAAACAAACAATTTGTTAGACAAGTTTTATAATTCAAAGAAAAACTCATTTCAATCAATCGGCAACAAGTGTGATGTAATACGTACAATTTTATCAAATTACAAACTGTTTTTTCTTATTCTTCTAAAAATTTAAAGATGAATTCACGGAATTAAATTTACAATGTAATATAAAGCTAGGGCTGGGGCAATAGACTCGTATCTAATAGATTATTTTCCAGAGCATACTATTGTGTAATACAGAGAATGAAATAAGAAACTGAACTCCTTAAACCCATCCATTGGCATTACATCAATGCTGTCTCGTATATACAGAATGGGGAAACGCAAAAAATGAAATTGTAGTCTTAACTCCTCTATACCATGTTGCATTATCGATTCAGCGAAATAAGGCAAACTGACCAACCTCAAAAGCACTTCCTAATTATAAGCATAATATCCTTCTGCTTAACGACTTATTAAGTCTCTGTAGTCTAGTAGGTAGTGTGTTGGCTTATTAGACGTGAGGCCAGGGTTCAAACCACAGGTCCAACATCTCCAAGATAACGAAAATATGAAAAAATATTTTTTCCGCGACTTCCTCTGAACAGGTTTCTGGCAGAAACTCTCAGAGTAAATAAAATTGCCATGAAAAGTTTCTCAATAAAATCTGTCTGCCGGAATAGACTTTAAACTGCAGGTTCCGCAACTCATGAATAAAGTTAACACACACAACATTAGTGGTGTGAGAAGCTAGGTTGTAATCCTGACTGAAATATCGACTATCGGTGGAGGGTTGTGGGTTCAATTCCCATCAGAGACTTTGGTCTGCTATATTACACAGAGCATATGGTCGATTACTCTGCTCGTAATTATTAGATATAATCTGAAATTGTGTTGTAATTACTAAATTAAAAATATCTTACTTTCCATAATGAAAATTAAGAAAACTGGTGAAAAGATTTGATACCAATCATCATCTCATTTTCACCCAGAGATCAGCAAAGAGTCATATTTTCGCAGTCATAAGAACTCATGAAATTTTGAATATAATTGAGTCAACAATATTGAAATTTTTAACTACTCTGATTCATTCATACTCACTACAACATTGATTTATAAGTACGGGATGCAATGAGTATGAGTACAACGTTGACATCAAACTCATACCATTCGAAATATGTTTGATTCATAAGCCTATTCATTTAGATTCTTACTTTAGAAAAATACTTATAAATGATTCGAGTGACTCGAAAAGTAGAGGAAAAAAGACACATAAGCAAAAAAGACAGAGCAGCAAGCATAGCAAACACACACCCATTTAGTGATTATTTTAATGTTCGTACGCGATTCGTACTTATTTTGTGTTTCGTGTACTTATATGTATGTTGAGTTATGGAGTGTCGAAATCAACAACATCATACGTGTTGTTAAGTATGAATATGATGAGTACTTCAAACTTTGAATATGAGTAGAGTTTCCATGATATTAAAACAAGTATGAATGGGTATAAGTATCAGAAATTATGAGTATGATTCGCTTCTACTCATCTTTTTGAATACTCATTGCTGATCTCTGTTTTCACCATATTAGGTTGTATTGTAACAAAAACAATTCTTATAAATAGTAAAGGATCTTCCAGTATATGTTTAACGTAATATTTTTATTTTTTTTTTTTCCCATTGATTGCTATTGATCAGTACTTATATATAATATTCGCAGACATATGGTCATCTATATGTCTCCACTATGTAATATCCGAGATACGTTGTTGCAGAAGAAAATTAAAAATTATGTTGAGAAATTTGTGGTTGCGATTAAATAATTTCGCTCAAAATATCAAGTAATTGCGGTTATTAAATATCAATAAAATTATAATTTTCTTTATATATTTTTTTTAAATGTTGATGATTTGCACCACTACTACTACAATACAAAACTGTGTTTGTTTGTGTGTAATATATTAATTTTTTTAACCGTAACTTACTTCGTATTATTATTACGGTATTAACGATGCAACTTAGAATTATAATATCCATGGATTTACATACATATGTACATATGTTTTGTTCCACTATTTATATGTATGTGATGGTTTTACAGCTCTTGAGTAATAAGCAGTTTAACCGTTCACTTTATAACTTTTCTTGTGTTCTAAGTATTTGCACTTAAAAAATTTACGGCCATAATAAAATCATTTGAATACGTTCATATTCATGTGTGAAAAATACTAAAAACGAAAAAAAACTTTAATAGCTTCGGATTATGGCAAATGGTGTAAACACATTAAATCAGTGCCAGTTTAAAAAGGTAAATTATTAAACAACAACAAAAAATATTATGTATAAATGTTAGCAACTATTTTTGGTAGTTGCTTTATTAGGCTACTTGTAATATGTACTACCACAGTTTGTATCCATGGCCAATAACTTGATGGAAATTTAAAACAAAAAGAATAATTTTGCTATTATTTGCATGTCGAATTTGTTTTTAGCTACACTTGTAATTAAACATCTTATCTTTGTTGTAATTTTAAAAGTTTAAAAGAGTTCTTGTGCGGTAACTGACTTTAGAGTTGGCAATTAATTTCTTGTTTTTTATTGGCAGATTAAAGCGTTCACAGTACTTATTATTACGAGTATATTGACCATGAAAAGCGCTTAGAAAAATGGATTCAAATGTAAACTAATTCTACTTTTAAATACTCAATACATATAACGTTGCATTGTTTACATAAAGTTCAGCCAGACTTTAGAAGCATTTGAGAAAGTCCATTCATTTTATTCTCTTGTTTTCCTTAACACAATTATCGTTAGTAATGGAAGTCAGAAGTACATAGTTTATATACATACATACATACATAATTGATCATTACAACCCTTTAGTTAGGATTACGAACTAGCTTCTCACGGCACTCATGTGGTGTGCGTTAATTTTATACATGAGTGAAAATCAAAAAATCAAAATGAAAATCTGAAAAATTATTTCTTCGGTGACTTCCTCTGAGCAGATTTCTAACAAAAACTCTGGAGAGTAAATAAAAAATTACCATGAAAAGTTTCTCAAAAAAATTTGTCGTTCGGAATCGACTTTAAACTGTAGGTCCCGCCACTTATGTATAAAATTAACACACACAACATAAGTGGTATGAGAAACTAGGTCCATAATCCTTTCTGAAGGGTTGTAATGACCAATTATGTATGTATCATTCCAATTGAGAACAGAGAGAATATCATCTTCTGCTTTCGTTAATTATAAAGTTTTTTAACATTATCCCATGACAATGGCCAATTAACGTTGTAAAATCGATAAAACTTTGAAAATGTTTTTTTTTTAACTTTCAACATAACAATGGTTTCTAGCGATTCTGAAGCAATTTGATATGTTTATTTCGTTCCTGTATTAAATTTTAAATTGCAATTGCAAGGCAGCATCATTTTGCTAATACAATGCAAATTTTTAAAAATATTTTAGTTTTTTTTTGTATTCTTCTTTCAATTTGTAATGGAAGCAAGCAAATTAAATGTTCTTGTGTAATATGGTGTTACTTTCATAAAATGAAATCAAAAGTTCATTGCTTCTAGCAATAAAAAAAGGAAAAAAGTTTCTACAAAAAAAAAAAACGGATTTTCTGTTGTATTTGATTTTCTGAAGTATTTGAAATGAAAGATTGAAGATCAAAGCACTAATTAAATCAGATCTGCTTCAAATGCATTCTATGTTCACTATTTCTATCCAGCTCTTCCCGTTAACAGCGAGCTGAATCTAGTGTGGAATGAAAATGAATTTTAGTCTTCACCATGCATAATATTTTCTTAATAATTGAAATTCAATTCTATACAAATAAATTTAAATTTAATGAATCCAAATGTAAGAAAATAATATGAGAATTGAATCGTATAAATATTACATGAATAGCATCCAATTTTTATAGCATTTTTTTTGGAATACGCGATATATCGTGGCAGGTTATAAAGTATTGGTTAATAAAGACAATGATTGAATTGGAAAAATTTTAAATGTTACAATAGAAATATTATGAAAATATATTCTAGCACTTGTCTCGAAGCCGCGTACCGTATGATTGTGATGTAATGTAAGGCTAATCGCTAAGAGATACGAAGCTAATAACACTGAAACCTACAGTGCAGAGAAATGTGCAACATTACCCAAGAGTATGGAAAGTATAATCAACCCTTAGCTTGTGAAATATGTAGAACCTACCGACATGATCAACAGTTGCAGTAAGTCTCGTTTCACTGGTGAATGGTAGACGTTATGAACAGAAAAGTTAAAACAGGCCATTGAACGATTTGTTGAGAGTTTGATTGTGGCTGCCGATATTTTCAAGGCATGTCATCGAGTGCACATGGTGCACTTTTATCAAATAAATTACAGAGAGAATTCATTCTTTCTTGCACTATTCGTATGTCAAATGGATTTCTTGCTAAAGTTTGTTCTTCAAACCTAACATCCCCAAACACTTTTAATGTTTCTAATCGTAAACAAAGAAAATCCAATAAACTCTTCTTGATATCGATACTCCTTTGACGTATTTTGTGTACCATTGGGTACTAATCTTGTCAAATTCCAATCACAAAGTATATTTTAATAACTTTTTTCTTTCATATAATTTATTAATCGTTTACGCCATATATTCGCTGACGTATTCAAAGATTATGCTGAAAAAATCAAGAGACATTATTGATCTATTGTATTGCCCATAGCATTTGCATAATAGCTATCATTCATTCTTATGTGTCAACAAGATTTGCAAAAGCTGATGTTTCCAAGAAAAACAAAAAAAATTGATATGCAGACTCCAATAAATTTTCCCGGTACGATATGTATCAATCCATATCGGAAGTCGCCGTAGTCTAGCAGGTAGTGTGTTGGCTTATTAGACGTAAGGCCAGGGTTCAAATCGCAAGTGAGTCATCAAAACGAAAATATGAAAAAAATATATTTCTAAGGCAACTTCCTCTCACTTAATTTCTGGCAAAAACTCTGAGAATAATTGCAGACTTTAAACTGTAGGTCCCGCCACTCATGTATAAAATGAATACACACAACATAAGTTGTGTGAGAAAGTACAAAAGTATGACAAGGCCATAGACGCAGTTAAAGAAATGTATCAATCCATATCATTATACCAGAAGGGCTTTCATGGAAAAAAGTTGCGTTAAGATATATTCACCTACATTATAGATATACATGGGTTACATACATACATAATTAGTCATTACAACCCATCTGTCGGGATTACGACCTGATTTCTCACAACACTTATGTTGCGCGTGCAATTTTTACAGTTTAAAGTTAATTCCGAACGATAGATTTTTTGATAAACATTTTACTACATACTAGACTACGGTGTGAACGATATACATAGCTATGTCACATGCTTGGCACTCGAATGCTTGGCACTGAAGAAAACAACATGCAGCGGTTACTATGTCGTCGGAAAATAACTAAATTTTACTTCAAATAATTCCAAAAAGAACGCGTTGCTACTTGTTTTTCGTTATCAAATATTGAAGGTTTATAGCTAGACGACGCCGAGTACATTCCTAAAAAGCTTATAAGTGCGATATGTTTTGTCATTTGCCACAAGAAAAGCCAATTTAGTTGTAAAAAAATTTATGAAAACCCTTTGCATTAACACGTATTTGGCTATTTTGGCAATTTGCGTACATCCACTTTCTTTTCTAAATAAAAATATTTTTTTAACAATTTTTCGTTTTTCTGCTTTATGCACTGCCAATTTTGTATAAATAATGAATTTTTTTTGTATTTTTGGTTTGTCTTTAAATGGGTTGGTCGAATCACCAGAAATGACTTGAAAAAATAATTCTCATTGAAGGAAAGCTTACAACAAGAATAAGAGCAACAACGATATGTAAGAATACAGAGGAGTTCAAGTCATATTAAAAAGCTGGATATGAAAATCAAGCACTTTCAGTCGTATCTATCAACATTAGGGTTCTAAAGTTAATTCAATGTCTTCTTAAAAATAAAGAAAAAATAGAAATAAAATGAGTTACAACTAAATCTCAATTACAGGGCACTTCAGTTAATAAATTTATTTTGAATAGAAAACAACACACTACCGTATAGCATTGTGGTTTATTTCGTTATTTCGCCAGTTTAATTCTTAACATCGAAAGTTCTATACTACTATCATTTTGAATACAAATATTAAAAATAAATACAAATCCAGTTTAATTAAGTTTACTTTTGATAACCTAGTCTCTTATTCAACAAACTTTAAATGTATATGGAACTGCAAACAAGTAAATTTCAAATTTTTTTTATTCATTTTTTATATTCTTGTTTACATAGTCCAATAATTTAAAAAAAAATACGACTTAACACTCCATATGCAGTTGAACAACTGTATCAACTGTGGCAGCACTCAAAGCTAATTCGCTTCATTGGAAATATTAAAGTGTTTTTCTTTTTTTTTTTAAATTTGAATTATTTTTTGTAGTTGTTGTATGTTTTGTTTATTCTTCGATACATTACGTTATCTGAGGTTTATTATTCCCTGTTTATAGAGTCCAATTCCAAGCTGGAATTTCCAGTATTAAACATTGGTGGAGCTTTGAAAATCTCGTCAGCATTGAGTGTTTATTTGTATATGTTTAGTTTCATATTCGACCAAATTAACAGAAGAGATTCGAATGTAGAAAAAGTTTTTTTTACTATGTTAACAACACTGCCAGAGATTGCTAAGAGAAACAATACCCACATATGGTACCTTTATGTAAAAGAGGATTACTTTAAAATGTTTGTAAACATTTTCTGGAAAGTTTGTGGATTTCTAAGGAGTTCAGGACCTAAAGGGTTAAAAATCTTTTCCGTGTCCTGCCTAAAGAAAAATGTATAAGGCATCACTTCTGATATTAAAATAATAATTTTAGTGTGACATTGATGATGAATTGTTTGTAACTTTACTTGGAGTAGAGAACAGAGATCAGAGATGAATCGTTTTTTCGCTACTCATAAGCATTCATGAAATTTTGAATATAAGTGAGTCAACAATATTGAAATTTAACTATGTACTCTGATTCATTCATACTCACTACAAAATTGATTTATAAGTACAACGTTGGTATCAAACTCATACCATTCGAAATATGTTTGATTCATAAGTCTCATACTCATGCAGATTCATAACTTTAGAAAAATACTTATAAATGATTCGAGTAACACGAAACATTCATCAAAACTTACAGTCTTAATTGTTTTGTTGCATTTGCAAAAAAAGGAAAAAAGACACATAAGCAAAAAAAGACAGAGCAGCAAGCAGAGAAAACACGCAACCTTTTAGTGAGTATTTTATTGTTCGTATGCGAATCATACTTATTTTGTGCTTCGTGTACTTATGTATATGTTGAGTTATGGAGAGTCGAAATCAACAACATCATACGTGTTGTTAAATATGAATATGATGAGCACTTCACATTTTGAATATGAGTAGAGGTTCCATGATATTAAAATAAGTATGAATGCGTATAAGTATCAGAAATTATGAGTATGATTCGATTCTACTCATCCTTTTGAATACTCATTGCTGATCTCTGGTAGAGAATGCTACAAGTCTAAATTTAAATTTTTTATCCCAAAAAGGAGGACAACAATACCTGGTGTTAAATGGCAGCAAGTTTAGTTGGCCTAATAGAATATGGATTATCGTTCTACAACAATTTCTTTTCAATCTACTTATGAATTTTTGAACATTCGTTTGCATATGTTTTGTTTTGTTTGTTGATCACCTGCTCTCCTCCTTGAAAGTACTAAAGTCTCAGACCCTAACTCCTTAACACTGAATATGAAAGAAAAATTAAAAGAATTAAAACATTTTAATCACTTAATGTCATTCACCATAATTTGAAATCTATTCCAACTTGGTAAACAGCATCTTATAAAAAATAAAATTAAAGCAATTAAAAGAATCGATCAATACTTGTTCGCCATAATATATCAAGAGCAGCCACACATTAGCCGATTAGATTGTTTTTGGTGTACCATAGTTGTGTCTATTATCTGTTCAATAATCAATAGTTTTGTTTCATCACATAAACACGAGATGTTAAACGATATCGTATATGAATGTTCATCTGTTGAGAAACACATACTGTCATATTCAATTTAAACTGATGTCTTCTGTGACAGGGTTATTCTTTATTAGGTGTTCAATATGACGTTCAATATCTGCGTTTAATAAACTCAAAGTCTGTTCAAACACGGGCATATTCGGTTATTATGGTCTCAATATATTGGGCTGCTTGTCCCCGACCACACCAAGGTTTTCTAGATCTTTCGTAGCAGTGCTATCCAAATATCAGTGGATACTGAAGTATTTAATGAGGTTGTGGCAGTTATCCCCACGAAAACATCTGGTAAAACTGTCCACCAGTGTCCTCAACGGAATCTAATGGCATGGAGCCCTCGTCGCCGTTATGTGCTGCAAGGTATTCAAAAATCTTGTGGTTGTCATTAAAGGTATGAATGTAATTCAGCACAATTTTCTTTTGCCAAGGATTCAAATGATTGTTTGTTGTTTTTCTTACTCCATATTTATTGTTGTTGTTATTTGTTATCATCGATTCAGTTGGCGTGTTGTTTTTGAGTTGTCTTCGACAAATTCAAAGAAATGTAATATCTTGGACAGGTGAAAAACGACGATAGTGACGATAATGATAGTGATTTTCAAAGTTAATGACGAAGTTTAGATGGAAAGTAAGACGGTTGTATTCATGAGTTTATACGACATAAAAAAGGAAAACAAAGCGATTTTTTGTTTTAATTGCTATGTGAAGTAAAAACTTATAAATGGTAATGCAGTCTATATTTATATGAAAATATAGATAATCATACATGCATGCATCCATAGCGCACATCTTTTAAAGATATGCACTTATTTAGTTTTGTTTGTATCAATAATTGCTTAATTAAATGAAAAGTATTTACATTGAATTTAATTTTCACATCTTGCTGGCATTTAAATGATGATTTTATTGATTTAGAAAATTAATTGACAAAAAATAATATACGTGCAAATTGTATTAAAAAAAAAACATTGAAAAATACTTGGCTTAATTAAACGCTTTAGCGTGAGTTTCACAAACATTAAGGTTATGTTGAAGATTGACCATTGTCTTTGCCATGTAGAGCTGCATTGCTGCCTTAACAAACTTCAGGTTATTGTCAGATGTCGGTGAGCATAACACCCGCCTAGTGATTGATAAACACCCAGGTATTTTATTGGGAGACTTAGGAAAGTCTCGATATTCCCTTTCGTCGGGTGTACCCTTCCCACTTGTGTTCAGTGGAGATTGTTGCTTCTGTTCAGTGGACTGTTGAGCTAGTCGACTTGTCAGGTCATAATTTCTCCTGATGAATCTAGTTTTCGATTTGCATATCCAGCGGTGAAAAAGAAGTAATAATAATGCTTACTAGAAGTAATGCCACGGTTCTATCCCCAGGTCAGACATCAAAACGAAAATATGAAAAAATATTTCTTCGGCAAGTTCTTCTCTGCGGATTTCTGATAAAAACTCTAAGAGCAAATAAAATTGCCATGAAAAGCTTTTGAAAAATCTGTCGTTCAGAGTCGACTTTAAACTGTAGGTCCCGCCAGTCATATATAAAATTAACGCACGCATCATAAGTGGTGTGAGAAACTATGTTGTAATCCTGACTGAAGGATTGTAAAGGCAAATTATGTATGTAATAATGCCGCCTATTTGAAAAACGTATCAAGTTTAATGACTTCGTACTGCACAAAATTTAATACAATTGTTTGTAGATTTTATTTCAATTTCAATTTAGTTTCCTCTCATCTTAATGATAAATCTTGAATATCAGATCATTGAAATTTTAACTAAGCAATGATATTTTTTTATCACATTTTCAACATTTCCATTGATTGAGTAGGAGAAACAGTATACAGAAGCTAAAGAAGGAAAAAAATCGTCAATTTATGATACATATCAATGGCACTTAATCGATTTATATACACTATTAAGCAAAACAATTGTTTAAATGTCCAAATCATTACATGTATAAACGTCCACATACGTGTTAAAGTAAATCTTATCCTCTTTTTACAGGTTAAGCGATTTCGGTTAAAATAAGTTGCAAAAAACCTACCAGTGACAGACAAAGTTAATATCGCCAACGCAAAACCATATTGCTACGAAAATTAAAAATCAAGATACTGGTGTTTTGTTTTTACATCGCTTAACATTAAAATTATAAACAAAAGCTACAAAAACAAAACAATGTAGTAAACAAACCTGTTTACAAATTATCGTATTGCTTAATATAACAATAAACAACAACATAAAAAAATTGTAAACAAGTAAACAAAAATACAACAACAAACGCTACAACAATGAACGTAAACAACATGTACATAAACATAAATGTAAATAGCATGTTTACATATATAGAGATTTTGAGATGGCGAATTTATGAACATTCGCCTGCAAGAGCATTCATCAGACTGTTTACCCTGCCACATAAAAGGCAAGGCAAAGCAGGCGAGTGAGTTAGTAAAGTTCAGTTAGTAAAGTCTGTCTTCTGTGAAGACGCGGTGCATTTGAAGAGAGTAATCATGGTTTGAAGATTTCCGTTACAAAGATCTGTTGCATAATTGCCTAATAATTGTTATTGTTTATACAAAGGGTATAAACAGAGGAATAACAAAGAAAAGCAATTGTTGTTGTTTACATAAAGTTGTGAACAGTGGCACACAGAATTGTGCGAATAATAAAGAATTTTAATTAAAACTAAACACAAATTTATTTTTATTTGATTTGCAATCGAAGAGCTCATATTTTAAACGTTTCTAAAAAGTAAAAACCTAACAATATATTAAAAAAATGTAGATAACATACATATATTGATGACCTTTGGTCATTTCACTATCAGTCTGCACTATGCAGGAGCGCGGACGGTATGTTCACTTAGTGGTTTCGTTAATACGCCGTTGCTGAACTAAACCTTCTACATTTAGTAGTGAAATAGTGGGACGAAAATTCCCATTCATCACTGACTTTGCATAATCATTAGGCACACACTAAAATACAAAAAAAAATTGTTCCTGTCTCTACTCAAGTTTCATTTCAAATAAAGTTGGACACGTTTATCTATAATATTAACGTAATATAATTGAACAGAAATTATGTATAACACATACATATATTTATCGATATTATTTATCGATAATATTAACAAATTAACGAAAAAGAAAACAAATATTGTTTCTGTTGCCAATAAATTCGTATTATTATCGATTACAATGGCTACTGCGTGAGAAAAGTGTTTCGTGTAGATATGTTAACATCGATTTAAACGCAACATTAAATTGATGATTTGACTGCTTGTGGTGTATTCGTTGTGGTTATACATCGAATGTTTCGCTCAGTTGATGCCAACCAACAAAATGGTAAAAATTTTGTAAACAAAAGAAATGAAAATAAATGAAAAGAAAATAAAAAAATGTTAAATTACAGAAAAACATACACTCGCATCCAGATGGTAAACATTGAAACAATTGTATGTAATTGTTCGAATTCGAAATTTCACTTTCTTTTGTGACGACGATCACAATGTTAATGTTAAACGTTTATTTTATCAGAAGACAATCATCCAATATGCCGATATAATGTATGCATATACGTATGTGTGCATATATTACACTGTGAACAACACTAGCATCACTAGTGCAATAGCCAGTCTTTGTTTGGGTCATAAGAAAGTGGCGGCAGCAGTAGCTCACCCACTTAGGTTTTCATCATAGTAATCGTTAAAATGGAACATCCAAGTAAATTGTGTGTTCGCCGTGCATAAAAAATAAGAAAATGATCATGAAAATTGTGCTTTAAACAAAAGAAAAACAGGGATTGTAAACGAATTTTGAAACGTCTACATGTGGCATAAATATCCATTTGTATACATCAATAATATTTTATAATTTTAGAAAAAAAAACTTCAAATTTAAAATGGAATATTTTCCAAAACATGTTGCTTGACTTATGGTAGTTACTTGTTTAAGTCTTGGTTTTCTGGTAAAATCATGAGAAGAGCGTTATGATTTGAAAACTTCATGAAGACATGAGGAAGACACATACATACATAATTCAGTCAGGATTACAACCTAGTTTCTCATACTACTTATGTTGCATTATTATTACTTCTTTTTCATTGTTGGATATGAAAATCGAAAGCGAGATTCATCAGGAGAAATTATGAACTGACTACTCGACTAGCTTAACAGTCCATTGAACAGAAGCATCAATAACCACAGAATACAAGTTGGAAGGGTATACTCGGAGAGAGAGTGGGGGATAATTGGTCATTACAACCCTTTAGTCAAGATTACGACTTAATTTCTCACAACACTTATGTTGTGTGTGTTAATTTTATACATGAGTCGACTTCGAACGACAGATTTTTGAGACACTTTTCATGGCCGTTTTATTTACTTTCAGAGTTTTTACCAAGAATCTTCTGAGAGGAAGTTGCCAACAAAAAATTTTTTTCGATTATCGTTTTGATGGAGGACTGACCTGGGACTTGAACCATGGCCTCTCGTATAATAAGCCAACACAATACCTACTAGACTACGGCGACTACAAGAGTAAGACAACTCGACAGCTCGGATTAGCACAGAATTGTATTTGATTTTTGTTGTACAAAGAATAAAAAATCTCCACTCGTGAATTCTCGTTGAAAATGACAATCACTTGGAGGAACTGAGAGGCAATAAATAGAGCATCTAATTAGTGCTTAAAACACTGATAGTATTCGATAACAGGCAATGGAGAAAAGATCACTCGGCAATATATGGGTGTAGTAGGCTTCTACAAATACTACCACTGTTTAATGCTGCTTATACTAATGCAGTTCTATTTTTTCTCTTCTCTTATTCTCTTAGTTAGTTAATACATACTTTGGTTGCGGTTCATTGACCTTCACTGTACTTGTGGCCACAGTTGTTGGCGCTTGGCCGTTGTTGCATTATTGTTAACAGCCAGTTCAAATGCTGTAAGTACTTTCAGGGTACAAACAGTGAACATAAAGACAGCGACGTAATATAAGAAAAAACGGTTTTCATTAAAATACGAAAAATGTCAATTTCTTGCAAGAAATCAAGGTGACATCAAGATCAAACCGACATAATAAACGATTTTACAAACAGCAGCAACAGCAACAATAAGAAACGGTTTCATTATACCAAAAAAATTGAATTTCATCACTTTTGTTTTCTTTGTTGTACTGAATATGTGCGGTATCTGTACGTAGTGATTATTTGTTGTTACCCTTTAGCATTCGAGGCATTTGTGCAAATGTGTTAACACAATCAAAAGTTTTGGATTTTATTTTTCAATAAATACAATATGATTAACACTTTGATTAGGTGCAATTAATCGATAATTAATAGGCTCATTTTCTATGTTAAAAAGAAGTCGCCGTAGTCTAGCAGGTCGTCTGTTGGCTTATCAGACTCCAGGTCAGACTTCAAAACGAAAATATGAAAAAAAAATATTTCTTCGGCGACTTCCTCTCAGCAGATTTCTGACAGAAACTCTGAGAGTAAATAAAATTGCTATGAAAAGTTTCTCAGACTACTGTCGTTCGGAGTCGACTTTAAACTGTAATTCCCTCCACTCATGTATAAATTTAACACACTCAACATAAATGGTGTGGGAAAATAGGTCGTAATCCTGACTAAAGGGTTGTAATGACCAATTATATTATGTATGTATGTATGTAGTTAAAAAGAAATCAGTAATTACTGCACAGTATTTTGTTCCATTGATTGTAATATTGCAATATTCATGGTTTTTGAAACAATGCTATTTAATGAAACCCTCGGCAAAAACACCACACCAAAGAGAGTATCTTACAGGGTGAGATTGTTAGCTCTAAAACTGTTTCCGACAGCTCTTCACACCAAATTCGGAAATTCTGCTTGCTGATGTATCTATTTAGCTACACATGAGTTTCATCGCAGGAGATAGAATTTTAATGATGTTCATGGTGAAATAGCAAATCTTACTGAGTATTGTATATACATACGTATGTATATTGCCTAGCTACTTCCATAGCTGTTGTATAATAAACCGATTCTTTCAAAATGCACGATAAACTTCTTATATTTTTAATTACACACTCCACAGCACATATTGCCATACAACAAAATTGTAATTTTGTTAGTATTTCGTTAGAATTTTAAAAAATTTTTAAAATTAATTTGCAAACACCGTTGCCCCTTTTTAATAGAAAATCAAAGCCTACCATATTTCTTTAGAAAATATAAAATTTTAAATTAAACTTATTTACTACACTGTTAACAAAAAGCGAGACCGAAAAAAGAAACCAATCAAGGGAAGTAATTGCGCCTACACAAACACTGGGCATGCAGTTACATATAATATGTGAATTATGTAGACCCACGACTGAGGATTGTAATTGTACACCAGCACATTATGTGAGTGAGTACAAGTTTAAATTGTGTATTGACATTTGCATAAATTATGGCTTTGAAATGTTCACAGCGATTTATGACGGTGCAGTGAATAAAAACCTAAAAAAATTAAAAGAAATAATAATGCCTGGCGCACTTGTTGCCACAGTGGTTGTTATTTGGTCAATTTGCATACGTTTGGGTTCAAGATATAAATTGTTAAACAAACAAACTTGAGCTTATTTGTCAAAAACATTACCAAGCAATGCGAGTATCAAACAAAAATTTAAGGTAACCTTAGAGACGTAATTCAAACAATAGATTGATTTATAGTTTTGTCGTTGAATTTTTTTTGTAGATTTTAAAAAACGGAAAATTTCTACACCTGGTTCGCAAATACTCTCATGGTAAAAAGTTAGTAATTCCTTATAACGTATATCACATCCATCAAGACAATTAATCAGAACACTTTGTGCATTGCTGTGAAATTTTTGAATTTAGAACTACTTTCCATGACCAAAGTTATAAATTCTGATTTTTTTAAATTAAATTTACCACACATTAAGGAACACTGGTTCCTTTTTGCAATAATATTTCTTTGCTTTATTTCTGTTTCGTTAATTAAGTTTTTCCAGCTAAGCGGGTGATTGGTCTATTGTAGCCGTTTCTAGAATTCTAGGTTTTCAATAAATCGTTGCCTAGAAACCAAGGATTTGCTTTTGTAGACACTCATACAAGCTACAGTGTGCATCAATACTGAAGCAAAAAAAAAAAAAAAAAATCTGTTCATCAATATTTCTTGATGTTGCACAAGCGTTTAACAAAGTGTGAAACGTAAGTCTAATGTGTAAGCTGTGTAATTTAGATTGAAAACTAAAACTTAAAACTCATTTGCGACGAAATTCAACATCAACGTTATACTGCAACTCTAGGCTGGCCTGCCATGGTATGTAGGGTCTTATAGTTTAAAACAGTACATGTAATAATATTGTTACGTTTTTACCTTTTAAAAACGTTTAAAATATGAGCTCGTAGATTGCAAATAAAATAAAAATTAATATTCTGTTCTGTTTTAATTAAAATTCTTTATTATTCGCACAATTCTGTGTGATACTGTTCACAACTTGATGTAAACAACAACAATTGCTTTGTTTGTTATTCCTCTTTGCGCACTTTTGCGTAAACAATAACAATTACTAGACAATTGTTCAACAGATCTTCAAACCAAAATTACTCTCTTCAAACACACTGCGTCTTCACACAAGACTGACTGAACTTTTACTAACTCAGTTGCCTGCTTTGCCTTGTCTTTTATATGCCAACGTAAACAGTCTGATGAATGTTCTTAAAAGTGAAGTTTCATTGCTTCACCTTCTCGAGATCTCTATAAATGTAAACATCGTTGTTTTATTATCGTTGTTTGTGTATTTTGTTTCCATTTATTCTTGTAGTGTTCGTTTTTGGTACATTTTTGTTTACTTGTTTATCATTTTTTATGCTGGTATTTGGTATTATATTACGCAGCTCGATATTTTCTAAACAAGTTCATTGTTCTTGTTTTTGTAGCTTTTGTTTAGAGTTTTAATGTTCCATTTTCGTAACAATATCAATTTCTGCAAACAAGCATTATAAGAGCCTGGAAAAATTTATACTGAAAGAAAAACATCATAGAAAAATCACCCTTTATATGTAATTTAATAGTTAAAGACAAAATATTTTCTGAGGATTTTTGTTTCAGATTTTTAACGCTTTTCTCTTTTAATGACAGACATTTTAAAACACTTTGTAGCGTATGGACACGTTAAATAAAATTTCTTAGCCACCAGCATTTTTGCGGACGTCATCACCAAACCCGACACCAACATCAACACCCATACTCTGGGTACAGTAAACACTCAAAACTACCGCAACATTTATTTGTGGTTGTAACCATTATGCCTGATGCTTAAACGTTAACAAAATTTAATTAAATTGTCATAATATATGCGTAGTTTTATGAAATGGAAACTTTCATTTTCACTTCATTAGAAAATATGAACAAAAAAGAAAAAATATTTTAAATTTCTTGTCAAATATCGCAGACGGCCAATAAGGCAGACAAGTTTCAGTGGATGAATGTGTACAAAGATGAGCGTACATAGGAAAGAAAGCCTAATTGAATGGATCAGGATTTTGAGGTGATAAAATTATAAAATGTTGACAACTTTAATTAAACATTTTCAAAAGTGCTACTTCATTTAAGTGTGTAAACAAGTGAACAGTATTGCTACTGGAACCTCATGATATGATATATTTTTATAATGTCGGCAGACAGGTGAAGGCACAATTACATAAGTTATATTCACATTTCCACCCGGTTTTTATGGACAAAGTTTGATGATTATAATTCAGTAGTTTTGGTTTCATACTACAAACATTTCAAATTTTAGTGTTTCTCTTACGTGATGAAAGGATTCTCAAGAAATCGTATAAATTTTGTACACTACCGCTAATAGACTATGTATTCTACATTTTAAAGGGCTTTGGAAAATATTCAAACATAACCCTACGTTAAGCAAGCACATTGCTGCAGGTAACTAACATTCTACCAACCAAAACAAAAGACTTAAGACACATACATGATTTCGGAAAGCACAAATTGTTGCCTAAAATATAAAATAATTTTGACTGGGCATTTAAAATGTTCATTGATTACGTGAATATATAGATTTCGTTGATTTTAATAAATTAATAAAAAAAAGAAATTAGTCCTTAAAAAAGAAAACAACTGATATTGTACAATATCTTGATAGTTTGTATTTATTTTTATTTATTTATTCTTACATTTTCTATTTTGCTTTTCCACATACTACAACAATTAGTTAATTGCAGTCAAATGTTAACTCTTTTTATCATTTATTTGTAACTGCTACTGGCAGTTGAAAAAAGAAAAACAGTCAAAACCAAAAATACTACAATCATTTACTATTCGAATATGTACGTGTACAGTAGAGCTAAAAACATAGATAATGCCAAAGGTTTTTTAAAAAGTTTTGTTTAATTTAGAACTAAAATGGCAGCAGAAAAAGGTTTTGTGTTAATCACATACATACATACATAATTGGGCATTACAAACACATTAGTCAGGATACGACCTAGCTTTTCACACCATTTATGTTGTGTGTGTTAATTCTATACGTGAGTGGTGGGACCTACAGTTTAAACTCCTTTCCGAACGACAGATTTTTGAGAAACTTTTCATGGCAATTTTATTTACTCTCAGAGTTTTTGTTAGAAATCTGCTGAGAAAAGTCTCTAAAGAAATATTTTTTTCATATTTTCGTTTTGATGTCTGACATGGGTTTTAAACCGAGGCCTTACGTCTAATAAGCCAACACACTACCTGCTATACTAAGGCGACTTCTCTTTAACTAAATGGAGAAGTTAGACATGTAACCAAAGCTAGACCAAAAGGAGAGTTGGTTAAAAATTTGTTTTGAATAGTGCCCGTAAAGATCATGCGATTTGACTCTTCTAGAACTTTTTGTTGGCATTCGCATAGCATGGTGAGATATCGACTGAAATGCTGGACATACATTTATGCCAATTGAAGCACTGTGGGCTTAAAAACTAAATTTCTGGCATTTCGTTCACTTTCATACATTTTTTTTTATTTGAGTTTTTCAAACCCTAACGGTGTGAAGTCGCCATTGTCTAGTAGGTAGTTTGTTGGCTTATTAGACGTAAGGCCACGGTCCTATCCCCAGGACAGACATCAAAAACGAAAATATGAAAAAAATATTACTTCGGTGACTTCCTCTCTCAGCAAATTTTTAGCAAAAACTCTGAGAGCAAAAAAAATTGCCATGAAATGTTTCTCAAAAATTTGTCGTTCGAAGTCGACTTTAAACTGTAGGTCCCACCACTCATTTATAAAATTAACGCACACAACTTAAGTGGTGTGAGAAGCTAGGTCTTAATCCTGTCTAAAGGGTTGTAATAACCAATTACGGTTAAGTAACGGTTAAAAATCATTTCGTATTTTTATATATCAAACTGTGTAATGCAATCGAAAAATGTCACTTAACTTTAGTGTGATAGCAATTCTGTAATACTTCTACGAAATACAAAAGCTGCTATTGTAGTCTTTAAAAATGGTCGAAGTCTCTGACTTCTTTCCCCTTTTTTAATAGTGATTTCTGCATTAAATAGGGTACAAATACTAACATGAGGAGAGGCTTGTTTCAAGCTCGAAATAAGGCCATTTCTTTATTTCATTTTAATCAAGCCACAAAAAAAAGGCTACAACAAATGTTTTAGCCATTGTTAATATTTATTAATTGGCATCCTATTATGTACTATTTTTATGTAAATATTCGGTTTTCTAACTTTTTTTTACAATTTATTAGCTTTTTCTACTTAATTACAGTAATTTATTGCAAGGAGGCGGATCATAATGATTTAAGCTAAAATAATAAGTTTAAATAACATGGGTATTAATTTTGGAATTAAAAACTGCACTAATATATACTAACATAACTGCAGAATATCAAAACTGTTTTATCTAAAGCCAAGAAAAACCTGAGCATCATATAAATTTGTTGCCGCAAATTCATTACAAACATGCCATAAAATAAAAACACTAAGAAGCTTGACTTTTTTTTCCTTGATATGCTTACATAATATTGTTTTAAGCCTTCCATAGATAGAAAAATAAAAACTGTAGGCATGAGTATGTATGTAATGAATGTATATGTATGTGCAAATCTTGTAAAAATATTGACAATTTAAATCAATTTTCAAAAAAGCTTTTCTCATACGTACGGGTAATTTTTGAATTTATTAAACATTTTATGCGAAAATATACTATTTGCACTGAACACGCAAAATAAAAGTAATTGTGTTACGCATTTTACAAGCCGTGTTATCTTTATTATTGATTTTATTTTTCTGAATTTTTTGCCTAAATTTGCATGCTTAATTCGCACGATTTGCATGTGCACATTTCATAAATTATTTTGTTTTTTTTTTGTTGTATTTTTCGGTTTTCTCTTTCAAAAATCATATACAATTATGAGCAGAAAAGTAAACAAGCGTTTTAACTTTATTTTAAAAGAAATTGTACGTGCAGATCATATTTTTGAAAAACAATTTTAACAAATTATGCAAGACAATCATAATTTTAACAGGCTTGTAAAAGTTATTTCAATTAAATTTTACTTTAAAAGGTTTGTGTAACGTACACTTGTACCCCGATTGGCCAGGCCGAATAAATGAGTCTTAGGTATTCATATGTAATTTGAATAAGAAATATTTAAATGCCAAAGGAAATCTTTCGCAAAGTGATAGCTTCATTTAATTTCCATGAAAACTGAAAGACTTGCTGGGTAAGCAAATGAGGAGTCGTAACCTCTGCATCAGAGATCAGCAATGAGTATTCAAAATGATGAGTAAAATCGAATCATACTCATAATTTCTGATACTTATACGCATTCATACTTATTTTAATATCATGGAACCTCTACTCATATTCAAAATGTGACGTACACATCGTATTCATACTTAACAACGCGTATGATGCGTGAAGATTGTGTGTTTGCTCTGCCTGCTGCTCTGTCTTTTTCCTTTTTTTTGTCAATGCTATAACAACTAAGACTGTAAATTTTTTATGAATCTGAATGAGTAGGCTTATGAATCAAACATATTTTGAATGGTATGAGTTTGATGTCAACGTTGTACGCATACTCATTGGAACCTGTACTTATAAAACAACGTTGTAGTGAGTACGAATGAATCCGAGTAGTTACATTTCAATATTGTTGACTCACTTATATTCAAAATGTCATGAGTGCTTATTAGTAGCGAAAAAGCAATTTTTTGTTGATCTCTGCTCTGTATTTAACTGGAAAACTGCCTTTACGGACCGGTGTCCCTTAGCGTTTACAATAAATTTTTTGCGTTTTTTGGTTAAGTGAACATTTCACCACAGTTTTCTGTTCAAAGGAACATTTACGAGTGGAGTTAATTAAAACCAAGGAACTAAAAACTTAGTTGAATAATTTCTTTTCATTAAATTTAAAAATTTTTTTTTATTATTCTGACACTCCTTATCTATAAAATATTTTCAGTAGCGCTTATTTTATGTAAAATAAATGCTTTTATATTATCTTTTTCCTGTACTTTTTTTTAAAAAAAAGAGACTTCATTTATGTACAAAATTTATCAGTGACGGCATAAATGAAAAATTTATCAATTTTTATGTCTCGCATATTTTATTATTTTTAAAATCATTTTTCTTCTAATCTTTGACTAATTTTTTACTGCTGCTGTATGTGTAACGTGTAAACATTTATTTATTTTACACGTTCATGATTTTTTTTATAAATTTTATCTCCTGGCTAATAATAAAATTTATGGCCTTGATTTGTTTTCAAATGTTTTTCAGTGTTAGACAATGTAAATTTTATTATTTTTATCAATTTTGGCGTATCAGACAGCAATTAAAACATTAAATAAAATAAATGCAAACAAATTGCATTCATAAAAACAATCCAAAGATTATCGAAAAAAAAACATGTCATTAGAGCTGGTGTAGCACGAATTTCTGATACGACCTCTTAAACAAATTGTGAAAACATGTGTAAATATATTTTGATCTGCTGCTTACATATATATCACTCGAAGACCCAAAATCACTAACCCTTCAATAAATTTCATTAAAGAGTTACGAATATATTTCATTTAATTCATTTTCATTCAATATTTTGCAATAAACGAAGGAAAAACGAGCAAATTTTTAAAAATTGTCAGAAACAATTGTACAACTATTAAGTGCTGATGTATTAAATTTCATGCAAGTACTCAATCGTTATTGTTTTATAATGAAATATTAATCAATATGATTGAAAATACATACACATGACATATGAAAAATAATTCACTTGCCTTGAACTAATAAATGTTTTATTTTGTATTCTGAATTCTTATATGCTTGTGAGTTATGTGTCTTCAAACAAGCGCTACAGCACATAGAGCATAAATTATTTTTAAAACTCTAAAAATTCATGTCAACATGTATTATTTATGATGTTATTTGAAAAGCAATAAAACCAAGACATTTCTGTGTACTAAATCATATAAATTTTAATATTTTATTGTATTGTTAGGTTAGGTTAGAGGACGTGTACTTGTCAATTAAGACAAGTACAGTACCCGGAGGTCAAATTGACTCATTGTACAACGTCCTATTTTCTCACACCACTTACGTTGTGTGTGTTAATTTAATACATGAGTGGCGGGACCCACAGTTTAAAGTCATCTCCGAACGACAGATTTTTGAGAATCTTTTTCATGGCAATTTTATTTACTCTCAGAGTTTTTGCCAGAAATCTGCTGAGAGGAAGTCGCCGAAGAAATACTTTTTGAATTTTGTCTTGATATCTGGCCTGGGGCTCGAATCCTGGCTTTACGTCTAATAATGGCTTTACGAAAATGAAAAATCTAGATGCTGGTATTTCGCCTTTACATCGCTTAACATTAAAATTATAAACAAAAGCTACAAAAACAAAACAATGCATTAAACGAACTTAATATAACAACAAACACCAACATAAAAAAATGGTAAACAAGTAAACAAAAATCCACAAACAACACTACCATAATAAATGTAAACAACGATGTTTACATTTATAGAGATTTCGAGAAGCCACAGTCATGAATATTGGCCTTCAAGAACACTCATCAGAGTTTTTACTCCGTTATATAAAAGGCAAGGCAAAGCAGGCGACTGTTTTAGTAACGATCAGTCAGTCTTGTGTGAAGACTAGTAATGTGTCTAGTAATTGTCATTGTTTATGCAGAGTGTAAGCAGAGGAATAACAAACAAAGCAATTGTTGTTGTTATATTAAGTTGTGAATTGTGAATTGTGAATTGTGCGAATAAAAAAGAATTTTAATTAAAACTTAAAACAAATTTCTTTTTTATTTTATTTGCAATCTACGAGCTCATATTTTAAACGTTTTTAAAAGGTAAAAAGTTAACAGTATTATAATAATGTAGACACCACCATAAATAACATATTTTAGATACTGTGGAATGTAGGCAATCTCAATATTTTAATTACTAGACACGATCGATTACAAATTTTCCGAATTTGAAAATGGAAATGGGCGAACCATTTGTACTACATTCATTCATATGTTTGTCGTACAGCAGTTATGTTGTCCGTTATGATCTCTGCCTACTTACTCAATGAAATTTCAAATAAATTAAAATGAAATCGTGTAAATCAACTTTAATTAAATCTCATACAGAATAGTAGAAGATTTGCAAGGTCCATTATTCATAACATGAATCTAGTCATGCCAAGATGTATGATTACTTTGGCCTCGCATACTGTTTTTATTTTTTAATTCCATGGAATCTCAATTCGTCCAACATTGGGTATTTGGTATTGCCTTTAAGAAATAAATGAAAATAATTATGCAAACTTCGAAAAACAATTACAAATGTGAACTTGCAAGAATTTTAAGTGTTTTTAGTTGTTTTCATTTTACAATCGTATTGTAAAGTTTTTTATTTATTTTTTTCATTAAAGAAATTTGCATATTTCACTTCTAAATCTTGAATATTTCAACTGTATAGCCCAGAGTAGAAAGGATTTCTTTGGTTATGTTTTCGTGATAAATTTTTTGTTGGCATTCACTGGTCAGTTAACCACGCTGGTGATACACATTCACTCGCAGTTATATGCTCATGGGTCAATATTTAAATTTTTTAAAGTTTGTTTTCATTTGCATTTTTCTCTTTTTTGAGTTTTAAAATCATTTGAAAGCATTCAAGTTATTATGCCAGCCTGAATATTCATGCCATTTAAAGTTGATATTTATTAAAAATATTATTATTACAAGAAAACTTCATTTACTTACCATATAAACGTTCAAAATACTCAACAAATAAAACAAAATCATTCAAATATTTATAACAAATTTTATTACTTTCGACTGTTGCATGTGCATTAGATGATATTGAAAGTTAAATTGTGTTATAAATATTTGAAAATATCATTTGAAAAAATGTATAAAACGTACGTAGTCAATATAATTGTGTAGCTGATAAATGAAAAATAAAAAAAACTTATTGAAAATAAAAGATAATAAAAGAAAATATTCAATTAATGGTCATTCAAGGATCATGAACTTCACTCTGAAGCCGTTTTTTGTTACGCAGCCACAGCCTGAACTCCGAAGTGTGTCGGCAATTATTCTTAGTACATATGTATGTTACGGATCTTCTTTATTCAATACTTAACACGTTTATGGACGTTATGGTCTCCCATTATATATATTTTTAGGGTCCACATACATGACCTTTTGACAGTACTCTTCGAAGCACTTTGATGCAGGAAAGACTGTGACGCAGCACATTTTCAACGCTTTTAATAGAAATGAAAAAGCCAAACTTCTAGCGAAAGTTACTGTCTGGCCTGGGGTTTGAACCAACACACTACGTACTAGACTACAGCGACTTTATTTAACTCTGATAGTAAAAATCCGATATTAATCAAACGTTAGGGGAAATGGCTTTTGTAATTAATCTCGAAGATTACTATTGTAGATCAAGTTTCGCATGAATAAAATTACTATACAATGGCTCCATTCAAATGATGTCTAATGCAACACAATTATACTTAAATTTAAATTTTAATTGCTTAACGTCATATTTTGACTGTGTGAGAACAATTTGAAACAACTGAATTGGAGTTTTTTCTTACAGCATTTGTTTTATTGAAGACTACTACAGAACGACCTCTAAAACCAACCCACTGTCTTAACTTTTTAATGTCTTTTATTATTATTGACTGCATTTACAATAGCAACGAGTATTATAATGAAATTTAAAAATAATTCTTGCAGTAAATCACAGTTTAAGATGTCAAATTGTTATTTTATTACCAGTATAAGTATGGCAACAATAAGGTGAATTGGAGCACTAACGAACAGAGGTGCTGCGGTTAAATATTCTTTAGAGTAACATTGAGTTCAGCTTTGTTAAGCGTTAACCTTTTGGTTGGTAGTCATGGCCTAAAGCATAGATTTATGATAGATATGTATGCATGTGGTAACTGAAGTAGCTATTCAATCTTTAACATTAAAGGTCGTGAGTTCTGCAAATATGAAACCTGAGAACCATTTTGTTTACCTTTATTTAACAATTTCAGATCACAGTTCACACAATCAATAGTTTAAATATTCGGTTAAACGTCATAAATCAAAATTATACGTTTTTTGTTTGCTCATTGCAAGAAAATTTTTTATTCCGTCAATATATAGAATATATTGGTGTTCATCCTCATCTTAAAGCACAACCATTCTTTGTTAAATCACCATAGAAGGAATGTCAAAACAGAAAGTATTACGTCTATAGGCTGATAATTTAAGCAGAGACAAAAGATATCACAACAGTTTTTATACATATTAAGGGCCATTATGACAACTTGCCGTTAACTAAAGGGAGAATTTTAACGGCCAGATAAATTGATTTCATTATTAGAAGTGGACAATGAGATAGAAGTGAGCGTTAAGCTAAAGGGAGGATCATCCTACCTGTAACTTTTAAAGTTAAGTTTATGTTTGATCTTGCCATATCATATATTATTTTCAATATGGCAACTTCAAATATAAACAAAATGATCACAACCAACAAAAAAAGAAGCCCGTCGTTGCCACTGCGTTTAAAAAAAATTGTTTAATTGAGCAGTGCTATCAACATTGCTACGGCCGGCACTGCCATATTTTTGAAAAAGTTAACTTGATTTTATCAGTAGGTTGTAATAACGAAATAATAACTTTAGTTAAAGTGAACTTTAAAGTCACATTTAACTAAACCCAACTTTAACGGAAATAATGTAATAATGGCCCCAAGAGTTATTTATATTATTTACATTATTTTCACCTATGCTAAGTAAATTTGCTTAAATTCCAAATTTCTTTAATTTTAATAATATTCCTGTCTTCAATATTTTCAACCTGCTGAGTTTTTTAAATTATTATTTATACATAATATGTGCTATATTCAAAGAGGGATAAACAAATTATTGTTGGTGTTCAGATGCCAACAAAGTCAACAACAATTTAAGCAAATAACTATCATTACAACGAATGTTAGCCATGACGGTAGTAGTTATATTTATCGTGGTGATCGTAATCATTGCAGTGATGTTAGTACGTAGTTTTGGCTCTGAATGTAATCCTACTGCAGTTGAAGCTTTAAAGGCATCATAAGTATGGTCAACAATTGTAGGGTTTTTGACCAATCATTGCTGAAATGTTTACTTTACGACATATTTATATGAATACATACATATTTATTTTATTAAAAATATTCATTACATCATTGTAGCATCAAATCGATATAACGACTTTCAAATTATGTTTTCAAGAGAGAAAAAGAATTTCAAGCAACAAAATGAAAATATTGCGGGAAATTACGAAATAATTCTATTAAAAGAATTCGACTTTAAACTATAGGTCCCGCCGCTCATGTATAAAATTACCGCACACAACATAAGTGGTGTGAGAAACTAGGTCGTAATCCTGACTGGAGGGCTGTAATTACCAATTATGTATGTATGTATGCATTTTTTGTATGATAAAGGATAACATATACGTATATTCCTATATTAAGAAATTTTTATTTTCAAACCCCAAGGGAAAACACTATGAAACTTATCAGCCACCAGTTCTTTTACAATTGCGTCAGTATATTAATCGTAATATTTAGCAAGTGGTTTTGGTCATTTAGTACAACAATAATAAAAATAATAAAAAAAACTGCATAGAGTAACAAAATAAAAACACAATATGTTAGGAAATGTTTCAAGTATCCAAAACTTTGTTGCTAGGCATTCTGGCCTTTTTTCTTATTGAACTTTTGTATAGACAGGCATATTCAGACATACGCGAAACTATTTTAAAAAGTTCATTGTGTGAATGTGTATGAAAATTTGTCGGTCATTTTAATGCATATGTATGAATATTTTTTTGTATTTATTCACATGGTTAAAGGCAAACAAAACACACTCAATAAATGTTGCCTTATTCCTCTCTCTACTACAGTTTAAGTGTATACTCTACGCTTTAATACTCCGTATTATAATAGTTTATTTAGTTTGTGATGGAATTTGATGCAGCGTTAAACCTACTTTGAACTAAAACCTTTTATACTCATTTTGATTAGAAGCCATGTAGGTTAGAGGACGTGGATTTGTCAATTAAGACAAGTACAGTACCCGGAGGTCGAATTGACCCATTGTACTAGAAGCCATGTAAACAATAACAAAATCCTTCTATAATAGTTAATCAACACCACAGATTAACTAGTTTCAGTCACTCCACGGATCTCAATATTTCCATGAAAATTCGTTCAAATTGTAGATGCAACGAACTGTATAAAATATGTTCAGGGTGGTATAGAGCGTTCTTTAATTCTCCTAGACTGCATATAATCTTGTTCCTTGTGTGTATATTGTTTGATATTCAAAATTAAAGAAACAAAAATGTTTTGCAAGAAGAAAAACTAAAAAATATGGAAAAAAACTGAAAATATTATTGATAGATGGCAAGTTGCTTGGCCGTTGATTTCCGTCGTGACCTGCGTTATGCAAAATGTGCAAAAATTCACCTTAAACAAGTAACAGACAAAGGAATAGCAAAGAAAGAAAGGCTATGTATTATAAATACGTTTCGTTTTTACCTCTTCTCGTAATTTCTTTTTACCATACAGTAAAGAAATGAATGAACAGGTAAATGGTTAAGTCATAAACTAGCACATCCAGTAAATACAATGTGTGGCGTAAATGCTCATACAAAACTATTGAAGAAGAAGAATAAGCGAAATTAAGATATTATCTACAAACATATTGGAACTTTTGAAATCGTTAATTAAGCGCTGTTAATAAAGGCGAAAGAATTTAAAATAGACAAGCATTTACATGCATACATACATAATTGGTCATTACAACCCTTCAGTCAGGATTACGATCTAGTTTCTACCACTTATGTTGTGTGTGTTAATTTTATGCATGAGTGATGGGACCTACAGTTTAAAGTCGACTCCGAACGACAGATTATTGAGTTTTTGCCAGAAATCTGCTGAGAGGCAGTCGCCGATATACTTTTTGTATTTTGTTTGATGTCTGGCCTGGGGTTTGAACCCTAACTTTACGTTTAATAAGCCAGCACACTACCTACTATACTACGACGACTTCTGACATTTGACATTACCGGCATTATTAATAAAAGAAAAAGGAAATTTATGAAAATCTGTTAGGTCATTTGAAAGGCATGCATAACATAATTGATCATTACGGCCTTATAGTCAGGATTACGATCCAGCTTCTCACACAACTCCGAACGACAGATTTTTGAGAAATTTTCCATGGCAATTTTATTTATTCTCCGAGTTTTTGCCTGAAATCTGCTGAGAGGAAGTCGCCGAAGAAATATTTTTTCATATTTTCATTTTGATGTCTGACCTGGGTCCAACACACTACCTACTAGACCACGGGGACTTATTTGAAAGGTATGGTAGCTTAAATTAATAAATACCAAACGATGAGATCGATTCTGAAATTCTAATTGTTGTTTTACAATATTTTTTTTATACATATATATGTATAGTATGTATGTCACAATGTAAACCACTTTTATAATAGTATACTGTGATCTATGAGGGCCTATGTTTCGCTATATAAGGATACAGATGTGAGAAAACAATTTCTTACTTGTTTTCCTTTTCTTATCATTTCGCTTTCATCACAGCTCGACAATAATCGTGTATTAATATTGTCTACCTCTCTTTATAAGTGCATATGGCTGTAAGTACATACATACATATGTGTGTCTCAATTTTACCTTATGTCCTGCAATACGTGACTTGCAAAAATTTTCTTTACGTTACATACGAATGCTTATATTTTGTAGGGAAAATGTGGGCATTTTTGATACAATTTTTTTATCTCTTTATTCTTTTTTTTTTTGCTTTGTCTCCATCCAGAAAGAAATCGAATTTAAAGTCGGAAAATTAAAGGAAAGCAACTGAAACATAGAAACACCATAAACATGGCAAGTTACGATCAAAAATACTAAAACAACGAAATCGAAATCAAAACGAAAACATTATAGTTCGTGACAATATTTGTGGCAAGAACTATTGTAACAACTGTTGTCCTCTATTTGTATCAGGGCAGTGAACGTTTGTTTCTTTCTTTGTTTTCTATGCCCCGGAATAGAAGAGCGAAATTGTATTGCATTTCATGCAGAAATTGTCAAAGTAAATCATTTATTTGTTTTTGTTTATTCTTTTTTATTTTTGTTTTTGTTACAATATTATTGTTACAATTTTTTTTTTTGGTACTTTTGTGTAGCAACAACAACAACAAAAAGGTTTAGCAAATAATCCTAAAGACAACAAGGGCCACGAAAAGGTAAACTAACATAGAAAAACAATTTAGCAATCCACCCCCTTCTATATTACACTCGAGGAAATAATGTCGGTATGTGGAGTGACTAACTTCTATTCAGTGCCTTAAAAAGTAAATGAAAATCTAAAATTAAATTTTTATATTGGAAATACATATGTATGTTTAAATACTCTTCCAGTAACTAGCGACGCTTAATTATTCATCATTTCGTTACATTCACTGGCCAAATGTAAGGTGCTGACCAGAGATTAGCCATGAATCGTTTTTTCGCTACTCATAAGCACTCATGAAATTTTGAATATAAGTGAGTGTAGGTACCCCAAGAAGAGCACAGAATAAATTTAAAACTTAAAATGTTATGTCTTATATTCAGTACGATATACCTTAACAATAATAACTTTATTTATAAATGTTCACAATATGTTTGCATTTTGACCAATATTTCTTCATCGGGTGTAACATAGTATGTTGTACGAAATGACAATTGTGATGTGAGTCAGACTCAAATGTTGAATTGTTAACGAAAGGTATACAAATGTATATTAAATGTTTCCATGCAATCCATTGATATGATTATAAAAAAATGTCTTTAGCGAACAATTACAGTGTTAACAACATTTTATAATTGTTGGCAATAATTCGGAAAAATACAAATTACGAAAAGGAACAAACTGATTTGAACAGAAATACATTTTAGTGCTCCTCGACGTGGAATTAGAACTAATTTTTGTTATTACATACATAATTGGTCAATACAACCCTTTAGGCAGGATCACGACCTAGCTTCTCACATTACTTATGTTTTATACGTTTTATACATGAGTATATATCGACAGATCTTTTGTTGAAACTTTTCATGGCAATTTTACTTGCTCTTAGAGTTTTTGCCAGAAATCTGCTGAGAGGAAGTCGTCGAAGAAATATTTTTTCATATTTCGTTTTGATGTCTGACCTGGGATTTGAACCGAGCCCTTACGTCAAATAAGCCAACACTACCTACTAGACTACTGCGACTTCTAGTTAACATAGTAAATATGACTATTAATGATCGATTAATTGCACCTAATCAACGTAAACCCACTCAACTAATACCATCTTACTAAGGACAATAATATTTACAATTCAACTTCAGAGAAATATTGTATTTTAGTTAAAGGGGTAAATATGTTGCATACCAGAGATCAGCAATGAATCGTTTTTTCCCTACTCATAAGCACTCATGAAATTTTGAATATAAATGAGTCAACAATATTGAAATTTAACTATGTACTCAGTTATAAGTACAGGTTGCAATGGGTATGCGTAAAACGTTGACATCAAACTCATACCATTCGAAATATGTTTAATTCATAAGCCTACTCATTTAGGTTCATAATTTTAGAAAAATACTTATAATACTTATAAATGATGATGAAGAGTGACTCGAATCATTCATCAAAATTTACAATCGTCGTTATTACAACAAAAGAAGAAAGACACATAAGCAAAAAAGACAGAGCAGCAAGCAGAACAAACACAACTTTCTAGTGAGTATTTTAGTGTTCATACGCGATTCTTCTAAATGTTGAGTTATATAGTCGAAATTAACAACATCATACGTGTTGTTAAGTATGAAAATAATGAGTACTTCAAACTAAAAAAAATATGAGTAGAAGTTCCATGATATTAAAATATGTATGAATGCGTATAAGTATCAGATATTATGAGTATGATTCGATTCTACTCATCTTTTTGAATACTCATTGCTGATCTCTTTTGCTTATTCACTTGATATCTATTAAATATGGTACATGGTATCTGTTAAATATTATTAATTATAAAACATATATTTTCTACGTATATTTTAAATAAGAAGTCGCTTCATTTGCATTACTGCCTACATGAAGATCACATAGAAATGAAAAGTTGATACTGATACGTACCAGCATACCATACATATGTACATATGTATGTATAGCAACCAACATACAAACACAATTCAATAGCCCAATCAACCCAAGTACAAAGAGATATTTTAGATTTCTTTGCAGTCTCGTTGGCACGATCTTGCATTATCCGTAACGAAATGCTGAAATGTTTTGGAGGACCGTCCAAAATTCTCTAAACCTATATGTACGTTCGTACTACGTGTATATGTTATTGTAGTAGGTATGTTTTTTCCCTACTATTGTTGTTGTTTTTTTCTCTTTATAATTCCAATTGTTGTTGCAACAGCAGTGTATTGCATTGTATGCAGTATTGTTGTTTTAGTTTGTTGTTACCATTTAAACAACTTGAGATAAAATCGTATGACACGATCTTTTGGCCTAAACCAGGCGCCAGTAACCCAGTTTAATAGATTTCCATTCCTGTTTATTTAAAACGTTTAAATGTTTAAATTTTTTCTTCTTCAATACATTTTAAAAATTTGTTTTTTACCAAAACAAATAAAATAAAATCAAAAATAAATTGAAATGAAAAGGGAGTTTTTGTTGGATTGTTTATCTTTTTTTTTGGTAATTTTATTAGTCATAGACTCTTTTCAGGCCTTTTTTTGTGTTGTAGATTGCTAAATACTTAGGCAATGCTGTTGCACAGTAATTTGTATCAATGAATTGTAGTTTTTGTTGTTATTATCTTTGGCAAATTTTTATTAATTTTTAATCGACTCTAAATTTCTTACTTGTTTTTCAGACGTAGGCATAAATTTACGCTCAATGGGAATTACTATAAAATTATAAAAGACTAGCATTTTATGGTACGCCATACAAACATACATTCATTGTATTCAATTTAATTTATAAAACAGTCAAATTACATACTAAAGTTCAACAATAAAAAAAATATAATCAAAATATAAATATTTACCTCCCAACAGGTATGCTTTTTTTTTTATTTTAATATCCACTTTCAGTTGACAAAAATAAAGCAAATACTAAAAATAAGTTAAAGAAACAATCAAACTTGTTCAAGAAAGCCCACCGATAGCGCCAACACTATTGCCAGTGACACCATCAACCCAATCAGCACCAATTACGGCAGCAAATTTATCTTCATTTGCATATGCCAGCATTACCACCTTCAAACTTATGGTCCTGCTGTCATATTGTTTTTGTTGGTCTTGTTGAAATACATTAAGGCTTTAAACTAAATTACCCACTTAATCAATCAGTCTCACCACTTTAATTAAAGCGATTAAATAATAGGACGACTGTAAACCGTATCAATATGGCATCAAATGCCACCAATGATGTTCACCACGTACATACATACTATATATAGGGTATGTGTGGTTGTAGCTAGAAATACTAGCAACAGAAAGTGTAAGTAACTGCTGCCACTGACAATGAGTTGAACGATTTATTACGTACTTGAAGAGTTTATGATACTTGCCAGCCTAAGCTGCATTATCAACTTTTGCCATGTAAGCTTAGCTTAGGAAAATGCAAATCAAGAGAAGCAATTTTTTGTATTTGCAGAAACGAGCTATGAAAACCTTATATGATACATGCTTTGTTGATCATTACATTGATGATTAAAAGTTTGAAACGTAATTTAAACGTAATTTACTTCTTAAAAAAATGTCTCCACATTGGTAGCAGTAATGTTATCTTCCAGGACTCAGAAAGTACCTGACTTGTACACGAGAGACTTTACGTAGTACCACAAGAAAAAATTATAGTAGTCTCAAATCACATACATACATACATAATTGGTCATTACAACCCTTCAGTCAGGATTACGACCTAGTTTCTCACACCACTTATGTTGTGTGTGTTAATTTTATACATGAGTGGTGGGACCTACAGCTTAAAGTCGACTCCGAACGACAGATTTTTGAGAAACTTTTCATGGCAATTTTATTTACTCTCAGAGTTTTTTTCAAATTTCGTTTTGTTGGTGATGTCTGACCTGGGGTTTGTACCGAGGCCTCATGTCTAATAAGGCAACACACTATCTACTAGGACGACTTTAAAACGTGAGATTAATCGCACCAAATCAACCCTTCGATAGGAAATTCTTTGCCCGAATTTTTTGATCGATTATTTCTGATCTCTTATCGACCAACAACCTTTCTTGCCGTACAGTGAAAAATACATGCATAACTAGTATCACCGACACACAATAAATTTTGGGTATTTGAAAAAAAAACGACGTTGAGGAACTGAGGTATTTTCGCACTATTTTAGAACCAAGCAAAACAAACCTAGTTCGTATCTTAGATGATGTAAATCGAATTCCTGTACGTGCTCGCACAGGCTAGTTTATTGTTTTGGTTTTAAAATAATACTGCTTCGGTACTGCTCAGAGGAATAAATTAATTTATACTTAAGTCTACGTATAATCCGTATAAACTAACTAATAGTCAGGGGGTTAGCTCCATCTATCAGTTCATTCTGTACATAAGTACGAAATTAGGCCTTAGATGATCATTATCTGTTTGAATATATACATGCTTGGATGTTAAATGCATTTAAAGTTAAATACAAACCATCTGATTAAAGTATTTGTTGAAAATCTAATTTCTCTTTAACTAAAAACATATCCGAAATGCTTCTCATTTTTAAACTCTAAACCATCAGCTTCTACTAACATCTTTTTTTGGGTTTTTTTATCAGTAAGAAACAACATTTAAAGACTTTTAATAATTAAATGCCTTTTTTATTCAACAATTAATTTTTATTTTTCTTTCATTTTAACACTTTCCATTTCACTCAATTACCATAAGCATGTCGCTTTAATTGAATTTAAGAATTAAAAAAAAAAAGATTCAAACCTTTACTTGGAAGTCAACATATGCTGAGATGAGTGGACAGACATTAAAGAGATTTATGACGGAAGATATTTGTGCGAACATTTTGTGTAACTTTATGGTGATTTTGAAATTATGAAAAATAAAAGTGTGACGATAGGTGACAAGCAATACGCCTCTGCTTATTTTAGTGAGCAATATAATGGCCAGTCTAGCAACACGTAAAACTAAACAAATCGTAGCATGAAAACATTTATAAAATATCAGATAACAGGTGGTTACTGGTAACAGAGTTTGAACTTTCTTTTAGTGTATTAATCGAAGGATTGAAACGCATTTAACACATTCACGCCTGCGCGTACCACCGGTGGCCCGCACTAGACTGCCACATCGGTTTTAAAAATTATATGAGACTCGCTTATTTGATTGTCCAATATCCCGGTTACAGCTATAATACACAGTGTAGATAGAATCAGATAAACAATATATCATCACTTGGATTGCCTCTCTGCAACTTTCGTTGCGATTATTAAGACTAAAAGTTATTTAAAGAGTTTCTCCTGTTATTTACGACTTTCTGTTCCATTAATTGTATTTTACTATCTTAACGAGATATACTGTAGGTATCTTTTATGGTAAGTAGTAACTGGATTAGTACCTTAAAACAATAACTTTTAGTCTCTTATTGATAGACATGTCTTGGCCCTGAGAAGGACCGATGGTATATGTTTTTCGTAAAAGTGTAGATCATAAGTAATGTAAAATACATATTAACGTTCTAAGAGCAGTGGCAGGAACTGTAGCTAGTATATTCGTATGTATATATGTACGTTTGTAGTAGCATTTTATAGAAATGTGTAGCTTTGGTTTACGTGAGGAACAACCAATTTAAATTAGTAGCGATTTACACTCTTATAATTCCTTATATTTCTTACAAAAAGCTTCCTTTACTTAAAGGATCATACAACATTAAGGACGTTCTAAGGAAGAAATTGCTTAAATGAAGATTATTTGCTGAGATGTTCAGCTATAGCCAATTTTAGAATGGAGTGTATGGAAGATTATGATGATGATGAGGCTGAAATGATATAAAACAGACTAAAAAAATTACTTGTAAACAAAATTTATTAGCACAAATGAGAAAATACGAAATTTAAAAAAAAAAAAAACATTTGTATCGATTCGAAAATCTTTATTTACCATTGAAATATTTTTCCCAAAATAATGTTGGCATAAAAAAATTTTGTTAGGATTTCGTGGTCCCATACCATCTGCGTTGAAGTCGCCGTAGTCTTGTAGGTACAGTGTTGGCTTATTAGACGTACGGCCACGGTTCAAACCCCAGGTCAGACATCGGAACTAAATTTGAAAAAATATTCCTTCGGCGACTTCCTCTCAGCAGATTTCTGGCAGAAACTCTGAGAGAAAATTGCCATGGAAAGATTTTCAAAAAATTTGTTGTTTGGAATAGACTTTAAACTGTAGGTCCCTCCAATCATGTATAAAATTAACACACACAACATAAGTGAGCGAAAGTCGTAATCCAGAATGAAGCGTTGTAATGACCAATTATGTATGTATGTATATCAACCGCATTACGTATGTTATTTCTTATCCATGAGGCAATTAGTTACTCTTAGATCTTTTACTATGAGACTGCTGAGTGAGGTTCGTTCAAATAAATATTTTTATTCCTTTTCTATCCTTCTATCTTTCTAGAAGATCACAACTAGTTCGTTAAAACACCCACTGTACTTCTGAATAAAAAAGTAATATAAAAGCAGTTTAATTACAGTTTTATAATTGAATTGAATTGCACTATTTCCACATTCATCTACAAGTAAAAAAGTAGAGAAATTCTTCGTGATGTTGTGCATAACAAAGATTAGCTTTAATTAGAATTTCATTTGCATATTTGTAGTAAATATTTAAACGGTTTACCTCCATTATTGACGAGGACGAATAGAAATTGCGTTAAAGCATGAAATCGAAGATCACAACAGGGTGTGTTTCGAATCACCGCAGTGATGATGGTGTCGACAGTCTTTGGCCTACATACCCATGATGCATTCTGCTCTATGATAAAAATAAGCAAGTATTGTTTTATAGAAGTTTATGTTTTAATAAAATAATGGAGTTTCCATTGGCAAATTAATTAACGTGAATAGCCACAATTTTGTATAGAAATTTAATTTAATAATAAATATAGAAATAAACATAATCAATGAAAGTAAGCAGAACTAGGCCCACATAGTTTGGAACATATGAAAAAGTGTGTTCAAGAATTTGATAAAAAAAATCTTAAAAAAAAGCTGATGAAAGATTCTATTCATATTTTTTGTGTGCAGTTATCGAAACGATAGTACAATAGACTAAATTGGCAAATATTTTGCAGTATAAATTTACTTTTTATTTTAATCTGTACAAGAAGTCACGATGTAAAGAAACTGAAATTATTTACATGATTTGAACCATAAAGCGACGAGAGTAACAAAAATTATCAGAAAGCAGCTTAGAAAAAGACTCAATTAATATATGAGTGCTTAGGTGGTGAGAAATTTTTCTTCATCCACAGTCTTGATTACATTGTGCAATTTGAGTTCAACATTATTGACTTTCAATTTACTAAAGTTAGCCAATGATGATTGCTTTTTTTATTTCTGACATTTCCGTATGCTTTTTATGTTCTTTCAATTATTTCTTGATAGAAACGAATTTTAATTTTCAAGGACTTTATGTTGTTGACATATGTACTTGTATATTCACTTTGTATTTCCACTTCTTTAAAAAATTTTAACTGCAGTGCTCTTAAAATTTTAAATGCTAAAACTGCAGTTATAACACGATTGTTTCACTTATTTTTCTAAAATTCTTTGAATTTCGATTTTTTCAATCTTTACTTTTAGATACGAACATTCAGCAACGATTCAACTAAGCTGTGCAAAAGCAGCTGATCGACTACATCATTTGTGGCAACATGCAAACCCAATGTATTTATTGGAATTATTGGCGCTTTGTTTTGTTATTGGTGTGTGTGTGTTTTGTTTTGCTGAGTTATGTGGGGTTTATTATTCTCTGTATATTCAGTTGTATACATATTATAATCTGGAATTTCCAGTATTTGGAGTTTGGATTTTGTTGTCGTACTGTAAGAGAGCTTTAAAAGTGTTATGTTAACTCTAATACACCAGAGTATACAACAGAGTAGCTTTCAACCAGTTTAACAGCACTGGTACGATGTAAAGGAAACGTTATTCTTTAGCAGTAATGTTGAAGAGATTTTGTTGTAATTTTAAAAGTTGAAAAATTTGAAGTGATTAAAGTTAAACTCGTAAAAGAGGAGTTTCAATAAGTGATCAGCTGAAAATATAAAATTTTTCAGACAAGCCATACATACAAACATACATAATTGGCCATTACAACTCTTCAGTCCTAGCTTCTGACAGCACTGGCTGACGTTGTGTGTGTTACTTTTATACATGAGTGTCATTCGATTCCGAATGACAGATTTTTCGAGAAATTTTTCATGGCAATTTCTTATTTACTTTCAGAGTTTTTGCCAGAAATCTGCTGAATGGAAGTCGCCAACTTGGGGTTTTAACTGCGCCCTTACGTCTAATAAGTCAACACACTACCTACTAGACCATGATGACTTCAAGACAAGACGCCACAGTCAAATACCTTTATCAGGAGATCACAGACCACAGATCCTTTATATTCGATATCAACTAACATTGCCTGTTATTACAATTTATTATCGATTAATTTAGCATTGGAAGTATTTACTTTGGTTTTAAAATAGAATTTGACTGCAATGATAGTGTTGCTAAACAGACTTAAATAATGTTAATTACACAAATTAACAACGATTATTGTTTATAAATTTAGCGTAACATAGGAAAATCAAAGTTTATTAGCAAAAGTCAAAAACACCTTTTATAATGCAGTGAAATGTTGCTGCCATTCATATCCATTTAACTTTGCTTTCTCATCATGTATCATAAAACCTGTAACACATCAAAAACATTTATTAATATTCCGCCTCATAGTTTTCACATTTTATTTTACTTTTCTTTCGATAACAGATGATAAGAAGATTTTTTTTTTTCATCCGCCTGTAATTAATCTTAAAAGCACCTTCGATTATACAATGCACAACGAAAACCCAAATCGTTAGTTTTTCGTTTTCTTTTTGAAAAAAAAAGTATGAAATTTTTAATTTCAACTGCTACAAATAATAATTTATTTGATTAATTTTTTAATGTTTTTCTTTCTGGTAAATTTTCATTTGAAGCGATCTTTAATGTGTAGTATTGTGGATAAAAATTTGAGTTTTATTAGCCAGCCACACACAGTGTTATCGTTATAGTAAACCTGCCTGGGAGTTGCATTGTGTCGAATCGCTTGGCAAGCACTTTGCATCGCAGCAGACTGCTAACAGCAGCTTAAAATCGTTCAACAAAAGATTACAATGAATAGAGGCAGTGATGATAAATATCTCTAAACACACAATGCTATGCTGTTTTAAGTAAACGTATAAAAAAAAACATCAAAAATTCAATATTAAAAGATACTCACAGTAATTGGCTGTATGTTCATGCTGCAATTCTTGTATGGTTTTTTTTTTTTTTTTTTGTTTTCATTCATTGTATCATAGTTTTTACAACTGCAGGAATTCATTCATTCATTCATCTATTTAACCTTCCATGCTATTCATGGATCCTTTAATAAACCACTTTAAATAAATGAATATTTTTACGCTCTTTGGCATCTTTGTTGATTTTGTAATTTATTTTGGAATTGTTCAGACATTTTCTTGTTACTATTTTCGGTTTTCTATACACTTAAATAGTTTTAGATGGACCAACGGGCCTGCTACCAAACAGGCTACCATTACACTCACAGTTGTTAGAATAAGGAAAGCAAAGTAATACAAGATAATGTATTTACAAAAAAATTTTATATATATATTCGACTGCGAAAATTTGGTATGCTATTCGAGAGAGATCAAGCACCTCTCGGTAGTATTAAAAAATGGTTATAATTATTGTTTGTATATTTTTTCTTTATTTTATTGATAACATCGTCCCTATTCAAACTATTTGTAGTGAGTTTCACATTTGCTACTGTAGCAGTTAAAACGTTTTTTATTTGTAGCATAGTGTAGATTGCAATAATTAATAACAAAAATTTAACACTTTTCAATTGGAAAATTATATCTTTTACTTGATAGTTGCAACCTTCTTTTAAAAATTTCATGGCGTTTTATCAACAATAATAAGACAGAAAAAAATTACATTTCAAGACAATACGATTATCACCATTAGGGGCTGTGTTGGATGCTGTCTTTCGAAAAATAATTTTTATATTATGGTAGATAGTATATTGTGGTAGATAGTGTGTTTTATGAATAATAAGACATGTACAAAAAAGAAAAGAAGTTTCTAGTGATTTTTCATTTAAAAACCTTTTTTTGTTGGTTATAACTTTTATAGGTTTTCTATAATATAATACGACCAAGAAATCAAATAAAAAATAGCAAATAAACTTAGTTTTCTTGGATTTAGACTTCAAAAGTGCACATGTTTTCTTACTACGATACAAAAAATATAGCTTATGAGAGCATATCGCAATCTCTGATTTATATTGCACCGTATAGTCCAACAAACATTAAAATAGTTTTCAGTTGGGTCATTAGTCCAGGGCTTTACGTTAGTTTTACCAAGACTTCATACCCCACGGAGCTCAAAGCACGGGTGGAAACAATGCGCTTACCAGCGCCCTCAAGCACAATGATGCAATCACATGATATGTATAAGTATATCATTGGCTGACCATGCGTGAGTACCAATTCGAAGCCATGCATTTGGACTATCTAAACACCTTTGTGAAAACGGTTAAGAGTGTAATGTCAAACCGAGCTTACGCTTTTCATGCGATTTGGGTATAAACCACAGCCACCACGTTGCTCCCGCAAGGGGGCCGTACCATTGTCGGGCAAAGACAAGTCTCTGGGGCTCCCCACACCTTGACACTTAAGCTTAAGCTAAAGTCAGGGCGTTGCAGTACGAATGTCGCATCAGGTATAAATTCATACGTCGCCCTGCCCTAGTCGCTGATCGTCCAATGTGAATTCCATTTGTCGATGGGGTACCCATCGAGAAGAAAAATTAAACTTCTAACCTCCCTATTTGCAGGATCATTAGCAGAGTGGTAGTCCCTTCTTGATCTTGAACACAATACCTCGATATACATATTATTTGCAAGTCAAGGGGTGCTACGCCTACCAATACCTGAAGAGCGTCCGTTGAAACCGTCCTGCAAACTGGCACACTAGCCAGGAGAATAATCCTCTGACACGTCAGAGCCTTATGTCGGCCAACAACAAACATGACCGTCTCGTAGCACACTGATTTTCAGTCGGCTCAATGATATAATAAATGCTTCTAATCGTTACTTTACCATTTTCCTTCGCTTCTTTTTGTTTTTATTTACTTTTTACAGCCCTTTACAGTTCGCCATTCTTAACATTCATCTTTTTCTTTGGACGCTTTTTTGCGGTTTGTTACTATAAAAAATAATCTGTAATTAGGTTGGTATTACTTTAATTATCCGATAACATTACGTTTTTATCTCAAACAACAATTTTTTTCGTTAATCATATCCATTTGGTCACAGTTAACTCTACATGGTCTTATATAGCTTGAAATAGATTTCCAAAATATTTTTATTCTCTCATGCCATGTTAGGGCAACTACTTACATACATACACGGATGCCACTCCCATGTGGCATTTTAGTTTTGATTGGAATCAAAAAGGGAAATTGATCATATTAATCAACAAATTCGTGACATATACAGGCCTAAGTGGAATAGATTAGAGAAACTTATAGAAATCCCAGTAGAATAATACATATTAAGTTGTAAAGCAAATATAAAAAGAAAATAAGTTTTGATAAAATAAATAAACATGCAACAAACAATTAAAAAAAATATTAATAAAACCAGTTATTGTTCAAAAATAGACTTTGGGACTATTTTTGTATTACTAACTTTGTTTGTGGAAGATTTAAAATGATTTCATTGACTTATTAAAAGTATTTATCATGACAAGTTTGTCATCACAATGACTGGCAAATAAGTAATTGTGATGTGTAGATCACACAAATGCCGGTCTAATAGAAGAGCTGCTGCTGACAGCAATTCACTAATATCAAAAAAAGATCATTGAGCTGGTTGATGGTAACCAATTTAATCAATCGTTGTCATTTGATTTGAAATCAATATCAACGTCTCAAGGTTGATCTTAAACAAAATGAAAACGATTAATGCAGCCGATAAATTTCTACACCCATTAATATGTATCTTGAAAGCTACAATTGATTTGATTTACTGTTATTGTAACTGTGTAATATCGTCTCTAAAGCAAGTTGTAAATGTTATCGCTTCTCTAATCGATAGTTTTATTTCATCACATAAACACTCGATGTAAAAGGATATCATATCTTTGTGTTCATCTCTTGATATTATTTAAACTACGGACTCTATTTACAGTTTTATTGAAATAAATAGTGGATTAGTTCGATAAGTTTCTCAATAGGATACTCAAATAAATATTGTAATTTTAATTTTCTCTAGAAGTTCATTCAAAAACATATTTACGAGTTAAAATATCATCATGGTATTCAAGTGTCTAATTTTGAATTTTATCTGCACTTGATTCTAACTCGATGCGGTTAAAGCTATATAAGTACCAGAGATCAGCAATGAATCGTTTTTTCGTTACTCATAAGCACTCATGAAATTTTGAATATAAGTGAGTCAACAATATTGAAATTTAACTATGTACTCTGATTCATTCATTCCCACTACAACGTTGATTTATAAGTACAGGTTGCAATGAGTATGCGTACAACGTTGACATCAAACTCATACCATTCGAAATATGTTTGATTCATAACTTTAGAAAAATACTTATAAAACTTATAAATGATTCAAAATTTACAATCTTAGTTGTTGTTGCATTTACAACAAAAGAAAAAGACATAGGCAAAAAAGACTGAGCAGTAAGCAGAGCAAACACACAACCATTTAGTGAGTATTTTACGTGAATCATACTTATTTTATGCTTCGTGTGTATGTTGAGTTATACATACATACATAATTGGTCATTACAACCCTTCAGTCAGGATTACGACCTAGTTTCTCACACCACTTATGTTGTGTGTGTTAATTTTATACATGAGTGGCGGGACCTACAGTTTAAAGTCGACTCCGAACGACAGATTTTTGAGAAACATTTCATGGCAATTCTATTTACTCTCAGAGTTTTTGCCAGAAATCTGCTGAGAGGAAGACGCCGAAAAATACTTTTTGTATTTTATTTTGATGTCTGGCCTGGGACTCGAACCCTGGCTTTTCGTCTAATAAGCCAACACACTACCTACTAGACCACGGCGACTTCATGTTGAGTTATGGAGAGTCGAAATCAACAACATAATACGTGTTGAATAATTCAAACTTTGAATATGAATAGAAGTTCCATCATATTAAAATAAGTATGAATGCCTGTAAGTATCAGAAATTATGAGTATAATTCAATTCTACTCATCTTTTTGAATACTCATTGCTGATCTCTGGTAAGTACCTGATTTGAATGATCATGATTGTTATCATGATAACATGGCGACCCATAAAGACCGCTATTGTGGAATACCAGTGACAGCGTGCTAGTTTGGAGGAGCATCATTATATGAGCCATAGAATAATTTTACTCTGCCTAAAGCCAATTGGCTGACTTCGAAAATATTGATTAGAAACTGAAACTGCAATCGTTCAGGTTCTAGTTCAGATGAAAATATGGCACAATTGATTTTTATGTTTGTCATAAAAGGGAAGGATGTACATGCCATGTATCGTATAAGATACTAGATTACATTGGGTGTCAATTGGTATTTAACCACGTAACTTTTAAGTTTTTGGCCAAATTGAAAAGAAATTTAACATCTTGGACAGGTGAAAGACAATGTTGGCGGTGATGATAATATTTTTCAAAGTTAATGATGTAGTGAGTGTAGATGGAAAGTGAGACTTTTGCGTTGATATTATCATAATGGCGCGTTATCGAAAACATGAAAACAAAATGATTTTATGTTTTAATTGCAGTGGGAATAAAAATACACAAAAACGCAACCTGCATACGGACGGACACATTTGTACATTTAAAGCATGAGAAAATGATTTCTTAAACATAAAAAGTCTTGAATATATATATTTTTTGTAAATAAATTTAACTTAAATTTGATTTTCACAACAAGTCAGCTGGTAATTAATTGACGATTTAATGAATTAAAAAAGAAATGTGGTTGTTTGTCGGTCAGTACTGGTAACTATTTTAAGCATGTAGACATTTGTAAAAAAAAAACTTTGTACGATGGTGGATTTGTAAGTTTGTGAGTTTTTGAATGACAAACAGGTTTTATGCATAATTAGGGGATTTTATTTCTTTTTTTCAACATAGTACATAGTCTTATAGTCACCGTTGTCTAGTAGGTAGTGTGTTGTCTTATAAGAGGTGAAGCCTCGGTTCAAACCCCAGGTCAGAAATCAAAACGAAAATATAAAAAAAAAATTTTTCGGCGTCTTTCTCTCAGCAAATTTTGGGGGTCATCAAAATAGATTTCTTTGTGAGAGGAGTCAAATTTTCAAGTTCAAATAACGAATAATACTCACTCGATATTCACCATTAAAGAAAAATCGTTTATAGACTAAATTCAACACTGTAACTGTATTAAATGTGGAATAAAAAAAATAAATAAAAGACATGAGTTTTACACGTACATTACAAGAACATCATGTTTCATCGCGAATAAGCAAAAATCAATTTTGTTTTAATTAGTTTTACTTTTATTTTATTTATGTAAGTGGTATTCGATTATACAATGCCCACCACAAGTCGAAAATCGTAAATGCTTTCAAAGTCTTACAATTATGAGTAAATCTGGTGAATATCTGATCAGTTTAAATCAATTTTCAACAAAAAAATTTTTAATTCGAGCCGGCAACTTTTGAATACAAAATTTTTTGTCTTAAAAATTTCCATCTTTCGAACAAACAAACAAAATTCATTGTGGTACGCATTTTATGAGCCATTTTTCATTCAATTTCTATACGGATAACTGGCATGTGCATAAACAATTTTTTTTTTTGTTCTCTCTCTTTCAAAAATCATGTAACAATTTGAATAAATAAACCAACAAGTGTTTTTTACAAATTGTACAGGCATATATTTTTTATTGGAAAACAATATTTTAACAAATTATGCAATAAAATCATAACAATTTCAATAAACGTGTAAAAAGTTGTGTTATTTCAATTACGTTTCGAAAGGAGCGTACATAAAGGAGCCTGCAAAAACGTGTAGATGATTGAAAAAAAATTTTATAAAATTATAAATCAGCATTTAGTTGTTAATATTTGATGCGGTGATCTTTTCCTAGATTCAAGTGATTGATTTTAATGATTACATAATAATTTTCCAATTTCCAAAGGGGCTGGCTTACGACCTAAGTACTGGAAATATAAAATACATCAAACGAAAAGTGAATAGAAATCGATTTTAAAGGGAGAAAGTGAACTGAAACATAAATTGAAAAAAAAAATGGCTTTTGATACCAAAAGAAATAGCGCTCCATAAAAGTGCATCATGCGTTACTCTATCAAATAACTTGAATATATCTAGCGGTACAACTTACAGGATTACGACCTAGCTTCTCACAACACTGATGTTGTTTGTGTTAATTTTATGCACGAGAGGCGGGACCTACAGTTTAAAGTCGACTTCGAACGACAGATTTTTGAAAAACTTTTCATGACAATTTTATTTTCTTTAGAGTTTTTGCCAGAAATCTACTGAGAGGAAGTCGCCGAAGAAATATTTTGTCATATTTCGTTTTGTTGGAGATGTCTGACCAGGGGTTTGATCTCTCACCAAATCTTTGCCTTCACCATTCATTGAGAAATGACTTCAGGTCCTTAGATCTTGCCTTGCCCACCATATCTTTGGTTACCATTCTAGCTGAAAACTTCATTAATAAAATACTCCTCTTAACTACATTTTTAGATTCTGTCCCAAAATAAGCAAAGCTTTATAACATCTTTAAGCAATATTTTTATACAGGATGTTTTAAAAAGTAAAACTTTTCTGCAAGCGTCCAATGATCAGTTTTCACAAACAATATGCAAAAGGTCGTTTCATTCGTAAATGAACTCAGCAGTACAAAACGTTTACATACATACTATGTACATAACACTCATAATCGGTCATTACAACCCATTAGTCAGGATTGCGACCCAGTTTCCCACACCACTTATGTTTAGGTTTAGGTTAGAGGAAGTGTACTTGCCAATTGAGACTAGCACAGTACCCCAACCTGGGTTAACTGGACCCATTGTACAACGTTTTAAAGGGGAGATAGGGGAAAAAGGAGAGGAAGTAGGAAAGGGAGAATAAGGAAGAATAGGAATACTCCTCTGGACTACATTTCTAGATTCTGTCCCAAAAGAGCAGTAGTATTCTTCCATTTTGCTTTGAGTCTTCTATATCTGGCACCATTTGGAACTTTTGTTGAACGTAGAACTACATTGAAAGTATTATTTATATAAACATTTTCATTTATTCGATAGCAACCATCACAATTTAAAAATATATGTGTCATTGCATATGTGTATTTCTTTTGTTCATTCAATTTTTCTCTTTTCATTTTTTGTTTGTTTATTTGCTTCCATTCAAATTTCCGTAGATTTCTTAAGTCACTTACCACCATTGTCCCCAAAATTGACAAAGAAGTTAGAGAAGCTTCAACTGAAATTAAATGCTGCAACCATAAAAGAAGCAGCAGCCAATCAGACAAGTTCACATATATGGTGTCTGAACTTGCCAAAAATAAAAATCGAATATGAATGAAAAAAAAAATAGTTTGCAGCCTGTCAATACAGAACTTTCAGTTTCGGTTTGCCAGTGAAAGTCTCAAGTTTAACGAAGAAGTAAAACGAAATTAAAAAATTAAAACTGAAAGAAAATAATGAGCAAAACATAGATTAAACATTTCATATATAAAACTTTCATTCGCACACTTTTCATTTTCATTCATACATTTCATTTTAATTATGCCCAATAATTATTACCATAAGTACGGAATACTTAATGTGTTTGAAATGAAATATCAAGATCTGGACTCAATACATACATAATTGGCCATTACAACCCATCAATCATGATTATAGACCTAGTTTCTCACACCACTTATGTTGTGTGTGTTAATTTTATACATGAGTGGCGGGACCTACAGTTTAAAGTCGACTCTGAACGACAGATTTTTGAGAAAATTTTCATGGCAATTTTATTTACTCTCACAGAGCTTTGCCAGAAATCTGCCGAGAATAAGTCGCCGAATAAATATTCTTTCATATTTTCGTGTTGGTGTCTGACCTGGGCTTTGAACCGTGGCCTTATGTCTAATAAGCCAACACATCTACCTACTAGACTACGGCGACTGGACTCAATATTGCAATTTTAATGAATTGAATTGTTTCAGATGGAAAATGTAATTTCTTGTCCATTTGAATTGTTTCTTCAAAACTTGAGATATTTGATCGAACTGCAGCAGCTTGAAGATTAGTTGCAGACACAGCAATTTTAAGCAACAGCGCAGTGGTGTCAATCAGTCAATTGCAATCAAAGGACCGCACTTGGAAACATATATGCCAAGTTAAAGACATAAATCATGTAAAATTATGTTCTTTCTTGTCGCTATTTCAGATACAAACAAAATCAATTTGTTAGCATTTTTCATTTCGTGTATTGTTATACTTCATCAGGTATAACCGGAGTTGTTATGCGTTGAACAAATACTCAAAGACTAGAAAAATATACACAAGCAACTTACATTTATCCTTACATATGGGTACTCAATACTGTATTTATGTATTTATTTATTTATTATATATGTATGTAAATAAAATAAATGAAAAATAAAATAAAAACAAAACGATAAACTACGGCATCCACCATAAACACATTGAGCCACTGAGTTGCAAATGTTTTTGTATACGCAGCCGTTAAGAAAACATGGGTGGTAAAAATCATAAACCAATTGGAGTACGTATTTATCACTTGACATAACTGGGCCAAAATAAATTGATTGTATGCATACCATACATATAAACTGTATGAGCCATATTGGTGGCTGCTGCACTCCTTTAGCTGTGTATTTACTTATGCACCTTTAAATAAAGATATTCGATGTCAGTATAGAGGAGGTACACAGCGTTTTTCAATGGAGTTAATATTGTGCGTAGTTTTGTGCACTTAAATTCAATTTAAAAAATGGTTTATAATCAAATAAACCAATCTGAACAAAATAACTATCAAAGATCGATATTTCAGTTTAATTTCGATAGAAGTTAACGAGGATACTTTGCTTACCAGGCATCTTTTATTTTGTCATGACTATCGAATGAAATTTGAAGTCGCCGTATTCTAGTTGGTAGTGTGTTGGCTTATTAGACGTAAGGCCAGGGTTCGAGCCCTAGGCCAGATATCGAAACGAAATATGAAAAAGTATTTCTTCGGCGACTTCCTCTCAGTAGATTTCTCTCAAAAATCTGTCGTTCGGAGTCGACTTTAAACTGTACGTTTCATCACTCATGTATAAAAGTAACACACACAACATGAGTGGTGTGAGAAGCTAGGGACGTAATCCTAACTGAAGGCTTGTAATGGCCAATTATGTTATGTATGTATCGAATGAAATTATGTTCGTGTTATTGTTGCAATAACTTACCAGTACTTGGCCCGTGTAAATATTTGATATTTTAATAATTCCAAGTAAAAATTTTAATTAAAAATGTTTACGTGTAAGTAAATATGAATATTGTTACGTTTTTAACTTTTAAAAACGTTTAAAATATGAACTCGTAGATTGCAAATAAAATAAAAATAAATTTATGTTTAGTTTTAATTCAAATTCTTTATTATTCGCACAATTCTGTGTGTCACTGTTCATAACTTTATGTAAACAACAACAATTGCTTTTTTTATTATTCCTCTGTTTATACCCTTTGCATAAACAATAACAATTACTAGACAACTATTCGACAAATCTTTGTAACGGATATCTTATACCACGATTACTCTCCTCAAACACACCGCGTTTTCACATAAAACTTACTGAACTTTTACTGACTCGGTTGTCTGCTTTGCCTTGCTTTTATATGGCAATGTAAACATTCTGATGAATGTTCTTGAAGGCTAATGTTCATGACTTCGAAATCTCTATAAATTAAAAATATTTTTTTGTAAGATAATCAATAGTTTTTACTCAAAAAATAAATTTTTCTTAAAAAGAAAATAATTTTTTGAAAAACTAAGTTCGATATCAACTAGTGATGTCATTGAAACAAATTAAAAATCACTTTTTTTTGTGTTAATGACCTTCAAAATTACTATAATATTCTAGAATATCTGAAATTATTGATTAAAAGTGTTCACTGTTTGACTGGTATAAAGAAAAACTACAATTCTGTTGGCTAAAACTGGCTACAAGGCCATAAATATTTTTTGTAATGTGTTCAGCAGTAAATGATATTAATGGCAAGTATCCAACACAAGACAAAAGTAAAGCCATTGAACGTTTAAGTAGCAACAGCAGTGCATGGGTTTAATATGAAAGTCTTGAATGGCTACTGACACCTGCACAAACTGTGCCATGATAAGTACAATCTTCTTTTACGTAGACCGTTGCCGACTAAATATTGATAGAAAACTATGGAAATGAAATGTAATTAAATGAAAAAAATTACAATTAAAAGAGTTAAAGTTGGCCGAACACTGCTTATTTGATACTCTATTACATGCAGAAGATTACGAAAAACTTTTCTAAGAATTATAACATTCGGAAGGGTATTCAGGCGACACATTTACACAACAAACATACAAAAAGTTAATATGTTAAAAAGTTTAATTTATTATTAGCAGATTGGGAAGATGGTACAAACAACCACCTCATGTATACAGTGAAAGTCAAAAGAAAGTGTACACCATGGATAAAATTCTAATAATCACCAAACTGAACTTAAGGGGAGTACCAGAAAAAAATTGACAATATTACGAAATTCTTTTTAATTTTTTTTTTCTATTCCAATTTGAAAAACTGGCAATGAAACAATTTTAAAATAACGGTAATTTATTAATGTATACGGTTTTATTTGTATAGTTCCTTATGACTCTCACTGTACAAAGCAGTAAAAGTGTTGTATACAAAACATCATTCCACCAGCACACCAACATTATTAATCGAAAGCAAAATAAGATAACTTTTAATTCCAAACATTATTAAAAACAAATAAACAAAGAATCATGCAAACAGTCTGAAAAGCCCATAAAAACGTTTAATTACACTTTACCCAACCAGGTAAAAACAAGAAAAATACAAAAATAAGTTGTTATTGCCTTTCAAATATTTTTCACTCCGAAAGCTGCAATTCCCATACAATGTGCAATGTGTGGCTTAAACAAGTTGTCTTAGATCGTTGATTAAAGCCGTACATACGCAATTACATTCATACACACCGAAATGACCGATTTTTTCATTATTTTGCTTAAAAATTTAGATTTTGCTATGCACTAATGGCTGTTTAAAAAAAGTAGAAGAAAACGTGCTGAAATTTATTGAATATTAAAGGTACAATTTTTATACAGGATGTTCTAAAAAGTAAAACTTTTCTGCTAGAGTTCAATGCTCAGTTTTCACAAACAATATTCAAAAGGTCGCTTCATTCGTAAATGAACTCAGCAGTACAAAAGGTTTACATACATATGCACAAAACATTCATAATTAGACATTATAACCCTTTAGCCAGGATTATGACATAGTTTCTCACACCACTTGCGTTGTGTGTCTTAATTTTATACATGAGTGGTGGGACCTAAATTTTAAAGTCGACTCCGGAGGACAGATTTTTGAGAAACTTTTCGTGTGGCAATTTTTTATTTACTCTCAGAGTTTTTGCCAGAAATCTGCTGAGAGGTAGTCGCCAAAGAAATAATTTTTCACATTTCGTTTTGATATCTGATCTGGGGTTTGAACCGTGGCCTCACGTCTAATAAGCCAACATACTACCTACTAGACTACGCCGGCGTCTACATACATAATTAGCCATTACAACTCTTCAGTCAGGATTATGGACCTAGTTTCTTACATTTTTTTTTTTTGAGAAATTCTTCATGGCAATTTTTCTACTCCTAGAGTTTTTGCCAGAAATCTGCTGAGAGGTAGTCACCGAATAAATTTTTTTTTTATATTTTCGTTTTGATGTCTGACATGGGGTTTGAACCCTGGCCTTACTTCTAGGTTTATACAACTTCTAAATAATGTTTTGTGTAATTTAAAGTATTTAGAAATGCCATCTGAGTTAAACTTTAATTTCCACATCACCCTACTCTAATAGATGTTGAGTGTATGAGAACAATTTATTTGAATTGTTCATATCGGATTTGGAGTCTTACACAATATTTGTTTTCTTGCGATTTACTCGTTTTGTCAAAAACTATAACAATTGAAAGCAATTTTATGCTTCTGTCTTAACTACACATCAACCTCTTTTCCAATATGATTCTTTTATTGTTTTTGCCGCACAATAGAAATATTTGTTAATCACAGTTTTTAAGATGACAACTTTTCATTTTACCAACCGTAAGCCGTAAGACAACACTGAAAAGTAGTGTTGCATAGTGTTGGTGCTATGTTTTGACAGACATTCTTAAGAGTACCATAGAATTAGTTTAAGTAAACTAAGCATTTAAGCATTTTGTCATTCATTATGTATTAAAAAGTATTGATTTATGACAGATTATTCAGATTGCATTGCATTGTAGGTGGTCTTATTCAGAAGTTGTGCAAATGTTTCTGTGTGGTGGCTGAACTTTAAAATCGAAGATCGTGATTTCTGCCAATAGCCATCCTGGGAATAATTCTGTTAACCTTTGCTTAACAAGTTCAAACCACACACAGTTCACAGTATCAGAAGAATGAGAATTTTTTGTTGTCTGGCATATCATAAATCAAATTTCGATTTATTTTTCTTGAATTTCATGTTTAAATAACATTTTATTGCTTTTCTTTAAATTTTTAACATTTAGAAAATTCTCTTTGTTCTCCTCTAAAGCTTAGAAACAAAACCATTTTTTTTATTACATCATCGTGAGAAGGTGATATAAAATAAAGAGATTCTGTACTAAAGTACAGTCTAATCGAAAATAATGTGTTCAATCTAAAGAGTGCTGTTTTAGGGTGTTAGCAAGTATTAAGCCAGCTTTTAAGGATTTTTCTAAAAAAAAGTGAAGGTAGTTATTCCTTTTTCTTATTTTAAAGAATCTTAGGCTAAAATTAATCAGCGATCATCATATGTTATTGAGATTTCCATCTAATCTCGCGTCAACTTCATCGGAGCTGAGTGTTCGGAATTTACTAGTTCTGTCTAGACGACAGCTAAGGAGTCAGTCATTCACGATGCACCCTGATAAATCTAGTGTTACACTTGTCTCCTCTTAACCGTAACCTATAAGGGTCAGTACCTCACTATCATATGCAATGAGCTTAAGTCCACCAAAGACTTAAGGGCAATTGAGAATTGATTCAAGTTGACATGGTTATACCCACGTAAGTCACATATTGTATTTGTGTTAAATTTTTATCTTCGACACTTCGAATAAAAATCATCGATGTTGATCAATAAAATAGACATCGATATATCACTTCGGTGTATCGATAAGTTAAGTTTTTAAAACAACCAATAATTCCATGCACCACAATCTTGCAATACGTGATTTACAAAAATGTCCAATAAATTTTCTCTGGAAATTGTGGCTAGGAATTGCCCAACGAATTGTCTTTGTTTTATTCAACAAAATTAATCGAATATTGAGTCAATAAAGGTAAAAAAAACCAAAACACACAGAAAACATTACACATTATAGATCGTGACAATTGTTGTAGTAAGAAACATTGTTACAATTCCAATACGAATTTGGTTTTCGGTTATAGCCTTTTTGTTGCCAATGTTTTCATGCAAAAACATTATTTAAGTAGTCAAATTTATTGTTTTTGTTTATTTTTACATTTACAATATAAACATTATAAGCATAACAGTTAAAATATCACAGAAAGATCTTTTAACAAGTCATTCATTCGAGTCGCTCGAATCTTTTATAAGTATTATAAGTATATTTCTAAAGCATATGAATCTGCATGAGTATGGGGCTTATGAATCAAACATTATAAGCATAACAGTTAAAATATCACAGAAAGATCTTTTAACAAGTCATTCATTCGAGTCGCTCGAATCTTTTATAAGTATTATAAGTATATTTCTAAAGCATATGAATCTGCATGAGTATGGGGCTTATGAATCAAACATATTTCGAATGGTATGAGCTTGATGTCAACGTTGTACTCATACTCATTGCAATCTGTACTTATAAATCAATGTTGTAGTGAGTATGAATGAATCAGAGTACATAGTTAAATTTCATTATTGTTGACTCATTTATATTCAAAATTTCATAAGTTCTTTTGAGTAGCAAAAAAATGCCTCATTGTTGATCTCTGATGCTGAATCAATTTATATGTTGTAATTTTAAACATTTTAAATGTTTTTGTGAAATTTTAAATATTTTTCTCTTTGTTTCAAAAAATAATAGCAAATCCTATACACCAATATTGTCAATGCCAAGTGGACGTAGTCGACATAAAAGATATTGATTTCATCATATATTCCACTTAAAGAATTTTTTAAATTTAAAAATTTCATCTGATTTTCGATAGCTTTGTACAACGCACTGCTGATGTTTTTCACGTTGAAAGGAATGCTAAAAGCTTTAAAAATTCTTTAAATACAGCATCAACCTGTAAAAGATGTTCGCAAGATCTTCATGTCTCTTTCGTATTTAATGTACGCAGGCTAGTGTAATAAAGATGAGTTAAACTCATGCGAGTTTTTGAGATTTGCGCAAAAAAAACGAATTGTACAGCCGTAGTCATTAAGTGTTTAACAGTATTTTCATTACAACCATTACCATTCGTCTGATTGCTGCCGATGTTTGCTTTCAAATTCACTTTGTTTTCTTTGTTTTTAGGCATTCGACAAAATATTTTACATTTCTTGTGGGCAGAATTGAAAACTGTTAGCTTTTAAAAGCCGCTGTTGATGATGCGGCTTTTGATAGCATCATGTCACCAAAATACATAGAGATTTCAATAACAGGCAATAAAGATTCCTTTGTTACTTATGATCCGTAAATAATTAATTTTTGAAGCACTTTACCACTCTTATCAAACTGTCAAACTATTTTTATTTCGAATAATCGTTCCTTTTATGTTTTCATTTTGGGCTTAAGCCATCTATAAGCCGTAATAGCTTGTAAATATTTAAGCTTTATTAGCGAACCACACACAGAGTTTACGTTGCTAAGAATCACACTGCGTCGCAATGAAACGCTTTGGTAACAGCGGCATAAAATCGTTCAACAAGGGATTATGCGTGTAATAAAAAATACCCTGGTAATGAACGTAATTAAAAAGTTACATACATATTCTGTTTCTATCAAATGTATCTATAACAGATACAATTCCTAATAAAAATGATATTCTTACATCCATTCATCTTCATTATAATATTGAAGCTATTCATATCTGTATGTAATTGTCAGTTCATTGTTCTACGTTGATTGCTATGTGTTTTTATTATAGCTGTGGATATACAGTGGGCGTCAAAAGAAACTGTATACTACTAACAACTATGAAGTAGCCGTAGTCGTATTTATTATACGTAAAGCCAGGGTTCAATCGCCAGGCCAGACATCAAAACAAAATATAAAAAGTATTTCTTCGACGACTTCCTCTCAGCAGATTTCTGACAGAAACTCTGAGAATAAATAAAATTGCTATGAAAAGTTTCTCAAAAATCTGTCGTTAGGAGTCGTCTTTAAACTGTAGGTCCCGCCAATCATGTATAAAATTAAGACACACAACATAAGTGGTGTGAGAAACTAGGTTGTAATCCAGACTGAAGGGTTGTAATGACCAATTATGTATGTATGTATGTATGTATACTACTAACAATCACCAAACTCAACTGTTACCACTTGAGGAGAGTGCTCGAAAAAAATTTGACAATATCTCGAAATTTTTTGTACTTTTTTTTTGTGTCAGTTTTAAAAAACTGGCAATGAATCAATTTTAAAATAAAAATAACGGTAATTTATTAATGTATATTTTTCTTAAGTACAGTTTATTTTAACGTTCACTGTATTGAGTCATTCATGCATTTAATTAAACCTTAATCTTTACAAATTACGTTAGAATGTATGTATATGATACATTATTTAGGGACTTTGACTTGTGTGTTCATTTTTTAGTTTATTTTGAATTTTTCATTTCATTTGTTGGTATTTTCCCTGTTGCGCGATATTTCGAATATTAATAGAGATTAACATGGGACCAGTACTTGGAAAAAACTCAGAATCTGCGTTGACCAATTGCAACTACTTTTTGAAAGGTATAGTTTAGACAAGGTCAAGTGGTATTTTTAACAAATTTATTGATTATCTTACTTCATGAAATTATTCAATTTCATTTATCTGCTGTTTCAAAATAGACTGCTTTTGCAACATGTTGATGCCTCGCAGTACAGTAACTTTTAGCTCAAAAATTTTATTTTCCATAAAAGCTTTTCTGCCACAACTTTTTCGAATATTACAGTTTGAAAGAAAAGCTTTAGTTTTAAATGCGAAGAGCATCATCTGCATTGATTGTCTGCGCTACTAGAGTTGTGTGCAGGAGTTGTCAAGCCAATTTCAATAACCGAAATAATAAGACGGTTTGGTTTTTTCCTAAAGTGGAGTAATAGACAAAGAATCGTAAGCAGAAACAGCCGTTTAAATTAAAAAACAAAAATTAATTTATGATCCTTAGGAATTCCACTCTATGGTTTATTGGCTTTCGTATTCTATCCATCTTCATTTACTTTCATATCCATAAAAGAGTGTCTGGAAAATGTTTAGTTCGGTGGTTTGGGATCACTGCACTTCCCCTCAAAATTTATTCACGCCCACCTCAAATATAGTATGTGAATGTCTGGATTTTCTCAACACTTATGGGAACTTTAACAATGTTTCATGGTCGCTACTTTATTACTTAATTGGTCTTTACACTTCAGTCAAGATTACGGCACCACTTATGTTGTGTGTGTTAACATGAGGCTCAGGACCTACAGTTTAAGGTCGACTTAGAACGACAGAGTTTTGAGAAACTTTTCATGGCAATTTTATTTACTCTCAAAGTTTTTGCCAGAAATCTGCTGAGAGGAAGTCGCCGAAGAAATATTTTGTTCATATTTTCGTTTTGATCGAGAAGTCTGACCTGAGGTTTGAACCGTGGCCTCACGTCTAATAAGCCAACATACTACTTACTAGACTACAGAGATTTCTAAGTCATTCTGTGGAATAACAAATAAATACTGAGAAACGGAGGTAAGTGTGTCAGTTAGCATCGATTCAAACGGTTACTAGTCCCTTAAGTGGGAATTAAGTACAGCACACTTAAGAACGATTTCAGCCTGAACAAAACGTGTATCGCTGAGATCAACGTCCATCGATTTTATCAAAAGTATCATTGTTATATGATGGATTTCAGTGAACAATTTTTGTAATGATTGTTTAGGTAAACGGTTTGAATTGGCCGTGGTCTAGTAGGTAGTGTGTTGGCTTATTAGACGTGAGGCCTCGGTTCAAGCCAACGAAATTATAATTAATTATTAAATATTAAATATTAAAAATTATATATAATTATATAAAACGAAATTTGAAAAAATATTTCTTCGACGACTTCCTCTCAGCAGATTTCTGGCAAAAACTCTGAGAGTAAATAAGATTTCCATGAAAAGTTTCTCTAAAATTTGTCGTTCGAAATCGACTTTAAACTGTATGTTCCGTCACTCATGTATGAAATTAACACACACAACATAAGTGATGTGAGAAGCTAGGTCGTAATCCTGACTGAAAGGTTCTAATGACCAATTATGTATGTATGTATGACGTGTAATGGTATTAAAATAAATCGCGTTAGATTGACTTTATATGTACTTCTCAATTACTTTGCAATTTGTAAAGAGAAGATTAATCCCTTGTAATAAAAGATGTCTTTACATTTAAATTTGTCGATTTTGTTGTTTCTTTTTTTTTAACTTCTAGCAAAATGTAAAAATTTTCAAGCATGTGATAGGATATGCTACACTGCCACACATACAACAGACATTTACAGAATGTGTTGCTCATTATCATCATTTCTGTTCTATTCCCATTCAATTATGAGAATTCATTCTGAATACTTGGAAACCTTAAATACTATGAAGTCCAACAAAATTCCCAAACATTGGGAATGAATGAAAACCACAAATCAATATCAAGATAGTATTGACATTTACATACATATGTATGTATTGACAAACATTACAACTACATCTGCAGATATGACTTTGAAATCAATGACATAACGGTATTATTTCACTTTAACTTTAAAAACCTTCAAAGCAACTTACAGTGATAAGAGAATCAAACTTTAAATCTGAAAGACATTTAAAGTGACCCAGTTGAACAGTTGGGTTACGAATTGAAGGCATAAAATTAAGACCTCTCTTATCTAAATTTTAAGAACTGCTGCTGATTCATTTTCAATAATGCGGTACTTTGGAAAACATAAAATTCTGTCCGATTATAACAGCTCATTTAATGCAAAAAAAAATGTACCAAAATTATTAATTTTTTCAACAAATGCTAGGGGAATATGCGTACGCATAAGCAATTTAATTCTAATTTCATAATAAATATTTAACCAGTTTGAATATGTGTGTGTGTATTCATTCACAAATTTTCTATAAACATTTAGTTTTAAATATGCACGCATAGAATTAAATTCATGCAAATGAATAATTTTAAACAAAATTTCATTGCATCTGCAGAATCGGATTAAAATTTTAATACATCGCGAAAAGAACACAAGCAAATGTGGTGTAAACAATTCATTTCATTTGAAAAATGTTATTTTTTTCTATTCATGAATTCGAAAAATTAAACACAAATAAAATGATGTTCATAAATAAGTTTGCCGCAGAGATTGTATAGAATGGGCGTCCATATAGTATAGTTTGTTTTAATGTTCACAAACTATTTGAATATAAGCTGAAACCTTCCGAGAAGTACGATGTATTTCGTAGGCTCCACTGTTCTAATACTAATGACCTATCTTACCTTGGACGCAGGGGACAACACACACAGTAGCAGGCGAATGTGAGTGGATGTTTACAATATTTTTATTCACTGTTGTGTAGTCCCGATCGGTTCACAAATTTTCAATACAGTAAATTCGTTAATCATTTTATCACTAGAAACTTCCGATCAGACAACAGATTTTTGCCAACCTTTACCGCGCGTTCCAGATTTATTAAAGAATTAATGTGTGTAACTAACTGCTGCTCCTCAAGTTAATATGTTAGTAAACAAACTTCTTCAAAGGAGTTCCACAAAAATGGTTTTATGTTCGAACTTAAAAATAAAAACCCAACTCTATTCGATAAGCATGTAAAATTGAGTCTCGGATTAGTAGAAGCATCGATAAATTTCTGCACGGTTACTAAGAACACCCCACTTTTCAAACATCGGTATAGCTCAGATAAAACTCTCACAGAACTACACATATACATACATAATAGGTCTCAACAATCCTTCAGTCAGGATTACGTCCTAGCTTCTCACACCACAGATATTGTGTGTGTTAATTTGATACATGAGTGGTGGGACCTAAAGTCGACTTCGAACGACAGATTTATGAGAAACTTTTCATGGCAATTGTATTTACTCTTAGAGTTTTTGCCAGAAATCTTCTGAGAGGCAGATGACGAAGAAATATTTTTTCATATTTCATTCTGTTGGCCATGACCTGGGGTTTGAACCGTGGCCTCAAGTCTAATAAGCCAACAAACTGCCTACTAGGCAACGGCGACTTTTCACAGAACTAAGTCTAAATATCAACACTGCCTTACTGACACTCATCGCAGGATCTCTTGCCAGACCGTAGTTCTTGGTACAACATTTCTTGCATGGTCTAAATTATACAGCGAATTTAATAATGAATAACTAGTAACAAACAGCTATGAACAGAAGAGAATGGATTAATAGAGCTGACGAAGGACTAACAGAGAATAATATTGAAGTCGCCGTAGTCTGGTAGGTAGTGTACTGACTTATTATAGACATGAGGCCAAGGTTCAAACCCCAAGTCAGACATCCCCAACAGAACGGAATATGAAAAAATATTTCTTCGGTGCCTTCCTCTAAGTAGATTGGTGGCAAAAACTCTAATAGTAAATAAAATTGCTATGAAAAGCTTCTCAAAATTCTGTCGTTCGGTTTCGACTTTAAACTCATGTATAAAAGTAACGCGCACAACGTAAGTGGTGTGAGAAACTAAATCGTAATCCTGACTGTAGTACTGTAATGTCCAATTCGGAATGTAATATTGACAGAATAGATTAAATTTAGATGAATATTCCTTAAATTCCTTGCAGTGTTAAAGTGTCTTTTATTTCTGAAAGAAGAACAAAAAAACATTTATTTCATGTTTCTTCTAATAATCCGAGTCAACTATGAAGCCATTCTCTTCAAATTCATTTGATTTACAAATACGACCTCATTTGTTTTCATTTATTATTATCTTCTGATGTTAGTTTCTGACACTTGCATTCATCTTTTCAATTTGTTTTTATTTATGATCCATGATGCTTGAATTATACAATTAACACAATCAAGTTGTTTCATGTTTCCGTTTTCCGCTTTTCAATTTTCACTTTTCACTTTTACAATTATAAATGGTTAACTAACAATAAAGAAAGTAAAATAAAATGAAATAAAATCACAACAAATACACCTGTATACCGTTATGAATGAAAAGATAAAATACAATAAAAAAATAAAAACATGGAACATTTAACCGGAAGTTATGACAACTTTTACAAATTGTTCTACGCACTTTGCTATTGAAATGGCCAAATGCCAGACAAAGGATAGATATGAACAGGATGATCATTAAAAATCATTGAAATGATAAAAAAAAATATGAATTTTCTTTTCTTCTATCACTTCTTTCACAATTAATTTATATTACATTTACATGCATTGTAATATTATTTTTTTGTTACAATTTTACATTCTTAAGAATTTTCCAACTAATTTAAGGACTAAAAAGTTAAGTTAAATTGAATAGAACAGACAACGTTATTATGTGGAGATGACAAAATGACAAAAACGTATGTTTAATTAAAGTTTGAAGAGATTAAACTTTAAAGCTGAAAAAGACAATTTAAATTTTAATTTACAGCAGTTATTTAACAAAATTAGAAGTCACCGTAGTCTAGTAGGTAGAGTGTTGGATTATTATACGTAAGGCCATGTTTCAAAAAATATTTCATCGGCAACTTCCTCTCAGCAAATTTCTGGCATAAACTCTGAAAGAAAATAAATTTGCTATGACAAGTTTTTAAAAAATTTGTCGTTTGGAGTCGACTTTAAACTGTAGGTGGTGTGAGAAGCTATGTCGTAATCAGAGATCAGCATTGAATCGTTGTTTCGCTACTCATAAGTGCTCATGAAATTTTGAGTATAAATGAGTCATCCCTATTGAAATTTAACTATGTACTCTGATTCATTCGTACTCACTACAACGTTGATTTATAAGTACAGGTTGCAATGAGTATGCGTACAACGTTGACATAAAACTCATACCATTCGAAATATGTTTGATTCATTTCATTCATACTAGTGACTCGAATCATTCATCAAAATTTATAGTCTTAGTTGTTGTTGCATTTACAAAAAAAGAAAAAAAAAAACATAAGCAAAAACGACAGACCAGCAAGCAGAGCAAACACACAACCTTCTAGTAAGTATTTTAGTGTTCGTACGCGAAACATACTTATTTTGTCAATCGCGTATATGTTGAGTTATGTAGAGTCGAAATCAACAACATCAGACGTGTTGTTAAGTATGAATATGATGAGTAATTCAAACTTTGAATATGAGTAGTATGAGTATGATATTAAAATGAATATGAATGCGTATAAGTATCAGAAATTATAAGTATGATTCGATTCTACTCATCTTTTTGAATACTCATTGCTGATCTCTGGTCGTAATTCTATCTGAAGGATTGTAATGACCAATTATACATGTTTAACAAACTTTACTTCACTTTGTCATGCTCTTAAAGCAATTGTGCTAGTTTTTGTTAAATTATGATTCTATTCTATTGTTTTCTACCCAATCATATTATGTCAAAAAAATCGTTAACTATTACTTTCCGTTTTTAATTGCCGCAATTATAATAATGCCGAATACAAATAAAATAAATAAAATAATTCTTTAATAACTTAACAATTTACTCTTAATTTACAATAATTTTTCCTTTAACAGTTTCCTTTTGAGCAGTATTTTCGTTTTTTAATATTTCCAAACTCTACTCCATCAATTTTAACTTTTTCAAATTGTAGAAATGAACACAAGCCCAAGTCATTTTTCCAAAAGGAGAAAACTGAATAATTGTTTGTCACTTAAAGCAAATAGTCTCTGCAAAAAATATGATGCACAATCATACTCTACATTACAACATCTTTGACTTTAAGATTAACCAAAGAAACAAACATTCGAATGCACACAATCTATCACAAAACTCCATTAAAGAATTTGTGGTAAATAGGGGCACATACTAAAAACGTATTGCAAACATAAGTTCGCACGGTTTTTTTTCCAAAATGGAACTTTATCTTGCATATACATCGGTCAAAGTGTACGAAACTTTATGAAGGTATGTATTGTGAATTATCTGAATATCACAATCAAAGTTTGCATTCTCTACTTAGCACTGGACGGCCAGGCACAACTAGTCGACCAATAGAGGTAACAGGAGAAAATTCATATATAAGAAATCTGTGCTTATAACTGTTGATTATATATGGGTACATCATGTCAAAGTCGCCGTAGTTTAGTAAGTAGTGTACTGGCTTATTAGAAGTAAGACCACGGTTAAACCACATATCAGACATCAAAAGGAAATATAAAAAAATATTTCTTCCTCTCAACAGATTTCTGGCAAAAACTCTGTGGGAGTAAATAAAATTGCCATGAAAAGTTTTTGAAAAATCTGTCGTTCGGAGTCGACTTTAAACTGTTGATCCCGCCACTCATGTATAAAATTAACGCACACAACATGAGTGATGTGCGAAATTAGGTCGTAATCCTGACTGAAGGGTTGTAATGATCAATTAGACTAAACAAAGTTATCCGGACATAACAAGCTCATGATTTTCCCCATAGCAGGGCATCAAAATATTATCCGGGGCATCAAGTGTACTATATCTGTTATTCTACAACTCTTGAAAACTTTCTTTTATTGCTACGAATCTATATCCAAGTTTATTTCAGGTCATTCTCTAGATATATTAACAGTGGCCATCAGACTACTCCTTGATGGCTAGATACACGAATAATACGCCTTCTTATAGTTGAAAACAGTCCCAGACCTTGTGTCCGTAGATGGTACTGTTGTAATTGCCGTTTAGCTGCCAGTAAAAATTGTAGCATCCAATCGGAAAAAATGATGGCCTTATGACGTTGTCCGAAGAGTGGCGAAAATTCGTTAATAATAATGCCTGTGAGTACATACTGGACTAAGATCGATGTTCAACAAAAAAAAAATAATACAGTGCAACTACATAAGTATGTTGTATATATATGTATATACAACTTCTTCAATTTTAATTAATATTCGCCAATAAAATGTCTTAACGTAAACACAATTCTAAACTAAAAGTTTGACGTTATCGTTGTTACGTTGTTACGTTATAGTGTAGAGTGCCATATACATACTTGGATATGTTCTTTGGAATTCCTCTTTTGGATTAAGTTTAGCATGAAATGTAAGGCAATTAACTGATTCGTTACATCCAATTAAAAACGTTTTGCTGTCAGCACTTCAGCTTCAGCTCTAAAAATACATTGTCAAGGACATTTCATTTAGGCTGTACACAATTTGTTGTTGTTGTTCATGATGTTGTTGTGGTTGTTTTGTTCTTGTTCTTCTTTTTGTTTTTGTTTGTGTTTAGTAAGTATTTCCTCAAATATTGATTAATGAAGTTTCGCAAAGTAAGTTAAAATAGAATGAATGAAACTAATTTTGCAAGTTACCACCATAAGCAGCTGTTTGACAATCTGTCAATGTCAGTTACATTTAAATGATAGCCATCCCAATACATACATACATACATACATATGTACGAGTACATGTAAAGGTATAATCTTCTATACACCAATATTATATACAAACATATAATTACAATTATCGTTAACAACAACAACAACAAAACAAAAGTTTCCAATGTCTAGTAGTTGTTTATAAATTATTATAAATCTATTACAGAGAAATCAATTTGTGGTTAATAGCATGACTTTCTTTAACCGGACTTATTACAATTGATTTAAATTGAATAGCATAGAATAGATATCCTGTGAATACTTGTGTGGTGTAGTTGGTAATAGTACTAGTAATAGAGAACGAGTACTGGGGGGGGTCAAATTCATAATTTAATTTACAATTTGATTTGTTGATATTGCCATAAATCAATGACGAGTATATTCTAAAGAAATAAAAAAACGTAATTGTTATTGAAACTAATATTATTGCTGGAACACAAGGCATTGCAAGTACAAGAATTATTCTCTGAATATTATTAAAACATGGTATTTAAGATGTATCGAAAATCATTTAATTTCACATCCGCTTATAAAGTAATCTCCACATAGATTACTAGACCAAGAAGTTTCACATCTAATAGAAGATGAAGATAAATTAAGGAAGCCATATGCTTCCAAGAGGTAGGTAGGTGGGTATGTAGGTTGGAGTGGTAGCTTTGATACCAAAAGCTCACTTGAGCACACATAGCGGCCCGTTGTGACGCCACAGGTGAACGCAGTCTCTGTACGGACCAAATTGCTTCAAACCAGGGGAGAAGAAGAAGTTGATCAGCGCAAGGGCTGCACTTTTTAAGCAAGACTACCCCACGCTAGAAAACTAGCCCGAAAATTTGATAAACATCCATATCAATGGACGATTGCTCCGTCAATCTGACAAGGATTGGAGAGCCAAATAACCTATATCTGTACCTCGCAAGAGATGGATAACAATCTCCTCTTCTTCAGCGGATCTGCACCCACAGCAGCGGTCGTTAGATGGGAGCTGCATTCTTTTCGCGTGTCTTCCCATAACACAATGATCTATAAGCATAGCCACTGTGGTCGAGATGACGTTACGACCATGTCCAAGTAACTGGTTGGTGCGCCTTTTATGCATCGATGGCCAAGTGAGCCTAGCGGTGGAGCAGGACTTCTTATTGACCCAGGATAGGTTGGCTTCTCGAAACAATTTCCGCGCGATGGCCTACTTGACCGAAGTAAGTGGCATCCCCAAGTCGATTGAAGAGGATTTCGGAAGAAGTGCACCAGTCCTGGCGTCGGCTCTGCAGTTTCCCTGACGATCCTGGAGTTAATCACAACGTTCGACAGAGACCTTATGGCAGCCTGATTATCAGAGAAGATCGAGATGCGGGTGAAAGGAAGACCGTTGACGAGCCCGGTAGATGGGCATTACTTCCGCCTGAGACACGCTACAATAGCCCGGCAGTCGGAGGCAAATGTTCATGTCCAGTTTCCCAGAGTACCAATTCCGAATTAGAGCCATCCCGAGAGGCTTAATGCCAAAAAAAACATTTCGAAATTGCTTTGAAGCCTTTTGTCTTTATATTCCAACAAATTTAAGTCAGTAATCCATGTAAACCTTGGCCATTTTTTCAGAAAATCGTTTATTGATTAATCCTACTCTGACGTATAAGTTTCTACAGTCAGGTATAAAAAAAACACATACTTTGAGCATATAAATACGAAACTAATAATATAACGTGTACCAGAACTGATGAATTATACCAACCACAACTTTTAACTCGTTTTGGCTTTTGATTTTTAATTGACTTGCTGCTCTAAAATATGTGAAGAAATATTCTCACAGTGATTTAAAGCTACAAAGTCAATAATAATAAATTATTTTTCCACAATGTTTCTTTTCAAAAATTGATTAATAATATCAATTTCAAAGTTTTATATAAGTTTTCGCTTGAGTGCGATAATAAGTCTGTCTGGGTGTCACAAACGCTGTCTAGTATAACTCTTGGCAATGCAAAACTAATGGAAGCCCAAAGCACAAAACAATTTTGCTTAAAGTTTCTTTTTGTTTTGCTTCATTCATAGATTTGAAATTTATAATCGTTTCATTAAATGCTACAGATAGATAGAAAGACAACATTCAGTTCATCTTTCTTAGTTCAGTGGAAATAAGTTGACAAATTAAAAGCAAAAAATCAAACGACTTAACGTAACGTAAGGTTTAAAGAATATAAAATGTCTATAAATCACCAATTTATTCATAATACTTTCTCATGCACATTTTTCATTCTCAAAGGAAGGGAAGGAACTAATTAAAAATATTTTTGATAATATTTAGCTTGTACTAATATTTGTAATACTTAAGGCCATTATTACAACTGCGTTAAAGTTAGGTTTAGTTAAAGGTAACTTTAACTGAAGTGAACTTTAAAGTCACCTTTAACTTCTTATCGTTATTACAACCTAATGATAAAATAAAGTTAACTTTTTCAAAAATATGGCAGTGCCGGTGCAATGGCGATAACACAGCACAATTAAACAAGTTCTTTTTTAAACGCAGTGGCAATGACGGGTTTTTTTATTTTTTGTTGCGTTTGATCATTTTGTTTCTATTTGAAGTTGCCATATTGAAAAGTTGCCATATTGTAATATGAACATAAAGTGAACTTTAAAAGTTACCAGTAGGATGATCTTCCCTTTAGCTTAACGTTTACTTCTACCTCATCGTCCACTTATAATAATGAAAAACAATTTATCTGCCCGTTAAAATCCTGCCGTTAGTTAATGGCAAGTTGTAATAATAGCTCTTAGACTTATTATGCCTTATTGTGGATCATTATGCATCGACTGGAAATTATTTTCTGGCACAGAACAAATTATAGCAGATAGTTTATTGATGTTGGGGAACAACCAAATCAGATGAGTGGTGATAAACAGGAAAAAAAGCAGCTTTTCGTCTGTTCTTCTACATGCAACTTTCAATAGAGCTTAGAGTCCAATAATACTACACCTTATATCACAATATATTTAAAATGAGTTATTAACGTCGACTATAAACAACAGATTATGAAGATTTTTCATTTTCAATTAGCTATTCTCAGAGGGGGTATCGTACGTTATTTCAAGATAGATACAGCTATTAGACGACAGCTAGCAGTCTTTTTACATTCAGGATACATACAGACGAATAGTTAAGTCACAGTGGCAATCGTTACGTCATTGTCTAGTATTTTAAATCATTTTTCATTAATTTTAATATTCTCTCTTTCTGAGTGAATTTTGTATTCCTTTGGTATGCATATTTGTGTGACAAAAAAATATTTGATTAAATTTGAGCATCAACATTCCTAAAACCATATTGATGTGGTATTCCACACACACACACACACACACACACACATACATATTTGCACTAATAAATGTTTGACGGAAGTGTTTGAAAAGAAAAAAAAACAACAAAAAATTCTTGTTCTACATTGTAATCGATGACATTTTCCACTGGAAAAAAAAGTTTATACTCAATGTCAAACAATCAAATTTTTTTTACGATTATTTGACGTTTATGTTCGTATTCGTATGAGTATTAGTGGGAGTGTAATTGTGTGAATCAACAACATACGAGTATAGTTGTAGTTTGGTTTTCTTTTTCAACATCATTTGGCGCATTTTTTCCATTCCTTTTCATTTTTTTGTTGTAGTTCTTGTATTTGTCATGGCAGTTGTTGTTGCAGTGGTGGCAGTAGCAGGATTAGTAATGGTATTATTAATGTACAACATTCATATTGTTAACGGATGTATTATGTTTTTATACATCCTGCTTGACGTTTAACTGACAGCTTTATATTGAAACCAACGGATGTTTATTTGTAGCTCTCACTTAATAATTGAGTTAGAAAATAAAAATATACAGCATAAATGAAAAAGAAAAAAATAAAGATCGACAGAGAAAAAAGAAAACACAACAAGAACAACTTGAAAATGTAATAAAAAGTATAACTGAATAGCAAAATGACAAGGATATTTTTAATACAAAATATTATAAAAAAACCACGATACTGATAAAATAAATATAAAAGTTATTAAATAACAACACACTATCGAATAATTTAGCATCTTCAAATAAAAACTAGTATGAAACAGGTTAAATATGACACGAAAACCTGTCAAATTAACAAGACAAACAAGACATTTTCTTTTCATTGCAACTCCAAGATTTCTCAGAAGTGTTTTAGGCATTCCTTAAACTCGATTTTTTTTTGAGAGATCTGTGCTACTGTATTCTTCTTCAGCCTGTAGCTATTCTTTGTTCAGTCTATCCACGTCTACTTAGAATTCTTTACTGTATCCACTCTGTATCTGGATAAAAATGGCAAGTTGATGGGATTGTTTGAGGTGTTTATTGAAGCTGTAGTTAAAGAATACATGTCCTTTGAAATTCTCATTCGTTAATTTTCTTTGCAATGCAAACTGATTTACATACATACATACATACATACATACATGCATAATTGGTCATTACAAGCCATTAGTCAGGATTACGGTCTAGCTGCTCACACCACTGATATTGTGTTTGTTAATTTTTTACAGTTCAAAGCAGACTCCGACTGACAGATTTTTTGAGAAACTTTCCATGACAATTGTATATACTCTCAGAGTTTTTGCCAGAAATCTGCGGAGATGCAGTCGCCGAAGAAATATTTTTTCATATTTTCGTTTTGATGTCTGACCTGGGATTTGAACCGTGGCCTTACGCCTACAAAGCCAATACATTACCTACTAGACTACGGCCGCTAGTGAAAACTGATTTATTTCTTCAAATTATAAAGAAGTTACGTCATAATACGTTTGTTTTGGGGATTGTCTCAGCCAATTACCTTATCTTAACATCTTAAAACCTTAAAACTTGTCTAGTATTGAGACTTATCGAGGAGTTATATTCCCCCTGTCTATACAGCGGATATTGACATGATTCTGCTGTCGCATTGCTTTTTTATGAAAACGTCGCCCTTATCTTTTAATGATAAGACAATCATAATGATTCACGATTTTATTATTTATTTATGTTGGCTCCGAAATTACCACCAAAAATTATGTCAGTCTGGAGACCACGTGGATCACTCTTGCCAACAGAGGCATGGACACTATTAAGCACTGATGCAGCAGCCTTGAGGGTATTCGAAAGTAATTTCCAACGTAAAATCTTCGGTCCAGTGCGAGTTGGCGATGATTTCCGCATCCGATCCAACAGTAAGCTGTATGAGCTCCTCAACGACATGGACGTTGTTCAGTGGCTACACTGGCTCTGCAATATCGTTCGAATGGAGGAGGATGCTCCGGCGAGACGGGTATTTGATGCGTGGATCTGCAAAATTCGGTGAACAGATTGGAAGGACCAAATCCAGGGAGTCATTGATTGGTGTGACCAACTGGCGTAGGAGCGTAGGGGCGCATGGAAGGATGTGTTAAGGCAGGCCAAAATCAATTAATCGGATTGTTAATGGCCAATTAAGTAAGTAAGTAATGATTCACAAGCATTTTATTCATCTTGTTTTATTAAACAATCGAAATTAGGTCCACATTTTTCGTGGTCATAGCTATATACACATTTATTATGTATATTATGTAAGTATATTATGTGTTTACAATATAAAAATTTATTCTGGGTCTTCTTTTACATCGCTATTTAGATCCACGTAACTGAAAACAATAACCAAGAAGACAACAAGAAAATGAGAGAAATAAGAATAACAATTGAAAAGAAAGTAAAAAAGTTTGTTTTTAATACTTTTGCATACTTTTGCAATCACACCGTTAATGATAATAAAATAAACGAACTGTAAATGTTGTAAAAAAAAATAACGGAACGAAATAAACAAATACAATTGCAAGCACAACAATAAACTTGTGCCCGTATTTTATACTCTACATCTATCATATACCACATACTAGGGTTGTCATTCGATGATAAAAATTCGAATAATTGGGGAACGAATGAGTTCCTATTATAAGAACTTACTTTATGAATTCTTTTTTGGATTCAATTTTAAGTACAATTCCATTAATTTCCTACTTTAGGTGAAAGAGGTGTATCACAATTATTAGCTTCTCACAAGTTTTTTATGTTCGAATTGTGCTTCTGTTCTTTTTCATTTTCGCATACACTTGTAAAGCGTAATGGAGTTGCCGCTAAAACCACAAATTCACACACCCATGTAGCTATTTAACACACACACACACACACAAACATTTATAAAAATAAACGTTGATTGTTTATTTCTAACATAATTATTTTGGTTCTTGTTTTGTGTGAGTGTATGTGTGCGTGTAAGGAAGAGAAAATGAGCGTAAAAATATTGTGTTGAGTTTGGAATAAAATAAAGAGAGGATGAGAAAGATTCCTACGAATGCTGTCAACTTTGACATTTTAAACAACGACAAAACTGTTCCTCAATTCATTAACAACATTGGAATTGTTGTTTGACTGCCACCAGTATTAAGGCAAAACAATTTCATTCGTCGAACAACCATCAGAATAACTCTGTTGAAGAGTTCTTATCCTAGTTTGAACTCTAACAAGAACATGTTTAGCGTTCTCTATTACTAAGTGTTACCATCTGGCCGAAAGATCAACAAAAAACAAACAGCTATTTCGTCTTGATGACATGAGGGAATCTTAATACACTTGACTGGGTAGCTTTGAGTACGCACCGTACTCGCTTGGTGGTCAAAACTTAGATATGTTGACTCCATTTGAAGTGTAGCTGGGGGTGCTTGCCTCGAAACCTGAGATTGTATGATGGACAGATGGAGTGTAAAATCGATTGTTAACTTTTGTTGCTAATAAACGAGCAATAAAACATGCCAGATTTTATGGATTATTAAGCTGTCACTAAAAGAGTAAAAACTTTAATTTTAGCAATATAAATGAGGCGTCAGTGTTGAAACAAACTTGTCCCTGTTTATTGTAAAGCCTATTTAGATTCTTCTATACCCGACCTTTCTGGTTTTGTGAGACAACTAGCTTCCAGTGATCATAATTGATTTAGTGGATCTTTTTCAAAAAAAGCAAAATAAAAGACCTCATCACCTGCAAGTCCACATTCCTTCAGTGCTAACTTCTGAAGTTGCCATTTCATTTATCGTTTTTGCCATTAGATAAACAGGTAGCCCGCTTAAGGTCTCTGCATTTTAAAGAGGGCCAAGCCAAGCTAACAAAAAGTTTGCGTCACTTGAAATAACATTTATCATGTACCTATTACACTAAATTAGACATCTTTTATTAGAATTATTTCTTGGCACCATGGGTGAACAAGTTACACCGCCTTTACATGGTGTAAAATTATAAAAGCACTAAAACCGCTCAACGTTGATGATGAGTTTATGCGAAGGACTTTCACTCTCTTTGCATGTTTAGTACATTATTATTACAAATACAATAAAGTAGTACAGCACTCATTAATAGCATAAGATATATAAGAGCAAAGAATTCGTAAGAGAAGGACAGATAAGTAGAGAGAAAGAGTTAATAAGAAAGTTTGTTATGGAATGGTTAGTTGTTATTATTGGTTTACTATACATTCTATTAAATAACGTAAAGCAGTTTATTTCAGGACGTTAAGAGTTGTTAGAATATTAAATTATAAAACAAATCTTAAATTATTTTTTACTTACTATATTCGCCCCGAAATCAGAATACAATTTTACATACAAAAATTAGTGATTTACTAAGATTTAAGGCCATTATTATAACTTGCCGTTAAAGTTGGGTGTAGTTAAAGGTAACTTTAGCTAAAGTGAATTTTAAAGTCAGCTTTAACTTCAGCTAAAGTGAATTTTAAAGTCAGCTTTAACTTCTTTTCATTATTACAACCTACAGATAAAATAAAGTTAACTTTTTCAAAAATATGGCAGTGATGAAGCAATGTCGATAACATTGCTCAGTTAAACAAGTTTTTATTAAAGCAGTGGCAATGGTGGGCTTCTTTTTTGTTGTCTTTGGTCATTTTGTTTATATTTGAAGTTGTCATATTGAAAATAATATATAATATGGCAACATCAAACATAAAGTGAACTTTAAAAGTTAAAGGTAAGATGATCCTCCCTTTAGCTTAACACTCACTTCTACCTTATTGTCGACTTATAATAATGAAAAACAAATCATCTTTCCATTAAAATCCTGCCTGTAGTTAATGGCCCTTAGTGTTGTTATGCATAATATTGTATGAATCGGATTATCTTCATCAAAACTATATAAGCGAGATGCTGTAGAACGTAAATAAGAATGCAACTGAACCGATCAATAGCAAATCTATTAGAATGGTTCAGCACCCTCTAGCTACTTAATATTGACTAGAAGATGTTTATGATGCAAATGACGTAGGCCTCCTTAAATAATATTCAATTGCTTACAAAGCAATACTAAAGAAAAGAAAAGATAAATCGATTCAACAAACATTAAAAGTTTTCACACTAAAAATCATTAAAAAAAACTTGAAATTATTTTACCATATGGGAAGTATTTTAATTTGATTCTGAGTTTCGAGTTCAAATATCATATAAGATAGGATGACAGAATGTTAACAGGATTCTCACAGGTGATACGTATGTACGCAGTTGCCTGTTGATCTGCGTGAATTTAAACAAGACAATGTAATATAAAATAAATTGTAATAAAATTTAAACGCAGCTTACTAGTGTGAATTTCATTGCATTTTCATGAGGATTGTATTCGTTCGCATAAAAACTCATAAGCTATTTAAGAAAATTTTCTCCTTTGAAATGGCATCGCAGTAAAAGTACATACAAAAATTATGGCTGTTGTTGTTTTAAAGTGTATCTGTGGCCTTAATGAATTTTGTTTTGAATACATAATTCTGGCCTTGCTTTCTGTGCTGTGCTTTTGTGTCTGTCTGTCGAAATAGTTTGACTGCAATTCCAACTAAACGGGAAATTAGATTTACACACAGCACAGTACAGTACTAGAGGACAGCAAAAAATTGTGTATTCCAAGCATACAAGCCTAACTCATACATGCACTAGAGCACTCGAAAACCTAAAAGTATACCAAGGTTTGTCTGTGCTAGAAAATGGGATTTTAGCATATCCGGTATGCTCTCTGCAGTTTAAGCTAGAATGCTGGTGAACTTGAATACAAAAAAAGGAAATGCAAAAGCAATACGTTTCAGTTTTTGTTAGAAATTTTTAAGCCGTACCGAAAACCAAATTATGGCATTTCCGTTTTATTAATTAAGAAAATTACTTTTTGGTTTTTTCAATGTGAAGTGTTTTGGAAAATCTCGAATTTAAATGCTAAAAAATTTTATTCACTTTGTGTTTAACATCTTATGGAATTTGCGTTTGTAAATTAACAAGGAAAGAAACTACAGTCGGTCGACCGTTTCGTTTCCTTTTTCAGTCAGTTTTAAAAAAAAAACTTTAGTGTATGAATTTGGAGCATAGTAGAGGCTGTCTAGATGCTGTAGATATTGTGTTGGCTTGTTAGACGCAAGGCCAGGGTTCAAGCCCCAGGTCAAACATATCGAACATAACGAAATTTGAATGAAATATTTGTTCGTCTTCTGCCTCTCAGCAGATTTCTGGCAACAATTCTGAAATAAGAAATTGCCATGGCAAGTTTCTCAAAAATGTGTCTCTCGGAGTCGACTTTAAACTGTAGGTCCCGCCACTCATGTATAAAATTAACACACACAACATGAGCGGTGTAAGAAGCTAGGTCGTAATCCAGACTAAAGGGTTGTAATGACCAATTATGTATGTATGGATGTATGTATGTATGAGGAGTACTCTCTGCCATAGGACATATTGATTATGGTATCCTAAGTAATTTCACGTAATTTGTTTGTTGTTCTAGTTATTTTTCTTGTGCATGTGCAAAGTCAGACTAAATAAAAAAGAACCAGAAGTTCTAAATATTCTGGGCCTGAAAAAGATTCGTTGTTATACTGCGAGACTAGTGTTTAATGTAATGCCTTTATCATTCTGCTCACAATATTTCGCTTCAATAGAAGTGTAGTTGTAAATTGGCAGCTGCATCCTTAGTCTCCTCAAAAAGTACCCGCTTGATACTTACGTCTAATCGATGTATTTACATTTAATCCGTTTACTCTGGGCCACTGTACGAGTTCCATTCACACCGGTTCAATTACCTTCATTCCTTTATTACTCAGTTTGTAAGCGAAAATTTTTCCTAATAAGGACAACATGATACCAGGCTCTGAAAAATGCATGTTATCGCTCTATCGATTATATTGCATATTCCACTTTATATACATATGTAGTTCTGTTAGTTACTAATGTAAGTACGAGCAAAGTTTACCGCCATTACACTTGGTAAGAGTACAACAATACTTTTTTATTTATGATTCCAATTTAATTTTCTAGAAATTAAGCCATATTTTTTTGAGTTAAGCTAGGCTACTGTAATTAACAAGCTCTGTACGGGTATTTTACAAACATCCTTGAAATTGTATTAAAGCATCTTTGATAATTGATTTTCATTGTGAATCATTCGGTTGTTGTTGCTACCACAGTATTTGCATTCAGATTTTGTTAATGAGTTGTAAAGAGAACAAGATGAGGGAGAAATAGAGGCAAAAAAATACAACAATTGTTGTTGTATTTCGTATATTTTTCGGAAAATTTTAAATATCTTTCAATGACTGTATTCAGCGTCATTGAAAATAAGCAACGAAATATTTTTTTTTTTTTCTTAGAAATCCTTGACAAAGATTTGTCATACTTGTTTGGTTAAGTTTCTATATTTGTGTATATGTGTGAGTGTGTTTGTCTCTAAAAAGAGAGTTTCAAACAGTGTAATACTAAAGTCGTCAACAAGAGTGAACAACAAGTACACACAATTGGAATGTTATTTCAAATACTTACACGTACACACACACACACAGCTGTCTACTTCTCTCATTTAAACTTGCAAGCCACACTCAACAGTTAAAGGCAGCCGGCTCATGAATTTATAAACAAACTGTTGCTTTTTCAGCTGATTTACGAGTGTCTTTCATTTCTTATACAATTTCAATGTTGTTGCTATAGTTATAATCTTTGTTATTGGTGTTGTTGTTGTTGTTGTTTTTATTATTCTCTTTATATATGCAATATATGGATGTGTGTGTGTGTGTGGACATTAGTACAAAAATCAACATGTAACATTAACCCAATTTTTTTCAAGGTGAATTTTACTCATCAATTTTGTAAACTTGTTGTACTATGTACAATATTACCGTTATATTTGCTTTATTTTAGACACATTTTTAGTACAAAGAGTAAAGCAGTGGAGCATTGAGTATTTAAAGGAGTACACGTACTTAAGAGTAAAGTAATGTCGAATTGAATACAATGGGTGTTGCCATTGCAGCATATTTTGCATCAAAAGAAACTAAAGTTAGCATTCAATTGCGATTGAAATAATTACAACGAATGTATTAAAATGTCAAGACCATTGAATTTTCATGCACGTCAAAATGGGTGACGTTTTATGAATTTCTATATTTAAATCGCCAACACCGGAAATCGGAAAATGTTAAGTATCTAACATCAGAACATGTTTACATTTCGTTTTTCCTGTATAATAAAACAAGTTTCTCTGCCATAAATCTTTGGAATATAAAACGTTTTTGCTGTGAACGCTATATATTGAAGAGTTCTTTCCTTTTTCAGGATTGAGGTGCCACCGCTTTCAGGAATATGCTGCCAAGATACTGAACCTCAACGGCTTGATTTACTTGAGTTTGCCGATAAAACAAAGTCATTTATGCAAGTACCGATGCATTTTATGAATTTTTGAACTGAGACTAACCTTATACCAACATTAGCAGTCTCAAGAGATAGGTTATCTTCACTCGCTGATCGAAAAGCTCACATTTGTCGCTACAATAGACCACAAATTTGTGGTATGATTTTATCCAAGCTTTGTTTTCAACAGTTCGTTTGCTGTAACCTGTGAAAATAGATATGGTATCAGAGATGTCTCTACGGTTAAGTTTACAAACGCTGTATATTCAATTTGGATGAAGTAAGCCTAGCAATACAACAAGATTGCCCTTCAATTCAGGACTTGAAGTCAGTGCTAGCAATTTTATCGAAAGTGGATCGAACTGTTATCAAATTAAGTTTAGAGTTGAAAGCCACATTTGATATGTATCAAACATCGCACACGTACTAGTAGTAGAGTACTTCTTTCTGCCCTTTGGCACACACTTTTAATACATTTTTTAAATTCAACCAATTGGCAACACTTGAAGTGCCTTAGGCCAGCTAAGAGCGCATACATACACATAAATGTAACAAGGATTTCTCTTTCGGAAAAAAAGTACTCTCAGACAGTCAACACGTAAAACTGTATATGAATGTATATGTACATAACAGAAAATACTGTAGTATATGTGCATTGGACGCTTTTTTTCTTAACGTTTTAAGGTGTTTTATGGCATTTAACTGTTACTTTCAATTTTAGTGTAATTTGAATCTGCACGGTAAACTGACGTTTCCGGTAAAATAAAAGTGAAAAGAAGAGAAATTAATTTGTGAAAAATAGGTACAACTGCTGGTGATTAAATACATACATACATATATACACACATACATATATACAATTAAAATCCATATGAACACATACATACAATAGTTATTTACATATAAACAAAAATACATATTTCATATACAAAAAATAAACACATACACATAACGTATAAGCACACGTCTACCGATTCCTGTACAAAAAAAACATAATTTCTCAAAACAAATGAAGTATTTTTAAAAAAAGAAAAACAAACAAACATACAAATAAATTAAATAAATAAACTAAAGATATGTTCATATATAATTCAATCAAGCAACAAAAGAGAGTGAAATTTGATTTAATAAAATAAAGCCAAAGGAATTTCTAATAGTCTTCATATGATTATTACCGACAGAAGACAACCGCTGTTATGTCTACAGGTGTTCCTATAAATCTTCCCAAACCAGATTTGTCCTCTACTGTTGTTCAAAGTATATGTACTTTTGTGGCTTTCAACTTTCGAATGTGTATGTATTGCGTTAAAAAATATAAAAAATAAAACATTATTACCTTCCTAAGAATGTAAGTAAAAGAACTATGATGAGGTCGACTGTCTGCCTGGTTTTTCTAAAAAAATTAAAAAAAAATAAACAAATATTATGATATTTTTATGGCCATCATTAAAATTGTATTTTTTTCTTTCGTTTTTTTTTTTTTGTTAATAAAAGTAGTGCTATAAATAAGTAATAATCATAAATTTTGCGTAATTTACGTTCCTGTGCCACTTTTTTCTTTTTTCTTTTGTGAAGTACATATAGATAATGATTTTTGTCTTCATGCTGCCTATTGCCAAAGCCTACCTGTCCCAGATTTTTATTGGGACTTGACTTTTGTTGTCATGTATGTACGTGTGTGTGTATCTTTGCATGTGTGCTGGGTAAACAAAAAAGAATGACTGAGCAAAAATCTGTAATTTTTGTCTGGCTGTAGGGAAAGTAAAAAAAAAACTGGCATCAAGTGAAAGGAATTTTTATGTGTTTTTATTGTTTAATTAGAAGGCGAAAAATAAGGAATGAATATCAGACGTAAAGTGAATAAATTAAAATCATATATGACAATTAAAAAATAAAAATGATGTTCATATTTTTCAGTTAATAAAATTTTATTTTTAATTGATGACATGTTAAGGGACACTTTAGCGATGCCCATAGTGTACATTTATTTATAATTCAAAATACTCACCAAGTTTTATCAGAGTATCATATGGAAATTTCAGCAACTACCCGCGAAAATATATTAACTGTCCAACATCCAAAGCAGATATCAGCAATGAGTATTCAAAAAGATGAGTAGAATCGAATCATACTCATAATTTCTGATACTTATATGCATTCATACTTATTTTAATATCATGGAAACTCTACTCATATTCAAAGTTTTAAGTACTCATAATATTCATACTTCACAACACGTATGATGTTGTAGATTTCGACATTCGAATCAAACATATTTCGAATGGTATGAGTTTGATGTCAACGTTGTGCTCATACTCATTGCAACCTGTACTTATAAATCATCGTTCTAGTGACTACGAATGAATCAGAGGAGTTAAATTTTAATATTGTTGACTCACTTATATTCAAAATTTCACGAGCGCTTATGACTAGCGAAGAAACGATCTCTGGTACCTATCTCAGCAATTTGCCCTCAAAAATATATTAACTGTTCCATTTCCAAAATATTTTTTATGAACGTTATCAATCGTTCAGTAAGGGATTGTTGGAAGTCAGTCTAGTACTTAAAAATTGAATTCTGAATTGAATTCTCTAAAATATGTTGATAACAGGAAGCCAAGTGTCATCAGAAGTTAACAGTAATGACTCAGGCGTAAAGTTTCAATTTCATTCTGTTATTATTGTTTGTGTGTCGTTTCAGTTTGATTAACCAAGTCTTTCTAAATGAGAAATGATTCTGGTACTGCCTGAATTGGTTATCGCTTCTGATGTTATGCCCTCTAGAAGACACAGATCAGGCAGACATTAAAATTAGATTTGAAGAACATGAAAAACTTTCAATTTTAAAAATTAGAAAACTATGATGAAAACAAAATGTCGGATTAAAATATTATGAGCTCAGAAACAACTTTTGTTAAGGAAAAGTAGGTGCTGTTTCATCAAGACAATGTATCGTGTCAGAAATCAATGAAAACGAACACAAAATTGAATGAATTGAACTTCGAATTGGTACCACATCCACCATGCAATTCATACAAGTTTTCTATTGTTTTAATTGATTTGTGAAACGGATTTGTTGTTAGTTATATGAGCGTATCTTTCAAATATTTACGTTAAAACAAGGAATTACATCTGTTTGGAAATTTTATCATAGATGGCTAGCTCTGTAGAACAATATTAATAAGTTCCTTATTTCATATCTGGTAAAATCTCTGCCATAAAAAAAAATCTGTTTGAACTTAAAATTCAATATCTTTTAAAGCTTTAATCATACTCCTATAATCTCGCGCCACCCATCCTCTATGGATTAGTTTTTTCCATGAGTTGCCGAACACTAGTAGGTAGTATTTTGGCCACGGTTCAAACTCCACGTCATATATCGCTAACAAAACGAAATAAGAAAAATTATATCTTCGGTGACTTCCTCGCAGCAGATTTCTGGCAAAAACTCTGAGGGTATATAAGAAATTGCCATGAAAAGTTTCTAGAAAATATCTGTCGTTCGAAGACGACTTTAAACTGTAGGCCCTGCCACTCATGTACATAAAAAATGTATGTGGTGTGAGAAGCTAAGTCGTAATCCTAACAGACGGGTTTGAATGACCAATTATGTGTGTGCCGAATTATAAAAAAATTCTAGTTTGCAGGCAAGGCAGTATTTGGACTCCATTTCAAACTTTTGTAACTCATGAGTATTCCTTACGTCTTATGTATTTCTTTTAAATAAAATAAAATAAAATTTAATAAAAATGTGTCTTGTCTTCATAAAACGTTATTAAAACATTGTTAAAACACCATATAATTGTATACATGAATTATCAATTAACGTATCATCATGCAGCGTACCGTTTAAAATGATACATTTAATCCCGTTACCTTTATTTTTGAACATTTTTTTCGGTTGAGTACATCCATTATCACATCTAAAAATTGCTTTATGTCCTGAATAATTCTTAATACATGAATTTAATATGCACAATAGAATTTAATAGTCAAAAGTCTTTAAAGCATATGTTCATACATTTATACATGTACAGGTACCGCTTAATGCATATGCGTTTATTTTGTTTTTATTTTTTAAGTAACACGCCTATTGGGAATTGTATAAAAAAAAGTATGGAATATATTTTCTGTAGTTAATACAAGAGTTACTTAAATACACTCAGGTGTAAAGACAGACTCTCTAAATACACATATCGTTTTAGGGTGTCCCAACAATAACAAGTTTTCTAATGCTGAATAAATAAAAGGTTAAGGATTCCCTGTCGCATTTTTTTTGCCTTCAGATGCGCTTGCATTGAGTTTAATTTAAAGTTGTGCGATTAGTGATCTCCGTAAACAATAGTCCCGTACCGATCCAATTAATTAATTAATATCAATAAGTATTCAATTCTTAATGCTAAAAAAGTTAAGTTCATACTACCTATCTACGTTCGAATAATAGTTTGCGAGTGCAATGTTCAACATTAAGGGCACTGCGAGTAGAAACGTTTTCGAAACTCGCCTCAATGAATTTAAAATCATTTTGTACAGCGAAAAATACAATTTAAGGCTTTAAGTTGATGTTTGGCGACTTCTGCAAGATTGTCAAGGTGAGCTATTTGAGTTCAATACGCTCCGTAATGATATTTGTTATTAGATTTTGACGTACGCAATGTAGATGACACATGAGTACACAACATTTATTGGCACATAAATATGTTGGAAGCTTCCTGATGCTATTTGAAGTCGCTGTAGTCTAGTAGGTAGTGTATTGGCCTATTAGAGGTAAGGCCACAGTTCAAACTCCAGGTCAGACATCGACTCAAAAAATGTCGACATCTTCTCAGCAGATTTTTGGCAAAAACTCTGGGAATAAAAAAAATTGCCATGAAAAGTTTCTCAAAATAAAATCTGTCGTTCGGAGTCGCCTTTAAACTGTAGATCCCGCCACTCATGTATAAAATTAACGCACACTGTAGTGGTGTGAGAAACTAGGTCCATAATCCTGACTGAAGCGTTGTAATGACCAATTATGTACGTATGTAATGTGAATGAAACACGAGTACACACCATTTATTGGCACATAAATATGTTGTAAGTTCCCTCCCATTGATGGCATCGAGAAGCCGATGAAATATTTGCGTGGTTAGCAAATAAATTCTAATTTGATGCTGTTTCGCTTTTCAAAATTTTTGTTTGTTCTCGGGCAGGATATCTGCAGCCGATGTTACCAGGTAGTTCAAAAATGCAAAGATCTAGGAAAGTTGTCTCCTGTTTGTTCGCAGTGACTTTTCCTGTTTTCAAAGCTCATCAAGTATTTCTGATTTACATTTTTGTAATTTCTTCAAATATGCAGTTTTTTGTTTCGTACATCCTTTTACCGTTTTGGGACAGGAAAAAATGCTGAAGGCCATAATCATATATTATATAAGCTGAGACAGAGTAGAGCTTTTAGTATCTCTACAAAAAAAAAATCATAAAAATGAAAGGCGGCACAGGCTTATGGTAAGAATTTTTAATTAAATCTATCACGATAGTCGAAGGAAAAGTGGAAGTTTAGAAGTTTAGCTTTTGATTGAAGCTTGTGATCGCCATAACCTATTAGTACTTACTAGATGAGTTCACAGAATTAATATTTCTCTGAATGACACCCCCTCATTAATCTTTTATCAAATGCTGTGTGAATAATTAAAGGTATTGGAAAAACTTTTCAAAGTCTTTATTTACAGCGTAGGTACTACCACACGTGGATAAAATTAAACACAAAACTTATTTGCTAAGAGAAGCTAGTTTGTAATCCATTTTTGGTACTTAATTTAGTGGGTTCTGTCATTGGTAGGATTAGTACTTACTTTGGAACGATTTCGCCACACGATCCGTTAAACTTGACATGATTGACGTCAATTCACAATTTCAGTTCGATGTTTCTGAGAACTCTTGCTCGGGTCGACATTACCAATTTAAGACATAATGGCATAATACTTCGCATGTACACTGCAACACGCTAATATTTTCGATGGCATTTCTGCGTAAATGATAAGGATTTTTCAAGTTAATACTATTTTTCAGACTTATCATGATTGTTATGCCTTCACCATTGCAATGAAAATGCGTGTTTTTTTCTCGGTAAATGCAAATTTAAAGGGCATCCTAACGAATGGGTGTATGCAGAAGACATTAACTTTAATGATGTGATAAAACAACTCCACCTTTTAACATATTTATTTTTATATATCATTCCTTTTCACTTTTTTAATACAAAAAAATTATATTTTTTTTTACTTTTTTCGTATTAAAACTTCTTGTTTTAGTCTGCTCAGGAAATCAACTGGGAAGACGGACAGACAAACAGATTGGCAAGAGTAAACTCGTCCTCGGTGTGTCCTTGAAATGGTTTCTACATACTTATTGTATTCATTCGTTGGTTTTTTTTTCTCAGTTACTTTGAATTATAAAAAAAAATTGTTTTAACTTCAACTTTATGTTGTATGTTGTTTTCCAGTATTGTAAAAATAATTAAAAGTTATAAGCAGCAGCAACAACGTCATAGCAACGTAGCCATAGCAACGCAGTCTATAGCATGACTTTTCCTCGAATTATATACGAATACAAATACATGCTTATTTTGTATTTTTGTTATTTATTTTTTATTATTTTAATTTCATTCTTTTCATTTTTTTCATTTCATAAACATACATACATAGTTCAACATATACATATGTATGTATGTATGTACGCTTGAATATTTTGTTCTTTGAATGTCGTAAAATGGTTAAGGGCGTGATGATGCCTTACAGTTGAACTTTTGATAAGATAAACTTTATTACTGTGAATGGCTGACTAATTAAGTAGTTTGACAATGAGTGGGTTTATAATGGCAACAGGTTTGGGTATACATGGTTGTTGGTATGTTGGTTGCATTAACGTTTATGTGCCAATGGCAATAATAAATTGTGAATGAGCAGCTAAATTACTAAGATTGTTGCCATTATGTTGTTATTGTAGCAAAACATCGTTTCCGTTTATCATTTTATGTTAATGGGAAATTAGATCTTAAGGATTTTACTAAATCTATGTACGTAATGAACTTGTTGCTTGTTGCTATTCTGTCTAGTTGGCGTTTCTTTCTTTTTTCTTTAATTTTACGCATTTATGAATAATTTATAGAAATACGAAAAACACACTCATACACACACATTCATGCATATTAAAATTAACGTTTAAACGTTTGTTGCCATTTAGCCAACAAAAATTTCTATATAATTGGGCTTAAAATATAAAATAAAACTTTCTTTCTATTTGTTCTTTGCTAATCTCGTTAAAGGTTGAGCAAAACAAGTGAAATAAAAAAATGCCAGCAAATATGTATACGACTTAATTTGTTGTTAAGGACATGCCATGTCCTTGGTGTACGGATAACAGATAACAAATAAAAAACAAAACCGCTGGTACAATTTTTGTTTTCAGACAGACGCTTTGTATACATGAGTTGGTTGCTTTAAAATGTTTAGCGTCAAACCAAATTAAATGTAATGCTTGGAATATAACTGGGTATAGTAGTGTATGCTGTAATATCTTCCTTCTTTGTTTAAATTTTTGCCGTAAGCGATACAAAACTGTATCGCAAAAGCATTGTTGAATCAACGGCAAACGTTTGTAAGATAGCGGGTTTTCTACCGTGCATGAGAGTACCTAAGATATCATCTCAAAAGGTAATGCCTCCTGGAACAGACGGAGAAAGATAAGCTGACTGGGATCAGATTGCACGTTTTTAACCAGAATCGATTAGATCCAAGTCAATTTCCTTAGATTTAATCCGTTTGCTATTTAAACACGGCCTTCATAGCTTCATAAAGAGGAAACATTTGAGTGAAACTAATATCAACAACATTGATAAGCGTGCAGTAGGGATCATGTGTTTCATCATATGTAACCAAATATCTTTACATACATAATTGGAAATTACAACCCTTCAAGCAGGATTATGACCTAGCCTCTCACACTATTCATGTTGTGTGTGTTAAATTTATACATGAGTGGCGGGGCCTACAGTTTAAAGTCGACTCCGAAGGACAGATTTTTGAGAAACTTTACATGGCAATTTTATTTGCACTCAGAGTTTTTGCCAGAAATATGCTGAGAGGAAGTCGCCGAACAAATATTTTTCATATTTCGTTTTTGTTTGTTTTATCTGACCTGGGGTTTGAACGGTGGCCTTACGTCTAATAAGCCAACATACTACCTACTACCTTTTACATCAAAGTATTTGTCATCCGGGATAGCAGATTGTTGAAGTCGCCGTGGTGTAGTAGGTAGTGTGTTGGCTTACTATTCGTAAAGCCCGGGTTCGTATCCCAGGTCAGACATCAAAAATGAAATATGAAAAAAAATATTTCTTCGGCGACTTCCTCTCAGCAGATTTCTGGCAAAAACTCTGAGAGTAAAATAAACCTGCCATGAAAAGTTTCTCAAAATTCTGTCGTTCGGAGTCGACGTTAAATTGTAAGTCCCGCCACTCACGTATAAAATTAACGCACACAACATGAGTGGTGTGAGGAGCTAGGCCGTAATCCTGACTGAAGGGTTGTAATGGCCAATTATGTATGTATGATAGCAGATTGTTATTTATCTATAAAAACTCCATCCATTATTAAAAATAACAACAGATACAAGACATTTTCAATTTGATTTAACGATCCCTTTTAATACAAAAATCGCTGCACTTCTCCGTCTACAATAATGTTTAGTTGTTACGCTATGTTTCTTTGTAGATTTGTTGTTGTAATTTAATTTTGTTTATCCCTGCACAATTAACTCCTTTACTGTTTCCATTCTTTTAAAATAAAGTGAGCAAGTGACCTCTAATGCATATCAGAGATTAGCAATGAGTATTCAAAAAGATGAGTAGAATCGAATCATACTCATAATTTCTGATACTTATACGCATTCATACTTATTTTAATATCATGGAACCTCTACTCATATTCAAACTTCGAGTCGCTTGAATCATTTATAAGTATTTTTCTAGAGCTTATGAATCTAAATGAGTAGGATTATGGGATCAAACATATTTCGAATGGTATGAGTTTGATGTCAACGTTGTAATCATACTCATTGCAACCTGTACTTATAAATCAACGTTGTGAGTACGAATGAATCAGAGTACATAGCTAAATTTCAATATTGTTGACTCACTTATATTCAAATGTCATAAGTGCTTATGAGTAGCAAAAAAAAATATTCATTGCTGATCTCTGATGCATATCTCAACAGTTATTTTGCAATTAATATGATTCGTAAAAACTAAATATTTACATAAGAACACTACAATTCAAAGTTAATGATTACCTATTGCATTTGTTTCCTAAAATATACCACAATAGTATTTATTTTTAGTATTTTCGTATACATATTTGGATATATACATACATACATACATAATTGGTCATTACAACCCTTCAGTCAGGATTACGACCTAGTTTCTCACACCACTTATGTTGTGTGCATTAATTTTATACATGAGTGGCGGGACCTACAGTTTAAAGTCGACTCCGAATGACAGATTTTTGAGAAGCTTTTCATGGCAATATTATTTACTCTCAGAGTTTTTGCCAGAAATCTGCTGAGAGGAATTCGCCGAAAAATACTTTTTGTATTTTGTTTTGATGTCTGGCCTGGGATTTGAACCCTGGCTTTTCGTATAATAAGCCAACACACTACCTACTAGACTACGGCGACTTACATATGTAGATATATAATTTCAAAGAATATTGAAGGATTAGTTTGGAGTATTTCTTCACTTATCATTTTAGTTCTTTTTCGTAATTTTCCAATAGCACACGTACTTTTCTTAATTTTGGTATTGTATTTTTAGTTTTATTGTATTTGTAGTGTTATTTTGTATTTTTAGTTGTTTTACGCAGTTCGGTAGTTGGGGAGTACCCCCCTGATTACTATGTTCTTCGAAATGCTGTCATTTGTATTTTTTATACCATAATTGATCACATAATATGAACACATTTTAGTTTGAAAGATAATTTTTTTAAAATACTTTTTGTTTTATTAGTCTTGATTGATTTTTTTTTATAGTTTTCAAATGGTGGTATATTGTGGATTGGAAATTTGGTTATGAATCTTATGTTGTTGTAAAGTTAGTGTAACCTGTTTGTTTCCGTTCAGTTCTTAAGCAAAATTCTGTTCATGTTGTGTTAATCTCCGGTACGCATTCCCTGGATATCTTTTTTACCTCGAAATTTTTCAACATCAAAGAATTTACGTATTTTTTTTTTATTTTTAGTGTGACCATATTATTTACTCCTGTGATGAAAAGTATGACTGTAATACAGGTTACTTTATTAATTTCAAAAATGACACTTTTCTATTCATTTTGATAAAAGTGTAGTTATCCTTGCTATCATAATGCAAATATGAGATCATTCGTTTAATAATATATATTTCTTTATATAATTTAAACAAGTAGTTTCTCTTTTTGTTATTTTATTGTTTTATTTAAATTTTAAAAAAGTATTTTAAGTTTCACTTAATAAAAAACGAAAAACAAAACAAACCAAAAAAAATGTAAATTTTTGGCTCAGATTGGTTGTAAATCATTCTTTGCATTCTTTCTTTGCTTTCACCTAATTTTTTGGGTAATTCTTACCTTTTAATTTTAAACAATTCTCTTTGGCTTACGTTTAGGAAATATTTTAACATTCTTTGCTAAATAATGCCCAGATAAAAAAGTCATTAGACCATAAAATGTAATATTTTTCGAAGAAAGTTTCACATTCTTTACATTATAAAATAAAAACAAAAACAACAAATAAAAGGTTGAATAAATTATTAAAATACTTCAATACAACACAACAAAACACAACACAATATAACACAAGACCAACAAGTATTTCTGGCAGGCATTCCTGTAGTAAACAACAGCAAAAGAGAGAAAATAAAATATTAAGAGAGAGCTGTGTGAGCTATCAAAATAATTAAACAAACAGAAAGCAATTCTTACTCACCAATACATAGAGTGCATAAACATATACAAAACGAGATGAGAGCATAACAAAACATACAGCATAACAGCATACATACACAAAATCTTGTTTGTGTGCGTAAATAGGTATGTATGTGTCTGCTTCTTTTTACAAATGGAGTTGAAGATGGCATAACTGTTGCTTTTCCATTCAGTCTTATCTGAGGCTGCACGCGTAACAGTTGTTTTCCTTCCGGTTAAACAGGTGAAAAAAGGTGTGTTAATTAATAAGTGAAGAATACCTTTTCATTTTAATGTTCCTTTATTGAAAACCAGTTTTATACATACAAACATACTGAGTAACAAGTGAACACACACATACAAATACACACATCCATACATATTTGCATATATTATTTATAAAAAGAACCATAAAACACTGGTGTGAGTTCGCTGAAAAGTATGCAACACAAAAACACAAAGATACTGTACAGCAGCGTCAAGTGTTTATAAATCATTAATAAATCATAAAATTTAATGGAAAAATATATAAAAAACGCATAATAATGAAAGAAATGAAAAAAATGAATGAATGAATGAATGAATGAATGATTAAAAGAATATATTTGAAAACAGTTTAAAAAGCTGTGAAAAATAAAGTGAATAAATTCAAAATTTTTATAAAAAAGGATAATAAAAAATTAAATATTTTTCAAGAAAAAAAAGAGAAAAAGCAGAATAAAAAATGAAATAAAAATAAAATGAGAAAGATAAATTAATCATTAATACAGTGTTATAAAACAAAAGAAGAAAGATGTGTGCCACTTGATAAGAAAAAAAGGGGTAATTTGGATTTTTGTATAACAAAAGCAAAAGGCAGAACCTTGTCATTTTCTGAAAAAGTTCAGTGAATCATTAAAAGAAAAAGAAGGTAATAAAGTATGTAAGCATTTTTTCAAAATCCTATGACAATTACTTTTATGGACTTTATGCAAATTAAAATAATTAAAAACAATCAAGAAAATAAAATCTCGACTTGCCCTACAGTGTGGTAAAAAAAATAATAGAAGAATAAAGGACAAGTGAAGCATTAGTGTTCGGTTTTTAGGAAAATTTCATTCCAGATTGATTTGAAAATCAAAGTTTTCAATTTAAAAATTTGTTGTGAAATAATTCCAAATTGGCTATGGAAAATATAGTGAGGAGCTGTATTGACCACATGTATACATATTATGTACTTCGAAGTGTATTCGAAAAATGTTAAAACCTAGATTTAAAATTTCTTGTCTTGTTTCTTTTATAATTTAATTTTTAATATTAATCAACTTAAAACTAAAAAATTACTTAAAAATTGAGAGCAAATAAATTTAAGATATAATAATTCTGATTTAAGCATCTTTTTCACACGAAGATTTTTATTTTTTTAAAGTACTACTTAAGTATTTAAAACATTGATCAACTTTCCACAAATCCTACTACTATTCGCCATGGAATTTGCTACAAATTTAGGTGCACCCGGTGCCTAAGATCCTTTAGATTGTCATAAACTTCGCATTAAAATCAGTACTTTGCGCAGGATTCTGTGTTGTATGAAAATTCTGCTTGTCTAGTCATTCCTTCACGATCTTTGAAGCATTTTGCGATCGCCATCCTGCTGAAATATTATTTCACTCCCATGATATAAGCAATTATCAAACAAATGGTGCAGATAGGCGTGCAGAATGCTTCTTCTTTACAGTGCCGTTGAATTTCCACAAAACAAAATAGCTCTTAGGTTACGTCCACTATATTTTATTGTTTGATTAATGTGATGGCTCCTAAAATCGGGACACCAAAAATATATTGTCCGTCGGATTGAAAATGATGTTTCAATTTTCTTAAGCAAAATTTGAAAGAGACAACAATTTTCCTACCCATCAGCTTACATTATTTGTTATTGCCCGGTTAGCCTCTTTTGGTGTTAAATATGTGTCGTCCTCTACTACTTTTTTCGAAATCTAAGCTGCTTCTGTGGAGAAATATTTCTTCATTTCAAAAATCTAATGATTTTCTTATCACTTATTAGACAACACAACTCCAATCAGGCCGAAATGTTCTCTTGCAATTTTTCAGCTTAAACTTTCCGGATTAATGAAATTTGTAGTGATGAGCATAATTTTTCCTAATATACATACATACAAAACGCTTTAGTCAGGATTATGGACATAGTTTCTCACACCACTGATGTTGGGTGCGTTAATTTCTACACACAAAGAAAAAGACTGTAATGCCAAGAAAATTTGATTTTGAATCAAATAGAATTTACATTCGGATTGTGCCCAACAACATTTTGCATTTGTTCCAACAAGTATGTTTCTGTTGTCCCAAAATGTAAATTCAAGGTTAGAAATGTTGACTTAAATGTCATGTTTGTTGCCACAACGGTTCAGTTGCTGTTGTCGCAACTGCAAAAATTGTTGCCTCGACAGTTCAATATACTTTTGACGCAAATGCAAATATTGGTAAGATATATAATATAAACAAATACATTATTTTTAGTTTCAGAATATTTATTTTCAATTTTAAATAAAAATACCCATACTTATTTACTCTTTTTGGAATATTCTAAATCCATGACGAAACATATTTTAATTATCAAATCGGCAGCGCGAAGTGAGGTTTTGACCTTATATCGTACGCCACTAAAAAGTACATAAAATTCGCTTAACTTATCCAACGATTCACCAACCACTAGTATTTTAGACTGCAATGCAGGCTTTTCTTTCGCAGGCTTTTCTTTCCCACTGCATCAAATTGTTTATATTTATTATATGGCCAATCATATCCTTTTGTGCATCAGATATAGATGGTTTCGCTCCCTTGTTGATGCGTGGAGGAGTTATAACCGCATGTAGTAAATAAAAGAAATAAAGAAAGAATAAAAAAGTGTTTAAAGATTTTAAATATACATAGTTTATGTATAGTAACTTTTGTTACAAGCGTGGAAAAAATTCATAAGAATGTACAAGTAAATAAACAAATTAACCTTACGCACCTTTTTTTGATTCCACCACTTTTGCAATTCATGGCGAAAAATGATTTTTTCTCCGATAAACCCCCTTCCTAATTTTGAAAATACTTCGTCGATGTCTTTTGAATGCATTATTTTCAAAATATCGACTTGGTTGATGCCACATTCTATGAATGTAGAAATTGTTTCTATTGAAAAATTCATTGTTGAAATCCACCGTACAAACTGTTTCCTGAAAAATGTCTTCCGACATTATTGCTTATTTATTTGAAACACTTTAATTTTTATTTTAATTATTTTAAAACTAAAAAGCTCACTTTTCACTTGTTTCACGCCGACAAACTACTCAATACTGATCGCAATGATAATAAAGTACCAATCGTTAAAGTTGTCAAATGCACATTTTTTTACGACAACATTAATATTATTTGATTAAAAAAATTAATATTTTATGGCAACAAAAATTGTTATTTCCTGCAAATGCAAATCATTTACGACAACAGCAATTTTCAATGTACCGTTATTTCAGGAGAAAACCTTTAACGACAAAAGTTATTCCATTTGCAACAAATAATTTTGCTGTTAAAAAACTTCAAATACTTTCATGTTGTTGTGGTAAAAAAAAATATTGTTGGAAAATTTCTTGCGACAAAAGGTTTTCATTTTCTCCAACAAGTTTTTATTCACCCTAATAGCAAAATCATGAAATGCTTAAATTATTTGCAGTCACAATATTTATTTTTTTGTGTGTATCCATGATTGGCGGGACTTACTGTTTAAACTGAACTCCGATCGACAAATTTTTTGAGAAATTTTCCATAGCAATTTTATTTTCTCTCAGAGTTTTGCCAGAAATCAGCTGAGAGGAAGTCGCCGAAGAAAAAAAATTGTTTTTTCATATTTTCATGGAGGGTTTCAACCGAGGGATCACGTCTAATAAGCCAATACACTACCTACCAGACTACGTCGACTTCGTTTCCCTAATATGGAAAGATGAATTTCAAAATATTCTATAAAAATTTATGGTGACATATTCTCCAACGCCATCTTTTTGAACAAAATTTCTTGTAAATCGTTTCCAAATAGTTCCACTTTATAACATTCTATGGAATAAAATAAAAAATTAATTCATTTTAATACAATTTTAAATAATTTTAAATTTTAACATTCTTCGTATCATGCAAAAGTGTTGTATAATATTTTGCTGTAATAAACCCTTCAAATTATTTGTTTCTTCTTATTTCCCTAACAATAGATAAACTTAGTGAAGCACTAGTAGAGCACTTTTATTGATGTTCAAGAGGTTACAATAATTTTTAGTTCAAATAGGAATTTATTTCCTTCTACCGTGTTGTTCATCAGTTTCAGTTACCCTGGCCATCCTTCTTGCCAGAACTCAATCAAGTGTCAACGTAAAGAGCTTGAATTTCCTGAATTTCTTTTAAGGATTTCCTGGAAACCCTTCTTCCATTTCATTGTTAACGTGTCGAAACATTTCACTCTGATTTGAATTGAATTTTCATTATTTACGAAAAGCGAACTGAATTTTAAAGAGTAGCAAATCAATCGTTTATTTAATATCTGGGGGCATTTGTGTCAACAAAACTTTGTAAATACTTAGATAAAATCGTTGTTTCTTCTTTTTTTTATTTTTTTGTTTGTTTTATTTAAACATGGCCGTTTCTTCTTGATTTGTAAATAAAGTTTTAAACCAAAAAAAAAAATTATTTTCTATTTTCAGTGGCTGTCCTTGAAAGGCTGTATAATCTACAGAAATCACTTTAAGTGACATTTAAAAAGCAACAGCATGCCATTATTATGGAAATCTCTTAAGTTTTCATTCGACCATATGACGTACAGATTTTCGGAACAAATTTTTATTTTCCTTTCAATAGTGAATTGATTTATTAAAAGGTTTCTTCGTAGTCTTTCAAAAAATAAAAAGAAGAGAAAACATGAAAAGTGAATAAAAAATTTATTTCTTTAGCAGTTACGATACGCTTAAGTACTCCTCAAAAATTATGACTTAATAAATTTGAAGAAAAGAATAAAATTTTGTTCAATAGAGTACCGAAAATCATATTAAGACTACCAATTGTGGTTGTAATGTTGGTTGTTTTCGAGTAAATAGGATTGAAAGATCATCACGGCCATTTCTAGCTGTGCAAAAACAGGGAGAAAATCGATGTGTTATGCTAGACCTTTACGTCAGCAAAGAACATGTATGATTGTCGTCCTATCAGAAGAGTCCCCACAGCTTCCAGTGAAAGTTTAAGGTTATACACACTTGTTTACGTACCGAGTTTGAAATGATTTTTTAAGTCTTTGCAAGCTTGAATGTTTTGTTTGCCCTTGCTTTCCAGTGGTTAAGGTCTCGAGTTGTCAAAAATATTTTTTTATGTAATCTTCTATTACTAATACCCTCTTCAAATGCAAATAAAATACATGTTTTGAATTGAAACCACAATAATTTCTGAATGCTTGCACATACGCACAGTAAGGTATACGGCAAACAATCGACAAGGTATTCCTGCACAAATCACGAACCAACAAATAGTCCTGACGCATTAAATATGGCGAAGAAAAATTTTTTCAGATTTTCATGAAGTTATACTATCTAGTAGTTTTATTTGCAACAAACCAGTTATTACGCTGGATTTATGACAAGATATAGCGCCTTGGTAAATCTGCAATTGAACAAAAAAGAAAAATTATAGACATAAACTTACGTCCTAATTCTTTAGCGGAAAGGTTGTCTTTATCTATTAAAATTTAAAAACCACAAAGAAATTTATTTATCTCACACTAGTGTTTATGTCCAATGTTGTTAATGAATATAAGATTTGTTTTTGTACTTTGATTGTGTTTATTTTATATTAAAAAACTAATTGACTTACGCTCGTAACATTGATAACTTCGGGAGTTCAACCTAACCTTCGCTAGATTTTCGAATACATGTCCAATTACGTCTCCAATGCAAACACTAAAAATTCAGAATAATAGCATATGTTACGCCCGCTTGGCGATCAACGGTTAGCAGTTAGTATTCAAGTATTCCACTAAAATTCTCTGTAAGAATCGCCAATTGATGGTGTGTTGTCTAATTACATACATACATACATACATAATTGGTCATTCAACCCCTCAGTCAGAATTACGATCTAGCTTTGCATACTACTTATGTTGTGTGCATTAATTTCATATGTGAGTGGCGGAACCTGCAGTTTAAAGTTGACTCCGAACGACAGGTTTTTGAAAAACTTTTCATGGCAATTTTATTTAATCTTAGAGTTTTTACCAGAAATTTGCTGAGAGGAAGTCGCCGATGAAATATTTTTTCATATTTTCGTTTTGATATTCGACCTGGGGTTTGAATCGTGGCCTTATGCATAATAAGCCAACGCACTACCTACTAGGCTACGGTGACTTCAAGTCTTTCACCAAAATTCCCTGTAAGAATCGCCAATTAATGCCCAATTGCCTGTTATGTTATCTGATCGATACTCCGGGGTTATTTGCGACTGTCACAAAACAAATACTTCGACGCCACCCAGAACTAACAGCATAACGTGTTGTCTTATGTTTTTCCAGATAGGCGCCTAGACGCTGTAGTGTTTGCCTAGGTATTCTGTGAACAAATGGAAATTATTACATAAAATAATTTAATAATTATTCGGTATTCTTGAATGCATTTTGCTGACAACTATCCAAGCAGACGCTATAATTATAGATCCTTCCGATATGGTTGATAACTTTTGTTCCATCCAATATTTTATTCCTCATCACACGACGACATATTTTTTGTATTCTTACATTTTTTTTTTTCTTAAGATTTAAATAAACAAAATCACTATCAAAAGGAAAAGAAAATTTCTCCCTAAAATCTGTGCCTTTTACGATTTCAAAAACTTATGAGATTTCCATTATAATAACATTCTGTTGCTTTTTAAATATCACTTAAAATGGTTTCAGTAGAGTATTCTGTCTTTCAAGGACATCCATTGAAAATGGCAGTATTTTTGTGATTACAAATCGAAAACAACATGTTTAAATAAAAAAATAAAATCAAAATAAAAAAACAATGAAATTAGAATGAAAACTATTCTGTTTATTTACAAGGAATTGTTGACACAACAACGACAAAATATTCGATAAACGATTGGTTTTCTAGTGTTTAAAATTCTTTTTACTTTGTGTAAAATTTACGATATTACGATGGTTGGCAATTACTGTGAACCATGCTAATTGAAAAATTTTAGTCGTTATTTTAGAAGAAGTATGTCCACTCAGTTTTTTTCTTTTCGAGTAAGTGTCTCATTGGAGAATGTCCTCCCATATTTAATAATTTAACAATTTGTTTCTGAAATTAAAATTATTCTCATCAATTAAATCATTTCGAAATGACGGCTTACAAAAGAAATAACAAAAGTTAAGTGTGGAAAAAAAAAACAAACTAGAAATGCTTGCTATTTTTATCTGTCGATAATCATATTCAGACATGATCAATTTTATTGTGTTGCGGCTTCTCTTACCAAAAGAAATAAAGAACCAAAGACTGAAAGGATTGATAAATAAAATAAGGAAGAATATATTTTCTTTCAAAGGCACGGTAATTGAAAAGATTTTCATTATATTGAGAAATTCATATGTCAATACAGTGTTCACAATAACGGCGTATGAGTAATAAATAAAATCTTTTCTGGCGAAGGGTATAGCCAGAGGCCACATAAATTATTTCAAAATATTAATTCCATGGCGTTCGTTCGTTATTTAAACATTATAGTCAAATAAATTTTATTGATGTCGCCGTAGTCGTATTAACATGAAAAAATTTAATTTTAGAAGTAAAAAATCACAACATTAGTGCAATATCACCCAAACAAACTTGTTAATTTCTTTCGAATTTGCTTAAATCATTTTAACAAACATTTCTTAAAATTGTATTCGTTTTTCATACATTTTGTTACTTTTGTTTGTTCTTCCCAGGGAGCGTATGAGTTATTTTTAATGAATAAATATTAGTTATGCGTACAAATAAACCGAAAATTTGACAATTTGAAGCAATTTTCAGTTAACGACGTAAATGAAGTCACCGTAGTAAGCAATGTGTTGGCTTAATAGACTTGAGTCTAAAATATGACAGTTACACAGAACGCTGTGAATTCGAAAAAATGACAGACCTAATGACATTATCCTTTCCCTTAGAAATAGCACTTCAGACGAAATATATTCAGCAGCTGACAGATCGACAGTTTTGGAACCGTAAAATAGATAAGAGTTAAAGGCCTCTCATATAGGATGCAAGAGGGAGAAAATTTTTTGAATTTATAAACATTTGTTAGATAAGTTGACAGTTAGATAAGCTAAGTACGTTGAATCAGATATTTCTATCGAGCATTGTTATGTTGAAGCAAGTCGCCGGAGTCTAGTTGGTAGTGTGTTGGCTTATTAGATGTAAGACCAAAAAAAAAATATTCTTCGGTGACTTCCTCTCAGTAGATTTCTGGCAAAAACTCTGAAAGTAAATAAAATTCCCATGAAAAGATTCTCAAAAATCTGTTGTTGGAAGTCGACTTTAGACTGTAGGTCACGTCACTCATGTATAAAATTAACACACTCAGCACAAGTGGTGTGAGAAACTAGGTCGTAGTCCTGACTGAAGGGTTGGCAATATCAAAAGCATTCTCAAAAATTGAATGAAATTTGAATCGATTGGATTGGACTTATCTACTCGTTGGTTTCAAAAGTGAAGTTAAAGAAATACGCGTAAAGCTATGATTTTAATGAAATATTTATTTTATTAATCAAATGACTACGTTGCCATTATGTACTGGTTAGGTATTATGTATTGTATTGGTAGGGATATTTCTAACCGTAGCAATATTTCCGTCATTGCCATGAGGCACCATCCTCAACACATTTTTCCAGCCTCTTTAAATTTTTTTATTGTTTGTATTGTCAATTCTTTGTATAGTACATCCATTTTGACATCATTCTTCATAATGCTCCAAAAGAGGCCACGTTAGAATCACCACTTGTGTAGTTAGTTTTAGCTTTTACTACGCGTTCTTAGTTTCTGTGAAGATCCATATTCGTAAAAAGGAAACTTTTCACTAACTAAATTACACATGAAAAGATATTCAACAGTTGTTAGCTTTTCTAAATGACAACGATTTTAAAGTCACTAAATGGATAACCCATTACTATTTCGTAATAAAATACATAAAAAACCTGACAACTGAAGCAAGTGTTTTTAATCCTTTTTTAAGTGCTTTTTTTTGACTGTGAACATGTGTTTGTTTTAATCTTTTTGTTGGTGGTGATATTTTAATTAATTCAAGGAAACAAAATATTTTCAAAAGTAAATATTTTTTTAAAAAGCAACAACAACAACAACTAGAAGAAAATACTAAATAAATAAATGTGTTATTAAACAAAGTTATTTTTTTGCGAAATAAATTCAAGTTTCCCTCTAACAAGTGTACGGGTAAATGAAATTAATCTATCCGTAGTGTGTCTTTCATTGAAATCATCATAAAATATGAAGATAAATGTTTTAATTTCAACAAATTTAAACCGACTTTTTTGGAGAATAGTTTTGGTACACGGCGTACAGTGGCAAACAGAAGCTGATTTAATTACTTTTGTTTTTATCTGAATAAAATACGAATTAATTTTCGAAAGAAATGAATGTAGCACATTGAATTTTGAAATTAAACTCATACAACTTTTATTAAATTTAGCAAAGCTAATGAGTCTGATTCTCAACTTTCCTGCTACTTTCTCTCAGCAGATTTCTGGAGAAAGCTCTACGAGTAAATAAAATTGTCGTGTATAGTTTCTCAAAAATCTGTCGTTCGAAATCGACTTTAAACTGAAGGTCCCTCCACTCATGTCTGAAATTAACATATACAACATAAATGGTATGAGAAACTAGGTTGTAATCAGAGATCAGAAATGAATCGTTTTTCCGCTACTCATAAGCACTCATGAAATTTTTAATATAACTCAGTCAACCATATTGTAATTTAACTATGTACTCTGATACAACGTACTCACTACAACGTTGATTTATAACTACAGGTTGCATTGAGTATGCGTACAACGTTGACATCAAACTCATACAATTCGAAATATGTTTGATTCCATAAGCCTACTCTTTTAGATTCATAATTTTAGAAAAATACTCATAAATGATTCGAGTGACTCGACTCATTCATCAAAATTTACGGTCTTAGTTGTTGTTGCATTTACAAAAAAAGAAAAATGACTCATAAGCAAAAGAGACAGAGCAGCAAGCAGAGCAAACACACAACCATTTATTGAGTATTTTATTTTGTGCTTCGTGATATGTTCAGTTATGGAGAGTCGAAATCAACAACATCATACGTGTTGTTAAGTATGAATATGATGAGTACTTCAAACTTTGAATATGAGTAGAGGTTCCATGATATTAAAATAAGTATGAATACGTATAAGTATCAAAAATTATGAGTATGATTCGATTCTACTCATCTTTTTGAATACTCATTGCTGATCTCTGGTCCTAATCCTGACTGTAGGGTTGTAATGACCAATTATGGTTGTGATTTACATATGAGCGAGGACATGAGAATTGACGCGTGATCGCACTTTCACTATTGATGTGAATTTTCGAATAATCTGTGTATATAACCTAACCTAACATATTGGGCTCCGTTCAAGTTGTTTATTTCATTTCAATACAATATGTTCCACAATTTTTCTAATCACCACCTGGAACCCAATATCTGCAAGTCTAGTTGTAATTACAAAATTTACTTTTCTGTAGAAATAAAAAACAAAATTTTTATTTTTTCTCTCCGGGAAAAATTTTAAACAAAAAAATGTTGACATACGTAAATGAACTTTACGAAAACAAAAACACTTTAACTAACACTTCGGATTAAAAGAATTAAAATAAATAAATTAAAAACAATAAACAACAACAATATTTTCTATGACCTACTACTGTATGTATGTCTGTAAGTCCTATCGCTATCCTTAAATGTTTATCTTCTATTCTAAATGTTGTTTTTGTATTTATTTTTATTTTTTTTTTGTTTTTTGTGTTGGCTTTATGGCTTTTATTATTGTTGTTATTGCTGGTGTTATAATCAAACAAATAGAACGAAAAAAAGACACACAAAAAACAATAAGAAAATATAGCAAAAGAGTCATTAACAAACAAAGAGGAGAGACAGTAGTGTAAAAAGGGAATTGAATAATAAATAAATAAAAACAAACTACATGCCAATACAATAACAAAAAGGACAACATCACCCAGTTGAGCCTGCACATACAACCAACACACATTAAGAGATTGGTTTTTTTTTTGTTTTCGTTTTGTTGTTATTTCTACACCCACGTAGATTTTAAAATAGAACTCATAACCACTCTTGTTAAATATAAAATTTTCGCAATTGTAGGTTTTCAATTTTCAGCATCAATTCATTTAACAGTAACAGGTAACGGTACTTATTTCTATATGGCCGCAGATTGTAGGTGGCTGGGTCTCAATGTAAAATGTGCTTAAAAAAGACGACTGGACCTTAATGGTTGACTTATTGAGAAATGGTTGCAGGAATGGGCTGGGATTAATTTTTCCAAAATAATACATACATACATAATTGGCCATTACAATCCTTCGGTTAGGATTACGATCTAGCTTCTCACACCACTTGTGTAGAGTGTGCTAATTTGATACATGAGTGACAGGACATACAGTTTAAAGACGACTTCGAACGACAAATTTTTTGAGAAACTTCTCGTGGCAATTCTATTTACTCTCCGAGTTTTTGCCAGAAGTCTGCTGGGAGGAAGTCGCCGAAGAAATATTTTTTCATATTTTCGTTTTGATTTCTGACCTGGGGTTTGAACCGTGTCCTTTACGTCTGATAAGCTAAAACACTACCTACTACACTACGGCGACTTCAACGAATAATTTCAATATTTAAGGCTATTCAACTAAACAGGAAATTGGTTTACAGTAGCAGGTTCCCGATTAATAAATTTGCCATTTTAAATTGTTTTGCAATAATGTTCTCTGTGACCATGTGAGGGACATTGCGGATAGAGTATTAGTTTCTTCCAAACGGTGAGATTAAATGATTTTTTTTTATATTCATTTTTAACGCTCTCCTGTTTGGGGACCAGGAGACATTTTAGATGGATTATATGAAGCCTACTAATTTTTCAAATTCAAACATTTACTCACTTTTAAAGGTAATTTAAAGTGAATCTTACGATCGATTCGTTCGTTAGGATTTACATGCGTAGAAGTATAAGCAAAACTGATCAATTGCAGGACCGAAGTGTTTATTAAATATAAGACAGATGACAATATATTATCTTGCAGTAGTTAGCGGCCGATAATATAGTTTTCCAACGGCATTGCCGCAGTAGTCTAGTAGGCAAATTTCTGTCAAAAACTATGAGAGTAAATAAAAAAATTGCCATGAAAAGTTTCTCAAAAATCTGCTGTTCGAAGTCGACTTTAAACTATAGGTTCCGCCACTCATGTATAAAATTAACACACTCAGCACAAGTGGTGTGAAAAGCTAGGTAGTAATCTTGACTAAGGGGTTGTAATGACCAATTATGTATGAACGGCGCGGCCAATATTTAAAGATAATTTCAGTTTCATTTTTAGAATCTGGAGTTCTTTGAATGCCCTTCTGCACCAATCTGTGGCTTTGTCAAATATTTCTCTACTTTGTTTTGATAATATGGTTTACATTTGATCGCAATTAAAATTGCCGTTAGTTTAGATCTTATCATCATCTTATAACCCTGTAAAACACAACTCTTTTAGGATCCTTGCCAGGCTTTGATATAACGTTAACTGAGGCAAATTTCATCCCATAACCATCATATTCAAGTCGTTAAATTGTGATAAAGAATATACCGGATATACAGGACATTTATGACAGCATATTGTAGCTTGAAGCTTCCTAAGGGTCTGCCCACCTTGATAAAGCATTAGGATTGTGGAAGTAAGTCGATTTTAACTAGATTTCGTTAAAATCAAACATCGAAGAAGATTTTATTTTGTATTGAAAATCTAAAAAAACTTTACTTTACTGAGTATGAGCAAGAGATGTTTTCGCAATATTGTATTATAAGTACAGCATTGATGATTATACTTTTATGAACTCCATATATGAAGATTTTTCTATTTATAACAACAAAATTACAAATTCTAGTCCCGAGAACTCCATAGTGGGTATCCACTGGACTACAAGTGTATCCCCAAGATGAAGTACTTCTATTTTACATTCAATTACCATAAAAAATATTCTTTTGCGACCATCCCACCACCACTGATTTCAATTGTGCAATTATACTTCATTCCGTTCGGCTAAGCGCTCCGTTTTACGTTATTTGTTAATTTTATTATTGTATCGCATACTATTTATTTGCTTTAAGCACTTAAATAAACTTAATTTATACCATTTTGGCTTAGAGACAATGTTAACTTGATATCAGCTGCACTGTTCTCTCAGACATGTTTAGTATTCCACGTAACAAGTGGCGAACAATTTGGGCTGTAAAAATGTTTGTGGTTTGCTTGCTGGTAACAAGTTTTAATTACATTTACGAAGAACGTGATCTTGATACCATATTTACTTACCATACAAAGGTTTCCTTTCCTACAAACGTTTGTCCTTACGAATATCCTTATTAAACGCATGATTTATTTCCTGAAGGCATTTTAGTAAATAGGAAACTTATTAATTAGAAATTGACGATTAATCGGCAACTAAAAGCTCTTCTGAATAAAAAAGGAATTCAAGTAGAATGTTTACTTTAATTGGTATGTCCCCATACCATAACACAACTCTTATTAAGTGGGTCTTAAATAAAACTCTTAAATCCTTTTGAACAAAAATTCATTTTTATAGCAATTTCAGATTCGAATGTAACTCAGAAATGCCTTTGTTTTCCAATGTAAATAAGTAAAGGTGGCCAAATTTTATTTTTAATAACATACATACATATATAATTTTCAATTAAAACCCTTCAGTCATGATTACGACCTAGCTTCTCACACCATTCATGTTGTATGCGTTAATTTGTATACATGAGTGGTGGGACCAACAGTTTAAAGCCGACTCTGAACGACAGATTTTTTTGAGAAACTTTTCATGGATATCTGCTGAGCGGAACTCGCCGAAGAAATATTTTTTGTATTTTGTTTTGGTGTCCGACCTGGTGTTTGAACCACGGCCTTACATCTAATAAGCTAACACACTACCTACTAGACTACGGCGACCTATTTTTAATAACTTTAACAATAATCAGATGTTTTTTGTTATTCTCTAGTGGGTGCGGGTGTCAGAGGGTTCCGAGAAGAGGATTCATCTTAGTCTTATACATTTGAATACTATTAAGCTTTTTTCGAGTTTTGAACTTAAATTACTCCAGTTTGTGGTCGACCACTTAAAATTTTGGTATTGGTCGGCACAGTCTAAAGGCGTGAAAGTTGGGAATCCCACTTAGCATTTTATTGGCTTTCGAATACTACTTCAAATAAATCTATTGAAGCAAGCCATTCAGAGTTGGTCATTGGAATGTCATTATAATGAAAAGAAAGTTTCATTGAAATCATCAATTTATGTTTTTGTTTATTTAACATTGCTTTTGAAACTGGAATTTATTACCAGTTCCTAGCAATTTTTAAAAACATCCTGATTTATAGACTTTTATACGGAATTTGAGAAAACAGAAAAAGGAAACACAAGAAATGAAAATTCATTTTAATTTCAAGAAAATCGCCAATGCAAAATGTCCTCAAGGCACATAAATATGATTCAACATTTCTAAACTTAGAAAGGATCAAAAAGTATGTGGGGCTCTTTAATGAAACGAAAAATTGTGTCGATGTAGGAGGGTAAAACATTAAAAGTATACGAGCCTTGAACAAACATAACAATTTTAGAAATACACACTCTACACCTAATGTTGTTATAAACGTGTTTGCTTAAGAACACATGTACATACTCGTATATGGTAGACATTTTGAAGTACATATTTTGCAGTTCCGAATGTATGTACATACTCATGTCATATTCCAAACGTATATGAATGTATGTATATACATACGATAGCATATCATACATACATAACAGTATGGCTAGAGTATGAAGTTATGCCAAATTCTATCACAAGCAAAAGCGTTTCCAACAAATTCTTTTTTTTCTTTTTGTTGTCAAACGTTGGTATGTTTTATACTTACACAAGCACAAGGTATGTAGACCTACACATACCTTTTGGAAAAGTGAGTCACAAAATTAATGTAACGCGTATGAATATTAAATTCGTTTCCTTCATTAAAAACATTCAATATTGTAAGCAATTATTTTTGTTTTTGTTATTGCCATAATCAATTGAATAAATTAATTTGACCTTCGGCGATTTTTCTTTAACATTTTTTGGTTTTGTTTTTCAACAAAAACTTCAAAAGAATTTTTCTGAAATCAGTGTACAAACTGCGCAAAAAATAATCTTTTTTTATAAATTTTATTACAATGTTACGTAAAATAAATACGAGCATCTATTTTTATTTAAATTGAATACACAAATATGAACAGACTTTAACCATAAGATCCTGCAAATCTCACCATATTAAAATTCTTTTCATTCATTTGATTTTACTTCATTCAGAATTTACTGGGTTTTGTCCAAAGTATTTTGAGATGTAAAAAACAATTAACATTTAACGTACATACAAAGACATTTAAATACCTATGGAGAAAACAGGGACCAGGGAGTGGCCCTAGTTAGAAAGCAATGTGCTAGTTAGAAAGCAATGTGCTACCCCGATGAAGGTTTAAACAAATCTAAACGTATTAAATTAAACTACAATTGGATATCTTTACGGTACATAAGACTGTCGTTAAATAGATGCTCCAACTTCTTTCCCGGTTTTGCTTCTTTTCTTTTCAATTTATCAAACAGTTTTCGACTAAGCAGTTCCTAGAATGGTAGAGTTGCCATTTGTTGTTGCCTGAAAATAATCACTTCTTTACTTCCACTTCTACTTGTTTATTTTTACTTTTTCTGCAGACGAATTTGTCTTCGCCGCCTTTGGTCAGGATTCTCAAGTGTATGCCATAACTTTGATTGTTTTTCTTCGTTCAGACAAGATTTTGATGTCAAACATCGGTAAATAGTTTTTCGATACACCTCTACATTGAGTAGAAACGCATGCCCCTCTAACCCATGACCGTCCAATACTATTTTATAGACTGTAGAACTGTCTCTTTATGTTTTGCTTGCGACTGTACTATTTTGCGAAAATATCACAAAATCCTAGTTGGTGGGCATGCTGTCATACGTGCATGAGTGTATGTGACATTATGTAAATAAGAAAACAACAACAACAACAATAACTAACATAAAACATACTTTAGAACTCAATAGAATGCTAAGGTGAAGTGAAAGTATGCAACATTAATAAGGCAACAGAATCTAAAACCAAATATACACACACACACACACACATGCCCGTAAATACAGAGAGAGAAAGAGAGAGAGTGGTGAGTAGAGGAATGCTATCGTAAACCATTAATAAACAGAGAAAAAGAAGAAGAGAAAATATCAACAAGTTAAAATAATGTTTTTGTTATCATTGTTATTATTGAATTCGTTTTTTTGTTCTTTTTGTTTTTCCTCAATAATAAATACAAAAAAAAAATTGGAAACAAAGAACCAAAACCACCCCATTTATGAAGTAAACAGAACAACACACACACATATTACAATAATGTTTGAATATGCCTGTGTGACATGTCAATAGCAAACACTAAACCGAAGAGAAGGTGAGTACTAAAGAGAATTGAAATAATAACGAAGACTTAATTCCCGTAAATAAGCAAGCCACCTACGCATGTATACCTCTGCCATGTACTCTTTGAAATCGAAAATTCCCTGCAAGAAAATTAAAGACACACACTATTGAACGAAGGTAAATTTTCCAGATTTTTAAACGACAGCTGATCTCAATTACAACTAAATTCGAAATTCGTTAATTAGAGTAATTAAGGCTTTTTACAGTTTATTTGATTAGGGAAGCCAAAATGCAGAACATGCCTAACAAAAAGTGGGAATCAGATTTAAAAGAAAGTCAAGGATATCTGACGGTACGTTAGAACTAATGATACATAGCAGAGATCAGCAATGCGTATTCAAAAAGATGAGTAGAATCGAATTATTCTCATAATTTCTGATACTTATACGCATTCATACTTAGTTTAATATCACGGAACCTCTACTCATATTTAAAGTTTGAAGTACTCATCATATTTATACTTAACAACACGTACAAAGTTATTGATTTCGATTCTCCATAACTCAGCATATACACGAAGCACAAAATAAGTATGATTCGCGTACGAACACTAAACTACTTACCAAATGGTTATGTGTTTGCTCTGCTTGCTGCTCTGTCTTTTTTGCTTACGTACCTTTTTTCTTTTTTCGCAAATGCAACAACAACTAAGACTGTAAATTTTGATGAATGATTCGAGTGTTATAAGTATTATAAGTATTTTTCTAAAGTTATGAATCTAAATGAGTAGACTTATGAATCAAACATATTTCGATTGGTATGAGTTTGATGTCAACGTTGTACGCATACTCATTGCAACCTGTACTTATAAATCAGCGTTGTAGTGAGCACGAATGAATCAGAGTGCGTAGTTAAATTGCAATATTGTTGACCCACTTATATTCAAAATTTCATGAGTGCTTATGAGTAGCGTAAAAACGATTCATTGCTGACCTCTTACAGGAACCAACTCAATATAAAAATATCTAGTAAAAAAAATCACAGACCAGGCCAAAACTACAGCTGGTACAAACGACATTTACGAACATCATAGTTTACGAACATTCTTCGGTCAAACAAGATGTTCAAGGCATAAGTTACATTTGTCGTAGATATTCCACCAACATCGATTTTAAGAAAATTACAAATGAGCAAAACTGGAGCGACAGAATAAATGATGAGTTAACCTCTCAGAAAGTGCTCTGAAATTATCAGGCAGCAAACAGAGAAAAACGCTACAACTAGACTTAAGCCCAGGAGATGGAAATCGGGGCAAATGGTAGAGAATAGTACAAATAAACTTAGGACACTTGATGTTTCCATGAACAATGTAAAAAAGAAAATGTTTTAGTTTAAGAGGTTTAGCATTAAACACGCCATAAGAGTTCAACTAATACGATTAATATTTGTGACTTTTCAACAAGAAATCTGATGTTAATTAAGTATTCTAAAGTCAAAAGTACATTAGTTTTGAAATGAGAAAGTGTTATCAACTCATACCAAATCCTCATGCTATTTCAATTGGAATTTGGCAATGTTTTATGTTAGCAAATGGGAGTATGGTATACATATACCCCCAGATGCAATGATAGTATAGAGTATAAATGTGTCAACATTATATCGGCATGATTTTGTTTCTTTTCGTTCTATAAACAGGAAGAAGGTCCTTTACAGCACTTTGTTTCTGTCTTTGATTAAAATCATTTGTTTGTTCTATGCACACAGACAGAAAAAGAGTGAGTGACAGGAAGAAAACGTATATGTTTGTGTTTAAGAGTCACATGAAGATTTTATGAAGAGCAACAAGTTGTGTCTGCTTAGCCAGGCAACTTTGTGGTGTTACAATGTTAAGAACAGCTTTTGTTTATCTCAGTGATTAAACACAACATGACTAAGCTTGTGAGGAGAATGCAGTCAGAAAAACTGTGACACACAATATGATCCAAGAAAAAATTACAAAATTTTTCAAATTTTATGAAAGTATCTTTTGAAGATTGGAGATTTTAATTAACAGTCCATCTACTATAAAACGAAATACGAGTTAATATTTCTTCGGCCACTTCCTCTCAGCAGATTTCTGGCAATAAGTCTGATAGTAAATAAAAAATTGCCATGAAAAGTTTCACAAAAATTTCTCGTTCGAAGTTGACTTTAAACTGTAGGTCCCGTTACAAATGTATTGAATTAACACACACAACATAAGTGGTGTGAGAAGCTAGGTCATAATTCTGACTAAAGAGTTGTGTTGACCAATTAAATGAGTAATTAACAGCGTATGAAAAAATGCTCAAAAAATTTCACACAAGACACAAATTTTTTTTATTAGCATTTCAAACGAAAGATATTTTGAAAGCGGGCAGCTTTGCCAGACCGCTCGATATTTCATATTTCCACCTGTTCAACTTCAATTTAATTAACATCTTCAGTACAAATAAAAGACGTTTAAATTTGAACATCGTCATCTGTAAAGAAATAAATGAATAAATGAAACGCAAATGGCGGTATTTAATACGTCACGACATACCATTACACGTAAAATACAGAAAATATTCACCGTAATTATAAACGCAAATAAATATGAGACTGAAAATTAGACAGACAGACAGACGTCATAAGACAAATTTCTGATGTAAATCGATAAGACTGAATGAAATAAACGTACTTGGCAAATTATTGACGTCTTTAACAGAATTCACAATTTCCAATTTGAACGACGACAAACTTTTATACCTGTTTTGTTAATAAAATTCTTATTTAAATGTCGTGGTTGTTTTTGTTTTGTTTTTGGTTTCATTTGTATGTCATTATTGCGGTTTTTATTTACACACACGTAAAAAGTAAACATTTTCCAATTAAAATTTACATTAAATTTCCATAAAATTATTGCTTTTTCTTCGATGATAATAAAATTCAAATTAATTGTTAAAATTTAGAAATATTTGCTTACGCTTGTCTCATACGGGCGTGAATGAGCATATAATAGACTATGAAAGTAAGTAAAAAAGTATAGGGAGTGTGGTAAGAGGTACAAGTAATGAAATTCTTTAACAATCGTTAATAATTGTAAGTGGTAATCAATTACACAATAGCAACAACAAGACAATCGTCTCATTTGCACATACATACGCAAGTACATAACTCACTGGTATATCTTTTAAGGCCTTAATATTTTAGGCCTCGTAAAAAGTCTCTCCTAAAAAGTTATAAGTTTCGAAAACAGAACCAACAACTTAGAAAATGTCGAAAGGAAAAAGGAATAAAAACGACATGTTTGAAAGAAATAATTAAAGTAATCTTTCTTTTTTATATGATACACCTATTGAGGCCCTGGCCTTTTAAATAGTTTCCACTGTATTTCATTTTTCTCTGCAAAAGTAGAGATGTACCAACACTTAATTATACAACGAGCGACCACCACAGTGCCAATTCTGTAATTAAATTAAAAAAACAAATGTTTGAATAGACAAACGTAAAGGCAGAAGAAAGGGTAAAAAGGGAAATAAGTACTGAAGAATTGTTTCAACAATAAAGAAGAATTGAAGCGACTCAACAATGAAATTGAATTATAAACTCCAGACTTTACCAACAACGACTTAACGCTGACACGTACAAATAAAAAGATGTTTAACACAAACACAACCAAAAAAGAAATAAAGAGACTTTAAAGAAGGCCTCATTTTCTTTTAGTCGTAAAGAAATTTAAAAGAAAAAGATTACATTTGCAAAGCTTGTTGCCTATCCTTTTGACTTTAAGTTTTTTTTTTAAGTCGCCGTAGCAGGTAGTGCGTTGGCTTATTAGAAGTAAGGCCACGGTTCTAGCCCCAGGACAGACATCAAAACGAAAATATAAAAAAATATTTCATCGACGACTTCCTCTCAGCAGGTTTCTGCCAAAAACTCTCAGGGTAAATAAATGACGTTTTGTTTTTTCATTTCGGATATTCTACCGTCGCTAGAGTATAAAGATTCTAAAACGTAAGCGGCGGTAGTCCTCCTATTAGCTTAAAGTCTGTTGTGTATGCGCCTCAAGGTGTTAGCGGATTTTATTTTATTAAAATTATTGATATTGGAAGACATTTTGATACATAAACTGCCAAACTATTGTAACTATAACATCATGTTTCTGATATTTGCCCAGAAAAATTGCTATTCCGTAGGAATGACATTAATTGGCTCTTCATAACTGTTGGCGTCTGTGACTTGTTTAGATAGAATGGCCTCTTTGAATATGTTTTGCATAAGAATACGTATAGGCTTTTAAGAATAGAAGTTTCATTACAATAATATCAATGTCTACCATACATAACATAATTGGTCATTACAACCCTTCATTTAGGATTACGACCTAGCTTCTCACACTACTTATGTTGTGTGCGTTAATTTTATACCTACAGTTTAAAGTCGACCCCGAACAACAAATTTTTCATTTACTTTCAGAGATTTTGCCAGAAATCTACTGAGAGGCAGTCACCGAAGAAGTATTTTTTATATTTTCGTTTGATGTCTGACCTGGGGTTTGAACCGTGGCCTTAGGTCTAATAAGCCGACACGCTACCTACTAGACTACGGTGAATACTACCAACGTCTACTATTTGTTAAGAAATCTTTGATTTTTTTAAACAATTCAATTAAGAGGCTTACGAAATGATAATCGGTTTAATTAAAATTGGCCATCGCAGTATTGCCGTTGACTCGTACACCGGCCATCTTCAGTAGAAACTAAAAATGTTTCTAAGAAAGACACATCGAACTAGCATTGTTTGTTACTTAAGGCCTTTCAGATGGCCTGTGTCTTTAATGCCACCCAATTATTTCTTTTATGCTTGTTAACATAAGTATATTTAAACAGGAAAATATTTTTCATTTAACTAAGTGAATACACACGCTTCCATATTAACATTTCCTTTTACAAGCAAACACATAAATTATCAACATAAGTTTACCGTGATTCCTTATACATATAAATATGAGAATATGAGGAATATAGACAATTGATAAAGGCAGTTAGAAAAAAAGAGTAGAAAATTATATTTTATTTAAGGTTTGATTATTTGCTTGTATTGTCTTATAACTTGTAATAGTTTCATCAAACCTTTATGAATAAAAACTTAGGTTTGAGTTAAAAAAGAAAAAATATAAACAGAAATTGTTCACTCAAAATTAAATTTTAATTGTCACAATTTATTTTCGACCCTTTTTACAGTAGGATTGCAGTCTATTGCAGCCATTCAGAAGTACTGGTTTATTGCTGCAGTCGAAGATTTTTAGTTTTGTATTGACGTTATGCTGTTTGATTGTCATAATCTGTGCAAGAAATAGAACGCGGTTCGGACCTAATAGATTTTGTCGAGCTTCCGTTTTTTCAAATAGTGCTACTGAAATAAGAGAAGAAATGTAAGTCCTCAATTGTCTCCTTTTTAAGTATTAGGGGTTCGATAATGTTAGTCCCCTTCCGTACTAATTTAAGTTTCTTTGCACTGACTTTGAAACCAATAATGTTTGTTGTTGTTTATACTTCTTTCAACTGTTGTATACAAAGGCAAATATCGTCTAAATAGTCGATACTTTAGAAGGATTCATACATGTTCCAACGAGTACTGAGGGGTGAATAGTGGTTTGTTTGCTCAAGAACACAGTTCAGTAGAAATATAAAACGGGAAATAGACTCAGTCACACTTTACAGTTATTCTGTCTCTAGATGGCCTAGTAGATGGCCTAATAAGTAGTGTACTAGTCTTTGAGTATTTTCAGGAGAAGACAAACAAAGCATTTAATGATAGCAGTTTAATAAGGGTCATGTTACATACATACATAATTGGTCATTCCAACCCTTCAGTCAGGATTACGAGCTAGCTTCTCATACAACTTGTGCTGAGTGTGTTAATTTTATACATGAGTGGCGGGACCTACAGTTTAAAGTCGACTTCGAACGACAGATTTTTGAGAAACTTTTCATGGGAATTTTTAATTACTCTTAGAGTTTTTGCCAGAAATCTCGTTTTATTGAAGATATCTGACCTAAGGTTTGATCTGATGTTTGAACTGTGACCTCACTTCCAATAAGCCAACACACTACTTGCTAGACTGCGGCGATGATCTAAGGGAGTTGATCTATGAACTGAATTTTCTGTTCTCAAAATCTAATCTCATAGGATATTAACAACGTCACCATATGTAATGTAATGTACTTTTTACGTTGTATTCGAAATATTTAGAGGCTTTAATTGTTTTTAGCTTAACATATTCGCTATTTTGGTCCTTTGTAATTCGTTAACATACATTAAAAAGGAACCTGCTATCTATTCGCCTTCACCATTCATTTCATACTTTTTATCCTACTTACCATATTTCATCACTCTACCATATAAACGTCCTTATTATTAGTTATCTTGTGATATGACAGATAGAACACAAAATTATGATTATTTTTTAAAATATTAATTAATTTCATTTGTGCTTAAACCAGAATTAAAATATATTTCATGTCTAAGGAATACCCAGGGGTGCAACGACACAACAATCTAATGATCCCCTTAAGCTGTTTAAATACATAAAAAAGAAAGCAAAACCAGACAAACAAAAACAAAAACGAAATTGTTCTTCTGTATTCTCTTGAATTAAATATTTTATAAGGATACATAAATACATACATATTTCAAATTTCAATAGATACAATACTAATACGTGTGTATGTACGTACATATGTATATGGCCCCAAGGAATTAAGGCATACAGAAATTATATGGCATTTAAGCAAAAACTAAATGGAGAGAATAAAAATTACAAATAAATAAAAAATCCATTATAAAGATTTAAAATGGTAAATACACAAGACCACTGCACGTATCATAAGATCAACAACTAGAAAGAAAAAAATAATAAACAATCAACAAAATAAAAATAAAACCAAATAAAATTATTAAAAAAAATTATATTTCTTAACAATTTAAAAAAAAAATCGAAAAAAAACAAGAAAACATATTCAGTCTGCCATAAAAATACCAAGAAAAATAGAAATTTTATTAAAGAAAAAAAGAAGAAGAATACAAGATACAAAATATCCCCTTTATATGGTTGTTGAAGTCGTTGACAAGTCGATTGAAACAAATGGGTATGTGTCTGTATGCGTGTGTGTGTTTGAATTACATTTGACGTATGTCTGGTCATCCATCAAGGATCTGAATTGAATTTTCATTTTAAATTTGAAATGCACAGAGCAACCAGTTGTTGAAAACAATGTAGCCAACTGTAGAAAATGAAAAAAGGTTGAACATTTTGATTTTATAACAGAAATTTGAATAATTTAATTAAGGGTTACACTCGTTCGAAAATTGGCAACTCTTTCTCAAAATTCAACATAATAATACACTACAGAAATATCTGATTCAACGTACTTAGCTTGTCCAACACATACAGTCAACTTTTCTTCATACATAATTGGTCATTACAACCCTACAGTCAGGATTACGATCTAGCTTCTCACACCACTCATGTTGTGTGTGTTAATTTTATGCATTAGTGGCAGGACCTACATTTTAAAGTCGACTCCCAACGACAGATTTTTTCAGAAACCTTTCATGGTAATTTTTTATTTACTCTCAGGGTTCTTGCCAGAAACCTTCTGAGAGAAAAGTCAACCAAGAAAAATTTTTTTTTCATATTTTCGTTTTCATGTCTCTTCTTGGGGCTTGGGGCCAATACACTACTAACTAGACTCCTGCGACTTGCTTCAACATAACAATGCTCGATAGAAATATCTGGTTCAACGTAGTTAACTTATCTAACTGTCAACTTATCTAACAAATGTTTATAAATTCAAAAAATTTTCTCCCTCTTGCATCCTATATGAGAGGCCTTTAACTCTTATCTATTTTGCAGTTCTAAAACTGGCGATCTGTTAACTGCTGAATATATTTCGCCTGAAGTGCTATTACTAAGTGAAAGGCATTGCGATTTACCACGAGGTTATTAAGAAATATAAAGAGACAAGATAAGGTCTTCAGGTCTGTCATTTATATCGATCATAAAAGCTGAAATTTCATTGATTAAGGAACAAAACTGTATTATTTTTATTTCGGCTTATTTACGTCGTTAATTGATCGTCTATTAAAAAGTTTTCCAAATTGGCATATTTACGGTTTATTTGTACGCATGATTAATATTTATTCATTAAAAATAACTCATACGCTCCCTGGGAAGAAAAAACAAAAGTAACAATATGTGTGTGAAAAAGAATACAATTTTAAGAAATGATTGTTAAAGTGATTTAAGCAAATTCGAAAAATATTAACAAATTTGTTTGGATAATAATAATAATTGTCGATAACATATATTTTGTTTTGCCCTCATTTACTGCCAGACCCATTTTAGTAGACTTCCGTTCAATAGCATTACAGGCAGCAGTTACATCTCGCTTGGTACGCCTTATGATGTCGATGTCGTCAGCGTACGCAAGCAACTGGACGCTTTTTTTAAAAAATAGTGTCACTGCAATGCACTCCCGCCTTTCGCAGCACACTCTCCATGACGAAGTTGAAGAGGAGTTGATAAGGCATTGCCTTGTCTGAAACTTCGCACAGTATCAAAAGGTTCGGAGAGGTCCTTGCTACCTTGAAAGAGCTCCAGGAATTGCTCAATGTTATTCTGCATAGCCTTATCAGCTTCGCAGGTATAGCGAGCTCAGACAATGCTGCAACAATACTATCCCTTATGGGGCTATAGAAGGCTGCCTTATAGTTGACCAAAGAATAGTCTGTGTCGACTCTTTTTTCGTGGGTCTTCGCCATGCTTTGATGTAGTGTGAAGATCTGGTCGATGGTGGACTTACCAGGCGTGAAGCCGCACTGATAAGGTCCAATCAGTGTTTTGACAAGTGGCTTCAGTCGTTCACGCTATTCTTTCGCATATCATCAAATATTATGATTAAATATCAAACTGCTACGCATGATATTTTTTCAGAAAAAATTATTAAATTTCATAAAAACTACTCCTTTGTCCCACTGTCCTTATGATTATAGGTCAAACTTTTCGATGTGCAACACGTACCAAGTGTTGGTAACAAATATTCAACACAAATAGATAATAAGTGCAACGTGCTCTGATATCTGTATCATACCAAACGTACATATTTTCTAACTTAATGGCAAGGAAACACGTCTTTTGTGTGCAATGAGTTTATTCTATGAATGGGTAATAAATGGCGTAAAACTGTTCAGTTATAATATATATGAGAATACATTTGTATGTACACTTTAGCCTTGTTTGCCTTTTAAATAATGGGAAAATTAATTTCATCTCAAGCATGTTGTCATATGTTATGATGATTATTATTACGATTGTTATTATTGTTATTGTTTTTGTACAATTAAACATATACATAGAATGTCTATTAATTTCCTTGCCATTTTAACTAGCATTGCCGTTAAATGGATTATACGTGTAAATAGTTTATGTAGAACAACTCAAGTGTATACATGTACAAGAAGTCAGACACTTTAGCAAATCTAATACCGTTGAAATTATTTGTTTTTTGTTTATAAGTTTTCTTCTTTTTCTTTTTATTTATTTATTTCTATTTGTTTTTGTGTTTTTCACTTTTTTGTTTTTGTTAAATTCAATCGTCTGAATATAAATTCGTAAAGAAATATGAGATTATTTACGTGTGAGTGAAAGTTCTGTAAATGAAAAAATAAAGAAAAAACCAACACGTCTGCAGATATCAAAAACGTAGACACATAAAGCAACATAGGTGTTCGAATATATAACCCAATAGGCAATTTATATTAAAATAAAGAAAATGTGATAAAGAAGAGAAATCAATAATTTTAGTACTCAAATTGTTGAATAAATTTCTAACATTCCAATAAATATTCTCTAAGTAAGCATTTCAACTTATTTTTTGAAAATTTTTGAACTGAAAGTTCATTTGATAAGACGACGTATATGAAAAATATAAGACGGCTGTTATACTGTTTAAATAATAATTACGGTAATTTTTGTTCGATTTTATCAAACGAAGTATCAATATTTTCACAACAGAATGCACTTTAAGAATGTCACCAAATAACTATATTTTTTAATTAAAGTTTGCTACTATGAATGGACAAACTTCGCATTTGCCAAGTTTACCTCATCAAACTTTATAGAATATTAAGTCGCATAATACATATACGTATACGGTTTTAAAGGACCTTTCTAAGATTTAATTAAATTTGCGACATTGGTTCAGAAATGTTTGTGCAATCAATAAATTTGTTCGTAAAGTCCAAAAAAAAAACAGTTTTCGTCAAATAGAACTGAACGACAGATTTTTTGAGAAACTTTTCATGGCAGTTTCATTTACTATCAGAGTTTTTGCCAGAAGTCTGCTTAGAGGAAGTCGCCGAAGAAATATTTTTTCATATTTTCGTTTTGATGTCTGACCTGCTATTTGAACCCGGACCGGAGTCAACCAACTACACTACAACGACTTCTAAGTATTATGTATGTATGTATGTCAAAACGAATAACATTTAAAATGTTAAATGTATCGCAAGTTATTTTTAAATTTCCTTTATTTTTACCACATTTTCCATATCAAAGTCAAATTGTGTATCCAATATGACGTTGCAAAGAATTTCATTTCATGTTTACTTGATGCATAAAATATTAATCATTTGACGAACAGAATTTGTTTTTTTCTATTAAAAAACATAATAAAAATAAAATAAAATATATTTCTTTACTTTACTTTATTCAGTTTCAAAACGCATGAGATTAAATTTTGCATACAAAACTGTTTTATTTTTGCATGAAAATGATTGAAAAAAACCATTGCTTTTCCATATTCTTTTCAATTTCATTACATTATCGTTTGTATATATCTAATCATATTTAAAATGGTTTTCTTTTGTTGTAAATTAAACAGCAAATAAATTCAGGCATGCAATATATTCAATGGATATTACAAGTTTTCATTTTGTATTGTAAGTACATATGTTTAGTTATCAACATTTAAAATTTTTAAATTAATGTGAATTGCTTAGATTATAAATTTTTAACTTTAAATTTATATACAAAATACAAATCATAAGAAAACTCTTTAGTCATTACGTTCGTCGACTTTAGAAAAATATTCAAACTCGTTATTTCAAATGATTCAAGCATAAATCAGTTTAATTTTTATAACAATTTTATACATTCAATTTATATATATGTACATCGTACATATTGTATATATCAGAGATCGGCAATAAATCGTTTTTAAGCTACACATAAGTACTCATGAAATTTTGAATATAAGTGCGTCAACAATAGTGAAATTTAACTATGTTTCTGTATCTGATTCATTCCTACTCACTACAACGTTGATTTATAAGTACAGATTGCAATGAGTATGCGTACAACGTTGGCATCAAACTCATACCATTCGAAATATGTTTGATTCATAAGTCGACTCATTTAGATTCATAACTTTAGAAAAAGAGATTCGAGTGACTCGAATTAAACATCAAGATTTACAGTCTTAGTTGTTGTTACATTTACAAAAAAAGAAAAAAGACAGAGCAGCAAGCAGAGCAACACACACAACCTTTTAGTGAGTATTTTAGTGTTCGTACGCGATTACTTATTTTGTGATTCGTGTATATGTTGAGTTACGGAGAGTCGAAATCAACAACATCATACGTGTTGTTAAGTATGAATATGAGTAAAGGTTCCATGATGTTAAAATATGTATGAACGCATATAGGTATCAGGAATTATGAATATGATTGCTGAATCTCTTGTATGTGTATGCATGTTTAATGTTTTTTTCGTTTATAACAAAAATAAAATGCGTCGAACGAAGTATGTGTAACATTCAATAAAAATATTACTCATCCGTACCGTAGACCATAATAAAATTATTGAATATGCATTTACCAATATATTGCAATAATAAACACATACCATAAGAATTTTTTAATAAATTTCCAACTTTCAAAGCCTTTCACATATTTTCTAATAGGAACTATCTTATACTCAGTCCATGATTTTGAATATGTAAAGCATACGCCTACAGACATAAAGGCACTCACATAAAAAACAAGGTTTTATGTTGATTGGAACAAACCTCTTTAGGGCCTTTTGGTAATCGATTTGAATTGTTTTTTAATGAAAATCAATGACGCAAAAGCATTGGACTACGATTCCTGATTTCAAAACAATTGTATTTATTGTTTATCCTAAGTATCTGTAAATTCAAAATAATACTTTTCATCGGTCTATGGACGTTGTAACAAAAATTATAAATCGACAATAATAGAAATTACTGAATGACAAAAAAAATTGTAATTGAACAAGGCATACTGTTGCCAATACAAAGTTTGTTATTAGCATTTAACAGTCACCGAGTGCAGTGGTCTAGTGTTCGAAATAAAACTGTTATAAAATAAACTTTTCTAAAACTGGACTGATGCCCCAAAACAAACGGAAGAAGCCAATACCTCCTATTAGGAAATTACTGATATTCCGGACAGCCAGAGCTTAATTCGTCATTGGGATTTTCATATCACTCAATGACTAATTGCGCGACAATTTTAGCATTTCAAGTACATTACAACGCGGTGTTTCTTCAACGTCGTTTGCAAAGTTCAAATCCATTCCCAGACATATGTACATACATACATAATTGGTCATTACAATCCTTCAGTTAGTATTATGGACCTAGTTTCTCACACCGCTTATGTTTTGTGTGTTAATTTTATACGTGAGCGCCGGGACGTACAGTTTCTGAGAAACTTTTCATGGCAATTTTATTTCCTCTCAGAGTTTTTGTCAGAAATCTGCTGAGTGCAAGTCACCGAAGAAATATTTTTTCATATTTTAATTTTGATGTCTGACCTGGAGGTTTGAACCGTGACCTTGCGTCGAATAAGCCAACACACTACCTACTAGACTACGGCGACTTCAATCCTTCAACTTGGTATTCTTTTCTCCCAAAACACGAGTTTTATAATTCAATTTTATAAAAAATTTCTTTCAAACATTTTTTAGTTCATTTAAATTTTGAAAAAATTTACGGCTTCACAACATACGGGCTTCTATAAATTAAGTCCGAATTAATTAATTTAATTAATTTTCCTGATCAAGAAAGTAGATTTTTCAAAAAGTCCTAACCACATAATTTGATAATATGATGTCCAGCTTTTGTCTCTTTTACATTCAGATACATTTGATCAAAAATTTTAATGCATTTTGACATAATTTTCTATTCTACATAGCATGTAATAATGCATCAACAAGACCTGCATTTTCCATTAAAATCAAAACTACAGAGCAACAACAACAAATGAATAGAAAATTTCAAACAAAGAATAGAGCAAATATTTTTCTACCTTTTCAAATGACACACGACAAAAACAAAAATAAGAAAAAAATAAAAATTTATTTAAAAAAACAACAACTTATTTCAATGACTTTTATATGCTCACACAACACATTCATTTCAAGTGGTCATAGAGCATCTAAATGTCGGTTTTTAAGTCTATTAAGGGCTCTTGAATTTATGATTTTATTTTTTTTTTATTCAGAAACTTGTGAAAACTTTATGGGAAAAAGTGAGCAACTCAATTGAAAATTAAAGGCATGTCAAAAAGTTTAAATCATTGTTGTTGCAACACGTAACTTTATCATGTGAATGTTTTTGAAAACGTTTAAAAGTTTAAAGTAACAAGTTTAGAATGTATTTATTTAGGGTGTACAAAATCTACAAATGAAAATGTAAATTTCAATGTACATAGATGTGTTAAGATGTTCAAAACTAGCATTTGAATGGAATCTGTTCAATCAACTTTAAAAATTTAAATTAAATTTAAACGAGACTGTATAAAGTACCATGATGAATGTCATGCGTATAAGTTGAAATTCAAGTAAATTTTTAATTGTAGTCGCCGTAGTCTAGTCGGTACAGTGTTGGTTTATAAGACGTAAGGCCACAGTTAAAACCCCAGTTGAGAAATCAAAACGAAAATATGAAAAAAAGATTTCTTCGGCGACTTCCTCTCGGAGTCCACTTTAAACTGTAGGTCCCGCCGCTCATGTATAAAAGTAACACACACAACATAAGCGGTGTGAGAAGCTCGGTCGTAATACTGACGAAAGGGTTGTAGTGACCAATTATGTATGTAAGCTTTGATAAATTCTAAACTTTTTTTTAAAAATTCTTTAAATTTTTCTATTCTTACTTAATGGTTTGCCCTAATTATTTTCTATCATTTATTATTATTCGTACAATTGATTCAGTGGATTTGTGTTTCCAAATACACACAAATAAACACAAATAATCTGATATATTCTTAGCTAAAATACAACACATGCTCAGACACATGTGTCTGTGACAAGTCAACAAACGTAGTAGTAAGTAGCATTGTTTCATTGTGACATTCGTTCGTTCATTGACAAATAACTTCATTTGAAGCTGCCACAGCAGCATTAGTGAGTGGTACGTACAATAAAGACATCAGGATGATTGTTCTACAATTCTTTTGTTCTTGTGACTCTTGATTTGTAAATTGTTTACAGCACGATTTAGGATTCAAGTGGCACATCGACACATGTGGTATCAACTGATTGTTTTCTATTTTTATTATTTACTCTATTTACCCTTAAGCTGCAGGGCACATATGTCGTTTTGCAGACGTTTCTAGCGAAAAATACTGATTTTGAGAAATTATCTACAACCGCCGAATGAAAGATAATTTGATTCATACTGGGAGTGTGACTACATGCTTATTAAGTAAACGTACAGGTAGCACATTATTCGACGCAGGAATTAATTCGTTGTCAGTATACTTCGCGCCTTAAACAGATCAATGCAGGACAAGAACATCAACGAGTATAAAAATAGTATTTTCTATTTTTCCTTCGTGGAAGGAGACCATTCTCTTTTATCTACGACAAACATATACACGAGCAGTACATACATTGTGTTGAACTTATTTCTCAGTTCCGTAAGTCAATAATATATTATTAGGTTTTTACCTTTAAAAAACGTTTAAAATATGAGCTCGTAGATTGCAAATAAAATAAAAATAAATTTGTGTTTAGTTTCAATTAAAATTCTTTTCTATTCACAACTTGATGTATACAACAACAATTGCTCTTCTCAGTTATTCCTCTGTTCACACCCTTTGCATAAACAATAACAATTACTAGACAATTGTTCGACTGATCTTTGTAACAGAGATCTTCAAACCACGATTACACTCTTCAAACACACCGCTTCTTCACACAAGACTGACTAAACATTTACTAACTAATTTGCCTTTACACGTAAACAGTCTGTTGAATGTTCTTGAAGGCGAATGTTCGTAGTCTAGTCTAGTCTAGTGTGGTGGCTAGTAGTAGTGTGATGGCTTATTAGACATGAGACCAGGGTTCAAACCTCAGGTCCCGCCACTCATGTATAAAAGATTAACACACACAATATAAGTGGTATTAAAAACGAAGTCGTGATCCTGACTGACGGGTTGTAATAACGAATTAAGTATGTATGTATCCACATTTGAGACTATATCTCAAGGCAGATAAAGCTACGGGCATTTAACTATTTTTTGTTAAATATTGTAGTGACCTCATGGAATTACGAGGAGTTTTAAAGCTACCGTGATACTAAATGCAGTGTAATGAAGTGTAACTAAGCAGAACAGAGCAGTAAACCAAGAACGAAGTTTGGGTAAATGGAAAGTGATAGGCGATATCCTAAAAGAGACGCTCAAATATTGTCAGACTGACCCTGGAATGAAACCAGCTAAAGAGCAGCAAAAAATTGAGTTGAAAAGGTCGAAGGAGAATAAATCAAAATAAACAGACTTTATGGTGCACCCATGCTCCCTTACAGAAGTAAAATCGCAATAAATTTGAAGACGTTTAAATCCTGTTTTATCCTTTAAACCTGCTTGAGTTAATTGTCGAATTAAATGCCTTTTTCTGCTCAATAATGAAATTTCGAACATGAATGAAACACAACAAATGAGAGAAGAAAATTAAATCAAAATACAATGCCAAAGACAAAGTCTTTATTTAATTGTTTCCTTCCAAAAGGACATAAAGCAATTTTAATAGAATTTTGTCTGTTGTTTTCACTCTTCTCTCGTTATTTCTTTCTTTCATTTTTCCTGGGCTATTTTTAGAATGAAAGCGCAGACATTTTTATGTGAAAGTAAATGCAGGTGAAAATATATTTTCAATACACAAACGGTTTAAAATAGATTTTTATATGTATGTTCAGTTACATTCACGTACACAGTATAAAAAGTGTCTCATGAATGAGGTCAAGGAGTTGGTTTCAACCATTTATGTGTATTATATTTGGTCTCTAATAATCTATTTTCCAAACACAATCATACACACATACACAACATACAATACACATGCCAGTCTGACTGTGAAACGAGAAAACTTTATTGAGGGTTAGAAGTGGTAGCATAGGAAAGGACATTGGTTTAAGAAGAGAGTAAGCAAGATTATATTTCCAAAAGAGGGTGAATGAAATACATAAAGAATAGAACATAAGACTTACATATATAGTCACAGGCATTACATATATAGTAGATTATCTTCCAATGATAAGAACAGTGCAGGAGTAAAGAAGAGTTCAATAGCCTTGTCGAAAGGCCTGAAATGAATTTCAGAAATTAAATATTTGGCACAATGTGTGACAACGGAATGGAAATCAAAATAAAATTAAAGCTGACAAGTTAATTGGCCAGATTTTCAAAACAAGTCTATGATAAGATGTTTTCATATTAACTTCTTACTTTAACTTAATCTCGACAAATGTATGGCCTGACTTAATATTTCACTCTTAACATTTCAACAAGTGCTTGTGCACAATAAAAGAAACACAATTTCTTTCAAATATCTATACGAGGGCTAAGTGAGCAATTCTTTATATTGTTTATAGACTAAAATAAAAATAAAGAGACAGAGCAAGCGTAAGAAGAAGCATTTGGATAAATTTTACTCTGGAGAAGAGTTATTAAGGAAAAATAAAAATTTATTATTCTATTATAAGACAAGTATAAAATAATTTTATTATACTCAACAATGTCTGATGAAAGCTTAAAGGGGAAAGGGTTTTCCTTTTAAGAAATACATTTTCATATTGTGTTGGAAATCAAAAGAGACGGATTAAGATTTTCGTATGACACAGTGTATAACACAGTAAAAAAATTGCAATTGAATGATTAATTAAATTCAATAAAGAATAAATTTATTAAAGATTTATAAATATCGAAATGAGTTCCAATTCAAATTAAAGATCAATTCAATGATTAAAGTTATTGACTAAAAACACAAGATAAAAATTAAAAAGCTTCACTACTCACCATCCGTTTCAAATTGTTCATAATCAAGCCCCCTAAACTTTGGCCACCAGAAAGGAAAGTTAGTTAGATAGGTTGGTTATAGTGTTAGTTTTGTTACTAACGGCTCACTTAAGCACACATAGCGGGCTGTTGCGACGACACAGGTAAACGCAGTCCCTGCATTGACCGAGTTCCACCACACTAGGGAAGAAGTTGGTCAGTGTAAGGGTTGCACATTAAAAAGCACGACTACCCTTTGCTGGAAAACAAGCCCGAAAGTTTGATAAACGAAACTATATCCTTGACATCAATGGATGTTAGCTCCGTCAAGCTGACAAGGATTGGAGAGCCAAATAACCTATATCTTCACCTCGCAAAAGATGGGCATTGATAAAGAAAGTGGGTAACAGTTTCCTATTCCTCAGCAGATCTGCGCTCACGACAGAAGTCGTTAGAGGGGAGCTGCATTTTTTCTGCATGTTTTCCCATAACACAATGCCAAGTAATCATGGCCGCTGTGATCGAGATGTCGTTACGATCAAGGAAAGTTAACCAAGATCACTTCTTTACAACAGAACTCTCTCTTAAGAACATTTTCTCACAGAAGGTATTATTTAAATTCAATAGAAGGAGGCAAACGTATCGGCCTTGGATCAAGAGACCAATAACTTGCTTATCTGGAAAATCTTGTTAGAGAACCTAAAAAAAATTGATGTGATTTTTTTTCAGTTTTACGTTCTTTATGGAAACAGTTCTAATCCTTTATTTCCACTATTTTCCCATTTTTGATGTTGAAAACTAGTGACATGCTACAAATAAAGGAAGAACAAAACTTAGAGATGAAACAGATTTTCCCTTGCACGTTTTGTTCGCAATGAGACCTTCCTCTTCTTGCAGGGATTCTGTAGATTCTTACTTGTAGCTTCTATTATTGGACCTCCACAGTTATTTTCAAGTGCTTATAGGTACTTCTAGATCTCGAGGTTTACAATGGTGAGATGGTAGTACCAGTTCTATTTTATAACATTTTATACTATGTTGGCGACGCGTATGGCTTTGAAAGCTAGCATTATGGGAATCGTTTGGCCATAACGAGTGTTTATTATTGATACACGCTTCAACACTATTATCTCAAATAATCCCAAAAATATCAAAGGTCTCTTGTATTGCAATCTTAATTCATTTAATGAAATTCTTTTTACTGCATCTCTATGTCTAAAACCGATTATTATTTCGCTCAAATGCCTCAAATGCCATCTCAATTTCGTTACGATGAAAGCTGATGATATACAAAAAATAAAAAGTTACAAAAGGAATTTTATTTTTACCTTGACTTTATTTTTTATAAGTCATGGCCCACATGGTTTTTTATCTCGCTTCGTCAATATAATGTCAGGATAAATTAAAAATAAAAAACAAAAATATCTGTAGAGGAAATTGGTAAACAAAAGTGAAATATTTTTAAATAAAAATATCATTAGACATGAGCAAAAATATTTGCAATTCCATAGAATGTTAAACGATAACAAAGGAGTAATCAAAAGGTTGATTAATTTCCAGCATTGGTTACTCATTTAACGATGACGTATGTACACGTAATGCTCACAGTTGAATTACAGTTAAATTAAATAATTCTATGTTTGGTTTGTAGACTTTCAAATTGAGAACTAAATGTCAAAGTATCACTGATTAGAGTTGAAGTCACAGTAGGCTAGTAGGTAGTGTTGTTCAAACCCCAGGTCAGACATCAAAACGAAAATATGAAAAAATATTTCTTCGGCAAATTCCTCTGATCTGATTTCTGGAAAAAACTCTGAAAGTAAATAAGAAATTGCCATGAAAAGTTTCTCAAAAAATCTGTTGTTCGGAGTCGACTTTAAAATGTAGGTCCCGTCACTCATATATAAAATTAATACACACAACATAATTGGTATGAGAAGCTAGGTCGTAATCCTGGCTGAAGGGTTGTAATGGCCAATTATGTGCGTATGTATGTAGATAATCAAATTTGCAACAACGCCACCTTGCACTACAATGCTATTTTTTCGAACTGATTTTATTTCATAGCTACAGAGAGACCAAAACCTCACGAATCCAATGTCCTCAGTTGTGAAATTGGAAGTGTAATATCATAAAATCTATTGTATTCGACAAATTGATTTTAGAAAATTATTTTCATCAGAAATTTTTCCGTGGGGGTTATCTTGTAATCAAAAATGTTCTATTAAAATTTGTTTTTATTTAAAATTATTCAATTTTAGTCGAAAAATTTTTCCATTGCAAATTATTAAAATTTTTAGGAAAATTCCCGTAGAAATTATTATTTTCATAAAACTTCCTATAAAAACTTAATATTATTGGAGTATTTACTATAGGTTTCTGTCCTTAAATGTTCCGTTAACATCTTTTAGTTTTGATTTTCCCTTTTCATTGTATTCATAAAAAGAAATCCGTGTAAAATGCAAAACCTACATACAATTACATATTTGACTTTTGTATGTGGGCATTAAGGCAGAAAATAAATTTATTTTCAATGTCTCTTTACTTAATTGAATTCATTTGTTGTCACTTAATGAAAACATTTCCCCAGAACTGTTACGAATCTTTATTTTAAAACATTTCACTTCGTTTTAATCACATCTGTTGACCAATCCACTCTGAAGTATTTTTATTTTCTCTTTCTTAATTTTATTCTGATATTGTTATTGACTATACCAGGAATTAATAAAAAACTGTATGCAAGACTTTTAAACTGAAACTACGTTAAAAACAAAACCTTTACCGGAGATTTAATACTTTTTGGTGTAGGTGGTGATGCAGACATAAGATTGTTGAAATGAAAAATTCTCTTTACAGTTTTGCAAAAATGCAATCCAGGAAAATGTATACATATATGTATTGTTAATGACCTTGATATTGCGCTAACTTTAACTCTGATGAAAGAAATATTTTTTTATATTTAGTTTTCTTCCAGATCAGCCATCAGCAAAGAGTATTCAAAAAGATGAGCAGAATCGAATCTTACTCATAATATCATGGAACCTCTACTCATGTTCAATGTTTGAAGTACTCATCATATTCATACTTAACAACACATATGATTTCGTCTCTCCATAACTCAACATATACACGAAGCACAAAATAAGTATGAATCGCATACGAACACTAAAATACTCACTAAAAGGTTGTGGGCTTGCTCTTTTTGCTGCTCTATTTTTTTTTTTTTTTGCTTATGTGTCTTTTTTCTTTAATGGCGCATGGCGACGTATCAAATTTAACGGATCAAATTTGCATGTTCATGTGTTAGTAATATTTGTTTTGCTTAGCACAGCACTAATCAAAATTTTATCTTCAAACTGCATTGCATTGTTGTTGTGAAGAAGAAAAGAACATATGATTTATGCAGCGCAGGTAGCGAAAATCAAAAGTATTTTGATATTCTTCAAACTCTTCTCAGTCTACACGTGTGAGTACAGTTTTACCAACACATTAACAAAAAAGCGAGTTTGATACATTATTTGATGAGTGGCCGGGCAACTTAACAACTAAGAATGCAAATTTTGAATTCGAATCATTTATGACTCTTATAAGTATTTTTTCTAAAGTTATGAGTCTAAATGAATAGGCTTATGGAATCATACATATTTCGAATGGTAAGAGTTTGATGTCAACGTTGTACGCATACTCATTGCACCCTGTACTTGTAAATCAACGTTGTAGCGAGTACGAATGAATCAGAGTACATAGTTAAATTTCAATATTGTTGACTCACTTATATTTAAATTTTCATGAGTGTTTATGAGTAGAGAAAAACGATTCTTTGCTGATTTCTGATCCAGATGTCTGAGTCATGGTTTGAACCTGAAGTGAACATACTACATATTAGACTCGACAAATCCGGTATGATATTTCTTCTTGGCTTACACCTCCGAGATGAGGTGATTCCTTTACTCATAAGAATACTGTTGAAAAACAGAGAGGATATATTAATCATACCTCACGTATGCTTCAGCTGAGCTCACATACATAATTGGTCATTACAACCCTTCAGTCAGGCTATCGACCTAGTTTCTCACACCACTTATGTTGTGTGTGTTAATTTTATACATGAGTGGCGGGACCACCGAACGACAGATTTTTTTGAGAAACTTTTTACGGCAATTTTTATTTACTCTCAAAGTTTTTGCAAGAAATCTGCTTTTCAGTGCGAAGCATTGCATAGCGCATAATGACCAACTGTAAGGTTGTACTTCTGTTTTTTGCATTCTAAAACAAAACTAATATTCAAATGCTTTAAGTTGAGCACATTTTCTGCCACACACACACACCCACACACATACCATACACACTCATAATAGGGATATGAATGAATGGCTGGCATTAACTTTTAATCCTATTTATACCAGCAATAATGGTTTGTCGCCAGACTGTGAACATTGAAAACAATTGAAAACTTTTCTAAAAACAATAGATTTTCATTCCTTGATTACAAACAAGTATTTAAACAAAAAGGAATTTTTATTCAAAACTAAAATTCTCATAAAATGAACACTTAACAAGCAATTTGTCTGTGGCATTCAATTTAATGCCACTTCATAACATTTTAAATACAGCACATTGTCGCCTGTATGTACGTACATACGTACATAGACTTTAACTGACTTTCAACTTTTCATAATTGATTTTATGTTTCAGTTGTTAACAACTACCGTTACTTATACATACATGCACACATACATACATACATACAATATTTTAATGCATTTCAATCTGTTTTGATACCAAGTGCTTAAGGCGATATGCAGTAAAAATTATTTTCAATGTGATAATAAATAATTGGCTCTGGGCCTAACGAAAATTACCAGGTGCTTGATGTATGAAAATAATAAAATTTTACGGTGAATCGTTTTAATGCAAATTAAGCACTTAATAAATACACAATTGTACAAAAACAACAACAACAAAAACAGTGAGCAACTTTAAATATGAATACAATACCATGCGATAGAGTTCACTATACGTTATTCACGTGGTATGTTATGAATGCAAATTAAGTGATTAAATCATGAAATTATAATTACAGTGGCTTTTTTATAACACAATTAATAAATAAAGGCTTATCCATAGAGGGATTTTAAAACGGAAAATTAAATGAAGAACACATAAAATGTTTATTTATTATAATTCATGAACACCAACAATTATATTTGAAATGACCATTGGGGGAAATGTGAGATTATTCGTTCTGATACTTCTCGCGCAAGAACGACAGAAACGATCGAAACCGAACCACCATCTTGTTGCTGCCATATATCGTCCACATCATAATATTTATTTGAAATCCAACGCAAAATTGGTGATCACACTGTCATAACGCTCTGAATTAATGGTAACAGTTTTTCGAGGGCAAAACGAAGTATATGTCATCGACAAGTAGCGACATGCAGGGTATTGGATGTCAGATTACGGCCGATAACTACATATACTTTCGATATAGTCAAGTCAAGTAATTTATTTATCTTGGCTCCACCATTACCAATATAAATGATGTCAGTCTGGAGATGAAGCGCAAAATCATTCTTCCCAACAGGTGCTGCTATGGTCTCAATATGCAATTGAGTAGGAGAGACCTCTCTCGGACGACAAAACCAATACTCTACAAGACGCTCATCCTCCCCGTGCTTTTTTATGGCGCAGAGACATGGATCCTATTAAGCACTAATGCAGCAGCCTTAAGAGCATTAGGGAGAAAAGTCTTAAGCAAGATCTTCGGTCCAGTGCGAGTTGGCTATAATTTCCGCATCCGATCCAACAGTGAGTGTATGAGCTCCGCAATGAACGACATGGACGTTGTGCAGCGCATAAACTTTCAGCAGCTGCGCTGGCTCGGCCATTACATGCGAATGGAGGAATATGCTCCGGCGAGACGGGTATTTGATGAGGAGATTTGCGGAATTCGCGAAGAGGACGATCTTGTTTGCATTGGAAGGACCAGATCAAGGAAGATCTGTCATCGTTTGGTGTGACCAACTGGCGTAGGTGAGCAAGAACCAAAGGCCCCTGAAAGAATGTGTTAAGGCAGGCCGAAATCCGTTAATCGGGTTGTTAATGGCCAGTTAAGTAAGTTTTTCGAGTTTCAGTTCAATATTATGATCGGATTCGGATTCAGCGTTCGAAAAATCTTTTGAATATTAAAGTCTAGTTTCTAGGTTAATAATCTATCGTCCTGTGTAATTATTGGTAACAACTTCTAATTTAAAAAGAAAAACCTTGTTCAATACGTATTAAATTTAAAAAAAGGTTTAATTAGATTAAGAAATTGTGATATTTCTTCTCGAAAACCAAAAACATATCACAGTACAAAAATCGTAGACCACCATATTATGGTATTGAGATTAACACTTGTTGTTGCCTATTAAATTTAATTTCAGATACGATAGATAAAATAAATTTTACCTTACTGCCCCAGTATTATCTTTGTAGCCACAAACTGAATTTAAAGAATTTTTAAAGGGCGTCTGTCCGTTTGCTATTCTTTTATTGTTAAATTTATTTGGGGTTTCTTTTTATTGTTATCTCTTTAACAAGCAATTTACAGGTATAAACACTGTTGACAGTATTAAATTTCTTAATTTATTTATATTTTTTTTCTATTACAATTCATTTATTTTTTAAATTACATTAATTTTCTTAATCAATTGTATGGTTGTACAGGATTTTCCATTTCTCTTTAAAAAACAAAAAAAAAAAGAGAAAAAAGGGGGTAAAGAAACTTCATCAAAAGGTTCACATGTATTTTGCAGTTTCAACATTTAATCCAATTCACTAATTTAATTGATTGTGACACTCTTATCAACGTTCGGTTAAACAAAAATAACAAACAAATAAAAAAAATGTTCAAAAGAAAAATAGAATAGAAAAAGAGGGCAAACTTTGTTTTTCACTACAGAATTTTAGTTTTTCCTATCGTATACACACATATGTATGTCGGAAAACACTTAAACCACGTTAGACGTGCTTAAAACAATATTTCAAGTTGTGGTATCCGTAAAAAAAATTAAAAAAAGAAAGAAAAATAATTACAAGTAAAATTAATATAAGTTTCTAAAACGTTTATCAAGGTCTCAGTGTCCTAGTTTGCCAACCCGATAACTTCCATTGATTTTGTATTACATACATACATACATACATACTATGCATGACCACATGTTTTGTTATTCACCTTCTGAAACATTTATTTGAAAAGTTTTCCATATTATGTATGAAGCAAACATCAGTAAGTATATATTGTGTGCGTCAAAATATTTTCCTTTTTTATTTTGCACCACAAAGTTTCACAGGTTATAGTTTCAAATATTTACGAGCATGAATGAGAACTACGAGTGTCTATTGCAAATGTGTTACACGGCAGCCTTATAGAAGAGCGTTTCTTTCGATTACACGGATATTAGCGTGAAACCTTGCAGGGGGGAATTTATACAAAATTTATTTTAAATTTGTTTTGTCCAGTTCAGAACTTTTGAAAGAGACTACGAAGGTAATCTTTTAATATGTTTACATAATAACTGTTAATGTTTACAATACATATTAAACGGAAACTACACTATTAACACAGATCGATAGCATTAGTCTAAAAACCTGGTAAAGTTTTATGGTAGTAAAGCCTGTCTACTCCAAAATTAATCACACTTTTTGAAGTGATCTTTATTCTATAGAGTTGAGCCAACGAGAACAGAAAATGGGAAATAAAGGCGATGAATCAAGGGAATTTGTTTAAAACATTTTCGTTGAAACTTCCTGTAGACAGCGTAAACAAATTCGATCAAATGTTAGGAATGAAGCATTTAGGAAAAAAACGTGAAAAGCAATTTCTTCATAAATATTTCATTGCATCACACATTATTGACATATCTTGAACATTGACGCCGCCGTAGTCTAGTAGGTAGTGTGTTGGCTTATTAGACGTAAGGCCACAGTACAAACTCCAGGTCAGACATCAACACGAAATATGAACAAATATTTCTTGGGCGACTTCCTCTCAGCAGATTTCTGGCAAAAACTCTGAGAGTAAATAAAATTGCCATGGGAAGTTTCTAAAAAATCTGTCGTTAGGAGTCGACTTTAAACTGTAGGTCCCGCAACTCATGTATAAAATTAACACAGACAACATAAGTGGTGTGAGCAACTAGGTCCATAATACTGACTGAAGGGTTATAATGATATAATGTATATACTATGTACGGGAATGGTCTGAACTTTACAAACAGCGTGGAGGAAGTTGTAAAGGCCAATTATGTATGTATGTGAACATTATTTAGAATTTTCGGCGTACCAACACCTGCAAAAATTTCTTATTTTCCAATATATTTCTGTTTAAAACTTTAAATACAGTTCTAGAAAAAAAAAACAAAATTATTTAAATTTAATTTATTTAAACAAACTGAAAAAAGCATGTAATTATAGAAAATGATGGCGTATACTTTATTTTGCTGCACACGGTATGTGCAACATAATTATCCGCTGTCCAAAAAAAGAACAACCACCATATTTATGCACTAATAAATACCAACAACTGTACAGATATACACACATACATACCAACACCTAAAATAAAAACAAAAATGTACAAAAGTTTTACCACTAACCCATGATTTAATGAAATCCCTTAATTTCATTTTATTACAGCCACAAAAATTTTGTAGAGCAACAACAAGCACAAAAACAAAGGAGTACTAAAACAGATCTAATAAACGAATTCTGCAAAACAACACAAAACAAAACAAAACGAAAAAAAATATTAATGAATAAAAATAACACGATACACGGCTCTCAGGCAAACCAATGTCATTGAATGAAGCAACAAGTGAAAATTTACACACACTGATATACTATATACATAAACAAATACGCAACAAATACATACATACAATACATGTGTGTAAGCCATTTAAATTTACAAACCCAACACACACAACAACAAGATTTGAATAACACTACTCACTCAATCATTAATATGTCACTACTGTACTACACAGTACAGAAAATATCGTAAACTGCAGGCAACATTTGTAATAAATTATTACAACAACACAATATTAGGATAATAATGGGCGAAAGATGCCGTTTTAGGAACACTGACACGTTACACAACAAATTTCATAATCCCGCTATTAACAAAAACTAAACAAACATTATAAAAAAATACAATAACAACAGCAGTATGGATTTGTTATCACTTGAAAATTTGTCATTATAAACGTATTACAGCGGCGACAATCATTCGATAGAAATGCGACAAAAATAATTCTCATCACAAATGTTTGTTGGTGTTAGGAGAGAGAGAGAGAGAATGAAATCTGACTATAAAACTATTTAATTGAATGAAAAAACATTGAAAATTAATCATAAAATAAAGCATTGTGAACAGAAAATCATTTTATATGTACACCGTTCGCTGTAATATAGAAATACGACTGCATTAATACACACTCACACCCATACACGCACACAAATAACGTACAAAGGTTGCCATAACTATGGCATACAACACAGCAACCTACAAACGAACTCACAGTAATGACCTTGTACAATATTTAAAATCTACAAAGAGCGAAAAATCCTACACACACATACACATACACACATAAAGAATAATAACTGAACTGAAACTGTGGTCCCTCATTTATTGTATGTATGTGTTTTTGTTAGCACATACATACTAATAAATATTGAATTTGTAGCAGCAAAAACAAGTACTGAATAGATGTGGTGGTCCAGTTACTGCAATAACACTAAAGCCATTTAATAGGATTATAATAACAACAACAACAGCCAAATACATACACATAAGTACTCTTTAGAAAAGGAACAAAGAGACAAAAAAATTAAATTGAAAAGCAAAAAACAAAACAACAAAAAACCTATTCATACAAGAGAATATTTATTAAAAGTAGACAATAACAACAATACCATACCAATAAAACATCAAGAACAACAACAACAACAAATTTTAGCACGTAAATAGAGTCAATAAAAAAAAGGAGAGAAAAACAAAAACAATTCATAAAAACAACAAAATTAAAAGAGAGCAACAAGTTATTGAATAAAAAATTAAAATTAAACAACCGTAACCAGACAGCAACATATAAAATTAGTTGACCACCATAGCGGAGTTTTGTTTACAATTATTGATTCCCATAAATTCATTGGAAGAATCCTTAAAAAAAAATTTGCCAAAATAGCGCTGCATTGGAAAAAATTAAAAGAGCATATATTGCAAACACACTCAAATAAAACACCACATGAACAGGTCGCGGAGGCATCTTCAACATATCAGGCATACGCTGGCGACATCCAGCCGTATTCAGAGCCTAATAATGTTGCTATAGAAAATCATTATCAAACACATTTCGAAAAATCTTTGCGTAGCAACAATCCCCCCTCTCTACAAACTCAAGGCCAAAAGGCCACACCTCACTTGGACTCACTTCAAAACACTACTGACTATCTAACCTCCAATACAAAAGCTTCAATCACGGCGACTACAGCGGCAAGACGTTATTCGAGGTTTGAGAATCCAGAAGCGTTGGAACGACGTGTCAGTACATCGGCAACAGGCACAGGCTCGGGCAGTGGTGGTGGCGGCGGCGGCGGTAGTTCTAGATCATTAGCAGCATCTGCATTAGCTGACATTATAACGGCAGACGTAGGCGTAGTACACCAACAGCAACAATCTCAACCCCATACTTTTGGTGCGCGTACTTATCTGGATGGTCGAATAAAACGTCCGAGTATATATGGCTCTGAAACATCGGGTAAATTAACGGCTAGTTCTGTTTCTGGAACCAGTTTAGCAAAACGTCATAGTGGCACTTTTACAGCAAACTTTGAGGCAGCATACGGTCTTAGTCAATCGGGTAAGAAGCAAAACTAATTTTTCATATTTTGAATGGACATTCCTACATGTATATATTCCATGTGCCAAGTGCTTAGCAAATGAGAAAACGAAACGTTTTACTTTGGTTTCCATTAGCAGGTGCTGTAAATGGTCTTGACAGTGCAAAAGGTTGGAATGGTGAACACAAGCAACAACAACAACAGCAGCAGCAACAGTGTACATCAGATGCAACACAAGCCAACACTGGTACCAACTCACCTATGAGACAACGTCTGCCCTCCCAGTCGGGTCTCACTGATTTGAGCAACACACCAGGCATATTTGTTGGTGGTTTAGGTGGCAGTAACATCTACAGCAATAACATACAAACGCCCAGCACATTTAATATACCAACAGGCGGTAGTGGTGCCCCTGGTACAGTTGTTAATAGTACCAGTAGCGTGGGAAGTGGTGTTGCAGGCAATACAGTAGGTAGCAGTGGTACAACTGGTGGTAGTGGTGCAGTTGTAGTCAATACTGGTAACACTATTGCCACCCTAAGCAGTAGTTCAGGTTCAGCAGGAGCTGCAGGTTCGGCTCCTCGACGCCAGGGTAGTTTCACGAATGTTTTCTCAAAAATAATTGACGGTATGCCAGCAAGTACAATGTTTTCCAAATTCAAGAGTGTAAATACGCCTGTGGCTCAACAAACTGTCATCGATGGCAATCCCATTAAACAGTATTTTGATATTGGCAAACAAGTGGCCTGTGCCGGACCTGAATTGGCCTGGAAGATACACGATGGCAGTCGGAAGAGTGACGGCAAGGTGAGAGTGAATTTAACACATTATTTCGAGAGTCAATTGTAACAAAATTTAACAAAAAATGCTTTACTTTCGATTAAAACTTTCCATTCTTAATTTACAGGAATGTTCGATATTTGTTTTTGAGAAAAAGGTGGCGGAGAAATTGCATAAACCCAGGCGTAAAGAAACAATTACGGAAATTTTAAAAAATTCTGTTAAAAATTTAGAACGATTTCGACATCCCAAGGTAATTTAACAACAACTGAACACTTTAGTGCGATTTCTTAACAGGAACTAAATTGCTGATGAATTATTTTGTTTTTTCCATCGCTTTACAGATGCTACAAATTTACCACACCGTTGAGGAATCATCTGAAACGTTGGCTTTTGCCACTGAACCAATTTTTGCTAGCCTTGCAAATATCTTAGCATTTCATGTAAGTAACTGCACCAAATGCTTTCTTTTCGAAAATCACACGATGGGACTTAGGTGTGACGTTTAGGTGTTCCTTGTTTTGTTTGTTTTGTTTTAATTTCTAGGAATCTAAGACATATGAAAATGTTATCCCACCACATACTGGCAACAGTCAATCAATGCAACAGCAGCAGCAACAGCAACAACAATCGCAAACACCAACGGCCATGAGGCCGCTACATGCCAAGGAATATACATTTTTGGATATTGAATTAAAATGTGGGTTTTTACAGGTAAGTTTCAAAGAAAATTATTTTGTTTTGAATGTTAAAATATTGCTGGAGATATTTATTTATTAAAACCAAACGAAATTTGAAATCGGTAATATTTGCACATACTCTACAATGAATAAAGTTTCTAGAACTGTATCTTGGTGAAATCTTGGCTTAATGATTAGAAAGGCTTCACTTGATAAAGGACCCTATTCGATTATTGGAGACACACTTCCGTTCTACCATAACAAAAGTTCTTTCAATTTCCAAAGTAATTTTAAAGCGTTATTTCCTGGACAATTTTTACACTCCATTGTTTTTCTGTCACATTAGATTTCCGATGTCTCTTCAAATTTTTTCAACAGTCTTGTATCTATTGGCCTTCCTTAACTCTCTCCTATAGTAACAATGATGCAAATAGATACGTACCACTGTGTTTTGCTAGTATTTAACACAGCTGTGGTCTCAAAATGTCTGCTGAATCTATTCATTGGAGAATGAAACGTTGATCAGAAAACAGGTATCAAGATAAGCCAATACATTCAGTCCAACGGAAGTTTGTTATCGCCAATTCCAATTGTTTCGAAAATGAAAAAATCAAGATAATGGTGTTTTGCTTTTATATCGCTCAATATTAAAATTATAAACAAAAGCTACAAAAACAAAATAATGCAGTAAAAGAACCTGTTTCCAAATTACCGTACAACAAATACCAGCACAAAAATTGTAAACAAAAACAAGTAAACAAAAAAAAAACAAACAACACTACAATAATAAATGTAAACAACGATGTTTACGAGATTTCGAGAAGGCGAAGTCATGGACATTAATTCACCTTCAAGAAACTTCATCAGACTGTTTACTCTGCCATATAAAAAGCAATGCAAAGCCGGCGACTGAGGGAGTAAAGTTCAGTCAGCCTTGTGTGAAGAGGCGGTGTATTTGAAGAGAGTAATAGTGGTTTGAAGATCTCCTTAACAAAGATCTGTCGAATGATCTTCTAATAATTATTATTGTTTATACAAAGGGTATAAACAGAGGAATAACAAAAATAAAGCAATTGTTGTTTACATCAAGTTGTGAACAGTGTCACACAGAATTATGCAAATAATAAAGAGTTTTAATTAAAACTAACCACAAATTTATTTTTATTCCATTTGCAATCTACGAGCCCATATTTTAAACGTTCTTAAAAAGTAAAAACGTAACAATATCATAATTATAGTAATCCCTCATTCTCAGTATGATGTCAAATCATTATTCGTGTAATCATTTCCATGTATGATTATACATTCTTTATTATTTTCCCACAATCAACATTAGAAAAGTAATGTGAAGAAAACTAAACAAAATATCACATGAGTATATAACAAGCCTCATAGGTTACCATCGGTATATACATATACTAGGAAATGAGATGAATCAATATATCTTCTCTTTAGTCCGTAGCCTAATCTATTCGATGACAATATTTAATTAAAATGGCACTTATTTTCTGTCTCAATTACAGTTAATAGAAGCAATAACATTTTTACACTATTCCGGGCATGTCATACATCGGAATATTTGTCCATCGTCTATATTAATTACAAAAAGGGGTACCTGGAAATTAGCTGGTTTAGAATTTTTAGGTGAGTTCACTACAAAAAGAGAATTATTTACTGTTTTATAAACTTTTTTCCATCTCTTCGCAAACGAATCCTTTTACAGAAAGAATGAATGAGACTGATATAAATGAATCCATTACGTGTCAACCATGGACAACACGCATATCAAAAATGGCTCAGCCAAATTTGGATTTTATGCGTAAGTATGGCGGAAAAACGAAAGCGAAACTATTGCGAAATGAAATTAAATCCTGTACTTTTAAAGCAATTTTGTACGGCGATTTTAATCTCTGCTAAAATATTTATATTTTCCATTACTTTTTTCCAAACGTTCTTTGTCATTTTTCTACGGCTCATGGCTTACGTTATTGTGTTTTTTTGAATTTATTTTTCTCTCATTTTTCTTTTTACAGCACCTGAAACACAAATACATTCGAAATGTAGTCTTCTTAGTGACATGTTTTCTTTAGGTTTAGTAATCTGTGCTGTTTTCAACCGAGGACGTCCCATTATACAGGCTGGCAATATACCAGCCAACTACATCAAGCAATTGGAAATGGTAAGTTTTCATTTTACATCTTGTTCTTGACACTTTAAACTCCATTCAGTGTTGCCACCTAACAATCCACCCATCCACCCAACCCAAAAGTGGTCTGTCTCTAAGTACGATCATTGTTGTGGAAACAGTCGTCAGTAGCAACAAGTGTTTTCTTTGGTTTTTCTTTCACAGTCACTTTCATTTTATGTCGGCTTAAGAACAAATAAAATGGAAACTTTTATTACATAGCAAACACACAAAAACTTGTTAAAACTAGTGGGTGATATACCCTACAGTTGGTGTAATTATTTTTTTTTTTTTTTTTTTTTTTTGTTTTGCTCAATGCAGGTATTTTTAAGCTTCATTATCTTTCTGATTTTGTCTAATTAAGACCAATGATAAATTTGTTTCCCATCGCTACCTAAAAATGCGTAGGCATTGTATTGGTCATCGACAAATCAATCTTTATGTGCTCAAAATAGTTCGCATACTTTAAATGTGGTATCAAACAGCGATCATTAATGAGATGAGTAGAATCGAATCATACTCATAATTTCTGATACTTATACGCATTCATACTTATTTTAATATCATGGAACCTCTACTCATATTCAAAGTTTGAAGTACTTATCATAGTCATACTTAGCAACACGTATGAAGTTGTTGATTTCAACTCTCCACAACTCAACATATACACGAAGCACAAAATAAGTATGAATCAAACATATTTCGAATGGTATGAGTTTGATGTCAACGTTTTACGCATACTCATTGCAACCTGTACTTATAAATCAACGTTGTAGTGAGTATGAATGAATCAGAGTACATAGTTAAATTTCAATATTGTTGACTCACTTATATTCAAAATTTCATGAGTGCTTATGAGTAGTGAAAAAACGATTCATTGCTGATCTCTGGTATCAAATTATAACAAGTTGAAGGACTAGTTGTTGTAAAACCTTATACAACTTCTATATAAACTGACCACCACATACTCATTGTGCATGTAATAATAATTCCGAGTTTAAATCCCAAAAGAAGAGTTGTTGTGCCTTATGTGCCAGCAACAAGAATACTTCAACAAATTTTCTAATTAATTTACTTGTGCAAAACGAATATTTTCATGGATATGAAAACGAGATCATTTTCTACTACTCGCCTCCTTCCACATGCAATGCACCTTGTACAAGGCGACCCACAAATTCTTCAAACAGCTCTCAAGATTGTCAATCCATCCACAAGCTTCATGATGCCACAGACACTTGAACAAACAGACAAGAAATGAATGAAAATATTGCTTATAAGTATTCCCTATAGGCGAGGCGTAGGGCAATAATACAATAAAATTTAAATGCAAAATAAAGGTGCTCATCGTGTTCAACAGCAGAATTGTAGGGGGAGGGGGAAGGATACGAGTGCAGAAGTGAAGAAGTGAAGTGGAAACTAAACCTAAAGCATATTTTGTTCAAAGTCAACCTTGTGTAAGACTTTTATGATGAAGTTTTAAGTATTATTGTACCAAAAGATTTATTTTATTTTTATATAAACACATTTACATAACATTGTTGTTATCGTTGTTTTTTTTTTATAAATTATTATTAAGATATACATACATTTTAAAAAACTTTTCTAAGTTTTTCTTTTTCTTTTTCATTCAATTTATAATTTTTTTGCCGTTTTTTTACGTTTTCCGAATTTATTTTGGCACTTTTTCTTTGAAAACTTTCATTTAATTATAGAATCGTATTAGAAAAAAAAACAAACACCTCAAGCCTTAAAGTGTAACAAAATGAATTCTGGGTAGCTGCTAGAATTTACGTAAAACTTAATCAAAAGTTATACCTGGAAATACGAATTAAGAATTATGAAAAGTTAAACTAATTCTGATGATTTGCTTTTAGTCAGCATCAAAAACTTTATAAAAAATAAACTAAAAATAACGTAACGAGGGTTGTTGGCAAAGCGTATCCGTCTCACTTTAATTATAATTGGAAAAAGAAATTCTAACAAGGAAAATATGATACCCCGTAGTACCATAAGCGTTTTCTATTCTCTCAAAATTCTTATAATCTAATGAAATAGTAGAACAGCAATGACCTGCAATGACTACAGATTCATAAATAAAGACCAAAATAAACAAAGTATATGTTATCGACAATTAGAGACGTGCCGCGTATTGGATCTCAGATTACGGCCGATAACTATACTTTCGATATAGTCAAGGAATTTATTTATCATGGCTCCACCGTAACCACCAAAAATGATGTCAGTCTGGAGATCAAGTGCAGGATCACTCTTGTCAACAGCTGCTAGTAAATAGGACTCAATAGGCAATTGAATAGCAGAGACCTCTCACGTACGACAAAACTAATACTCTACAAGACGCTCATCCTCCACGTGCTTCTGTATGGCGAAGGGGCATGGACTCTATTAAGCACTGATGCAGCAGCCTTAAGAGCATTCGAAAAAAAACCTACGTAAACTCTTAGGTCCAGGGCGAGTTGACGATGATTTCCGCAACCGATGAAACAGTGAGCTATATGAGCTTTTCAATGACATAGACGTTGTGCAGGGTATTAACATCGAGCGGCTGCGCTGGCTTAGCCATGTCGTTCGAATGGATTAGGATGCTCCGGCGAGACGGTGATCTGCGGAAGTCAGCGAAGACGATGGCCTTGTTTGCGTTGGCAGGACCAAATCGAGGATGCCCTGTCATCGATTGGTGTGACCAACTAGCGTATGCGCGCAAGAAGCAGAGGCGCCTGAAAGGATGTGTTAAGGCATGCAGAAATCCGTTAATCGAGTTGTTAATGGCCAACTAAGTAAGTAAGTAAATATAAACTTCGCTATTGCAGCCATTTTCAGTCAACGATGATAAGAAATGAGGAAACAACAACCACCGTTGCACCATGGCAAGAGCTAAGCATCGCCATGTCTCTTCCACAGACCAGAACTCTCTGAAAAAGTTACGTGAAGGAATGCTGTTTATATCGCGGGGCAATTGCGTAAGAGAAAGGAACACAATTAGTTCTCTTCTGTTTCCAACTACAGTAGTTAGACCATTTGCATATTCATTTCCGATAGAAGAAATCGTTATCGGTTCAGGGTTTTTTTTTTTGTGTCCATTGATAGCACTGTTCCAATTGCTATTTGAACTGATATACTCTTGGTTTTAAAAACGTATAATGTTTAGGTAAACGAAAGCTTCTGCCATTCTGCGATTCCTATTCCCATATTCAGAGCTGCACGTTTACTAACTACTCCCCGGTTTCCACGTGATTGTTGAATATATTCTCTCACATAGATTACTGTGACTAGGACTGGTGATCAGGAATCAATATAATGCAATTGGTGGTTCGGTCTTCGTCCCAGTCTTTGCTTTCCTTCACTGTTATTGAAGATCGACTATGTTCAGATCATAGAATGCGTCCACAGTATTCGGACACACTCCACAAACATTCTTAATCTGCTATGATTATCTCAGTCACATTTCCAACTGTTTGTGATCGAAGTCGCCGTAGTCGAGTAGGTAGTGTGTTGGCTTATTAGACGTAATGCCGCGGTTCAAACCCCAGGTCAGGCATCAAAACAAAAACATGAAAAAATATTTGTTCGGCGACTTCCTCTCAGCAGATTTCTGAAAAAACACTGAGAGAAAATTAAATTACCATGAAAAGTTTCACAGAAAACTGTCTTTCGGAGTCGGCTTTAAACTGTAGGTCCCGCCACTCATGTATAAAATTAACACACACAACTTAAGTGGTGTGAGAAGCTAGGCCGTAATCCTGACTGAAGGGTTGTAAAAACCAATTATGAATGTATGTATGTGTGATCGAACTAGGAACAGAAGTAATATTTGAAGAAATTATGCTCAAAATGATCAATAATATCCAGGGGTGTATATAGTCAATATAATACGTTTAGAAGCCTTGTGTTGTCTGTCTGCCTGAAATCCTCTGAGTTGGGTAATATTTTATCCATTATATTTATCGATATTTGGAATTATCCTCTCTGTCCAACTATCTTTCCCTCTTGCTTGCCGTTTCTCGATAATTTCTTATTCCATTATGGCTTTCTGTATTAATTCCGTGTCCCTGTAGGCACTGCATATCTCGCTATACGGTGTAAGAATAAAGCAGCCTTTATCATTACGCTGTGCTGACATTCAAAGTATGACTCTTTAATGGTCACTTTATATACCGGCTACGTCTTTGGATCACAAAAAGATAATTTTTTAAAATTTTTTCGATTTAAAAAGAAACTTCCCGGTTGTTAAGTCGAGACTATTAATATTTAAGTATTTATATGTGGATATTAATTTCGTAAACCTTCCCTGAAAAGGGGTGATGTTAACAAAATATTGTATTTTGTTTTAAAAACATAAACGGTTTTTTACGAAATTCTTGTTAAATTTGTAGCTTTCGCTCTAATATGGTCTGCTAACGGCTGACTGTATTAAATGTGGTAAATGTACCCGTAGTCCTTTGTAAAAAAATTCGTTTTATTTGGAGATGGATGGAGATACGAAACTTTCAAATTTTCCAAATAATTTTCAGGGAAATATAATTTTTGTTGTTCTCTTATCATTGTTTGTTTAGTTAATTAAGTAAACTTTCTCTCTCGACTGTCGAAAATGTTGAACGTTTTTATTACAGCACGATGAAGAGATGAAATGAGGAAACTGAAAGACGGTTAGTTCGATTGAATTTAAACCGTAAGTAACATGAATTTTGTTGCCGGCTGCTTCAAGGCTCAACAAATTTATTCAAGTGTTCAATGCCTTCAAGGATTTATTTACGTAAAGGCATACCACCATTAATAAATTTCTTTCAAGTATGGTAGGGTATGCTCTTCAGTTCGTTTTGATTTAAATCCATGAAACTATTTTGCAAACATAAAATTTATAAATTTATCTCTCCATGCGATTAAATTTTGTTATGTTGTAGGTAATAGTAATTATGATTATTTTGTATTTGTTTACTTTATTTCACCACTAAGATTATATATAGATTAGAGTACATACAGTCAGAATGTAATACTAATTAGTAGTATTAGTTACTATATTCTGACTTTAATGCTGTATTTTGGTGAAACCCAAATCTACCCAGATCACTTTGTCAGATATTTATTATAAGTTAGAAAATAGCACATTCTCGGGCTACCACTCTATATCAGAGGTCATATAGTACTTGAATTTGTGGGCATGTTATCAATTATTATTTGACCTTGGAATAAGGGTCAAGTATTAGCAATAAAGTTCTGTTGGTGTGGCAACTTTTAATTACATACTTACATAACATAGCTTCTCACACTACTTATGTTGTGTGCATTAATGACACACATGAGCCGTGGAACCTACAGTTTAAAGTCGAGTCCGAAAAATAGTTTTCTGAGAAACTTTTCATAGCAATTTTATTTACTCTCAGAGTTTCTGCCAGAAATCTGCTGAGAGGAAGTCGTAGAAGAAATATTTTTTTTTTCATATTTTCGTTTTGATATCTGACCTGGGATTTAAACCGTGGCCTTACGTCTAATAAGCCAACACAATACCTACGGCGACTTCAACTTTTAATTATAATAACTAATTCACGTATCATATTGCATTATGAGGATCCTTATTTATTCCCACCGCTCCCCCTTTTTACTTTCTCACAATATATTTTTCCTGTTCCAACATCCTGAACGTATATAAAAAATAAAAATGAAATCAACAAACAAACAAATTGCATCTTAAGTCTCCCGCCATAAGCGTTTCTTCAAACGATAAATTTGTTTCACTATAATTGCTGCGAGTTTGATTTTCCTTAAAAACAATTTAGTTTGGCACGTAATAAATAAGCAGCCTGCTGCTGCTCCATTGTCTGTTTAGTTTTCCGCATCATTTAAAATCTTTTGACACTTATAAGCGGCTATTACTTGAACTCATTACAACCGTCACTTTGGAATTAAATCCGCTTTATACTGTCTAATAATCAGCTTAAGTCACCGGTTGTCATCTTACAATCGTTGCTACTATCACCTGTGGCCTTAACAGTTTGACAGCCACAACAGCTACGCTGGTACAACAGAGATTAACAGTTATTTAAAGGATTTCTTGTTATAAACTTTCATCCACCACAGGAACCAATAACAAAGTAAAACATAGAATTACTTTAAAATAATTTCTAATAATTTATTAGAAAAAAAATGAAATTTTAAAATTAATTCAAAACAAAACAAAGTGTGCCTTTTACGTTGGAAAGGACAAAAAATGTTAAAAAATATATTTTATAATACAACATCTACAAATATGATAAGTATTCAATAGCATTAAGAATGTAAATTGTTTTAAAAGGTAAAATTCAATTACTTTTAATCACACAAGCAATTCTTATTCATTCCAAAACCCAGAAGGTTTTCGAAATAATTTGAAATGAAAACTCCTTGGCAATTATCGTTTAACTGTTTGAGGAGATTTCTTTTACTTTTTTTCATAAAATTTTATGGCTTACATTCAGAGAACCACTTATAAAACTCAAAAGAAGGGGAATATTAGTACACTGAAAGAAATTTTTATCAGTTCTACTAGCGAATAATACATTAAAACTAAGAATACTATTTGCTTTAGAGATTATAAACAAATTAAAATGCAAATTAATATGCCCAATTCCGCCTAACTTGTCAAAAAAATATCCAAATGCTATGGATTGCTTTATCACTTATATGCAGAAAATGATAATAAACCAAAACAAAATTTTTGAATCTTAAATATACTTTAAACAACTTTAGAATAAAGTGAAAAAAATTTGTTTAAATTCACACAAATGACATGGTTTTGGTCTATACAACCTATTGTAGAATAACGTCTGAAGGTACCTCGATCTGACGAAATCAATGTGACATACAGTTTTCGTGGTTCAACACACAAACGGTATCCCGTTACACTACTCGACGCTTAAAGTAATTATGGGCGGCCACGTAACAGTAGCAATTACACTCATAACTATTGACTTCGAAATTTTAGCGTTTCTATTTCTTCTAGTATGCTAATCAAATCGGTAAAATATTGTTACGAAAATGAACAAATCACGATACTGGTGTTTTGCTTTTACATCGCTTAACATTAAAATTATAAACAAAAGCAACAAAAACAAAACAATGCAGTAAACAAACCTGTTTAAAGATTATCGTGCTGCTTAATATAACAACAAACACGTTCATGAAAAAAGGTAAACAAGTAAACAAAAATAAACAAACAACAATACAACAATAATTGTAAACAACGATGTTTACATTTATAGAGATTTCGAGAAGGCGAAGTCATAAACATTCGCCTTCAAGAGCATTCATCAGACTGTTTACTCTGTCATACAAAAGGCAAGGCAAAGCAGGTGACAGTAGTAGTGAAGTTCAGTCAGTCTTGTGTAAAGACGCGGTGTGTTTGAAGAGAGTAATCGTGGTTTGAAGATCTCCGTTACAAAGATCTGTTGAACAATTGTCTAGTAACTGTTAATGTTTATGCAAAAGGTGTAAACAGAGGAATAACAAACAAAGGCAATTGTTGTTGTTTCTATACATATAACAGTTGTGCGAATAATAAAGAATTTCAATCAAAACTAAACACAAATTTATTTTTGTTTTATTTACAATCTACGAGCTCATATTTTAAACCTTTTTAAAAGATAAAAACGTAACAATATCCTGCAATTGATACTTCTGCCTCCCCACCAACAGGTTATAAATATTGAAGTCTTTTGTAATATGAATACCATTATTTTAAAGAACAATTGTAGGGACTAAATCCTTCAAAGTAGACTTAGCAAAAAATTTTTAGGTTTTGTAAACTCATAATAATATTTGCTGAAATGAACATTTTTTAACGACTTAATTGTCATGTGTTTACATCAAAAACAATCACAATTTTCATCAACTGTTTGTGTAAGTGAAGATACTCATCATTTTCTTTTTTATTTTTAACATTAAATAATTATCGGACCATCATAGATTATAAAAATAGTATTTTAGCCTTTTGCCACTTTTATTTGTCACGATAATTTAAATTCAATTATTTTTCTGCCTGCATTTATAGCCAACAACAACTGCTGCTAACTGGTTACCACAATTGTCGATCTGAAAGTGTGTTAATCACGTAAATGTCACAACGATATTTTACGGTATAACGCACATACATTCATATAGGCAGACGTGTATGTAGATATTTATATGGTTCATAAAAATACATACAAAAACATACATACATATATATATACAGATGCAAACATATTCGTTGACACTTTCATTTATCTTCTGTTTCGTTTCATTGCCTTTTCAAGTCTGTCTTATTACCATTAACGACGATTCCTTAGAAGTTATTTAATCAATTATCTCTGTACCTTACGAATAACGAATGATTTTAAAATAACTTTTCTTTCTCTTCTCTTCATTTCTCTTCTCTTCGAATTTTCTTTGGATTTTACTGCTACTACTATTGGGTATTTAAATAACACAAAAAAAAATACCTGAAAATAATTACCAATTCATTCAAACGCAAACACCCACACTCAGTTGGATGATAATGTACAAAAAATGTTACCAAGAGTACCAGTGCCATTACAAGAAGCCACATCACGTCTAGTGAATCGAGATCCAACCGCAAGACCAACTGCTCAACTCTTACAATTGATTAAGTACTTTGTGTAAGTAAATAACAAACATACAAATATTTTATATTCCTTTATTATATGCCATATACATACATACATACATACATATGTATATACATATATATTTTATCAAACAGTAAATTCTTACAGTAAAAAGCAAAAATAAAATCGATGAATTTTATTTAAAAATTGCACTTTTACTTTGTATACGAGTATGTAGCAAATTACCATTGAAAATACATACAAATTTTTATTTAAATTTATTTATTTATTTATTTTATTTTATTGAGCAACATATGTAGGTATTTCAGACAAAATTTTAATTGATCAATTACAACTCACCTGATTTAAAGTCATAATTCTTCGAGTTAAGTAGCTTAACCATAATGAGATATGATGGCGTAGGTACATACTTTTCGTTTCCCATACTTATTTGACCCAAAGAACTGTTTCAGATTCAGTGGCTGTATTACATACTGTTCCGAAAATAAAGAATCTAGATACTGGTGTTTTGCTTTTACTTCGCTTAACATTAAAATTATAAACAAAAGCTACAAAAACAAAACAATGCTGGAAACAAACCTGTTTACAAATTATCGTATTGCTTAATAATAACAACAAACACCAGCATAAAAAATGGTAAACAAGTAAACAAAAATTCACAAACAACACTACAGGAATAAATGTAAACAAAATACACAAACAACAATAATGAATAACGAATAGAGATTTCAAGAAGGCGAAGTCACGAACATTCGCCTTCAAGAACATTCATCAGGCTGCTCACCCTGCCATATAAAAGGCAAGGCAAAGCATGCGAGTATGTTAGTGAAGTTCAGTCAGTCTTACGTGAAGACGCGGTGCGTTTGAAGAGAGTAATCATGCTTCGTTACAAAGATCTGTCGAATAATTGTTTAGTGATTATTATTGTTTATGCAAAGGGTATAAACAGAGGGATAACAAAGAAAAGCAATTGTTGTTGTTGACATCACGTTGTGAACAGTTTCGCACAGAGTTGAGCGAATAATAAAGAATTGTAATTAAAACTGAACACAATTTTATTTTTTTTCATTTGCAATCTATGAGCTCATATATTAAACGATACCAATAAATCCAGCCACAGAGCGTAAGGCTTTTACGACATTAACACACCTATTCCGTTTATCTACTGCCTACCCAAAGTGTCATCGACAGATATCAGTTTTTGGACTAGTGCTCGAATTAAGGGCGGAAATATACAACAATTGGCAATAGCTACGCCAAACAGACTTACTGCATGGAGAAAACAAACAATTTACAAATCAATAATACGGTTAAGAAAAGTATAAAACGAAAATACATGTCCGTATATCCATCACTAAATGTTTTGTCCGCGAAAAAAGAGCAACACTATCGAATTGCCCAAAGAAGTACTCAATTGAGGATGTCCAAAACTCCCGGCTATGCTTTCTCTTCTAGTACGGTTTATCCGAACTGTTCTACCCCATTCAACTCCTTCTTAGTCTTCTCCGTCTCGACTCTTAACGACAGATTTTTGAGAAAGTTTTCATGGCAATTTTATTTCACTCTCAGAGTTTTTGCCAGAGGACGGCTGGCAATTATTATTTACCCTGAGAGCTTTTGCCAACCTAAAGAGTTTTTTTCATATATTCTTTTGTTCAAAATGTCTTAGCCTAGACACTCACTACCTTCTAAGGATTTGAATAGTAACCACTATATCGTATGATTAATATTTCATTAGAAATTTATTAAGTATACGTAACCAATAGTAAAGCAATTAATATGCAAGCAATAATTCATTGCATACTTAGGGGAGCACTCATTTTGGAAATGCCATACGTATGATTTACAGTATTCGCTTACAATGATTATTTTGATGTGTAAGTAATGCTGACAATTTAATTGAATTATTATTCGTGCAAAATATAATGTCATAGTGGATCGTATACAGGTACTGAAATTTGTGGTAGCTTGTATATAAAATGAATGAATAAAACGATCATCTTTGGATCTTTTGAGCATGAATTATCATTATCTACTATTTACAGGACAGTAGTCGCCGTGGTAGTGCGTTGGCTTATTAGACGCAAAAGCCAGGGCTCGAGCCCCAGGCCAGACATCAAGACAAAATACAAAAAGTATTTCTTCGGCGACTTCCTCTCAGCTGATTTCTGGCAAAAACTCTGAGAGTAAATAAAATTGCCATGGAAAGTTTCTCAAAAAATCATGTATAAAATTAACGAACACAACATAAGTGGTGTGAGAAACTAGGTCGTAATCCTGACTGAAGGATTGGAATGACCAATTATATATGTATGTACAGGACAGCAAACTGGGTGCCGTATTATCGGATATACGGCAAAAAATTATGGGTCCGTTACCCTTCTAAATCAGAAATGGCGACGCACAGATATTTGATTTAAATTTATGTACAGATTTATTTAACATGTAAGCGTTGAATCGTAATCTTGAATTCTTAAAAAATATGACAACAAACATGTATTCCATTTTAGAAAGTATTTGGATTTAAAGGTATCGAAGTGAATTATGTTTCCGGAGTGTTTTCCGTTTACATTCTGACTCGAAGTGTGGCAATAAAGTATTGGGTAAAGTTTTAGGCACGAAATAATATTAAAGATAGAATTCACAAAACATACATTATCATTACTATGATTAATATTTACAATAAACAAACATACATATGTACGTACAAATAAATGCGGCCCAAATGTGTACAACCAAATAAACATGAAAGGGTGCATTAGTTTTCACTTAAATTTCTACATTTTATAAAATGTACGCATAAGAAGTCAATAAACATGTGGCTTAAAATGTAGATAACTTTGCAAACCTAATGAATTATAATCATACCTACAGATACGTACTACTACATACAATAAATAAATAAATATTTTAAGAATTGATAAACAGTAGGCAGGCCGTACGGACATCTTACAATCAGATTATAAAATTCATCTTCTTGCCTTTACAGAATTCAACGGAAAAGAAAAGAAATAAAAAAAGAAAATCCAAAGAAAAAAGAAAAAAAAATTATGAAAAACTTTTACTCTAATGGATATTGAAATATTTATGCCTCAACAAAGTTTTGCCAAAATATCATAAATATGAAAGACAAGAAACACGAAACGATAAATGGAAAAAGTTGAAGAGAATTTGTCAAATTAAATGACAGCAGGAAATAAGCTTGCATAAGTATTATGTTTCCGTCTGAAATTAAATTATTGTACAGGACTGGAGTGGACAGATGTAAATTGAATTGAACAGCAACTTAATTCTTATCTTTATTGGTTATATGGTTTGCTGTTTATATTTTGTATTGAGAAAAAATTTTGCTAAACAAAAACAAAAATCTCTGCAATATCTGAGAAACATTGGCATGGAGTTATCTAAGATATCTGTTGTTTTTTTCTCCTAAATAGTGTATTACTTTTACTTTTACTAAATTACTTCTCATTTCAAGCCTTTTCTCTTGTCTGCTTAAGAAAACGACACCTTAAAGTGACCCATAAGCATTGGCTTTTATTTTTTCAAATACGGTATTTGAAAATACTTTACCTCTTCTTCTGTCAAATTGATCTCTATCACTTGGTTTTTTATTTGTATTTTCCATTAAACTAAAGCGGAAATTTTTATGACTGATTTTTATTTCAATTAAATTAAAATATCACAATGCCTTTAAAGCTATTTAAAGTCTTTAAACGTACTCAGTAGGTTTTTTAGTAATGAAATTGCATTTCTTTACAACTTCCGCTTCCGGCTATAAATGATGTTGATGCTATCGTCATGCTATGATAAAATTTCATTGTGTTTTCTTCTCTTGCTAATGTTCCTTTCAATGTGCCATTGTCTGAAGTCTATAGCACAAGACCAAGTTTCATAAAGTTAAAACTAAAGTTTATTTAAAATTAAAGTTTTACAAGAAAATCAAGCAAAAATAAGGAAAATATTTTTGAAGAGCATCACAATATGTTTTTTTTTTTGGGAAAGTGTTCTTGTATAAGAATAAATGGTAGTGTAGGATATAAGGTTTTAAAAAGATTTAAATGACTGGGCAAGCAAGGCTACTGCATATTTCCTATTGCAGTTTATTGCCTCGTGAATGGGGAGGTTCGTATCGACAGCAGTATTATCCTGCGAATCTAAGTGTGCTTATTTTACGTTTTTCAAAGTCCTACTGATTATGTACAAAAATATAATATTTTGGCCACATAAATAAAGTGATCTGAAAATGCATGCATCACAATCCATGGTGGCCATTCCTAAAGCACTACTTCCGTTCTATTTGTACTCTCTCCTCCAGTTAATGAAATATATTGGTATTATTCAGTATTTTTCTAAAGTTATGAATCTTAATGACTTAGGCTTATAAATCAAACATTTTTCGAATGGTATGAGTTTGATGTCAACCGTTGTATGCATACTCATTGCAACCTGTACTTATAAATCAACGTTGTAGTGAGTACGAATGAAAGAATCAGAGTACGTAGTTAAATTTCAATATTGTTGACTCACTTATATTCAAAATTTCATGAGTGCTTATGAGTAGGGAGAAAACGATTCATTGCTGATCTCTGGTATGTATCTTATATACATACATAATTGTCATTATAGCCCTTCAGTCAGGATTACGACCTATCTTCTCACGCATGTATCTTAGCAGGGATAAGATATCACACTTCACGAAATCTTAATTTTCTCAAAAAAAAAAATAATTTCTGCTCTTTTGTGAAATCAATTAAATCTAAAAATTTGGTTTTCTTATGCCAAAATTATATACATTGTAATCATGATGGTTCTACTTAGGTCGTGAGAGTAGGAAGAATCTGTAAATATTAAACGTATTCCAATAAAGGGGGAATGGAATTATTTTTTCAAACTGTTGAAAAAAATCATCAGGTCAGATACAACTCACGCACTGACAATATATTATTGTGTGAAATACCAAATCATTAAAAATCATGTAAGAAAAAGGGAAAACAAATTTTAAGCCATATGTTGCATATAATTTACGTAAAAAAGAACGAGAAATTAAATTGTTGTAAACAAATACTGACACATTTGTGTGTTTGTGGATTAGTATGCGATTTTGTATAAGAAAAAAGAAAATAAAAAAACCTTATTACACATTAAAATATAATCCATATTAAAAATGATATAAAAATGTTTTCATTTAACACAGAGATCCGGCGGTAAATGCCCTCAAGTTCCTCGATGTGGTTAATATGAAGGATACATCACAAAAATCTCAATTTTATAAAGTCACTTTAATGGAGAGTATGCCACTAATACCCAAGGTAAGTTGAAATCATAAAAAATACACGAACATCACAAACAATTAATTAAAAAAAAAAACACCAAAAACAAAGCAGAATTAAGAAAAAACAATATTAAAGCACACATACATACATACATTCGTTTACAAACATACTATATACCTAACGGTTAAAATAATTTTCGGTGGTAGACATAAAAAAAGGATTTAAGTTTTCTACAACAGGATATTAAAACAGCGGTAAAAAAAAATAAAAACATCGCCATACTGCGTCATACCCGCATATTTATACCATCTTTCTTATCGTTTCCATTTACCCTTTTTAGTCGTGTTTTATGACGTAAAACTTACTAAATTACTAAAGCGTTGCAGCAGTATTTTTAATACCTTCAACCAGATATTGCGATGAGAATTTGTAGCATGATAGTGTATCAGCATTTTGGAGATAAGCATAGTTAGTCGCCTGTTTTCATACCCTCCACAACATTAGGCGGTTGGCAGCCACTTAAAGCAGATGAACAAAATAGAAATTTTGTAGTTTGAAGGTAAAAATGAAATTTTTTTCTCTAATTAGAGTAAATGGTCCATAATTTCCAAAAGAAAACTGTCTTCTTAGACAAACTTACTTTTAATCAGCATACGATATGTACCAATTTGATAAAAAGTTATTTAAAGGTTTTATTTTATTCCTTTACATTCATTTATATACTCGTATAGAACTGTCACAAAGCATATCCATCATCATATTTTTATAGTATATTTCAGTCGACTTTAAACTGTAGGTCCCACCACTCATGTATAAAATTAAGACACACAACATAAGTGGTGTGAGAGGCTAGGTCGTAATCCTGAATGAAGGCTTGTAATGACCAATTATGTATGTAACTTCATTCACTACTTAATCGACGTTGTAAAGAGTACAATAACAATTCGTTTCCACCTTAAATGTAAATTTCGTTGATTAAAATTCAGTCTTTAGCCACAAGTTTTTATCGTGTTAATAACGTTTAAGTACGTATTTATATACACATAAGCACTAACACAGTCAACACTAACAACACAACACAGATGCAAACACATTGATTAGAGCGCCACTTATTTTTCAATTGAAAAGACGCACATAAGTAAAAATCGATAAACGAATGAATTCCTGATGAATTTAAATTCGGTTTTAGTTCGATTAAATTTTTATTTCAGGAGGCAAGATATTTTTAAATTTGTTTATTGGTTTCCACTAAATAAGGGTAATCCTTGTTAATTTAAACTTGGAATTGTGATGTATTATTTAAAACGAGGGACGAAGAAGGGAATCTTCCAAAAAGATACATTTTTTCTAGGTAACCGACGTATTGCTCTGTTGCTATGTAACCCCAGTTTTATGTCCTCATTTAACTGTTTCCCTTAGGATTGGTGTGGCCTTTAGAAGTATAGCTTTTGTCATCTCTGTTGTTATCGTGTTCTTTATGTTCAACTGCTGTTGCTTTTGTTGCTATCCATTAAGGAGTTTTAAAATCACTAGACTTGTAAGGTACCATTTTTGCAGTGAATCATTTGCTATTTACGAACTGAAGATCGTATAAAACTGGTGATTCAAAATTATCCATTTTTTAATCAATTCAGGATCATTAGTATTTCATTCATTATGCCAAGGTCCAAGTATAATAATAGCAGAATACAAGTTTCATCGAAATCCTAGTTTTATGTGACTGTAATTTAACTTTACTTTTCCCCTATACTGGACTTGGATTGGATCTTTACATACATGCATACATATTTAATTGATCATTACAACCCTTCAGTCAGGATTATGGGCCTAGTTTCTCACACCACTTATGATGTGTGTGTTAATTTTTTATACAAGAGTGGCGGGCCCTAAAGATTAAGGTCGATTTCCAAGACAATTTTATTTGCTCTCACAGTTTTTGCCAGAAATCTGCTGAGAGCAAGTCATCAAAGAAATATTTTTTCCATATTATCGTTTTGATGTCTGACCTGGAGTTTGAACCGCGGCCTTACGTCTAATAAGCCTACTAGACTACGAAAACTTCTAGAATCTTTTCAACTCTTATAATAAAGCTTACACGTCAATTTTGTTTCTTTTTTTCCAAGCAAAAGAAAGAAAGAAATATCTTTGAATTAAGTAAACACTATTGAAAATTGAAAACTTTTCTATTTAATTAATGATTTCTATTTTAATGTCATTCCTATTTTAATGTCATTTCTATTTGCAGAAATTATGGTGGCAAAATCTCTGGCCCATGTTACAATCGGAAATTAGCAATGGTGAGGTATTAGCAGCTGTATTGCATCCTGTGCTCACACTCCTGCAGGACTCTTCCAAATCAGAATATGAGGCCGTTATGGCACCTACTATGAAGTGAGTTGACAGTTTTAATTTAATTACCGTTAAATATAAAATTACGGTAAAAATGTGTCACAGCAAATAGTCTGTGAATGAGTGAAAATGTGTTTCGGCTCATTGCGAGTATTAAAGGCTTTAAAATTGCAAATCATTATTATTTATAATAATTTTTTGTAATGCTTTTATTAGTTAAATAATGTCAGATCATAAAACAATGTGTATTTAAAAGAAATTTTTATGGTATTTAATATGGATTATTAAACAGATAATCGCTTAAAGTAAAATCTCTAAATTTAATGCCGTACATGGAATATTTTTTTATTTAAAAATTTAAAAATGTTAATAATTTTATCGTACTTTTTGTAAATTATAATTTAAGAAATGCTATCGTTAATATGTATGGCATATAGAAAATCTTTTTTTTTTTATTAAATAATTTAAAACGAATTTTAATATCATATTTATCTATTTTATATTGTATTTTATTTCATTCAATGTATTGTTAAAATTCTTTAAGAATAATTCTAAATGGCCCGAAATCAATACAAGCAACTGTAACGTTGCTAGAGAATTTGCATTTGATTATTGAGAAAACTCCCACGGAGGATGTCACAACGGATATTATGCCAATGCTATTTGCATCTTTTGAAAGTTCCACCATACAAGTGCAGGTAAGTAATTGAAAACGTCTGCATTTGTATATAAAAATATAGATTTTATTACAACATATGCTGAAATATAAAAGAAAAGAAAGAAAGGAAAGAAAGGGGGAAGAATCGTGTTTCAGAATTATAAAAATTTAATCGATAAAATGCTCAATCAAGTTTGAATGTTTGTTTGTGTTGTGCTTGAGAAATGTGTTTCTATCGAAAAATTATCTTCAGCGACGAAGATAATTTTTGACTTAGTTGGCACATCAACCAGTGTTGCAAAACTGAAATTTTAAAATGGTACTGAACTATAACTGAAAGAGTACTCTTTTACATCAAATGGTACTTTTGTGAAAAAATACATACAAACATTTGGTCATTATAACCCTTCAATCCGGATTTTAACTTAACTTCTCACACCACTTATTTTGTGTGTGTTAATTTTATACATGAGTGGCGGGACGTACAGTTTAAAGTCCACTCCGAATGACAGGTTTTTGAGAAATTTTAACATCGCAATTTTATTTACTCTCAGAGTTTTTGGCAGAAGGAAGTCGCCGGAGAAATATTTTTTCACATTTCGTTTTGATGGAGATGTCTGATATGTGGTTTGAACCGTGGTATCACATCTGTAATTATTTATTTATTTATATTTGACACACATACGGCATGGAACAGAAAAACTAACGACTTATTCGAGCTCCTCACATACAAGACAAAAACAGCCAATTTGGAACGTAACAAAACGTAAAAGCCCCTATTAGCCAAACGTCCACGGAACGTACATTCGTTTTTAGAATATGAAGAGCAATGCAAATGCTTACCGAAATTACATTACTGTTCGGCAAGCGCTTTCATTGTTTTTTCGTGTTCTAAAAACGAATGTACGTTCCGTGGACATGGGCTAAAGCCTAATTCTAACTTTAGCATTACGTGGAACATGTTGCTAATGCATTAATAGTTGAAAAGTGCAAGACATAACTTATGTAATAATAAATAAAATAAAAAAGTATTGAAAGCGTCGCGATGGGTACTCCGGTATTTTTGAAATAAAAATTACTAAAAAAGTAATAAAAGTACTGATGTCAACAAACGGAATTGCTGAATTTGCTTACAAAATTAAACGGAGACAGTACAATAACTAACAATACACGCTGAAAAATGTCCTGTATAGTGTGGTTTGTAGGATAGTGGCATCATTGAACCGTACTGATTTAAGAAAGATAAAAATCGTAACATTAAAGTCAATTGAATAAGGAGCCGAACGATAATCACTGATTTTTTTTTCCAAAATGGAAGAATTTCTTGTAGAAAAATTTACGTGTAGTTTCAACATGACGTGCCATATGCCATACGGAACGCAATACCATGAGCTTATAAAGAGACGCGTTTGGAAAGCAATTATTTTCACGGTTTAGAGCAATTCATTCATCGCCTAGTCTGTAGTACATAAAGCCTAGTCAGCCTCGATTCCAGCCAAACAAGACTAAGATGGTATATCGGCCGCAATTATATTTTGTCTATTTCTTAAACGTTTCTGGCCACCATCACTGTTTATGTTGGCGCAGCTCGTAGTGTCAAGTGTTGTTTCTCGTATCCATCCAGGAGAAAGAAAGTTCTTACAATTTATGGTAATAGGGTAATCTCTTTCGTTGCTGAACTCAATGGGCAAATATGGCGCATACCTTTAGATTTCTATATAAACTGTAATCCATGTTTTGATCAAATGAAAACTAACAGTTTCCTGTTCTCTTTTACACAAACGCTTACATTATGTGAATTTTTATATGTCTATTGTTAAAATATTCAATTCTATTTCAAATCTATGATTTCTTTTATTTTTTTACTGTAAACTGTCTTGCTATTCATGTGTTTTACAACAGAATTTTATTTACTCGTGCTCTGACATTGTTTAGAAAATAATAAAAATTACTCGAAATGCATGGAGGAGAATATAACTTTGAAAAAACGAAGAAAGTAAGAAAGCGCACAATCAATCCAGCATATACTCATTTAATGCTTCACTTCACTAGATACTTTCTCAGAATAATAGTTTTCAAATGCTAAGCTAAGTTAATTATAGAGGGACCAGCACAGTTGTGAGGAAATATTTTATTTAATTTAATTCTTGTTTGAATCTGATGTTATTGAGTACGTCTTGTAATCGAAGTTAAACTTTATTTTAAAAAATTTTAAAAAGTTATTTAATTAAAATGTTTAAATATTGTAATGAATTTCAAAAATCCAAATTAGCCTTAAACAAGTATCAGAAAACAAAAGAAGCTTCCATACCTATATCCATGACAAACATCACGGAAATGTCCAACAACGAAAGAAAGAAAGAGTAACTCTTAATGAAAAATATTCAGCACCACTACATCCAACAAATTTTACAATGAACGGCAGTGACCATTTGCAATGCTATCATTCTAGAAACTGCTATAGTAAATGGTAAAGTAAATTCCAGGGAAGTCGTCATGGTCTAGTAGGTAGTGTGTTGGCTTACTAGACGTAAGGCCCGGGAAAATATGAAAAATTATTTCTTCGGTGACTTCCTCTCAGCAGATTTCTGGCAAAAACTGTGAGAGTAAATAAAATTGCCATGAAAAGTTTCTCAAAAATTCTGTCGTTATTTAAACTGTAGGTGTCGCCGTTCATGTATAAAATTAACACACGCAACATAAGTGGTGTGAGAAACTAGATCCATAATCCTGACTGCTGGGTTGTCGGTTGACCAATTATATATGTAAACTAAATGCCAGTCAGACCCCAATCCCACTTTGGAATGTCGATCCTCAACTTAATAATAATTTATTCAATACACTGTCTTATACTGAACAGGTCTTCTTGTATATACCACTTATATCCTACCGAAAATGGAATACAGTTCTCATGTATAGGTTGGTGTCTCGAAGAAAGTTTTGAGGTGGAATAAATGGTCTTGCTACTACAAAGCTGATATCTCTTAGAGCTTATCTCTACGTTATGGATTGATTGTGTGATTATGATGATTATTTAGTGGTACTATGCATATATTAGACGCTCTTCCTGCAAAAGTGAGTCCTGCTGCTTAAAATATAAGCGGAATCCTTGCTATAGTAAATGGCTTTAAAAAATTCCAGGCAGATTCCCATCCCACACTGTTCAAAAGCAGCTCTTCTTGTATTCACCACTTATATCCTACAGGAAATGGAATACAAATCTCATGTATAGATTGCAATTCCGAAGAATATGTTGATGTTTCTTTACAGCGTACAGTAGAGGGTGATGGTGCTACTCCAATGTATTGTCCCCTATGATATCTCGTTGTTCTTATCTGTTCGTGATATACTGGCCAATGCATCACATAATACACTGTAGAGTTAATTGATTTTTTAGTAGTGGCACTATGCCTAAGAGCGTCTAAGCTCTTCCTGCAAAGTGCGTCCTGCACGAATTCCTTTTTCGTCTTACACAATAATTTTTCATAATTCCAATTCCTTCGCAGCAGCTATGAATTTGAGTGTTTTATGGTTTATGCGGTAGACACAGCAAATTTCTATCTCCAATAGAATACAGATATGTTGGCATATGTCCAATATGCTATCTTCTCAAATATGGCCCTGTTTTGTGCACGAAATCATAGTTAACTACCCTCTTATGAGGAGTAGTGTAGGTAGTCAAATTAAATCAAAAAATGTGTAAAATCTCGAGTTTAGGCTAAGAACCATTAATGAATAAGAAATTACTTGAAATTCGTTGCCTAAAAAATTATCCTTTAAACAGAAACCATCACTACAGAATTTTTCTGGCCAAAAAACGATAATAAGAAAATCTTTTCATCTCTCTTGGAATGAATATTCAGTTTGTTTTTATTGTTTGTTTTTTACAAAAGATGATTATTATTCAACAGACGAAAATTTCATTAAATTTTCAAATTTTCTTGCTCAGTGGGAATTTGTTCAGGTGTTTAAGAGGGAATTATTGATTTCCCAGTCAGTTTACATTCGTATATTCTATAGTAAATACAAATACAAAGAACCCTTTATTTAAATGTATATTTTTTTAAGTTTTTCTCTTGTTTTGTTTCGTTTTATAAATTTTATTTTATTTACAAGACTTGTATCTTTTTTGATTTGATTTGATTTGATTTTGCAGAATGCTGCTGTGGTAGCAGTGACAAATGTTTATGACAATATCACGGAAGCATCAATTAAACGTATGGTTTTGCCAAAAGTTAAATCGGTTTTCGAAAAGAATCTCACCGATCCAAAAATAGTACAAAACGTATTGATTTGTGTCGAAACACTGATGGATAGAATGGATAAGCCAGAGGTAAAGATTAATTATTAAAACTTGATTTTCTTAATTTTAAAAATATTTTAAAATCGTCCATTTTTGCCTTAAATATGGTCATTTTAATAAACAAATTAAGGGAAAATGTTTCTCTTTAACATTTTCTTTTGGCCATTAATTCAAATTATTTTCTTTTCATTAAAGGTGACGGAGGAAATATTATCAATACTTGCTGGTGTGGAAATACCAGATCCAGATTTAATAATGCGTTCTGTGCGTAAGTGCATATAACTTTTTCACGTTTTCCGCTTTTCTTTCACTTACAGATGCATGCCACAGCATCAAAATTAAAGAAATGGAATTAATGGAAAGCAAACGTGCATAAATGTGCCTCAAATGTATTGCATGCATCATTTGCAACATCGTCATTATCACTTACCGTCATTAAAATTTTTATCATTAAATTAACAAAGTTTTACAGAAAGAAAAAAAATGAACGCCAAGCAATTGACAACTTTTTTAACATTAAAAAAAACTTTTTTCAACTCTTCTTTCAGGTATTTACCAACGTATGTTCTTTGATTTCTCTTACAATTTAACAACCGAAGCAATTGCAAATAATGTCTTGCCTCTGCTGATACCGCACACTATAAATCCACATTTATCTTTGGAACAATATTGTCTTTTACTCGAGGTTTGTAAAATCATCATGAAAATCAACATTTACTCTTTCACATACTCTCCACACACCGGGAACAAATACTAAAAACAGTACTTACTACACTACACCAGGGCACGTAGGCAAACCAATATTTCATCAGCACATATAAAACAGTTGGACACAGACAGCAGCTAGTGGACAGACAGTATTTCACTCGTTTCGTATTCACAAAGTCATAAATTAACGCTCTTTTATTATTTTAACGCACTATTAGGGAAGCTCATACAATATGTATCAGAGATCAGCAATGAATCGTTTTTTCGCTACTTATACGCACTCATGAAATTTTGAATATAAGTGAGTCAACAATATTGAAATTTAACTATGTACTCTGATTCATTCGTACTCACTACAACGTTGATTTATAAGTACAGTTTGCAATGAGCATTCGTACAATGTTGACATCAAACTCATACGAAATATGTTTGATTCATAAGCCTACTCATTTAGATTCATTACTTTAGAAAAATACTTATAAATGATTCGAGTGAGTCGAATCATTCATCAAAATTTACAGACTTAGTTGTTGTTGCATTTACAACAAAAGAAAAAGACTCATTAGCAAAAAAGAGAGAGCAGCAAGCAGTGCAAACACATAACCTTTTGGTGAGTATTTTAGTGTTCGTACGCGATTCATAATTATTTTGTGCTTCGTGTACATATAAGTTGAGTTATGGAGAGTCGAAATCAACAACATCACACGTGTTGTTAAATAAGAATATGAAGAGTACTTGAAACTTTGAATATGAGTAGAGGTTGCATGATATTAAAATAAGTATGAATGCATATAAGTATCAGAAATTATGAGTATGATACGATTCTACTCATCTTCTGGAATATTCATTGCCTATCTCCGATATGTATGTACGTAAAAGACATAGAATACAAATATCGTTTGTCTGTCACTCATTGTACAGAAGAATAGCAAAATTTTTTTGATTGAATAGAATAAAATAAATATCGGATCAACCGGGACTTTTCAACCTTGATAATCTGTCAAATTGGTTGTAATTTATTCAGTCTGTTTTGCCAAATCCTCATGGACGACCATAAATGACAACGAGTGTTCGCTGAATGGGCTCTGTAGATTCAACAGGACGGTGTTACATGCCACACACAGCTTATGCTACATTGGATAGCATCGGTTTGAGAACATGGTCAGCTTACATATTTAGAAGTAATGTGAACTGGCTACCGAAGATTGTGCTATTTGATCCGTTACACTTCTTTTTTTTTTGACAGTTTTTTAAGTAGCAAGTGTGTGCGAATGAAACACGAACCACTGTGCTCCAAGACTTATGCTCACACATAATGGCAACAATAAATCTCTCGAAAAGAAAAAATTTTCGCTGCCGTGTTAATGCTTAATGAAAGATCGTATAATAGTTATAATTTTTGTTTATTAACATGACATTAAAGTGAAGGTTATCGAAAGTTACAATGAGTATAGAGGCACTGCCATATAACTTGGAAGTACGTTCTTAAGCACAGGATATTCATGCATATTGTAAACTGCTTCATAAAAAATAGCATATTTAATATAAAATTGAATTTATTATTATGCAATAACATTGCATTTATGCAATATTAAATACGTGTTTAAATCTTTAGTCAGTTTGCTTTCAAAAAAAAAAGCAAAAAAATATGTTTTCAGTCATGAACTCCTTAATTTTAGCAATTTATGTTTTTTTGTTTTTTATTTTTTTACTTTAAAGGCAATTCAAGCATTTTTGGAAAATATTGACCGACAACAACGCAATCGCTTGAAAATGGAGAACATATCAATGTCATCACCTGAACGTCATCGCACCTTAAGGCATCAGTATTCAACAGACAATATGAATGCAATACCACCATTTAATATACCCAATTTGCGTATTGATCAACGTAAAACGTCCAGTGCTGAGGATATGGCAAGAAAAAATTCTGGTGGTAAGTAACTCTATTCAACTGCTCTGTTCTTCTTTCTTTTTTTTTTTTTTTTTTAATTGAATGTGAAATATGAAACAATTTTTTTTGATTCGGGCAGTACTTTCTGTGAAATTTACTGTGGTTTCATGTATCGTATATCAGGCAGCGTTTTAAAAAATAATGCTTAAATAATAAATAATAATTTCACAAAATTTTTCAAATTTATTTCCTGATATACGGCCTTAAGGTACACAGTAATTTGCAGAATTCTATTCATAATGAATATACAATATGTACTAAACCGTCGGTATTGTACGAATATATCCTCTTTATACCTCACGTACACGTATGTGCACCTTAGGTTACGTACGCCTTTAACGAGTACTATCACATTAGAGTCAATAATGGGAGTTTTTTTACCTTCTACATGATATTTAGTTTCCATAAATACACAGAGACATGATTGTTTTGTTTATATTCCAAAAGAAATAAAAATTTATAAAAAGTATGCAAATGAATATGTATGTATTTGGGTTCCTGTTCACAAGGACATCCTGGGTAATTCCTTAATCGAATAACTTGATTCCGTTAAGCTTCACAGGAATCGTACCAATCAGTTATTATAACTGGACCGTAGAGCGACTTCTCTCAGTATATCCATTCGCAATGCTTAATGAGTAAGAAGATTAGAATAAAAAGGTTTAGCTTACTTCATCTGTCAGTATATGTCAATGCAGTCTTCTCTCAATTGGCGGCGTTATTACATGATTCCAAGGTTTCAAGTCAGGCTTTAATGGAAAGCGCCGCTGCCGATTGTCGTGATCAGTCAATTAGAACTTGTAGGTTATTTCTACGGTATCGCTTCTTATGGTATCGCTGTATGTACTCAAGCATATTTGATTTCAATAAAGCTGCCACCCCCTTCTGCCCTATCCTAAGTATATCCTAAATGCTTAAGGCACTACTAGTCTAATTTCCCATAATATAAGCTTACAGTTCGAAGTCGACGTAGTATTTCAATAATTTCATACATCGTACTATCATAATATTCTACTTTCGAAAAACCAATTGACACATATTTATTTACTCTTAGCGTTTCTGCCAGAAATCTGATGAGAGGAAGACACCGAAGAAATATTTTTTTTTATTTTTCGTTTTGACCTGGGGTTTGAACCGTGGCCTCAAGTCTTATAAGCCAACCCACTACCTACTAGACTACGGCGGCTTCGAACAGATATACATAATTGGTCATTACAACCCTTTAGTCAGGATTACGACCTAGTTTCTCACACCACTTATGTTGTGTGCGTTAATTTTTTTTTATACATGAGTGCTGGGACCTACAGTTTAAATTCGACTCCAAACGAAAGATTTTTGAGAAACTTTTCATAGCAATTTTATTTACTCTCAGAGTTTTTGCCTGAAATCTGCTGAGAGGAAGTCGCCGATGGTGGTGATGTCCGCATTTTTTTACTTGCGAAAATTTCGTTTTTCTTTCATTTGTCCCCCTGTAAATGAAATTGCCAATCTTTCAGTCTCTTTCAAAAATAATATGGAGCTATTCGTTGGTATTTATCGTTTTTATAAAGCAATTGATTTGAATTGATAAAACGCTTGAGGCCACCTTTATAATTGAATTTATATTTTGAAGCAACAAAACGTAAATACCTTTTAAAGTAACATGAAAACAATAAAAAAAGAAAGAATTTCGAAATAAACGGAATACAATTTTGTTTTTCTTGCTCTTACGAGTATCTTATGATTTACGCAAATGAAATAATTTTACAATTTAAATTAATTGACAACATTTATGCAGCTGCTACATGGAGTAGTCAGTCAGTTAGTCAGTCAACTCATGTTTATTTTATTCGTATAAATAATCAAATTTCTAAATTCAAATAAATTTTCGTTGAAATAATAAAATTCGCAATTAAATTCTCTTATATTCTGTTATAAAAACAAATAATTTCGAAATGTTTAACTGTTTAGACAAGTTAATAAATGTTGCCAGTACTCACGATTTGCCATTTGATGGCACTTTGCTGATTTGTTAGCATCCTCCGTATGTTGTGAATCGTAATTTTGCTTTTAAAACAGCAGCAGCATCATTTGTATTTTGTGATGGCATATTTACGTTTGCCAATGTGTTGCCACAAATACGTGCATGTTACTCTAATTATCAACTGAAACAGGTGTTGTCATGACATTTGATAACGCCCACCATCTAAACCACCAATTTTGGGAACACTAAAGGAAATATTTGATAATTTGCCAACTTTTTGTACGAGTACGAGATTTTGTAGTTGAGAAACAATTAAAAATTAATTTAAATGGTTTGGTTGCGGTGAAATGAAGATTAAATTGGAATTTTAAAAACAAAATTATTCGAAAAGTAAAAAACAAAAAGTTATGTAAACGTAAAAAAAAATTACATTTTCGTACAAACGTTTCTGTTTGAGTGACTATTCGAAATGGTTTTGTACTTGATTTTATTTTTGTGGACATTTTTTGTTAATACTCGTCTAACTGAACATAGCCTGATTACTATAGAAATGTCCTGCTTTTGGATTCTCAATTTTTATCATTAATAGTACACCGTGAAGACGCGATCTCTAAATTCTGGACCTTTGTGGGTTTCATTCCAGAAAGTGTGTCCTATATCAGTCGTATCCTTCCACAGCGCGTGTTTCCCTAGCCGTGTTTGTGCTTCTTTATATCGTACTCAATGGTTACTTAACCCGTTAAGATTCTTAAAGTCAACACGAACATTTTCGTAATTTGTCTAATATTAGTTGACTAAATGATGTCGCCGTAGTCTAGTAGGTAGTGTAAGGCCACGGTTCAAACTCCAGATGAGGTATCAAAACGAAATATGAAAAAATTTGTTTTTTGGCGACTTCCTCTCAGCAGAAACTCTGGGGGTAAATAAAATTGCCATGATAAGTTTCTCAAGAATCTGTTCGGAGTCGACTTTAATCTGTAGCTCCCGCCACTCATACTCATGTACATATAAAATTAACACACACAACATAAGTGCTATGAGAAGCTAGGTCGTAATCTTGACAGAAGGGTTGTAATGGCCAATTATGTATATGAAGTAATTGGATGGGTTATCCTCTATTAAATGATTTGTCGTAGAAAGTTAGTAGCTTTAACGCAGTTTATTTTGTGTTTCATGTGCGTCTAACTGCTCTGCATTCAAAATAAGTTCAAAGTGTTGATTTCACTCTTTGGTCTGATACAAGTACACTATACTCATTCATGCTACTCACAACAGATCTAGAGCAGACTTTTTAAAGGCCTTTTCTAATAATACTGATCAATTTAGAATTATAATCTCAGATGAACCAAAGTAACAAATTGAAGCATGATCAGATAAAATTCAATAAATTTTCTCAATTAGTCGGTACTCTACTGTTAACATAACATACATAATTGGTTATTACAACCCTTTAGTATGGATTACGTTCTAGATTCTCAAGCCACTTATGTTGTGTGTCTTAATTTTATACATGAGTGGTGGGACCTACAGTTCACAGTCGATTGCGAACGACAAATTTTTTGAGAAACTTTTCATGGCAATTTTTTATTTACTCTCAGAGTTTTTGCCAGTAACCTGCTGAGAGAAAGCCGTCGAAGAAATATGTTTTCATATTTCGTTTTAATGTCTGACCTGGGGTTAGAACCGTGGCCTTACGTCTAATAAGCCGACACACTACCTACTAGACTACGGCGACATCACTCTACTGCTTATTGAAGTGAAATTTTCACCCTATAAGCGCCTTTAACTTCAAAAAGGCGTATGATGATATAAAACATACACACGCACTATTAATTTTTTTTTTTTTTGTAAATTAAGGTGAATCAGTTTTTTGTTAAACAATTATTCCTAAAATAAGTAAAATAGCATAGAGTTGGTCTTCTTCGTGAAACAAAATAATAATAAAAATAAAAACAAAAACAAAAATCAAAAAAATCTTCACAATTTTCTTTCGTTTGCAAGAAATGAGAAGAAAAAATAAAATTTTGATGTTCAGCAGAAAAATATGAAAGTTATTTAGAAAACTTATTTATAACAAAATGCAATAAATTTATATTAAAGAGTTTCGACAGCCTTAAGCATGTTTATGTTTCAGCAGATTTATATAAAAAAACAGTTATTTAAAGGAAGAATTTCATAAAATTCTGTATTATTTTTAAACTTAAAAGTTTTAATATCATATTGGAAATATTGACTATTTTCATCAATAAAAGAAGAAAATTATTTGATATGCAACTATATACACCATATTCATATATGTATCTCTACATTTAATGAATGAATGCATTCTTTTGAGTTTTTTTTTAACTCACATTTAACTCGTTGTTGGCTGGTAGCTAAATAATTTTGTAATGCAACCAACCCGACCAAAAACTAAAGCCTACTATCAAGTAATTGTTAGACTTTATACATCAACATACATGAGTATTTTTAATGGCAGCCAGACAAAAAAGAGTTTGCTTTCAAATAAGAATTGCAGATTATGTAAACGATATCCCTAATTATGAATGTGATATGAAAATCTACATAACACCTCTCATTCAATTCTTTTTTTTTATTACATTTTTTTTTTTTGATATCATTTGTTCACTTAGCCATTATTTATAGCCTGATGTTTCCTTTTACATTTTAATGTCAAGGTTATTTGCATTGTATTTCCATCTGAAATTTCTGTATTTGAGTTACAGATTTTTTTTCATATTTTCTCTTTCATTATGCCTGTTTCAATGTAATTTTGAAGTTCTTTGTTTCATTGTTGATGTCATATTCTTAAAATTTATTGGTCAGTATTTCATATGAACATTATTTAAACAGGGGATACCACCGTAGCATAATATTCAGAAATAATGTAAAGAAAAAAAGTAGAAATATAGTGATTTTATAAGGTTTTTTCCTTTGCCGACCGTCATATTTGCAAAAGCTTGGCACAATAGATTAAGAAGTTATTTTTTTTCATTTCAATACTTAGAGGTGAATCACAGATCAACAATAAGTATTGAAAAAGATGAGTAGAAGCGAATCATACTCATAATTTCTGATACTTATATGCATTCATGCATACTTACATAATTGGTCATTATAACCCTTTAGTATGGATTACTAACTAGCTTCTCAAACCAATGCTGTTGTGTGTGTTAACTTTATACATGAGTGGTGAGACCTACAGTTTAAAGTCGACTCCGAACGACAGACTTTAGTGAAACTTTTTCATGGCAATTTTATTTACTCTCAGAGTTTTTTTCAGAAATCTGCTGAGAGAAAATCGCCGAAGAAATATTTTTTCATATGTTCGTTTTGATGTCTGACCTGTGGCTTGAACCGAGGCCTCACGTCTAATAAGCCAACACATTACCTACTAGACCACGGCGACTTAAGATACAGCGTCTTATTTTAGTATGAGGTACCATCTGTAAAAAAAAAGAATCGCATATTACAGCCTTACTAAGTTAAGTTGTCTTTTCGAATTAGTTGATCTCCTATCGTAACATGTATGTATTTGGAAGAACGTCTTTAATTTCACAGTTCAAACGATCTTAACTTAAGTGTGAGAGCTTGTGGTTTTTGAACTTTAATATAGTCTAACTCGTTTGTCATATGGTCAACTAAGACTTATGAAATTTAAAAGATATTTATGGTCGAAGAACAGTGTGTTCGCGTTGTAAAATTATAGCATTTTCGAACCAGAAGCTTCAAAAGCAAACAGATGTTGAAAGTTTTCTGTAGCCTGAAACAGCTAAACTGTATACATATCATATTCATAATTTGTGATACTTATACGCATTCATACTTATTTTAACATCATGGAACCTCTACTCACATTCAAAGTTTGAAGTACTCATCATATTCATACTTAACAACATGTATGATGTTTCTGATTTCGACTCTCCATAACTCAACGTATACAAGAATCACAAATAAGTATGACTCACGTACGAACACTAAAATACTGTTATAATAAAATATTGTGTGTTTGCTCTGCTTGCTGCTGTGTCTTTTTTGCTTGCGTACCTCTTTTTCTTTCTTTTGTAAATGCAACAACAACTCAGACTGTAAATTTTGATGAATGATTCGAGCCACTCGAATCATTTCTAAGTATTACAAGTATGTTTCTAAAGCTTATGAATCTGAATGAGTAGGCTTATGAATCAAAAATATTTCAAATGGCATGAGTTTGATGTCAACGTTGTACGCATACTCATTGCAATCTGCACTTTTAAAACAACGTTGTAGTGAGTAAGAATGAATCAGAGTACATAGTTAAACTTTAATATTGTTGACTCACTTATATTCAAAATTTCATGGGTGCTTATAAGTAGCGAAAAAACGATTCATTGCTGATCTCTAATACATATACATCTGCGTTTAGAAGAAAAATGTTTTATATAACTTGGAAGGCCTTACCAACAAAATTTCGTATTCAAAATTGTCAAAATTACCTGGAAACCAATGAAAACCATTCCCTCCCGATAACACAAAATTTTAAATTAAATTTGGGTACATAAATTGTATACAGCAACAGCATGCTGTCAGTTTCAGTACAATTTCAACCGTAGCCACAGGGTATGGAACCCAAATTTTTAGTTTTGAACACAGTAAATTATATTTTTTTTTGTTCCTTTCTTGTTTCTTTTCATTTGAAATGGCAAATTATGAGATGAAATAATGGAAAAATATAATGATTTGCTCAAGCCAGCCTTCAGACAACCTTTCATCATCGTTTCCTTAAAACTCATATGTTGCCACCATAGGATTTTCTAAGAAAAAAAATCATTGGCATTCCGAAATAACTTTCGTTTCTTTCAACTGTAATTTCACATCAAACGAAATTATGGCATAGTCCTGGGGATATGTGTTTCATCTACCCGCCGTAATGGGGGAGGGGATAAATAAAGAAGATAATGATGATGTTGATGATGATGGCGATGATGACTTAGTATTTGAAAGTAATTTCAAAAACATAGCAACACAATCACAAATAATTGGGCAAGGAAACCAGAGAGTGTTAAACATCAAAACAAAATCTCTAATAACAGCAGGTGCCGTAAATTTATGTGTAACATTTAGACAAGCCTACGAGGGTAGCTCTAAAATTACCGAGGGCATTGAATCTATTCGAAATTCAATTCAATATTGTTTTATTTCCAGAGCGCACAATAATATTATAGGAATTACCCACCTCCTGTACAGTCAGTTTCAACTTGAATTGAATTACAGTTCGATTAAATAAAAAAAAATTGGGTCTTAAATGCTAACAACCCTCGTTTATCTGTATCGTTATTTTAGAAGAATTCGAATGCAAGTGTATATGAGCCTGTACAAACCACATAACAAGTGTAAATACTACACAAATACAAATGCTAGACATGCTAAAGCCTGTAATGAAGGCAACAAACATTATCTGTCAACCTATCATATTAGAAAAAAAAAACCCCAAAGTTTAAGGTTAGACTCTAACATTGCAAATGAAACTGAGTGGGAAAAGGTTGAAATGAAAACAATTTAAATCAGAAAATATACAAAACTCATATGCAGTTTACAATTACAATTGAAATATGTGGGCAAACAAAGTTCAATAATCTACTCACAAATTAATTGGACACTTTTCATCATATACCTCCTCAAATGTGATGCGTTAATCTGAGAAATTCGACAGACATTTGGTATTTTATACAGATTGCCTCATTACACTTTTTCGCAGAATTATTCAAGACTTACGATTTTCCCTTCCTAGTCGTAAGAGAATGTATTGCATGTGGCCTGCTGAATCATGATTTCATTATCGCTTAGATACAGCGGAAAGGATGACTGTAGCGTGTTTCAGACAGAGATCTTCGCAATCTTGAATGAATCGGGTTGTTGTGTTTCTAGGTGTCTAAGGCCGGACTATTGCAGGATATGTTGCGATAAGGAGGAGTTGGAGACAATCCAACACCTATAATGAAGAGGTTTATTCTGCAATTGAAGACTATTTTAAAATGTTTCAAATAAAGCAAAAAAGAAACCAGAAAGCCTTTCTGAAGAAGAAGTGATTCTAATTCGATTTTTTTGATTTGATTTTAAACATGTTAGAACATACAAGCATAGGGTACACTTTGTACGTATTATATTTGAAAAGATCTTTAATCAATACAATTAAAAGAAAAACACAAAGTAAAATAAGCGAAAAATTGTATGCGCGACAAACAAATTTTCATATTCTTTTCATATTCTTTTTCCTTTAACATTGAAAACTAATTTAAGTTTAACCAGGTATTATTAATTGCAAAGCAATGTGCGTGAAAAAATACACAAAAATGAATGCGAATAAAACATCAACATTTCAAAAATATTTCAGTCATTTTAAAATAATTTGACCTTCAATGTTGTTCACTAGCTTGCACCTGAGTTCAGATAAAATATAAATTCCCCCTGCTCGTGTTAAAAATTTTGTTAATTTTTAAGCATTTATTTTTCTTTTTCTTTTTCGATAGTGTGTAATATTATACAGTGAAATGTCGACGAAATGGACAAATCGAATCTTCGTTTATTAACAGTATTGCATTTACAAGGCATTTAGGAAATCAGTTTCGGCCTATAACCAACTTGGAAGTTGATTAATTAATTTATGATTTATTTGGTTTAACATTTTGTGGTGAATATACTCAGTCTGTTGGAAAATGTGTACATTTTTTATTCGAATAAGAAATATGTTCGCGTCACATATATACATGCAGACTGAACTTATGGATTAACGAAACCATGGACCTTTAACGTTAACGGGTGGGTGTATATATAGGTTCAGAAATTCTATCACAGATATTTCGGCCGAACTTAATAGATAAATTAAGAAGAACGATAGTGCCAGATTATATTAAAATATTAGTAAGCATAGGAAGTCTGATGAAATTCAGTTATCTATTCGGTAGCGAAATCTGGAATTAACTATTGTCTGGGAAGACTATTAAATATACACTAAAAGTTTTGAATTTTTTATGGTTTAAAAAAAACTTCAAAACATCTTAAAAATGACATCAGACTGCAAAATTTTAGAACTCTCTTCATGCATACTGCTCCTTTTATTGATAATAAATTCACTGTGAGGCAGGACTTTTTTGTATGTTAGCCTGGTTCTATGTTTTATGTTCACCTGTATGCCGTTTATTGTGGTTACCTGTATCATTGTAACGCATAAGAGCTTTTTCAATTTTTCGGTTGGGTCCGAAGCAGAGGTCAGCAATGAGTATTCAAAAAAATGAGTAGAATAGAATCATACTCATAATTTCTGATACTTATACGCATCCACACTTATTTTAATATCATGGAACCTCTACTCATATTCAAAGTTTGAAGTAATCATCATATTCATACTTAGCAACACGTATGATGTTGTTGATTTCGACTCTCCATAACTCAACATATACACCAAGTATATAAGTATGATGCGCGTATGAACACTAAAGTACTCACCAAAAGGTTGTGGACTTGATTTGCTTGCTGTTCAGTCTTTTTTGCTTTTCTTTTTTTGTAAATGCAACAACAACTAAGACTTTAAATTGTGATGAATGATTCGAGTCACTCGAATCATTTATAAGTATTTTTCTAAAGTTATTAATCTATATGAGTACGCTTATAAATCAAACATATTTCGAATGGTATGAGTTTGATGTCAACGTTGTACGCATACTCATCGCAACCTTTACTTATAAATCCATGTTGTAGTGAGTATAAATGAATCAGAGTACATAGTTAAATTTCAATATTTCATGAGTGATAATGAGTAGCGAAAAAACGATTCATTGCTGATCTCTGGTCCGAAGCCTATTTTTATAAATGTTTTGAATTATTTGGAAATTAATGTGCTTTTGTAGGATTGAATTCCACAATAACTGCAGCTGCCCAAAAAGTTTTTAACCATATTTTTCTACAGCTTTGAGGTTTTCTTTATACATCAAGTATCAAAACTTCCTAACATTTTAATAAATTTATCGATCTTCCTTTTTAATAAAATCGATCGATCTTTAAATATAGGATTTAATGTTTAAAAATTACGGCAGACAAATCTATAAATTTCTACAGAACGTTTTGTCATTTTCTTTGTTTTTAATTTAAAAAAATCATAATAATTGAGGCAGTACTGCTATTTCTGTAGTTTCTCTACTGTATAGTGGTTATATGCTGAAGTAATTGTGAGAATATTTATGTTATTTAAAACATTTTTAACTGTGTATGCTTTTATAATTTCATTTCGAATTCTCCAGGCTCTGGTATGCTGGGTGGCTGGTGGTTTGGCTGTTCACCCTCCTCGCCTGACAGCAATTTTCTACGTGTAGCAAATGCATTTCCCAATCGTCGGTTATCAGACAATACCTTAATGACACCTAAAATACGTATTGCTCCATCGTGTGCATCATCACCCGGTGGCACACCCGGCAGTGGTTTGCCAACACGTCGTCATTCTAGTATAGGGCCACAGGAACGTCGTGGCTCAACCATAAATCTATCGCCACCTACGGTAAGTTGTCACTGTTTTTTCTCTTACTGCGCTGTAAGCACCAATAATTTTTGTTATTGTTATTGATGGATGTTTATTGTTTTATTTATTGTATAAAAATATTATTTTTTTTATTTATTTTTGTTTTTGGTTTCGGTTTCGGTTTTTTCATTAAATATTCAGTAGGAAAACCTTAATGATTTTATATTTTTCGTTTGTTTGTTTTCATTTTTAATTTTTTGCGTCTGTTCAATAATTTTATGGCGAGAAATTTTCAGTTTTATTACATTCCGAATAATTTCCAGTAAAATATTTAATTTTTGTTTTTCTCTCTTTCTCTCTATCAGTCGTGATTGATTTTTTTTTTGTTTTTGTTAAACTGCTTGTATTACTCACCACTTGGTGGTGGTTTCAATGGACATTAATTAAGTTTAAAAATGTTTAACTCTGGAAGGATAATTTGTTTGTCTGCAAAAAACAAAGTAAATCCAATTAATTTAAGTATTTTAGTTTAATTAAAAAATAAAATAAATAAAGCAATTTAAACTATTTTTATTGCTTCTTTTGTAAATACTCAATAAATTTATTTTTTTATTCGGATTCTCTAATTCAAGTACTGGTACACATTAAGAAAGATTTATTAGCAAAAAAGAAGAGAAAATAGAAATTGAATTGAACAGGTTTCAATGTTTTAGGAAGCATTCCATATACTTATATCCTAAATTAGTTTTCAACTAAAGCTTTTATTGAGCCCAAGACCATTAATCAGTTTACTGAATTTCTTAAATTGTAGACTCCTGTAATGACCTTCTTCATGGCATTATGGTAGTATTACTACATTGAATTATCTTCCTTCAGTGTCTTACCAATTTCTAATTCCATTTTCATTCGATGGCCTCAAAGTCTCGGGCATTTGACACAACATGTTCTACAATTTTTTTTTTCTTGATTTTGACATAGTGCCTGAAGTGTTAAATATAATTCCTGTAACAACAATGTTCTGTCAGAAACTTGTTTAGGCAATAGTTTATCTCGCTGTAGCATTTATTAATCTACCTTTTAACAAGTGGAGGTCATTATTAATACAAAATGCAATGATAAGAATTTACAATTTTTACTGCATACTGTGGTTACAATAATCCTAAGCTCGCTGTCAAAGTAGTGGTAAGTAGTAATTACTCTATCGAACTCCCCAGTTGCCTGATATAAGCCCATTGAGAACTAGTGGAAGCAGTTTCAGTCGAGCTTACTTAAAATTGGAGAAAATTGATGCGTCGAAGATTAAATGCCATTGTCAAAGTAAAAGAAAATCGTTAAAGTACTAAAACGTGTTTGAGGTTAGTTTTCTCGTAAAAATCAGTCACGACTTAATTTAATCCTTAAATAAATAAAATTTTAATTTTTTATTATTTTGTTTTCGTTTTCATATTTTAAATAAAAATAATATAAAAATGTACGTATACAATCATAAAATTAAATAATGCCCGCTCCCTTGAAATATGACCCTCAGCAATACAAACATGTTTTTGAGTTTTTCTGCTAAAAAAAATCCTCATATTTTTATTATTTTATTTACTTTGACAATCATTTTCCACTTCTTTAAAATGAAATCACAAACAAAATAAAATAAAGTGAAAATGTCAGTCACAACAACAACACAAAGAACATAAACAAAAAAAACTAAACAACAAACGGTTGTTTAACAAAATAACCGTAAAACAAATTCTGTAAAAATCCAAAGAAAACTAATACCCCTGCCACTACATAAATTTCTACAACACGCACAGACACACACATTCATACATACATACATACATAGACACATAAATACTTATATTAAAATCATGATAAATATACTGATAACTGAATATATATATACCCTACTTACATACTATGTATACTACTTTAAACAACAAATCACTCAATTTAATAGGCGTATGGTTTTGGTGCAAGAGGTGGCTCAGGATCAAGTCTTTCGGTTCCATCAACATCTGTTTATGTAGTAAGTCTAAAAAACTTAAAAACAACAACAACAATAACAATATACGTATTACAATACAAAAACAACAATAATAATAAAATGAAAAAACCAAATAAATAAAGTTGATGATAAACATCATCAAAGGCAATCAATGAAAAAAATAAAAGAGAAACAAAAAAAAAACGAGAAAATAATTTACTTGTGCGAGTATGATGTAATTTTTGTTGAATGTCTCTCATGAATTATGTACTAAAGCAACAGCTACAGAAGTTTGAGAGCATGAGTGATGGTTTACAATAGAAACGAATCGGCCACAAAGAAATTCTTATAAAAATAAGTGAAAAAAATAATTTTAAAACTTAATAAGAAGAGCCTCACAGTTTATTCTGTGCAAACTAAAGATGGACATTAAAAGAAACAATCGATGTTTTATTTGATGCAATACATCTTAAAGAACCATCGACTTTATATTGATTTTTGCCAACATATGTGTTTTCTGTGAATCGATTAACAAATTGGAGGTAAAAAAAAAACAGAATGTACTAATTATTGCGCAGTCGTACCTTCTCTTCGTCTCTTCGTTACTTACATAATTGGTCAGGATTATGGACCTAGTTTCTCACACCACTTACGTTAGTTTTATATATGAGTGACGGGACCTACAGTTTAAAGCCGACTCCGAACGACAGATTTTTGAGTAACTTCTCATGACGATTTTATTTGCTCTCAGAGGTTCTGAGAGAAATCTGCTGAGAGGAAGTCACCGAAAATTTTTTTTTTTTGATGACTGACCTGGGGTTTGAAACGTGACCTTACGTCTAATAAACATACTACCTACTAGGCAACGGCTCTTTGTTGTTCGTAAGAATAACGCCCTGTTTATTCCTTTGTGCTTCCTTCTGAGATGCGTTTAAATCGCATTTAAGCAATTTTTTCTCAATATTTTACTCTGAGACCACTGTCTCTTTCTATACATACATAATTGGCCATTACAACCCTTCAGTCAGGATTACGGCATAGCTTCTCTCTCTCTCTCTCCATGGAGCAGCCCAAATTAATTTTTTTTACTCTTATTCAGCTTCATTGCGAAAAATTTCCTAAAATCATAGAATTTGATGGTACTATCTAGGGCACAGTTAAGGAAAGAACTGGTAGTTATTCGATTTGTCTGATAATGATGCGCGCTGAGTAATATTACATTAGACTTGTCTCCCATTATTCTAATTATAATATCCATGGCTTAGGTGCTTACTACCAATGCAATGGGCTTAAATTCAACAGCAGCACCGTTAAGGGACAGACTCTCATTGTCATGCCTGTTTCTGTAAGTTATCCAACTCCGTGTGAACTGTTTCCAATAGTGGGTCTATTTTACTTCCGTGCATCAAATAAAATGCATCGATATTTAGTCGATGTTGATCAAAAAAAGTCGCCGTAGTTTAGTAGGTAATGTGTTGGCTTATTAGACGTAAGGCCACGGTTCAAACCCCAGGTCAGACATCAAAACAAAAATACGAAAAAATATTTTAAAGTCGACTCCGAACGACAGATTTTTGAGATAATTTTTCAGGGCAATTTTATTTTCTAACAGAGTTTTTGCCGAAGAAATATTTTTTATTTCTTTTTTCGTTTTGTTGGAGATGTCTGACATGGGGTTTGAACCGTGGGCTCATGTCTAGTAAGCCAGTACACTACATACAAGACTATTTATTTATTTATATTTAATACAGAAAAACTAACGACTAATACGTGTTTCTCATTGACAAAACAAAAATTAATCTGAGTCGGAACGTAACAAAACATAAAAGTCCCGTTTAGTAAAACATCGTCGAAACATAATGGAACATACGTTCGTTTTCAGCATATGAAGAGCAATTTAAATGCTTGCTGAAATTACATTACTGTTCGGTAAGTGTTCTCATCACTTTTCGTATTCCAAAAACTAACGTACGTTTCGTGGAAGTTTGGCTAACCGGGGCTAAAGACTAATTCCACCTTTAGCATTACTTTGAACATGTTGCTAACCCATTAATAGTTGAAAAACGCAAAACATAAAATATAAAATAATAAAAAAAGTACTGAAAGCAAAAAAAGTACTGAAAGTACTGCGATATTTTCAGTACTAAATTAGTGATTTTCTTCAATACTGACGCATAGTACTATAGTTAAACGCCGCACGTTTAATTTGGAATTTCATCACTTCAATGCTCTCTCTCACTCTCTATCTCTGGCTCTTTTGTTATGTTATTTTGCTCCCAATTTAAAATTTAAAACCAAAAAAGATAATCGTTGTTGTGATTACAAATAATCGTTATTTCTTTAAATGTGATATGATTTGTTCTTCTTAATATTTCCTTCTATTTATATGGCATACATATAATGAAATCAAAAATAAATTAAATGTGAAATGTGTCACTCTATATACGTATGTATGTACCTACAAATAATATCTAAATAAAATAATAATAAAAAAAACATGTGTATTATAATGACAGTTGATTTACGTCACGGCATTTTCCAAATATCGATACCGAGTAATCGATTTATTTATATAACCTTACAATACATTACAGAGAAAAAGAAGAAGAAGAAAAAACCATAATTTTTGTTTTTTTTTTTTGCTAAAGGAATGATTGAATGAATTTGGTTATGGATACTACTCATTCGTATTGCTCGCATAAATTGTTTGTAACTGATTTTGCCACTTGTTGTCACTCGTTCTAAATTTTCTCTTTTTCATATATTTTTCAGATGTTGTTTTTTGTTGTTTTATTTTTATATCGTATTATGAAATATCTTGTAAATTACTTACATACCTTCACTTATATCTAACGAATAACAATAAATAATAAATAAAAAAAAACATCTCGAATGCTGTCTGTGGTAAAATAATGATGATGATGATGTTGAAATTCAATACTAATAAATTTGATTTGATATTGATTTGCTACAAAATGGAAAGTGAAAATATTTCTGCTGCTATTTCTCACTGTTGCTGTGAATTTGTATTTGTATTGATTTTATAATTTTTATGCATAAATTATATTTATTTTGTTAAATTTAAAACTAACTTTAATACCATAATTACTTATGTACTTTCTTTTGTTCAATATTGTTTTCTAAATTTATCAGTTTTTTTTTTTTCTTTTTTTGTTGATGATTTGTTGATTGTTGATTAATTGCATTCCACTATTATTTATTGTGAATGTGTTTGATGAATGCCATTGTAAATTAAAAATTAATATAAATTTCAATACAAGTAATTAATGAGTTTCAATTATAAAACACAGGTTAAAGTATTTTAATTAGAATGATTTTTTAATTTTATATTAAAGTTTCCCTTATCATGTATTTGTTGTATTCACTCTGGAAAAGTAGTTCCATGTCGCTGATGTAGGCTACAGATTTAAAAGTATAACCAGTATTGCTAGGCAATAGAATTAAAGAAAGAGAGATGGGGAGACCATCGCCAACTATAATTGAGATTGAGATATTGAGAGATACTCATCCTAGCGTCGTTTACGTATTTTCTCAATTTCTTTTAATTCAACTTCCTGATAATTCTTAAGAGGCGGTACTGCTTGAAGTGATTGTTGCTGTTATTGTCTCTGTCTTCAGAAATATTTTCAACGGATTATTTGAAAAGAATTGAGGTATAATAGCGTGGTACAAAATCAGAAAGGGCAACATGAGATGAATCCGCTAATATTCTAACACCTGCTACAGTAGGCGAATCGTCTGCTTAGTTAAAAAACATAAATTAGTAGCACGGAAACAAAACAAAAAAATCATAAAAGGATGAAGAGATGCTTTGTGACAGTCCTATGTTCCATAAAGGATGGAAAGGAATGCATATATAAATATCCGCCGCAGATGTTTGGGACGCCTTACTTCAAAAAACTAGACAATAATATAGAAAGTTTTCTATCTGGTGTAAGTGTTCTACATAGACTTTATGCGCTGTTGCTAAACGCATCATCCTATAAAGGACATCTACTAGCCTGATCCGTTCACTGTCTTCAGAATTAAAAAACATATACACATACATCCGTATGTATACGATTATATTTTCATAAAACGATTAAACTTCAAAATAACAACAAAATCATTCAGTACGAAGAAAATTTAAATTTTTTTATTTTATACATGTGTACTGAGACACTCCACTCTGATATCTTTTATTATATTTTCTTGTTGTATTTTGAAACCATATGACTATTATAAACCATTTGCGTCTTACCCGGTTTGCTGTTATGGTTTTCACTTTCCCATGTAAGATTTCAATGTCCTTGTTATGCTACAGAACTTCCTCCTAACTTCCCCATCACAATCGACTACAGTTTGATTCTGCATATATTTGTTGATTATGGTCCAGATATCCAGAAGATTTCAGAAGTGTTAAAATGGATAATGTAACCAACAAATTGCTGAACAGAGACTATTCATCTTAATATAATGTGTGTAATATGGCGTAATTGCAATATTGGTTCTATGAGTATGAATCCAACACAATTTTATAAATAATTTCCATTCATTTTCAGTTGACCTTTGTAACACCTTTAAAGTTCCTCTATACAAATGTTTATCGCACTACTATTTAAACAAATTATCCAAGCGTCCTTAAAATCACTCTTATCTATAAATCAATATAATGATTGGGTTATTTTCTCTCAAGTCTCAATTTCATTTAAATAACTTTTGTCTTAACTTTTTAGACTACTGGGTTAAATTAGAAAAAAATTGTCTCATAGTTGGCTGTAGTTAATATGCAAATTTGAACCCTTGAACTATTATAAAATTCAAAAGAATATTTTATAAAGAATTGTGATAATCGAATTAATGCAAAATTTATCTCAACACATGCATGAGTTGGATCAAAATCTTATTGAGGTTATGGCACAAGTGACTTTAACGCAAACTTTATAAACAATTGATAATTGGCTTAGGAAAAATTCTACGTAGCCTTTAGCCAATCTCTAATTAGTCCAAAAATCACTTTGTGGTATGGGATTTCATATTGTCAGCTTAACTAACTGTAATACAAACAATTCTGTAGTATAAGGTGCAGTAAAAAGATATTCATTAATTTGTTAGAACGGTTCAATCACTGTTACTGAGTTACCTTTAAATAACATGCTGAAAATTGTAGAATTTATTCCCATAAGGTTCTATTACAGCGACTATAACTTGAATGGATAAAAACCTCTCAATCTGCCAGAGCTGAGCATAGAAAGTCGCTGAGTTTTTTGCCACTCCACATTTTGTACCTGGGTAATCGACTTGAATTATGATAGGAAAGTGACAACTGATCTAACAAGACATGTCCAAAAAATGCTTGACAACAAACAATATTAGTAGACCTTCATCGAATAAATATATCACGGGAAGAAATTAAAGCAATTAATCGCTTGAATCATTTTCTAGAAAACCAAAGTGTCGCACGATATCCGCCTGTTTGCTCACAATAGGAAGGACATTTAAATTTCACAAGTTAAACTCGTTTGTACCATTTGCCGCTAAACTAGGGCCCCGTATAAATTGTGTGTCACCTCCCACTGTCAATACCGTTTTTTAGTGAAAAATCTAATACTTCTCTTGCTTGACCTCAACCATAACCCTTTTATGTAGATTTCGAAGGCCATCTGCATCAAAAGTAATGGATTTCTTTTTACTACAACTTGTACTTCTATTTGATGTCCTTTGATAATAAACATTAAGACAAAAAAAGGAGAGAAAAACTTTAGGGCATCCAAAAAAAAAAAGGTTACAAACAAAAGTTTACAGGGTATCAATTGTTATTAAAAAACAAAACAAAAGAAAAGAAAAATAGCAACAAATAAAATAACAGCAACAATATTTTTAAAAAGCCATAAAGTATAGAAAAGGATAACAAAAACTGAAGTGAACTTAAATGTAGGACAGAGAGAGTGAGAGAGAGAAGAGAGTCTTATTAAAATAAATTAACATTTGACTAAGAAGAGTTTGTGTTGTAGTTGTTGTATTTATAAAAAAGAAACCTTGTTGAGTGAAAAAAGGGATTATAATACCTTTTAAATAACAACAAAATAAAACAACAATATTGTCTGGTGCATGATTGCTTTCCATGCGCCGGTCTACATATTTTTTCTCTTTCGTTTCTGTTGGTAAATTAAAACAGGGATGGGAAATGTAAATGAATTGGTAACAGAAAATTTAAAATTATTCCTAATTTAAGATGCATACATTGGATTACAAACGAAGTCTAACATTGCTTTCATTTTTCTTTCCTAAATAAAGTCATTGTTAATTCTGTTTTGTAATGTATTTGGCACGTATATTTGGAAGATCGTGGCTTTATTACCCAAAGACCTACTGATAAATTCACGGCATAATAATAGGAAGGCGCGATGGATCCACCTGCCTTGTTTACATTCTAAAATTAAAAAGTATTCTTGTTTTACATTCAAAATTAACAGAATTGATCTTGGATTTTCGATCAGTAGAATTATTCCTCATTTGATTGTACTACAGAGCCTTGTTTAACAGGGAACATAAAGTTCTCCCAAAATAGTAAAAAGGATTTTCTTTTTCACATTTTTTTATTTGTTTTCTTTTCCACTTGATCGAGTAATAATATTTGAACAATACTGTCTGTTTTGACAATATTAAGCTACTGAATCTTTCCATCTCTGGGAAATTGTTTGTGAATGTGTTTAGCTTAAGGTGAGAGAGTGTATGTATATGTAAATGTATGTAATGGTGTGAATGTTTTTTATTTTCCTTTTTTTGTTGTTTTTTATTTACATTTAACTTTGATTGGTGTCTTTATGCCGCTTCAGTTACTATTTTTGTTTGTATTTGTATTGTTTTATGTATTCTTGTTTTTCTTTGTTTCATACTTTGTATGTGTATTCAGGATTTTTTTCGTGTATTTGGTGCGTGTAAAACAATAAAACATATTTACTCTTACACATAGACAAATATAAATATACTCAGCTACAAGTGCAACACTTACATACATATGTACATACATATATGCGATGGAATGTAAGAAAGAAAATGTATACAAATATGTATTCTTTTCTACATACATACAGACAAACTTTATACGTTTGCGTTGCGTTTACACGAATGGAATAACAAATTTCCTCTATAAGTTCCCTTATACTTTAACATAATTTGTTTGACTGTTTATATGTTTGTTTCTTTTTGATTTTTCTTTACTTTTCTTCCTCCTCTTATATCTCCTATTAAGCGTTGTTTTTTAATTTGAAATTGTTTACGAATGTCTTTTTAATCCCAAATATACATATTTACAGACATGCATATACATACATACATACATTCATCCACAATATGTTGTATTTTTTTTTTTCTTTTTTCTATGATTATTCTTTTACGCTGACTCATACAATTAATTGTACATATAAATTCATAACTCCTTTTTTAAATTTTTCTTGTTTTTGATATGAATACCATGAGAATAAATTCAAACTTAAATTTGTAACTTTCTCTTCCTTTCCAATTTAATGTTTTTATTTTTTTTTTAATTTTTTTAAATCGATAGTATTTATGAATGATTTCGTTTTATTATACACTTGATTAGTTTCAATTATAAAAAGAAAATAATAAAAATGAAAGGAATTTTTACCACAATAAAAATGAAAATTTAATGTGTGTCTTTTACTGGACAGTTGTTTCTAAGGCACTTAAAACTGAAATTTATCTTTTTTAGCGAGTAATATCCCATTTTGTCTTACATGTTTCAGGCTGCTTTACAGACTGTAATTGTTATAAATTTTTAGCAAGAACTAAATTTTTAATTTTGCTATTTAGTGGTTTCAAAACCACCGTTCTGTCAAAGCCAATCGATGTTATGTATCCTTCATTTAAAGTGTTAATTTGCCAAATATTGCATCAATATGTCTAAAATTTTTTAATAAAGTTTGAGGTCTATTTCAGCATATTATTTTCACATAAAAGAGTTAACACGTTAATTGCGCAACTTTTCTGCTGGTAAAAATTCCAATTAAATTCTAACTTTTTAAATGTCTATTTAAACTTTGTTTATCTTGTCATTTTTTATTTTTCTTTTTTATTTTTGTTTCATTTTCCAACCAAGTTAAGTTTAATTTAACTTTCTGTTTAAAGAGGGGGTATTACTTACTAGTCACTAGTTCACTATTTATTCTCTTAATTAAGACAACAAATACAGTTTAAACAAAAAGTAAATTTTTTTAATGTAAAATAACTCCGATGCTGTTTTCAACTCTGTTACTGTTCTTCATCTTTTTCTTTCCTTTTCATGTTACCTTTCACATTTGATTTATTACGTTTTATGTTCTTACGTGTACTGTGAATAAAAATATCAAAAACAAAAAATCTAATAAAAATAAAATATATCGTATAAATGGTATTAAACAAAAACTTTTTACATATGAAATATACGAAATCGAATAATTAATAAGCAGCTTGCACGGAGCATGATCGTGAGTACACGTTTTAATTTTAATCAATCTTTACGTTTTTTATCTTTAAGACATTTTTCTTAAATATTTTCTTAATTCTAAAAAAAAAAATTAATTTTAATCTGCAAACAATAAAAAATAGAGCACATGCATAAATAAAAAATTGGTGAATAATAAATTTTATTTAAAGGATTCACAGTATGTATCGTTGTTTGTTTAAATAAAAGGAATTCAACAGGATGCTCGTTTTATGTAAAATTAAAATTTTACATACTGAAGAAATCTTGCAAGGAGATACTCATGGCCATTTTAAAGAAACCTATGAAGTTACTGGAAATATCTGTAAATTTTTTTAAATTAATTTAATTTTAGAAATTAAAATTGAGAACATCAATTTGAATACTTCTATACTAATGTAACAGAGCAAATACAACGAATTTGTGAAAACTTATCAATTTTTCTCAGCGATATATGTACTTTGGTTTTTATAACCTGTTTATATTACAAACTAAATATCTAGCTTCTTAAAATTATATGATAAGACTTTTATCATGGAGGTTTTTTTAAAAAAACGGAAAATTATCCAAGAGAGCTAAATCGATTGCAATTGCAAACTGGAGTGTTGTCTTGAAATCACACTTTTTTAATTTTAATGAATTTTGTCACTTAAATTCTGCATTAAGTTCTGAAGTTTTTCAGCTACTCATAAGCACTCAAGAAATTTTGAATATAAGTTCAACAATTTTGAAATTTAACTACGTACTCTGATTCATTCATACTCATACGTTGATTTATAAGTACAGATTGCAATAAATATACGTACCATTCGAAATATGTTTGATTCCTAAGCCTGCTCATTCAGATTCATAACTTTAGAAAAATGCTTATAATACTTATAAATGATTCGAGTGACTCGAATCTTTCATCAAAATTTGCAGTATTAGGCATTTACAGCAAACGAAAAAACACACATATAGAAAAAAACATGCAGAGCAAACACACAACCTTCTAGTATGTATTTTAGTGTTCTTACACGAGTCATACTTATTTTGTAAGTCTTGTATATGTTGAGTTATGCAGAGTCGAAATCAACAACATCATACGTGTTGTTAAGTATGAATATGATGATTACTTCAAACTTTGAATATGAGTAGAGATTCCATGATATTAAAATAAGTATGAATGCGTATAAGTATGAGAAATTATGAGTATGATTCGATTCTACACATCTTTATGAATACTCATTGCTGATCTCTGGTCTGAAAGTAATTGCCGTTGCTAGTTTCCCTTTATACTAACTACCCCATTCTATAAAACTGTAACTGTGATACCTTTAAATAAATAAATTATATTTTTTATTTAATTACAGCAAATATCAAACGTTCTTTTCCTGTACCTTTGCTAATTGTATTGATTTCTCAATTTTTTTTTATTTTTTGTAACATAATATTCGGTTTTAATTTATTCAACCGAATCGAATCGAAAAGAAAATACTAATGAGTTTTTAATATTTTTTTGTTTTTATTTCAATATTTGTGTACTTTCCTTCTCTACTCTCTCTCTCTCTTTGTCTTTTTGTTAATAATTCCACTGTATTTTATACTTTATGTATTGTTATTGTTTTTCCTTTCTTTTGTGATTTGTTTTTTGCTCCTTATCTTATTAACCTATCTTTTGTTATACAAGTTTAAACAATTGTTTTGCGTAACAATAACTACATCTAATAAATAATAAATATAAAAATAAAATTTAAAATTTTTATTATTTAAAAACATACATATTTAAACGTTTAAATTGTTTCATTGTTTTGTGATCTGATTACTGGTTTATTGTCAATTGCATTTTGTGTTTTTCTGTTTATTTTCTTTTTTTGTTCATTCATGTTCCTTGGAAAAAAATTGGTTTAAAATTTTAATGAAAACATATCTATATACATACATACATATATGTATATATAGACAATGTTTATTTGTTTTGAATAATTTTTAAACAATTTGTTTTGATTGCTTTGTTTTATTTGTTTGTTGATTGTTACGTTCATTGTTTCGTTTCTAAAATTGTACATTTCAAAAAATATTTGTTTGTTAAAATCCAATTAACCAATAAAAATATAAACGAAAAATAATTAATTAATAAAAGAAAAAATATAAGAAATATTATACACGTTACTTAATTTTAATTTCAGTACGATATAATAAAAAGAGAAATACATTTTTAATCCGCTTAAATACAGTAAAATAATGATGCAAAAAAAAATCATCAATCACATCACAGGTTAATCTTCATCGGATGGTGTTTTTAGTTCAACAAAAACTTTGATGACATTTGTACTATAAATCTATTTTCATATTTGATATAAAGAAATTTTTATCACTTGTATCTAGCAGAGATTAGCAATGAATCGTTTTTTCGCTACTCATATGCACTGATTCATTCATTCTCACTACCACGTTGATTTATAAGTACAGGTTGCAATGAGTATGCATACAACGTTGACATCAAACTCATACCATTCGAAATATGTTTGATTCATAAGCCTATTCATTTAGATTCATAACTTTGGAAAAATACTCATAATATTTATAAATGATTCGAGTGACTCGATTCTTGTTAGTGTTGAGTTATGGAGAGTCGAAATCAACAACATCGTACGTGTTGTTAAGTACGAGTATGATGAGTACTTCAAACTTTGAATATGAGTAGAGGTTCGACGATATTAAAAGAAGTATGGATGCGTATAAGTATCAGAAATTATGGGTATGATTCGATTCTACTTATCTTTTTTAATAATCATTGCTGATCTCTAGTATGTAGGCATGTGCTATACGATGCGATTCACAAAAATTTTTCAAACAAGATTCCACTGATTCGCTAGTGCTGCGTTAACTTCATGTCTGACTAACGCAAGATAATTTCTACATGCAATTCAAATGATAATTTAAGAGTTTATCCATAGAGAAACAGATCGTTCATAGAAAATGAATACCAGAAAACTAATATAAATTTTCGTTGCTGAATACTTATGGCAAAAAAGAAACGTATTTCTCTTTTTCATTTATTATTTAATACTTCCACGCACATTTTCGCACAAGATAATACTAATTTTCGGAAACATTTAAAAATTTTGCAAAATATTTATTATTTTATAATAATTTTAATTTATTTTCTATTAAAACTTATAAAAAAATTTAATAGACATGATTTTAATGTTGCGAAGAAATCTCCTTTACTATCATCCAACAAACAGGGTGGATCAATGCCGAACACATCGAGCAGTGTACCATTTTTACTTTCATCCAGCATGCAATCGATACGATCGAGACGAACATCAACTGTATTATCATCGGGACCATTGGGTTCAGGTTCGGGTCTATTACAACAGCTGGGCAGTGGAATGGTAAGACAATTTACTTCAGTATCTGGTCAAACCAGTCCTTTAGTACCGATATTACAAGTCAATAATCAACGACAAAATGTCCGAAAGTGTCCGTCACTCAATATAACATTTAGTCAATAATCAATTAATTTATTAATCAATCTAAACATTCTATATACGAATAGAATGCTGCGATTGATTCTTGTTCGAAGTAAAACAACATAATTTTCTTGAATTGAATTCAGTTAAATGTAAAATGGTTGTAACTTATTAAAGTTTATAATAAAAAAAACAAAAACAAGAAAGGATTTCATTATTGAACTAAAATCAAATTTACTAAAGCATTCTAACATACATATTTAAATAAAAGGTATTTTTTAATAAACAAAAACATAAAGAGAAATTAAATCATCAGTATAAGCTTTAGTCCAAAGATATAAAATAAAAAACTTTTAATTTCAAATCTACTGTTATTATGTAAACGTGAATTGCAAAACAAAAAAAGGTATTTTATAAAAAACAAAACACAAAAATTAAAACATAAATTAAACAACATAATTCTAAAAACTCAAAAGAAAGAAATCTCAAGGATATGAATCTTTTCAATTCTAATAGCATATACATACTTATGTACTATTAAAATAGCAAACAAATTATACAAGAGGGGCAGAGGGTAAAATTAAACAGTCGATGAAAAATTATTGTTTTTCTCTTGTGTCTTTTGAATTAAATTATTAAATAAGAATGAATATTCATTATATGTATGAACACTTTACCGTACATATATTATCTGTAATAATAAAACAAAAAATAAAATAATTAATTTAATTGAATATCATCTGTATACTGTATTAGAAGAACTTTTATTCGAATTTATTTTAAATGTTTCTTAATTGTTATTTAATTAGAAATTCTTTATATTTATTGTATAATTATACAATAGTTTTAACCATATATGTATGTATACCAACCACATAAATATGGTAGAGATAATAATTGTTTTTAGTAGTTTTGATAATAAATTTTTTTTTCCAAAAATTTTTTGTGTATTCTAGCAGCGTTTATTTTCAGAAACAAAAAAAAAAATAAAGCATAGATGACACTGGTAATTTAATACAATAAGGGCCATTATTACAACTTCGCGTTAAAGTTGGGTTTAGTTAAAGGTAACTTTAACTAAAGTGAACTTTAAAGTCAGCTTTAACTTATTTTCGTTATTACAATCTAATGATATAATAAAGTCAACTTTTTCAAAAATATGGCAATGACAGAGCAATTTTAATAACATTTCAATAACATTCTTCTTTTTTTCTGTTGTATTTGCTCATTTTGTTTATATTTGAAGTTGCCATATTGAATATATAATATTGCAAGTTCAAACATAAAGTGAACTTTAAAATTTAAAGGTACGATGATTCTCCCTTTAGCTTACCGCTCACTTCTACCATATTGTCCACTTATAATAATGAAAAACAATGAAAAAAGCTGCGTTATTTATTTTGCGTTTGCAGTCCTTGACAGAAGTTTCGACTATTTGGAGCTTATTACAGAAGTTTAAAAACTAAAATAATATGAAATATTTTTAAATTACAGTGTCATTTATTGTTCCTTATTTGTTTTTTCTGTTTTGCGAAAATTATCAATATTGTATTAATTATCATAAGACCCCTTAATATCCCTGTAACTAAAAAAAAGTATGAGTTTTAAATATAAATTTTAAATTTCTTTATGTGTATAATATTTTGTTAAAACTTTCACATCAAAAAAAAAATAAAAGCATTGGATAATATGCATTATGCGTCAAAAAATATTGCAATTTTTATTATTAAAAAACAAAAAAATTTTTTTATTAATAATAAAATCACAATCAATTATTTTGAAAGTGATTATTATGCCAACACTTTTAATTATATCATACAAAAGATTTAACACACAAAAAAGGAGAAACACAATATATACCACAATAATTTACACTAAACAGTGTTTAATAAAATTTAAATAATTTATTTAATTTATTTTTTATAGAACACTTCTTAAGTAAACCAATTGAATTAAATTTATATAAATTTTAATATTTTTTTATTTTTCTTATGGTATTCAAATTTTTTTTCTGAACTGTAATACAAACGTATGTACTATATCGGTATTGAAATCATCACATAAATGCCGCTTAACACCATCATTAAGAACGTTAAATTTATTTGTTAGTCTTCCAACTCACTGTAAATACTGCAATGAATTATTATCCGAACACAAGACCTGTAAATTTATTTTTGAATTCTGTTCTATATACATATATTAAATGAAAACTAGGTCTAATTATTTCTTTTCGTTTTCCCCAAGAAGAATAGGGAACATTAGCACAGTTGCAAAGCATATGTTAAATTTTATTAATCAGATGCTATGATATTTCTTAAATATAATTTTTCTACAGCCTTCCGTTAGCGAGTTTAAAAAAAATGCAATCTGTGCCTATTTATTGGGTCATTTAATTAATTTCAGTGATCAGGAACTTTGCTCCCTGAGATCTACTCTTCCTCAAAAGCTGTCGCTTTCTGACTTTCCTATGATGTTAATTCTCAATGATCTCCTGTCTAGAGAGGACAGGCGTTAGGGACCTTTTTGAATGAATTATATGGAAGGATATGAAAGCTATTGAACTGTACCGGATTCGAAATCTTTAATGGAAATTTTTTCGGTTTGGAACTGTGTTCCTCATGTTTGCAGTCAAGCACTTTAGCCACTACACTTCATTATTTTCTAGGTCTAAGTATAGGCCGTGAAAAGTTTCTCAAAAATTTGTCGTCCGGAGTCGACTTTAAACTATAGGTCCCGCCATTCATGTATAAAATTAACACACTCAACATGGTTGGTGTGAGAAGCGAGGCCGTAATCCTGACTGAAGGGTTGTAATGGCCAAATTATGTATGTATGATTAAGATTAAGTTGTGTTAGATACGTGTGACAGCCTATTCAATTCGAGCACTAAGTCCATTGCGATACCACGATGTCTCAGTTAAAAAATTACTCACTCCACCGTAGAACCAAACTGTGCTCGTTCCAAAGCTTAAAATGTTCTCTAGTTTTAAAACTAAGACATCAAAAAGATCTCTAAAATAAATACGAGTATTTCTCATTTTCGCCACACTCATCTTCGCAGCTTTAACAAAATATCCTACACCCTAGCGCTGGTCGTGTCTCCCTATGACACAATAACCGGTAATCACTGAGAATTTTTTTCTTTTGGCATTTACTCTATAGTTCTCTGTAATTTATGGTGACATACACACGCTTTGGAAAAATTAAAGAAATCAAATTTTGTAATGCGTTTTAGTTTATATATACATATTAATTATTTATTTAATAATTTATTTTATTTTATTTTATTAATAGTTTATTAATGAATACTGTATTTAAATTTGATAATAGAAAGCAAATAGAGAACTCCCATAAATAATATTATTTACACATGAGCACAAATTATAAATATTTTCAGCTTTTTGTAGAATTATTTTAATGTAAATAAATAGTTTTCTTTACTTCTCCCCACATTTACAAAATACTTAAGAGATTATTAGAGAAACAAATTCAGTAATAATTTGATAGAAATATAAACAAAAATTATAAAATTATTTCCTCAATACATATACATATAAGTTAATAGAAATAAATTAATTAAATTTTTGTAAATTTTGTAAATATAAAAAACACTTATTAATCTTCTTATTTAATTTTTAATATGCAAAATTAATTTTTCCAGTTATCTTATTTTCCACCTGTAAAAATATTCATACGTTTTAATTTGTTGCATGCATGAGCTTATACAATTCATTTCACCCGCTCTTCAATTCACCAACAATTAATTGAAATGTATTCACTTGAACTTGTTTTATTTTGCTTTTAATTTTCTTGTAGAAATGCACTTTCAAACGTTATCTTCTAAAGTTAAAAACATAAAACCATTAACGTTCTACTCTGCTGTGATAATGTTTAAAGATAAAACGATATTCTCGTTATAATAAAATTTGCATTCATTGCCTAGGAATTGCTTGTCATCTTGGGTGCTCGGTAGTCTAATGTGTCTAATCTGTCAGAATGGCTTTGTAGGTTCTATAACCAGCTGATTGTAACAACTAATATCAATAAATAATTTAATTCTATATTGAAAGAAAAAAGGATAGCTTTTGGTTTCCATGCACATTTTCTAATTGTAGTACAATACGAAGAAATTTTGAAAATTCGCTTAAAGTCGATTTATGCTTTGGTTAGCCATTTACCACTCTGAAGAATTTCCGAAGAATTTCAAAAAGATATTAATAGATTCCGATACCCCCTTCTAATAATCAATATTAAGTTATCTTTACTACCTGCAACATCACAAGCAGTGCCACTTCTTGTGAAAGAGTAGTACTCAGCCGGAAAATAAAATTTGAGTAACAAAACTTTAAATGAAAAAAAAAGAAGAAGGATATCTCGGAGAAAGCTCTGAAATGTTCGAAAACAAGCTTATTTAGTAGTCAGAAAGCTTTCAACGAACTGGAGTCACCTGTATATTATAGCTGGTAGTATTTTGTACACTGTCTTCAGTTATATGACTCGCGTCAACTATAGTCAGTGTTGAAAAATTCAACTATTAATGCATTATCAACGTAATGCTAAAGGTAGACTTAATCGTTAGCTCCGGTTAGCCAAACGTCCACGGAACGTACGTTCGTTTTTAGAATATGAAAATCAATGAGAACTCTTGCCGAACCGTAATGTGATTTCGGTAAGCACCATCATATGATACAAGCGTAGGAATATGATATAACGTTCCGTCGACGTTTGACTATATGGAACTTTTACGTTTTATTACGTTCAGAATTAGCGGTTTTTGTTTTATATGTGAGGGACAAGTATAATTCATTAGTTTTTCTATTGCGTACTGTACGTGTATTAAAAACAAATAAATAAATAGTCTAGTAGGTAGTGTGCTGACTTACTAGGTGTGAGCCCGCGGTTCATACCCCATTTCAGACATCTTCAACAAAACGAAACATGAAAAAATACTATTTCGGCGACCTCTTTCTGTCCAAAACTCTGAGAGTAAATAAAATAGCCATGAAAAAGTTTCTCAAAAATCTGTCGTGCGGAATCGAATTTAAACTGTCGGTCCTGCCACTCATGTATAAAATTAACGCACACAACAAAAGTGGTGTGAGAAGATAGGTCATAATCCTGATTGAAGGGTTGTAATGGTGTATGTAGTTTTTACAAAAGTACCATTTGATGCGAAAAAATACTCTTTAAGTTATAGTTCAGTACCATTTGAAATTTCAATTTTTCAACACTGACTACAGTTATCTTCGTCCACAATTTACAAACATTAATTGTGTTTCATAACTGTACCATAGATTGCGGCAATAGTTTCGTAATCAGCTAATGGAAGATAGCATAGTGAAGAATTCATTCCTTAATAAACAAAAAATTCCCTGATTGACACAATGTTTTTGTGAAAACGAAATATAAAATTTAATCACTAAAGCTAATGAATTTTTGTAATATTTATTTACATGTATTTTAAGTTTTATAATATAATAAAAGCGAAAAGTCTATTTATAAAGAGTGTATTAAGTAAACAATAATTTAATATTACAATTTTGTAGTTGTGGTACTAATTGATGCTGATATAATATCACCTTGAATTGATGGAATTTTCAATTTCATTCTAGTGAACGGGGGGTGAAACAATGTAAACTGTTGCATGTTCATTATCACTATGTAAACAATTATTTTTTTAATTAAAATTAATAACGAAAATACAAACTATATTCTTTTTTTTTTTACTTGATATTTATACATGTCCTTTGTTTGTTTTTGTTTTCACTATTTTTTTATTGTTATTTTAACTACTGTTGCTGTATATGTATGAATGTATGAATTGTATACAAAAAATATTTTACTTTCTGCCCATCTATAAATATATAAAATTGCATATATTCTGTACTCACATAATTTCAATTGTTTTCTCTATTGTTAATATAAACCAAAAAATAAAATATAATAAAAATATAATAAAAATTTACATTATTTACTAACTATAATGAATACATAATATAGTACAATAGTATCTGCTTTATTAACTTTATAACCATTATGAATGGCATTTTTTCTCTTATGTTTTGCTTAAAATGAAAAACAATTAAATTTCAATTTTTTTCCAATGAGACTCTTTTATTAATTCGTATGCTAAATAGAGAAAAAGTAACTGAAATCTTTTTTGCTAACATTTACTAACTGCTATTTACAGCTTTTACAACTTATAACTGCATTTACAAAAATACATTTTTATTCTATAAAATTTATTATAACATAAAATTAATATAAAAAAAAGAAATATTAAATTGTATTAAAACAAAAAAATTAAACAAAAATTGATTGACTGACACTTTTAGAAAATATATTAAAAAAATAAAAAGAAAAACATTTTTAATAATACATATTGATTTTAGTTTTTCAAAACCAAATCGTTGTTTGTATATAAAATAAATGTTAATAAAATTTGAATGGAAAAAAACCTAAACACATTCACACTAATTAATATCGTACATATATAGAATTATCACACAATGAAAGTTTAATAAATTGTTAATGGTTGATGATATTTCTATGTTTACATACACATACTATATATCATCATAAATATTTACATAATGTTTAATACATATTATTTATTTAAGATTTATTTTTATTAATTATTCATTGGAAAACTCTATTAACTGCTTGCCTTAAGTACTTTTAAATCTCATACTCTAGTTGTAGTTTTAGCAAAATATTTAATCATTTCAATTAAATTTTTTCACAATTTATGGAATGTTTATGTAATTTGAAAGTATATGTATGTACATATTATATATGGGAATGGTTGTATATTTGTATAATTATTCTATTGTAGATGTAGCATTTTAATGTACCATATTCTAAAAAATTTTCGTATGATTTTTGTTTAATTTCACAAAAGATCAGATCCGAACAATTCAAGGGGTAATCAGTCCTTAATAGATTCTATATTCTAATTAGATTTACAATTCTTTTAATTTCTGCTTTCAAAAATAATGAATGAAAATGACTATAAGAATGACGAAGAGGTACGTGTAATCTTAATTCGTCTTTTTATAATCATATGTATATCTGTACTAACGTAATCATATATAGAACCGCAGCTGGCAAAATTCGGTCCAATAAAGCATAATTTTTCTGCTTGACCAAACTATTCTGTTCGGTGTTAATGTTATCCTCCCCTAAGAGGCAGATGGTTTCCAGAATGGATGGTGATTCATCTACTGTAGCAGGTCCTGGGATGATAGCGAGTAACTTGCAATGACTGAGTCCTAACCATTCGAAAAAGGTAGCGCCACTTGACCGCACTATTCTCTTCGTTGTTAATGTTATCCTCCCTCTGAGAGGCAAGTGGTTTCCAGAATAGGCAGTTTTCTTATTTGTATACAATTCGTACTCAGATTTGTAACCAAGCCCTTTAACCCTTTAAACACTATAACATAACACCTTCAATATTTGATGCTAGAACCGTGATGAATGACAAATTGCTACAATCCGACTAAATATTGATAAAAAAGAAATTAAAACAATAATTTGAAATAATTTCAACTTTGTTTTTTGTTGTATTTTGATAACATATCATCGTTTCAAAACGAAAAAAATTCAATTTGTTGACATAATAATATAATAAAGTTTTTCAAATGCAAAGTGAAAAATATTACCCCTTATAATTGTTGGATCAATTTTATTTTGAATAGCAAGTAATTGAAATCAAGTGCCTTAATATCTTTAATAAATTATTATTATTTTTGAATAAATCAAGAAAATCACAAAATAATCACAAAAAGCTGAAAATTTTCTCTGCTTAAAAACAAAGTTTAAAAAATAATTCAATTCAATTCAAAAGAGAAACCTTAAGGAATTAACAAATAAAAGGTATTATTAGAGTTATTATTCCATAAGAATAATATTTAAACAATATATATTAAGATATAGTATAATAACTTATCTAATTGCTACACTAATGCACACACACACACATACACCTAAATTATAATAAATTTATTGTCCTTGTTCACATTAACGAATATATATAATTACAAGAAATTTAAACCTGCCCTTTTTTAAAATAATCAAAAAAGAAATCTTAGTAGTAGTTGTGTAAGTAGTTTATTTGCAATAATAATTAAACACCTTTAGTCATATAACAATCCTACTCATTGTAATAAGTGTACGATACGATAAATTACATTTATTGTAATAATAAAAATAAAATCATTTACAATTCAACTAAGGTATGTACAAATGTATAGATATTGTGTAATATTTGTTAAATATTTAGAGCATATTTTTACATACATACATTATTTGTTTTTTATTTAATTTAATTCCTTATACTTATTAAATAGTTCTTTTTAATAATGTTGGTCAGTATTCGGTGTATTCCAATTTAAAAATATTCCAATTATTTCTTATTTTATTATTTTATTTAAAAGACTAACGAATTCATTATTTAAAGTGGAAAACTATGGAAAATATATGTAAATATTGTTGAAAGGATATGAGACAGAAAAATTATTCTTTCAAAACAACTTTACATATCACAAACTTTCACTACGAGTACGCTTCACGCATGTATTATTTCGTAAATCGATCGACAGGTTTTCGAGTTATAAAATTACGAACGTAGGAAAATACACGATATTTTTTACATATTTTAATATCTCCACTTAAATTCTTAAGCAGGAACTAGGATTAGTCAATTTTTCATCGGACAATAAACAATTTTCTTTTGTAAGTCTCCTTTGAATATTGAAAGCTTCTTTAAGATTTTTTTTTAAATTATTCCCAATTCAAACCAAAGAAATGTAATTTAAATGGAATTTAGAAATATTTACTATGACAGACGATTAAGAAAAGCAAAGTAATGATATTTATTATATTTCCTTTAATGACAGCAAATAATATATCCACACATCAGAGATCAGCAATGAGTATTCAAAAATATGAGTAGAATCGAATCATACTCATAATTTTCGAGACTTATACGCTTTCATACTTATTTTAATATCATGGAACCACTACTCATATTCAAAGTTTGAAGTACTTATCATATTCATAATTAACAACACGTATGATGTTGTTGATTTCGACTCTCCATAACTCAACATACTTAAACACGATTCACAAAATAAGTATGAATCGCGTACGAACATACTCACTAAAAGGTTATATGTTGGCTCTGCTTGCTGCATACTCATTGCAGGCGAGTATGAATAAATCTGATTAGTTAAATTTCAATATTGTTGACTTATATTATATTGTTTCACTTATATCCAAAATTTCCTAAGTGCTTATGAGTAGCGAAAAAACTATTCATTGCTGATCTCTGACACACATACATATGTATGTATATCCTATTTTTTTCATATTTTTTCCTTATTGTTGCTATTTTTAATTTAAAAGAGTTAAAATGTTTATTTTTTATAATAATTTTCTTTTTTAATTAGACGAACAAAATCTACGTTCGTTTTAGCTGAGCGTTTCTATGGTATCCTTTGGTATCAATATACGAAAATCTACCAATTATGATGCACTCACTCAATTAATTAGAAATATCAAAAGAAAACCATTAAAGAACATAAAAGTGTTTCACATACTATTTCTATTTTGTAATATTTTGTTTCATAAAAACATTAATTTTTAGTGTAATAATAATTTAGTTTTTTTATTTTTGTCATCTTTGTCTCTCGTACTAGTGTTTCAGTAGTTAGATTGAATGTAAAAATTAAATGTATACAACTACACCAATACAAATACATAAATATATGTATGTATGTGTAATGAAACTGTTATTATTATTAATTAATTAAAAATAATTAAAAATTAAATTAATTAAATAAATATAAAAATAAATGTTTTTTATGTAAATTTTTTGTTTCAGTATCAACTATTTTCGGGTCGTAATAACTAAAACCGTAGAGAATTTAGAAAAAACACACTAAAACTGAGAAATAAAAATCAAAAAAAAAATACAGAAACAACAACAAACAAATAAACTAAAAGTAAATATAAATTAATAATACTACAAACAACAACAAATGAAAGGAGTATATAGCAAATGAAATGAAAAAAGAGGAAAACCATTTCGCATGATTAAAAACTAAATTGAGAAACCAAATGCACTTTAACACTTCAAAATAATTGAAAAATAAATAATTAACATACTTACCTATTAGAAATCATCATATTATTTATTATTTAAATAATTTATTTAATTTTTCTTTTAATTTTAAGAATAGCAAAACACTTCTCATCATGTTCTTCGATTAAATTGAAAGATATTTGTATGTATTTTGATAATATCTAAATATATTTATAAAGAAAATGGAATAGAATTCATTGTTTTGTAGCGAATTACTTTTTTATATTTGAATGCGAATTAAATTAAATGCAGAAATATTTGTATTAATTTTGCAAAATCACGTGTAACGTCTAGGACCTCTTGGTCTAAAATATTCTTGGCAGTAATAGAATCTTTTCTATTTAAAATATGTCTAAGCCGGCATATTAGCTTAGCCGGCAATTTAGCTTATGATTATATCAGGAATCCATACATCTCTTATACAAATTACATTATCGAAATACATACGAATTGCATACGTCCTTAAGAATCACAAATCATCATAGAAAAAAAGATTTCATTTTAACAAAGGTATCTCAATAGTTAAATGTTTTAGAGAATATATTTATAAATAAACAAACTTAACAAGATTAATTATTATCAACAACAAAAAAAAGGAATTTTTATGTATCATTTAATTGAATTCTAATATTTCGTTGTATTTGAATTTAAATTTTATTATTATGAAACAATAGTAAAACCACAGCTTCCACGTTTTTTTTTTTTGTTGTTATTCATTACATTTCTAATAATCTGAATCAAAAATAAAATATTAATTTTAAGTTTTAATTGTTTAAAAAAGTAAATACAATTATTAAAAATTATTTTTATTTTTGCTCTATAGAGATATTTACAGATCTATAAATATTGTCCAGTGTTATCTTCTATCTCCCATCCCTAACTAATCTTTTGCACATGCCATTCGTACTTCGTATCTTTCTGACCGTATATGAAGTGCTTCAATGATTAAGAAAAAACAACTTTTGCTCCTGTTGCTCTACACTTGAAAATTAAATATGATGTTCATAGGCACTCGCATGTTTTTCAAGTGTAGAAAATCACATTTAAGTGTCTTTGTTTCCAAATATATGTTTCTTACGTCACCTATATTCGATGCAGAACGTTACTCAGAAAGGACCGATGCCTTTATTTTATGAGGGGCGTTGATCACATGAGGCCCGCCACAATGTGTTTCATGCTTTACTATTTTCTCGCTTCTACATCGGAATGTGATCTATTAAAATAACTAGACTTGCACCTGAAATAGTTGATTTACTTCGTTATGCTTCTCACAGAGGATTTGGTTTTTAGTAGCACGCCCTGCCTGTAGAAGTCTTTAGAGTCGCGCTGTTAGCAGATTCAAATCTAATGTCCATAAATACAGCGCCTTCTTTACTCGCTACTATGACCTACTTTTCTAGACCAACCACAATCCGCTGCAGATGTGCTATTCATCCATTTAGTTTTGGACGTAAATTTAAAAAGGATGTGCCAGTATACATAGGAGTTAATAAATTATCGCTACGTAGATTTTCAGTTCACACGATTAAAGATATGGCTGCCTTCCAAAATGTTAGTTGATTTGTGTTTGAACAAAGTATTGTGTTTCATAATGTCGCTGTACAAAATATTCATGTATTCTATTTCAAAACGTCGTCAATGTGTATTTTTAACGCAGTCAAAAAGCAATCAGACATCGGATTTATAGTTCATGCATTGTTTGGTTACTTTGCGTATCTACATAGTTTATATACAGTAGTAGAACTGCATACAAACTTTGTATTGATACATTTTGGAAGGCAGCCTATATAATTTTGTTGTTGGACGTTTACCTAACAATTACTGTATCTGGCAACATTAATATTAGACAATACTGTTGTTAGCTAATGGTCTAACTCTGGCTTAATAATACTTTTTAGCAGGGCAGTTGTGCTAATGGGTGTAGGATGGGTTTGCTTACTACCAGAGAATCTGATCTATTATGCTTCGTTACAAAAAAATCTTAAAAAATAATGACAATTTTTAACACGTAAAATTCACCCTCCCAAAATAATTTATGGATGAATTATGGTTGGGATTTGTGATTGCAGCAATAAAATTTATTACAAGTGAAATTTTAAGTATTTGATTGTCAGTTGCCATTTTTAATATCCTTTTATGCAATTTTCGACAACTAACAGCTAAACAGGAGTTCGATTGCCACAACATTGTCAGATCTTTAAATATCTGTATCGAGCTTTACCGAAGTATTTACAACTTTTTGCTATGTAATTAATGTTAATAAATGTATTCTAAATATTTTAGAACATTACTACTCTAACGGGAACAAACTATTCGAAACCAACAATACCAACTGAAAATAGGGAATTTATTCAAGTGTATAACTAACGAAATGAATTGTTTTATTTTTTCTAAAACAAAAATTAATTTATTTAGCAAACCTTAGGGGAAAGTGAGTGAAATAAATAAATTATGGCGTTGTAAATTTCAAATATTGCAGAGTATACCCATTTAATAACAATTTGTTAACATTTTACAGTAAATAAGTGAATCGAAACATATTTTTATTAATTGTAAACAAAAAATTAAAATTTTTAATTTCTTTAAGTAAATTGCGATGATCTTTCTTAATTAATTAACACGTTCAAGCCGGCTCTGTAATGCTTGTCGCCCACAGGCGACTGCACTTAGGACGTCGTCTATCGGACGACAGCTAGGCTGACTTCCAAAATGTATAAATACAAAGTTTGTATACAGTTCTACGACGGTATATATAAATTTTGTACATATGCAAAGTTACCAAACAATGCATCAACTATAAATAAATCAAAATAAATAATAAGTTTATTTTTTATTTTATTTTAGATGTTTTTATTATTATTATTAATTAGTTTTTTCTAATGACCAGCTAGCCACTAGGTTTGCTATTAAGAATTATGATTTAAAAGTAAATAAAAGCGAAATATTTAGAATTTCAAATAGAAACCAAGCCCATAATGATATTAGCACAACTACTACTAAGATTTAATAACAAGAACAACAACAACAAAAGGGAACCAATTAATAACAACAATTTATTTGTATAATTTAAAAAGAAAGGGAATATACATACAATCTATTTAAATAAAATATTTACCTTAGAAAAATGATATTGAAAAAAGAAAAGAACTATTTCAACAATTTAAGGACATATTAAATAAAAATCAAAAACATTTATTTCAAAATTATGGCAAATGAATAAATATGAATGACTCTTTTAAAAACTTACAATTCATTTAATGTAAAAGACAATGATAAATGTGTAATAGCAATATATGATATGATAAATAAAAACAAAAAATTAAAACAAAATTAACTTGAATTTAAAAAGGCATACAACATAACTTAGTATTATTATGGTAAATTAAAACAAACAAACAAACAAACTAAAAAGTATTTGTCAATTCTTTCTCTATTTTTTAAAAAATCTAAGTGTTAAATAGCAAAAAAAAATTTGAAAAAAAATTATATAAAAAAATTAAAAAAAGAATTAAAAAAGGAATTTTTAATTCTAACAAATTATAAAACAACAAAATGTAAAGGGAATAAATAAAGAAAAATTTATTTAAAAAAAAAAAAACAATGTAAGCAGGAAACAATAATTTGCATATCCTTAATTAAAATCCTTTTAAAAAAATATTTGAAAAAACAAAATTCTCAAACATATTAAAAGAAAAAAAAGAAACAAAATACTTTGCGTATTTATATATACATTTATAATATAAAATAATAATTATGAAATTAATTAATATGTATACATATATTTTTAATAACCTTAGCACCTTAACTACATATTTCTTAAAATATCCTCTACCATATTTTAAAAACTTCATGTACTAATGGACAATCAAATGTTTAAACTATAAAACTAAACTAAATGGAATCCTTAACTAGAAAAAAAATCAAATGAAAACAAAAAAATCTTTTTAAAGAAAACAAAAAAAAAGGAAAAAAAGAAAATTATATTTAACAATAATTAAGATATACTCTATTATATATACATTTATCATCATATTTTTAAATGAAATCAAAAGAAAATCAATCTTAAAACAATTTTAATGGAATTTTTCTCAATACAAATTTATTTCGAACTATAATTGTTAAATCCTTTTAGTGTTTTATAAATGTTAAATTCAATATTGTATTAATATTTTACAATAATTATGTTTTTTTTTTATGTCACACAACATAATCCCACATCCCCCGATGCATGCAGATATTTAAACTACAGAACACTAATGGAAATTCATATAATAACGCCATGATGAATTTTTTTTAGTAGAATGCAATGAAATACGTCAATTGCTAACTGCGTAATAGGCCCCTTCCTTGTCAAGAAAAGAATAACTTAAGATCAGTTATTTGCCAATGTCGCACTACCCTTATTTAAAATCATGTGTGGCCGCCTTTTCGCCATCAGAGGTAAACAGCACTCACTAGTGTTTATAGAAGCAACTTATTCATACCAATTGTGGTGGTTACTGGCTATTATTAGGTCTCATAATGACGTTTTTAGAAGATGCAATAAAAACTAGGTAGGTTTGGTTTAGGTCGGAGTGATAGCTCTGATATCATAAAGCTCACTTGAGAACGCATAGCGGCCCGTTGTGATGCCACGGGTGAACGCAGTCCCTGTACTGACCAAGTTCCACCAAAATCAGGTCAGCGCAAGGGCTGCACATCAAAAGTACGAGTACCCTACACTGGAAAACCAGCCAGAAAGTTTGATGAAACAAGCTATATCCTTGATATCAATAGATGACAGTTCCGTCAAGCTGACAAGAAATGGGGAGCCAAATAACCTATATTTACACCTAGCAAAAGACGGGCACTGACAAAGAAAGTGGATAACAGTCTCCTCTTCTTCAGCGGATCTGCATCCACGACAGAAGTCGTTAAATGGGAGCCTCATTCTTTCCGCGTGTCTACCCCTAACACAATGACCTGTAAGCATGGCCACAGTGGTTGAGATGACGTCACGGCCCAGACCAAGAAATACTATGTTTCTTCGTTATAAAACCAGGATCGAAAGTGGACTCAGATATCCACAAATCAATGGACTGAATTATTCATTATATTGTTCTTATAATTCCATGCTCTTGTGCTGCTCAGTCTTATTTTCGCCACAGAATATTGATAACCATTTGTAGTACCCAAGTTAAAGTATCCAAGTTGTAGTAATACCCAGTTAAAGATAGTAAATAAACTAATGTCCTAGATGATGTAATGCCAACAGCACTTATCATCATAATCGCCACCATTCTTATTGTAAACTTAATCCAAATTTGCAGAGTTCTTTTCTCTGAAGCCTGCCAGCAAAATTAGCCTCATATGCATAAAATTAATTGTTTCTTGATTACAAGGTTATGCAGCCAGTATACGTTTGTAGAGTTAATAGCCCAGTTTAGGCTATTCGCTATTCAATATGATATCAATATATTTGCCGTTTAAACTTCGGTACAGAATTGGTTGTATTACACATTCATTGATGCATTAAGACTGTAATGTTTTCAAAGAATTCCAGAATTTCGGAAAATAAATTTTTCTGTCGTTATTGTAATAGCTTGTCTGATTGGTACAGCTACTGCAATCCTGAGGTGAATTGAATTCGGATCGTTTCGCAATGTAGATCCATTTGCCGTCGTCTGTATAACCGATAGCCATTCATCATGTTATCTCATCGGCTTTTAGTTGGATGTTAAGATTTCATATTCAGGAAAGAAAAAACTGGATTCATTCTAAAATTTCAGTTTTAAAATCTCTGAATAAAATTCCTTAAGTCCTCTATTGCCTTCCATTGAAAAAAGAAAATGTACTAATGCCACCCCTCCCTCACCAATTATTTTAGAAGACAATCAGAAACAAAAGGAAAAAGGAAATGCTCTTACACATAATATTTCTTAAGAGTATTGTTTATATTTTTTAAAGTAGTTTTTTAGCAACTTAAACTTTTAATATATTTTTTTTAGAAAACTTAACACTAAAAATATTCTTGATAAACGAACAATTTACATAAAGTGGAAAAGGAAACTTGATTACTTTATTTATGAAACAAATTATAATTAAATGCATAATATATACATACTTATATACATACATATTAGAAGAAATGATCATATAAAATATATACATACATATCGTTTGTTAATAGTCACAATTTAATTTTTTTATTTTTATTGTTTATAATAATTTTAATAAATAAATTATAAATAAAAATATAAAAAGAAAAAAAAAAAGAATACAGAAATTTAAGAGCTCAATTTTGACTGAATTTTTTATTTAAAAGAAAAAAATTAAACAAAAAAATTATAAAAACAAACATAAAATTTTATATAAAACAACATAAAAAATATTAGTGAATCTGTTATTTAAATAAGTTATTTGTTAAGAATTTTTTAATAGAGTTTTTTTTATAGAACAAACAATCCCGAACTAACATAACAGATTTGAGCTTGATAGACCATAAAATGAAATTAAAATTTGAGTTTAATAAAATAAAAATTAAAAATTAAAGAATAAAACCAAGTGATTTCATGTGATTTATTAGAATATTTTTTTGTTTTTAGTTGTTTATGGTTTTACAAACGTTTTAGAATTAAATTTCTTAATAAAATTGCATTACAATTACAAACTCATTCAAAATTCAATTAAAAATTTTACAAAAAATGAAAGCACATCAATTAATTTATTAAACGTCTTCAGATTTTGTGTAAATTTATGTACTAATTATCAAAATAAGTGAAACAAAGTAATCATTTTTAAAGTAAACAATGATCTGAATTATTTTTAAAAATCCAAATGTTTTTTTCATTTATTTTTATTGCCTGCTTCTATGCCTCTCAAACTGTCACCAAGAAGTACATAAAAATACAAGCAACCCATGTATCTGAATTGCAAAATAAATAAATATTTAAATGTTTAATTATAATAAATGCATATTAAATAAACGTTTATTTTCTAGTAATTTCTAATTGTATTCCAAAAAAAAATATATATATATATTCATACTGTATGTATGTATTTGTGGACTAGAAAAGTAAAATTGTCTTAACAGTGATTTGAATCATTATTAAAAAATTTCTTTCCAATTCATAAAAAAACAACAACTTCGAGAAATACAAATATGAAACATTTATTAATTATATTATTGTGTAGCATATATTGTATGTATGTATGTACGTATGAAAATAAATAATAACAAAAAAGTTAAAACATATTGTAGAGTTTTAGTCAAGACATTCTATAATTTTATGCATTTATTATTTATCATTGACTTGATAGTAACTAAAAATTTATTAAACAAATCAAAATAGTCAAAAACAAAATTTTATTGTGCAAAACTAAAAATAAATTATTAATTTAACTAATAAATTAACTAAAAAAACCAATGGAAAATAAAGAGTAAATGTTAAATGTCAAATAAAAATGTCGTATAATTTTTTGAATAGGCATACTAACTAAAGGTAAAGGAATAACGAATTGAAGATTTCGGCCTGCTTTAACACTTTCTCTCAAGCGACATTGCTGATCACAACAATCGAAACACATATTTTCAAGTGTACAATCCAGTATTCCGTTTAGATGCTAATAATTCTATTGAAACCATTTTATTTATCAGAGGATATTATTGAAAGATTAAAGACTTTACTTTTGGCTGATTATAGCGTATTCAAGTTTGAACTTCGCCATAAATAAGAGGAAGATATTCTGTATGCGAATGAACTAAGTACTAATAAAGTAATAGTTTTGTAATAAATTTGTTTTTAAATCTATGAAGCTTCCCAATTGCAGAATAAATTTTCGCTTTTGAATCAATCGCTATGAATTCGCTTTCTGCATTTTCATCGCCGTGTATTTTTAAAAGTACTTCTCTTGTACTTTTAATACTTCTCTTGTACTTTTAAAAATTCCACATCGAGGTATTAAATCTTAGAAACTTAAATAAGATCACATCGTTATGCTCAATTTGAGTTTCAAAACCATTTAAATACTTCATCATCAGCGTACATAAGAAATTTACCATCAAAAGTTGTAGTTTTACAATCATATATCGCAAGAGAGGTCCTAAAACACACTAACAATCAAGACCAATCTAGAATAGAAGAATACACTGCAACTCCCTTACATCCATTTTATTGCAAATTACTGACTCTTCTGTTCTAGCGCCTTTGTTAAATCCAAATAAAATGTTGTGTTCCTCAAAATAAACAGTAAGTTTTTCATTTTTAATTCCACAGGTTGCGATGTTGCGCCGCGCCATTACATTTGCTCTACAGTTACCTACCACTCTGCTGCTGTACTCCCATTGCATTAATGTCGTACTACTCCGCTACTCATTGAGAAACTCGCGGCAAACCATGTTTGTTAGATTGAAATCCAGTGCACTGACAGCCGCCTGGTTGGCAGAAAGTATGCTGAGGAATAGGCAAAATTTTAAGAGATTGCAGGCGGTACTAATTTGTCAGTTCTGTACATCCTTGGAATGTATACACTGTTGAAAATATTCGAATTTATCGATTTTACAGAGTTTTTTGTATTTTGTATTTGGATGTGCACCTCCGTCTATATAAAGTAGAACTTATGCAACAATCAACGCCAGCTGAGCATTCGCAACGACGCACATATGCTATTTAGATAGCCTATAGCCTTCAATCTTTTAAAACAGATTTTTCAAATAAAATTTTCCTCTTGGCGACTTCAATTCACCACCAAAATCGTGGTACATCAAAGACTGCGGATAATCCCCTAATGGTGGACAATTTGAGGACCAACATCTGGCAAGTGATCAAAATCTACCGTAATTTTATGGGTTTTATTTAACTTTTCTATAGAAACTGAAAAAATGAATAACCCAACTTGGACTTTATTAATTTAATCATTTAGTTGGAGACAGCTAATGAAATGCATCGTCAACGTGTATTTGATGCCTTTACCTGTTGTCGGATTAAAATGTAAAAAAAGAACCACGCAGTTGACTATACTTATTTAAATTTCAGCGTTTAAAGAAGTTAAAACAAATTAATTACAAATTTTAGTTACCAGTCACTGTTCATAACAGATCCATTAATTAAATATTTTTGCATTTTATCTTTACATTTCAATCTGTATTTCAATTTTGAAAACTCATATAAAATACTTTCGAATACATTTATTCCTTAAAGTCTTCATCTTCTTCTTCTTCTTGAAGATGTGAAAGCATTAATTTTCCGGCTGCGCGTTCCGTCTTTTCTTTACTATTTATTTTGAGTTTATTGAGTTTCTTCTTATTCAGCATTCGTTTGTTTTGACCCACTACGTATTCAGGCATTACCAATTTAGAACCCTTTAATCTGGGAGAATCAATCTGTACATCACGCTGTTCCAAAGACTCCAAAGACTTCAAATTACGGCGAATTTTACTACTTTTTTTGAATTCTATTTTTAATTCACCCTCTAACTTTTCAGGTGATTCTTTTGTGGTAGAAGCGTGTTTGGCCTCTTTTTGTTCATCGATTTCTCGAAGAAATTCAAAAGCAGCTGAAGAGTTTGTATGATCTGATATATCAACATCTTCCAGTGAATATTTTTTCCATTTATGTGGATTTAACTTGGAACGGCAAAAGCTCTTGTTTTATAAAGTGTTGATGTAATTTAACGGCAATAGTTTACCTGAAAATCTGGTACCTTTCGGGGCTTCAAACATTTGGTAATCGGTAATTCTGGTTTCTTAAATATACTTTCCTTGCCTCTCAAATTGTGAATAAACTTTTCTTCACTGGCTTGCTTTGATCGCCCATGGCCCTGTCTATAATTCATTTCCAAAGCAGACTGATTCCTTCTTTTAAATGCTGCCAGGGCATTTGTTTGATCCAATACAGTGCCTTTAATTTCGTGACTGGCATCATCGAGACAAGCAAAAAGTGCATCACGTTTGGTTGCAAAGTCGTGCATTTCTTGTATTTTCAATTTTTTATTATCATTTGCTTTATTAGAAGAAAAATATAAACAATGGTATGGCAAAATTATGCAATTCACACCGAAATGATAACAAAAGTACTGTCTATCTATTTAATCCAGCGTAATAGGTATACAGTCCTTAAAATAACATCAATTGAGCATATTTTCTCAAAATAGTGTTGCCAATATTAAAATTTTGAAATAGTACTGAACTATAACTGAAAGAGTACTTTTTGCATCAAAAATGGTAGTTTTATAAAAATATGTTATTTATATTTATATATACTTCCTTTCGTGGAAAAACATCTATATCTACATGTTTCTCAAAACAAAAACAGTTGATGAATGAAAATGTCGACGAAGCCAAAATTCCCCCCATCCATTGCTTTCCGTAATCTTAAAAGCGAACCGGGACCGGGACTAAAGAAATACCATTTATCCAACCCCATTATAGTTTAAAAGCGCAAACCATAAAAATCTGTAAATAATAAAAAAAAGTACTTTTGAAATTGAATATGTTGCCGGAAACTAAAAAAACTATAACCAACTTCTTCTGAAAAGAAAAAAATTAATGAATTCCTTAATAATTTTTTTCATGATGTTAAATTTAGATCCGATACAACAAATTTTACAAAATTTAGATCGAACAAAGAACAAAAAATTGTAAATATTCGACAAAGAATTTCCAATTTGCAAAAATAATTTTGGGAAAAAACATAAAAGAAAAAATTCTTTTACAAAATAATTTAAATTTTTGTTATTTCTAATTTTAATTTTTTAGAATTTTAAAACGACACAATGGCAACATTGTTTTAATGCAGTAACCGCCAGACAAATCGGTGGATGCCTCTACTAACAGATGTGAAAATTACTTATTCTAGACACGCACCTCCCACAACACGATATACAGTACATGCATTTATGGTAATACAGTACTTATTTCGAATAACGGCACTTTGGTGAGTTTCGATTTTATTCACCACACCTGATAAATTCACCACTTTTTTGAAAAACTCACCACACCCACAAAATTAAAAAAATATATTTTTTTTGCTTTTTTTTGTTTAGTTTTGTTTAGTTTTGTTTAGTTTTGTTTAGTTTTGTTTAGTTTTGTTTAGTTTTGTTTAGTTTTGTTTAGTTTTGTTTAGTTTTGTTTAGTTTTGTTTAGTTTTGTTTAGTTTTGTTTGTCCGACCTGGAAGGAAAGGGTGTTCAGAAACTGGGGCCGCCTCCTTTTTGGCGAACACAACACACACACCCACTTTTTTTCTTTCTAACATTACACACACACATATTAATTTTAAAACGTCCGTTGTTTTTTGTTTTCGTTTTGTCTGACCTGGGGATTTGAACAAGTGGCCTCTCTTTGCTACTTTTTAACTTGACTACACCTCCTATTAGACAGACAGACCACCATAGTACATTAAACAAACGGGACTTAAGTTTACTTATACACAACCCGGAAACGGAGAAGAATGTACGAATTATTATTAAAAATATTTGAACGAAAAAAACGAATTTAATGAAAAAAAGTACTGAAAAAATACAAAAGTACTAAAATTTTCAACACTGATGTGAAAACGTACTAAGGTAGGTAGGTAGGTTAGGTACTTAAAGGATAGAAGTTTTATTGGTATTTTTGGGGATAATGGATATTTTTTTGGGGATATATTTCTAAATTTCTCGTTACATTTTTAAATTGCTTCTAGTTTTATTATTTATCTCTTAATATTACGATTTCATTACTTAAATAAATAACGTTTAAAGTGCAGCAGTAGCAACGTTTTATAGGCTATACAAAATGTGATATTTAAGTAAATATATGGAGCAATTTTTCAAATTAATTCTTTTAAGTATCTTTCTATATATATTGAAATAATTTTGAGATGACTCTACAATAAACGATTATATATATGTGTATATTTACCGTCAACTGCCAAGGACACTTCCCCGTATTTCCTGGCATATATTTTACTCTAAGCAACTCTGACGACAATAAATCATACGAAGTATTGCAACTGTTCATACTTTTTGTTTTAATTTCATCATTATTTTTTTAGTCATCGTCTAGTTACTTGTTAACAGTCAAACGTATTGGGTGCTTCCTTAATTTTGGGCAGAAACCTTTTGTTTCAAAAGAAATTTTATACGAAAAATAAACAAGATTTAAAATATATTTTATAATTTATAAGAATTATAACATAAATATAATTTAATTGTGTATAAAGTTGATAATTTGTGTAATAATATATTAATAATTTGCTTTTGGAAAAATAAGGATTATTAACAAAGGCTGAGAGTGTGTGAGTTGTAAAAGAGAAACAAAACAAAGCAGCTGAGCTGAATTGTTGAAAAGAGAGAGAGAAACCTTGCAATAATCTGCCATATTTGTAGGAGAATCTTAATAACTTCCTAAACATAGCGAAAAAACAAAACTGCCTTTAAAAATATTTACTGCCGCTGCTTGCGAAAAAAACGAAATCAATTTCATTATCACCAACCAAACAAACTTCTAATATCCCTAGAAGGTAAGAACCACTACGTCACAACTGCAACCTCAAAAAACTAAAAACAACAACAAAATCTAAAACAGAAGCAATGGAAGATAATCAACGTAAACGAATTTTACAAAACACAGACACTTTAATCAAACAAACAGACTTTGAGAAATTAACCAGAGCTTGTTTGTCCTATGATTTGTTAACCTCCACAATGATAACGAATATCTATAATGCTGAGCCGCAAAAGACGTCTTCAGAACAATGGAATGAAGAGATGATCCAAAATGATCGACACAGAAGACTCTTTGAAAAGATTACAAAAAGAGGTCCGGAAGCCTTTGGGAAATTATGTCTTATATTACAGAATCTTAATTACAAGGACGCTTTAAACACATTGAAAGGCAATGACGATCGCATGATTTCCATCAGTCAAAGTAAAGAGACCGGTAAACCAATAATTCATAGAGACGATGTTAATGCCGGAAATCTTGTCAACAATAATATCGACATTAACGACAGACTTAATAGACAGGTAAGCACAAATTTTAATCAGATTTACGGATTAAAATTTATAAGAATAATTACGTTACTTGAATCTAATATTTGTACCTATTTGGTTAAAATCTTTTAATCTTTAGTAAATTACTAAAGTAATCAATACCCACTATATATTTCTGTATACATATCTTATTGTATTTAGGCATCCATATAAAATATAAGATTTTAGCAATTAAGTTTCTATTCCGGAGCAAAGCTATGCAAGAATCAATGTTTGATTCAATGTTTGACTTTTTTTCATTAACACTACTTTGCGATTATTTTCTGTAGACGATTGTTTATCTTTAGATAGGTGAACGAGAGCTTATTACAGTTGACTACAGAGGAATTAAATTTACTCTTCTTTTAATAACAGTCATCAACAATTAAAACTGACGTACTGATTTACTTATTGATTCAACAGCTTTTTATTTGATCAATTCACATCAAATTTAACGTAGAGACCATTTTCGTGTAGGTTGCTTTTAAGTGTACCAGTTCACATTTTAAATACTGAACAAACGAGTCTTAATTTTTCGAAGATTTTCAGCAATATACTGACAAGGACGATTGTTGCTCGCCTTATATTCGAAAATATTCTGTCATACAATGGCAATACTGCCAAATAGTCTCTTTCAATTCGCATTTATGCAACACGAAATATAAAAAAAAATAAATTTAGTTTCATGTTTAGTATGTTGTTAATATTTAAATCCGTTTAGTCATTAGTGTTCTGATACAAACAACATGTAATTGTTTCTAATTATGTTTTTATCTTTACTTTTAGGTTTCACATCCCCAGTTAGTCGATGAAAGTGATATAATGTTACACAAATGTGAGAAATTCATTGCGCCAAAGAAACAAATCATAGTCAGGAAAGCGAAAGCCATTATGAGACACGAAAAAATTGATGTCTACCCTATGGATAGCAAAACGAATCGTGGTGTTCTCTTTATGCTCAATAACATTAATTTCCTTAGAGATGATGATACGCGGCACGGAGCTACTGAAGACGCCAGTTCTCTACTATCGCTATTTAAACAATTAGATTTTCAACTTTATTCCTATACCAATTTATCACGGAACGATTTCATGCAACTGCTGAAAGAACTTTTGGCTTTAGACGAAGTAAAAGATACTCAATGTTTTGTTCTAGCTTTAATGACACACGGGCATTTAGACGCTGGTGTACAGCGGGTTACATTTTCCGATGGTTCGGTGGAGAAAGTGGAAGAAATTGAAAAACTTTTCTATCATGAGAATTGCCAAAATTTAGTTGGTAAGCCCAAAATTTTCATTTATCCCTATTGCCGTGGCGAAATAGCTGACAGGGGTGTTATTATTCCCAATGATAAAATACAAACAGAAGGTGTTTGTTACGAACGCCGTGCTAACAACATAGCTCAATTCACAGATGTGATTAAGTGTTATGCGACAACAGAGGGCTTTCTGGCGCATCGGGATATGGATGTAGGATCGTGGTATATCCAGTGTTTTGTTGATACATTAGCAGAACGTGCTTGCGACACTTCTTTTGAAGACATGCTTAAACTAATTCAAACTAACGTCGAAAGGATTCGCACCGAACAAGGTCGTTTACAAACGCCTAGTTATGTTAATACCGGTTTCAATAAAATCCTTTATTTTAATCCCGGCGTATAAATAGCAAAGTTAGTGTTAATAGCCCTCCGTGTATGGTGCAATTGTTTAATGATCATAAGAATTCCATGTACATTAAGTCAAATAATAAGTATTTTCTTATTTTATTTTAAGTTTAATTAAGAATAGAGAACATTTCCAATTCAAGTGTACTGATTTCTTAAATAGTGATAAGAAAATAATGTCTGAAAATTATTGTAATATTGTATTAAAAGTAATAACGTATGTATATAGTACATACGTACATATATTTTGTTATATTTAGCTGGTAGTAAAATTCTATAAAAATTTAAAAATATATTCGTATATTTACCATACAAAATACAAAGACGTGCTATTCATTTATTTATTTTTATAAGAAAATATCTCCTGATGACTTTTCAATAATGCAATTCAACAAGTAGTACTGATGACTGTAACTTAGTTTATTTATTTTTGTTTATTTTTAAATCAGATTTATTTAAATTTCATTATTCTTATTAAGAAAAAATAAGTTTTCCTTCTTATAATACAACACTTTACAATTGTAAAACTGCAAAAATGTTTAATAAGGTTTGCTATTTCAATGAGAGCAGTCTAACAAACGAACAATGTTTGTAAATCATTGAAATAAACGTAAAATTTGTCTGTTGAAAATTTCTTGGCTTAATGGGTACGTAAATAAACAGGATTGTTGTATTCACGCCGAAATATGGTTTGTAGGCTGGCGAAATCATTGCAACGTACTCCTTGAAAAACACTGTCATAGTTGATCAAGGTATTGTACAATGACTGTCTTTTTATGCATAGAACGGAAATAATGTTTGTTATGCAGTTTCAAAAAGTTGATGCCACATGCCACACGGCATTCAATGCCATGAACGTATTTAAAGGCCATTTTAATCTCACATATTGGAAAAGTCCGTTGACCGCCAAAATCATGCGATTTGACGCCACTTGTAAAGATACTTGAACTCTTGCGTAAGGGGGCAAGGGCAAGTGTGTCATAATTTCGGCCCTGGAAGACATTAAAGCTGTTATTGGAAAAATTATCTGGAAATCGGATGTCATGACAGGCATACATTTATAATCTCAAATAAATAATTCATTAACATTTGCAAGTTTTTCAAATTTCAAAACAAAACTGTTATCTCAAAATTATAAAAATTTCTTTTGTTTTATTTTTCACTTTTTAATTTATTTTTATCTAAAAATGTTGGCTCCGTTAAATTTTCAATTACTTCATTGGCATCCATTAAAGCTAGAGGATCTATGCTTGATGACTCCGGGTACTCGGAACTGCTTAATATCGTTTCAAGTCTAGTTTTCATATTCTGTACATCAATATCGGCGTTATCGGTGTTTGCTTCATTTATGAGATTCTAAAATATTCAAAGAAAAGAGTGAGTTATTGGATTACAACATCTTTTATAGCTTGTGTTACCTTAAATTCATTGGATAAGAATTTAGCAGATGCTGTGTCTAAAGCCGGTAGAGGTAAGCCCATTAACGAATTACTTAAATATCTGTATACTGCCCTGGCGAAAATAAAATGAAACGTAATGAATTAATCAACTAATAATATGTACATGCGTATATATAAGACTAATTTATCGCATTAAGCTTGATGACGTTTTCAAAGCAATTATTATGGAAGTAAGAGCACTATTTTGAATTCTTTTTAAATATTCTTAAACAAACGAGTAATTACAGTTTAATTGATATAATGTCAAAGATATCTTGTAAATTACAGTTAAGCAAGGTTTATAAAACTTCTAAATTAGCTATAATGACGTATGGTTACAGATACGTTATATGAGTCAAATTGTATTGTTGATATTGTACAACTCTCTGTTAAGCGATTCTCATATGAAACAAGGTATAAATTTGAGTCATAATGTTCCCTGCAATGTAAAATACCAAAAACTTAAGGATTTGACATTTTAGGTGCATATGTTTCTATTTCAAATCGTCTTACGTTAATGGTTTTAAACACAAATTCAAGATAGTGATTCTAAAACATGAATTTGGTTTCTAAATTTTTTTATTTTGGATATCACCAACCCTCAGAGGACGGAACCAGGAAAATACAAGAAAAGCTTCTACGGAAACAACATTCATTTTACGAATAGTATCTCTAAAGAACGAATTCTCTCTTATTCTACATAAAGGTCTGCAAATATTTTCTTTTTTTTGGTTTTGATTATACACTCGTTAAACAATTTGCTGAACATATAATTTTCGTTTTGTAAAGATATTGTATGAATATCTAAATTTAATAATGTACTTACTTTAAATTAATACCTCCCATTGTTTCTGGCTCGGGTAGGTTTTCATTATTTGCTATAGCATTCGTAATAATAGCCGCTTCGTAGTTGCATTCTTCCGCAGCCCCTATTGTTTGCATATATTTTAACCATTTATTAATATTGTTAAAACTTAAAGAATCGCATTCCTGATGAATATATTCTTGGGCTTCTTTTGCTGCTGTACCAAAATACTCTGAAAAGCAATTAGTCTTCTATTATATGCCATAAAGCATTTACTCGGAATATACTTACCCTTAACTTCATTCTCATCAACATTGTAGGTATTGATGCACGTATCTAATAGTTCTGGTGTACAACCTCTTTCACAAAATACATTCAAAAATCTTTTTTTAAGGTACAAAGTAAATTTCTCTTTTTGAGGTTTTTGAACTAATGTAAGATTTTTGAAATGCCTTGGTTTTCTCTTGATTATGCCGTTTTCTATCGTCGTTGGTCCAGTTCTTTTTGCGTGATCAGATTTAGAGGTGGTAGACGTTGGCTTGGTGTTTTCACCTTGTGACTCTAAAAACTTACGTTTATGTTCAATGTTATTTACTACTGCTTCAGTTTTAATGGAATTTTCCATGATTTAAAATATTTTATCCTTAAAATTCCTTTATTAAGAGCAAGTCGGACAACTCTAAGCACCACCGATTGTATTATTTTGTGCTAAGCACAGAGTAAAATATGTGAAATATATCTTGTTTACAATGTTTATTGCTTTTGTTTACATTTATTTACATATACAATGTTGCATTCAAAGGTACTAATTTCAGTGCGGTTAACACAATAGATGCATCAAACGTTTTTTTAAATGTTAATCCAGGGAGTTTTTCCAAAGGAAAAATCTATTGACAGTGACAACAGCAATAACAATTATTGCTGCTGTATTATTGCACAACAATTTGATTTACACTCTGGAACCAACTGAAGGCATTATATGCTATGGATTTTCACCACAGTATCGAACAAAGTTTCGGAAAATTATAAGTAAGAATTTTGCCTCCGTCAAATGCTCTCTGTGTGGAGGGTGATGACACCTGATAATTTCCTTTGATCTACTAACTCATCGGGCCTGGACAATAACGCAACTACAACGCTACTACCGCAAAGAATATACCTGTCCTGTATTCTGAATAAATAATACATCAGTAGCGTAATGTAATGGATATATCATATCATATATATCATATCTGGTATTATATATACGAAAATTTACAAACCTACGTTCTCATTGGGAGAGGGATAACTTTTTAGAAAATCAGACAGATTCCGGCTGCCACCCATTACTGCAAAAGCTGCGAAGCGAATCAAACGTACTAGTCCATGTGCACAGGTTCCAAAGCATCATTGTCGAATGACCGATCTAAAGCCTAAAATGTTCTGTTCCCAAATTTAAGACTCTTTCGTTCTATTACGGCCGAACCTGGGCGATAGCAACCTGGAGATGCTATAATCTCCCCGTCTGATCGATCTGACCGAAGAAGTGTACCAGGGGAAGTATAAATGACTTACCACGCGCTTTCTCTTACCAGTTTTCATTGCCCCACATAACATAATGCTCTGAAATTGAAATCTGTATCAATATAAAATATTTTTTTATTTCTTCATGTCAACATTATATTTATTATTCACTTTCATTAATTTTTTCAGTATTTATAACAAAAACTTTTGCAAACTTTCATTGTAAGACGGATTTAATTTACTGCTTAAAACTTCTTTCTGTAGCCATTCGTATTTTTTACTTAAAGACTGATCAACATTTCCTGCTCTCAGAGAGGCTCTGAAAAAGAATACTTTGGCACCCACACTTTGATCGCGAGCAGCAACTGGATATTTATATTTATAAAAGCCACACGGAGCATTCCCATAAAACTGAACGTTTATTGCATCACCACACTTCTCACGTAGAACACGTTCTGCCGTCTGTCTCATTGTTTCTCCTTCGAGGCGAGGACCTTGTGGTAATAGCAAATGGTTTTTTGGGCCCAATTTTTGCTCTACTAATAAGTATAATGTATCATCCAAGCAGCGATTTGTAGATGTAATTTTCATTGCCTTGTCATCGGCTGTGGTACGGGAAGCAAATATAAATTTATTAAACTCTTCGGTATATGCGTCCTTTAGATCCTGAGCCGTTTGTTTGGAAATAGCCTCATCAAGATCCACTTCCATTTGGCCTTTTTTAAGTAACTCGGCCTGTTTTAGGTCACGCTCATGTTGTAACTCATGTTTTGATTTAAGTGATTTCTCGAATTCTACACGCCATAAATATTGTTGAAATTCCTGTTCGAGTTCATTGAACTTTTTGGAAACTATGGGGAGTCTCTCCACTAGCACGCCGGCATAGAGATCCCACTTCTCTTGTGTACCTGCAGCTGTGGCAGTAGCAAAAGTGCGCATTGATTCTAGACCACCATAACGCGCTTGCTGAATAATCAATAAGGGTAAACGGCGCAACATTTTGTTGGAAGCAACAAAATCAAATAATTCTCTTAAATATTAAATAACAACAAACGAGTACTTTAACAGAAAATATTTTTTTTATTAAAATTAACCTTAAAAAATTCGAACACAGTTGTAAAAAAGAGTACTATTTTTACAATTTATAACAATATGTTTAATAAAAGCTTGGGTTTTATGGATAAAATTATTAAATAGCGTTTATTATCACCAATCTTAGTTGTTTTCTCTTATTTTATTAAAAAAATTGTGCAAATATTTCTAAATATCAGCACTTTTTAATAACCATTTGTTATCGTTCCTCCGTGAATGACGTTAACATAAGATTGTTAAATCATATTCAATGTTGCCAGGAAATACCAACTTCTGAAAAAAAATCACCAAAGAGGGAAAATAATAAAGCAATTCCTGCCTAGTAATTATAAAATAACTATAATTTTATTTTTTATGTATTTTTTAATTGTAATATAAAAAGCATTTACTGGACACAATGGATACGTATTTATGTATGGTAGGTTTGGTTTAATCTAATGGCTCCGCTAATGAAGGTGGAAATTCAACACGGTGATATATGTTAGGCAGGTTGGTGAATTGCAATTTCATTCACTACAGCGAATAAATGCACCACATTTTGTAAAAATTCACAATAGAAACTCACCACGACGAATAAATTTACCACATTTCCCAAAAATTCTTCGCAGTTCAAGTACACTACACTAAAAAGTAATTAATTGTTTAGTGTCCCACGTCAAATCATTAAAATACATTTTGGACAACAAAAAGAACCAAAAAAAATTACATTTCATACACATTGAACTCAAAAGTAATCAGTTTTGATTATAAATAAATAAAATCGGCAACACTGATATAATAACCATTTGTTATCATTCCTCAGTGAATGACATTCACCATATGATTGTCATATCATATTGTTCTAAATATACAATTTTCGCGTGTGTTCGCCTTAAAATATTTGTAAAGTAATTTGTTTAATATTATTAACTATAAAAGCAAAATATATAGAAACTTATACAATTTTTACTGAAATTAAGGTATGTTGTTAAACGTGTACTGTAAAAAACTTTGATTGAAAATAATAAAATCTGTATAACCTCGCGGCCGGTGTATGGTGCCAAGTTTCGCAAAGCATTGCTTTGATCTGTTTGTTGAATAAATAGCTATGAATGATTTTTTATTTCATTAATTGTTTAATATTGTAGTGTGATGGATAAATTAGAAATTAGAAAAATTATTGAAAAATTTAGTCTATATACACATATCACCGTCTAAAGTTGTTAGTTATGTCTAAATGTGTTCATACAGTGTAAGCCAAAAGTATGGGTACATCTACAATGCATATTTCATCCCTAAAATCCGAATTATATTTTCTCATTAGAAATTATTGTTTTATGTTGTATGTATTTTTTTTAAATATAAATGAGGATATAGTTTTACCCGAAGAAAAACCAATATTTGCAATCAAGGGGCAGCATACTTTTAAGTTCAAGAAGCGTAAAATTCGTTGAATTTTTTCACTAACTTAAGATAGGCCTATTTGAGATACATATTTGATACAGTCTTTTAACCATACATACATTTTTTGAACCCATATGTGTAGCTCACTTCAATTCTTGGAAAACCTTAGACAGAGTTTTTATCCTATCTTTAATTTAAATAGATCCAAAGTCTGTGTGTCATGGAATTTTTATTCTGTTGTCTTTTAAACTTGATGCCACTATGTGTGAAGTCTAACGTCGTTATGATCTCTGCCACTTTTCTTAGTCAGAAGACTATTGTTTTTCGTTTAAAAAATTTTGCGTTCCTCAGTGATAGTGCTTTTTATTTTCACATACTGTATTATTCAACAGATGTTTTAATTTTTCAGCAAAAAATCATTTTTGTTAATATTCATCTTAAAACGTTTCCGTTTCTCAAAGACAAACCGTAACGATTTGTTATCAATTCGTTTTGAATACCATCGATAGATAAATGATTATTTTTTTTTTGTCAAATGTCTGCATTGTTGTTGTAAACAGCTGTTTTAATAATTTTTTGTTTTTGCTTTGTATTCCATTTTGGTCGAAGCAATTTTTAGTGTGATATTTATTTGTTGCGTGTTAGTTGAGTTATTCTCAGTATTTTACATTTTCTTTCTTAATTTTTTTCTTTTATTTTTCGTGAAATTTAATGTCCATAACGATTGAGAAAAACATCACCAACACCTATTTTGTAAAATCAAATATAATTTTAAAAAAAGTATTCCTATATTTTATTAAGAGTAATTCATTAAATTCATTTGGCTTAAACGAAAACAAAGAAATATTCCGAAGTTTTTGTTGTTAAAAAAAGACAACAGAAATAAATGCTTTAGAATGTCTGTAGCCTCGACATTGGCTTTAATATTCACAGTCCTAGCTTCAATTGGCATAGTTTCTGCAATTATCTTGTTGGGTAAGCAATCGATATGTCATTTATAATTATTTTTGTTTTTTAATGGTTTCTCATAATCTATAGCATTATCAAATTTTATTTGTTGCTAGAAAATTATACTTCAGCTAAAGATTGTCCACCTTATGACATCATAAAACGGAACGTGGTATAATTTATTCAAATGCTTCAACAGACTGAGTTGCTAATGCGTATTTTTAAATGCGTTTTTTAATTTTTTAAATTCGTGAATTAAATTTTTCTAAAATCCATTAAACTTTGACCTTTTCATTCATTTGTTCTAAAATTTTGATATCATTTTCAAGTAGACAGAATTTAAATTAGCGCTTTGAAATATGAGAAATGTGAGAACCTCGTTGCTTTATTTATTTATCCGTACTGGAATATTGTAATCTAATACTGAATATGGTTATTTAAATTGTAAAATATGATTGAGTTTTTAATTTTAATTTTAATTTATTTATAAATTATTTTGGTTTGATTTTGAATAACAACCGCTCAACAACTCACAATTTTAAAACATTTATTAAATGGTTCAAAGGTCATAAAGTGGGTTTCAGATCACTGTAGTGCATGTAAGAAAACTTCTTTATACCGTTTAACGTTGTTCACGTTTAGGGAAATTCTGGCCATTGGCCCATCACAACGTTTTCAAGAGATGATCCAAAAAAAAAAAAAAAAAAAAATTTGAAGTGCGTAAGACTCCTTAGAAATTAGCATAGACTTAGAAGGAGTCGAAATGCCTTCACACTGAAGTTTTTAAATATTTATATAATATAATATTTAAATATTATAATATATTGGGCAACCAACACTGCATAGGTATTCTGTGATAAATTTTAATATGAATATGAATTTTAAATATGAAGTGATTTATATAACATTTCTATTTTTCTAATATTTTAGGCTGGTTCTTGATTTGGAAAGCATTCTTGTCGAAATTCCGTTTAGTTCGAGAACTTTTGGGTCAAACAAACGCTGACGGAACGCCATATACGAATACGGAAACATCAACTGCTACAACTGGTTCTGTACAAACGCATAATAAATTGAAAAAACTTAGAAAAGATTAACAGCGACTGAATAATCTTCTAAACTGTACGATACACTTACAGTACTTATACGTAGTTATTTAATTTACACAAGGATTATTAATCAAAATAGACATTGAATCAACATGAATATACGTTGTGCTAAACCCGAAGATTTAATGGCCATGCAACATTGCAACTTGTTGTGCTTGCCGGAAAACTATCAAATGAAATATTACTTTTATCATGGTCTAACCTGGCCCCAATTGAGTTATGTGGCAGCAGATGATAAAGGCAATATTGTAGGCTATGTTCTTGCTAAAATGGAAGAGCCTGAATCCGGTGAGGATAGTAAACGTGGCCATATTACCTCGTTAGCGGTGAAACGTTCCTATCGTCGTTTGGGCCTGGCTCAAAAGCTTATGAATCAAGCTTCCAAAGCAATGGTAGAGTGTTTTGATGCTCATTATGTATCATTGCATGTCCGTAAAAGTAATCGAGCTGCTTTGAATCTATATACAAACACTTTGAAATTCAAAATTATTGAAATCGAACCGAAATATTATGCTGACGGTGAAGATGCCTACGCAATGAGACGTGATTTAAGTGAATTTGTGTCGCCCAATTCGAAACAGGCTGCCTGTAGTGAGGAAAATCAAGAAAATAAAGAAAATAAAATCAATTATCGCGAATCATCAGGTCCTGCTAACCATGATCATAGCAATCATGACGGTCATTGTTGCTAGAAAAGTGAATTGTTGCAAAGAGACGAATCAGTTATTTAAGAAAACTTTATAAGGCGTAGTATTTGCATATAAACTAAATTATTTGCATTTTTAAGAATTTTATTATTTTACCGGCTAAATGATAAACATTTAATTTTGTTTTTCTCTTTTCTACACTATGTTCTCATTGTAAAATAAATGAAATAAATGTCCAAATTCTTTAATAAAGAATTGAAAAAGAACAAAGTATTTTTTTTGAAATTATTTGAAATTTGAATTGTAAATAACAAGGTACTTACATTATTGTGTTATTAATTGCTCAAATATTTAGTGTAGTGCTAACCATATTGCGTTGTGAATAGAAGTATTGTAGAGATTTTTCCGTACCGAAGGCAAATATCTCTCTTCTGGCATTTTCTTTAGAAGTTTTTTTTTTTTCGATATACATACAGTTGGGCCTCGATTATCCATGATTATCCGTGATGGCCAAAGATCAGTCTAGTTTTTTTTTTGTTTGCATTTTTTTCAAATTGTTTGCTTCGATTAACCATGAATACCTCTATTATCCGTGATGGCATTATTTTTTTATTAACTTCATATTCATATATACAATATAACAAATCTTGAAAACGGGGTATTCCCGAACATTGCTGAATTTCCTGGATAGCCCTGTTTGTTCCGGAATTACAGAGCAAGATAAAATTCAAGTTTATCGCATCCAAGAAAAACGTATAAAAGAAAAGAAAATTATAAGTTGAAAAATGTTAGATAAACAACATTACACGACTTTTTTTTCAAGAAGTCGTACTCTTTTCTGTCTCTTGTTTTCAGTAGAAAATTTAATGTATACATAATTATTTATGTAATTTAAAAATGTAAAGTTCTTGAATTAATTTTTTTAAAAGTAAATATATACATATGTATACCAATGTTTACTTGTAAATAATAAAAGTATTAAAAAAACTGTGTAATTAAAAAAACTGTATAATTAAAATTGTTATTCGATTAACCGTAAATATCGATTATCCGTCCCGACCATCACGGATAATCCAATTACGACTGTATGTAAATAAGCATAGACGTATCGTATAGAAGTTTTCAGACCTAAGGTAGTAGAAGTCTGTTTTCACTGAAATTCAGTTGTTGTCTGTGCATGGAGCTCAAGATCTTCGTTTTTCTTTTAATTGAAGCGGCGAAGCTTTCGAACTTCACGAATTCTGAAGATTTCCACTGATGGCGTTTGTTCTTTATCAGAAATAAAATTAAGATCGTCATATCGGTTATACTGTATGGACGTATCAATTTAATATTCTACGGATTCTTCAATATTTTGTCGAAATTCTGCTGAGTGAAACCGTCATCTTTGACGACAAAATTGTTTTCAGTATCTAAACATTTGAAGCGTACTAGTGAGGTCTAAAACAACAAGTATATGACTCGCATAATTTGTTTCATTTGTATACCATTTTTCGCTTAATGTAGCCTACATGATGCAAACCCTCATTAAGGGCCATTATTACAACTTGTCGTTAAACTTGGGGTTAGTTACAGGTACCTTTAGCTAAAGGGAACTTGAAAGTTACCTTTAACTTATTTTCGTCATTACAACTTTCAAAAATATGGCAGTGCCGGAGCAATGTTCAATTATACAAGTTTTTTTTAACGCAGTGGTAACAGCGGGCTTCGGTTTTTTGTTGTATATGCTAATTTTGTTTATATTTGAAGTTGCCATAATGAAAATAATATATAATATGGCAACATCAAACATAAAGTGAACTTTAAAAGTTAAAGGTAAGATGATCCTCCCTTTAGCTTAATGATTTATTTAAGTATACAATAATATCAATATAATTTTGTGATAAAACAAAAGTTTATATAAATAAAACTAACTAATGCATAAAGAAAAATATTTTTAACTAAAAAATATTTTTAAAATAAAAATTGGGTACTCATAATAACGAAAAACAATTTATCTGTCGGTTAAAATCCTCGCTTTAGTTAACGTCAACTTGTAATAATGGCCCTAAAAGTAATAGAGCAATAACTGATGATACTTACCATACATAATAAGCTCTGACTGTTGCTGTTGCAGTTTACAGCAATCGAAATGAAGAACTAGCACTGATAGCTCTAAAGCTGTTCTTCTATGTTATACACCAACAGAATGAATGGTGTTGGTTACACGCAACGTACTTTAACGACCGCCGATGCTTTACATTTAGAAAATGATCTTTTCTCAAGTACATAACTGGTACCTGAAAGAGCTAATGGGCATGAGATGGCTGGCGAGGGTATTTCATCAACAGGGCATCAAAGTTCAATTGGTGGCATTCTCGCATGTGGATGATGTACTGGGACTTCATTGTCACATGCAAGATTCTTTTAAAAATTGGAAATTTTTGGTATTGCCTTATTGAAAGAAAGCAAATAGCGAGCAATTATAGGCAAAAAAATAAAAATAAAAAGAAATATGATCATAAGAATTACCGACAGTTGGTCACTTAAATCAGACCACGTTTTCGTTTCGAATGGTATAAAATGGGTTTAATAAAATCTATAGTTTTTCAAACCAAAAATCGTATTTAAAAAGTTTAGAACTATTTTAAATGTAATATCATTTGCTTTCTTGTTTTGTTTTGTTTTGTTTTGTTTTTTTTTAATTTTTAAAGTAATTGGAATTGAAGTGGTAAGGATGTGATTTTAAATATTTTAAGCCAATACATTATTCTTTAAAACAAACGACTGCCTATTAAATACCGTCAAAGTGTAGTAAATAATTTAAAATTGAAAATTTTGAAGTAAACTATTAACTGCCATCATTCAATCATTTACATTTTAAATTGGCCAATAAACATTTAAAAACAATTGGTTTTAATAAAGGGGATAGAAAAATAATAATTTTTTGTCATATTTTTCCTTTCATGGAAAAAATTAGGAACTGTTAGACACAGTGCCATGTTCATATAACGACTGTAATTACAAAGTATTCACAATTAATCAGCCGCGTTATTAATCTCTTTTCTTTGAAAATGAAATGACCGTGTTAGTTGGAACAGCAAAAAATAAAAGAAGCGTAAGAAATATAATTTTTGCTTCGTTTCTGTTTTTGGTGGCTGAATAATGTCTTCAAGCAAACGAAATTCTGAAATTGGAAAATGAAATTCAATGAAGGATAAAACAATAATAACTTCCACTACAACAGAAACAACCAAGACGATGAATAAGAGATATGGGGAGAAAAATCAGCAAAACAAAAGAAAATTATAAAAGGATACCGAATTAACAAGGAAAAAGAGAGGAAAAGTATAAACTCCATAGAAAAGAAAATAGTTGGAGGACTAACGCTCTGCAGTAACATACACATGTTCAAGTAGACTAATTATTTTGTAACTTCTTGAATTCTCGCGTCAACAGGCATTTGCCAGTTGCCTTATGTTACAAATTGAACAAACTGCTTGCTTCACTGCCGTTGATAGCTTGCTACCGCGGGATTTGAGCAAGAAACGGAGTTTATATGGAACATATATATACAATATCGCTTCTACACATAAGCCTAATAATTCGTGTACATACAGATCAATAAGGATCTGACAGTAGCATCGCATCTATGCAGTTGTATATCAACGTGCTGGAGTAGAGGCGCCTGCTTGCAGTTGCAGTTGAACAAACACTGGTGAATGCTGAGGGCAATAATTCGATGAGACACAAATTGAAAGAAAAAGAAGAAAATATAAAATTATATAAATTGGATATATTTCTGAATCCGCTTAATCGAGGGTCGCCTACTGTTTAAATTATTGTGCGAGACTGTTATTATTTAGACTTTTCGTAGCATATTACTCCTTAATTAGTAATTCTATTATTAACAACTTCGAAAGCAATAATAAATATCATTAAATAAGTCAACTAAAACCTATATAAATGCCTCTACACGACCTCGACAGCGTATACATATGTATGTATAATCGTTTTTGTTTAAGCCTTATACATATTAACCTGCTTTCATTAGCCATTTCACAAACTTCCACCCGACGTATGAGTTATATGTTTCAATTTCGAAAAGTAAATATGACTCATACGTCGTAGAGTTCAAGCAAATATGATATATGTATACTTACTAATATGTTCTCTTTTCTATATTGCACTTTTTTTTAATGAAATATTACAAAAACTTTCACTAGATCCTTGCATTTGCCGGGCCTTTCACGTTAGACATGGTTTGACAAAGCGACTCAGTGCCCCGAAAACTAGTATAGTTTCAGTCGCTTTCTGCGAAAATACCCGTTGTAAATAAGTTCCAGAAAAGAGAGATTGAGACAGAGAGAGATAAAAGATAAGGAAATGGGAAAAGAAGGAGAGCTACGGATGGGAGTATGTAGGAAACGAAAGAAATAAAGATGAACCACAAACACACACGAGAGCACGACTCTAGCACTTCTCTACTTATGAATCTATTGAGAGCCCTAATGTCTGCTTTCGACAGAGTGTCCAAACGTTCAAAGAAGCCTCAGGGTCCTCAACCTCAACCTATTAAGAGCTGGACATTTGTAGTGGCGGTGTTAGATAGTCTTCTGTAGTTTGACTCTTCAGGTAAACGAATACTCTATCGCCTAATACCATCAGTTCACAGATTAGTTCCCATGGCTTAATGTTCGCAAATACCCCGCCCTGGCAGACACTGCATTTAGACAGTGCTTATAGGATAGTTTTGTATTAATATCAACAAAATAGATTATCGCTCAGGTGCCAGACTCCAACCGGGCGCCATCCGTGAAGATCGCTTGGTCATTTACCAAACTATTAACATCTCTCCATTGCTCTCCGGATATACTCTACAACGCTTTACTATAGTCATGTACAGTTGATTCATATTCTAGTTAAAGACCGGACACTATAAAAAATTGAAAAAATTATTCCATAAAATATTTTATTATTCAGTACAGGTACAAGCAGAAGCTTTTAAAGCCATAAAATAACGGTTTTTTGTGCTATAATACCCACATTAATTTCCAATCCTATAAAATATTATTTATAAAATTATAGTATATATTATAGCCTTGAAAAGCTTAAACATTATTTAAAAAGTTTTCTAAAAGCTCTGAAGTTATCGATTATACTGACATGCGCAGTTTATGTTTGTTAAAGCTTATTTGACAGCTTCTTTACCCAGAGTTAAGCATTTGACAAGAGTAAAACAATAACAGAGACTAGAATTACTACGCTTTTTACTATAATTAAAAAAACATAAAGTATCAGAAGAGAGCATTAAAACAGCCTGCCAAAATAGGATTCTAATGATGAAAAAAAAGCTGCCACGGCTGCCTTTGCCTGCTAAAACACATGTTAGTTTTGACAAGTAAACAACAAACGTCGTAAGGTCAGTATAAAAGGCGCTGGCTACGTGAACGTTACTAAAAAACGGTAAAAAAACGTTAAAAATAACATTACGGGCGTTAATAAAAACAAAAAAATATTTTATGGTTAATCAAAATAAAACAAAAAGAAAAAGGAAAGAGAAGATACAACATAAGCAAATAATTGAAAGTGATTTAAATAAGCAAATTACAAATCAATAAATCAGATAATTAAGCTTAAGAAAGAGAAAGATAGTGAAAGTATGTAAAACGTGTCTCTTGTTAAAGAGTTAAAGTTAAAGGAAATAAAAATTTCATTCAAACCAAAGTAAATAATTAAAAAAAGAAGGAATGCAGAAGCGTAAATGAAGGATAAAGAAAGAGATAGAAGGTGTGAATAAAATAAAATAATCAATTGCACTTATGATTTCTGTTTTGCCGAGTGTGTGAATTTTAAATGCTGTGTTATCATCTGAGAGTATTATTCCAAGCATAACTGTTATCCATTTAGTGGTGTTGCTGTAGGTTAAAGAGAATTGTCTTAAATTTACTTTTCTATATTTTTTTGTTTTTGTTTGTTATTGTCCCTCAGTGAAATTGTATGTCATTTACATTACTAAAGCAAATAATATGATAAATTATCACAAGAAAATGGATACGAACAGCAGAATCAATAACAGTGGATTTGAGTTCTTGCCAAAGATGTTAAGAACAGACGGCGCGCGTAAAAATAGTTCTTCATTATTTGTTTGTTTCTTGTAAAAAGTAACAAAAGAAAAATAAAGAAAAGGAAAACGAAATAATATAATAACTTAAAAAAAAGGCAACTAAAGAAAAACAAAAATAATTTTGAACTAGAAAAGAGTAAAACTTAAAACAAAAACGAAACAAACAGAAAAAAATTTGAAAAAAATAAAGGTAAACAACAAATAGAAGAATACAAATACAATACAAGAAAAATAAGAAATAAGTGTGAAAATAAAATCAAAATACATACACACATACACATACACACACATCAAAGCTCTTACAATACTTTGGTATTGTCGTTTACACTCGCATATATGCTTATAGTCATGCACATACAAACCAAACAATAACAAAACAAAATAAAACGAGTACAGTGCACGTTGTCAAATCGGGTCAAAAGTTCGCAACAACATTCACTCAACCACATACATACATATACAACATACACCGGCACCATTCGTACTATCAACTATCAGCATCAACTGAGGCAAATAATAAACCTACACTACTAGCAAAGCCACATATACATGCAAGAGAAGAAAATGTTTTCTCACTGTTTTATAAACAAACACACATACACATACTACATACATAGATAATACATATATTTAAAGTTGTAATATGTTTTTTTTGTCTTCGTTTTTCTGGTTTTTTCTTTTTTGCTTGTTGTAGAGTGTGTTAAGAGTGAATTTCTGCTAACGCCAACACATGTTTAAATCTTCTTCTGTTCTTGTCACACCACAATCTATAATGATGATAAAGGGACTTAAATAAGTATATGAAAAGAATATGTACAGACTCACATACACCTTAACATATACACACACACACACACCAAAGGGAAATAAAAACAAATCTACAATTTTTTTCAATATTAAACTTAAAATCTAACTATACGCCAACGCACACATATGTATAGATACGTAGTATGTCTTAGGGGAAAAAATAAAAATAATTTCTTTACAGTTTTTCGTATAATTTAAGTGTAATTTATGTTTGGGTGATTTAGTGTTAGTGAAAGAGAGAGAGAGAAAGTACATTAATAATCAGTGAAATTTAATTGGATTCCTTTTATGATGTTATCCCAAGCAGGAATTATGAAAATCGTCTTTTTTTATTGATATGACAGTAATTGTATTGAAATGTTGCAGTCAACATAACTTCAAAATAAATGAACATTTTTTAAGGGAAGATCATTTAAAATCATTGGCAAGAGGAATGATTTTCGATCAGATATTAATAAGGTGGTAACTGAATGAACTTCGGGTTTTTAAAATATCAAATTGATTATGGGAACATATGGGTGCCAACAGAATGATTATAATCACTCTAAAATACCATACGTCACCCTCACTATGCTAGACGCCTTGGAAGGCTGCCAAAGACTTGCAAAAGCATTATCAGACTGAAACTAATATCTTTAGATAACAGTAAATGCAAGGAATATGTCGAAACATTGAGCTCCCAAACGAAAAATAAAAAAAATGAAAAAATAGATGAAATGAAACCTTAAAACTTTATTGGATTTTTGTTTAAATTTACTACAAAACTACTATCAAAATTAGAATCTTTTGAAAATAACTTTAGAAGAAACGTTACCGTCAATTCAAGTCAATATTTTCTGACCTGAAATTAAAAGACAGCAGCACGGTCCTCATAAAGCGGTTAATTTCACGTCAAGGGATTTGACGCTCTTAGAGATTTTTGTGGGATTACGTCAAAGATTGTATTTAGGTTTTTCATTTCTTTTATTCAATTCAAATTGCCACAAGAAAAACCAAATCGGAATATAATAATTTTCTTGTTTGAGATGCAGCTTTAAGCGATGCCAGAAAACTAGGCATTTGTTACCAAACCATATGAAGAAGCTATGTTTGCAGGCTGCAAACATTAACTAACTTAATGAGCCGAATTTTCATATGCAGTTCACTTCTAAGACATTTCTGAAGCAAATGAACCTAGGATCACGTATGACAATAATGAGCGTAGATAATGAAAAATACAACTCTAAGAAAGGTAATTCTGCGATTCAACAAACTATGTATGTTTGTTTTATAGCTCCAGTGCTGCTTTATCGTAGTGTGATATTGTTTGCAATGTTAAGATGTGTATGCCAAAGTTATAGCTCGAGGGAAGACAACTTACGTCATAGCCGGCCCAAATAAATATATCATTCACTTGTTAAAATTTTCTGTGTTAAAAAATTACTCTTTGTTTACATTCATTTTCATTTTATTGAAGTTTTTCCAGCTACTACTGTGGCAGTTCATGACATAATAGGTTTTGCCATCTGTTGTTGCCTAAAAAAAAACGATTTCTTTTTAAAATTTATTGGCTGTAGTGGTGAAGAATTTTACTCACTGAAGCCTAATCTTTCCGTTAATGAACTTTATCTACTCTTTCTCCAGAGGTGGCTAACCTTACTATACCATTCATTGCTCTTTGGCGGCCAGGAGACAGGGAAATGAAGTCCCTTAATTTGAACTTGTAATAATGAAAACTTGTTTGCCTTCAGCTATATTTAAGCATAGGATAATTGGGTTTGTAGTCAACATATAAATAAACAGTCAACAGTAAATACACAGTAAATAAACGGTTTTATACCACAGTTATGTGTAAACAAAATAAATAATTTGTTTAATATTTAATGTAATTTTATTAATAGTGGAATTCAGTTTACAACAATATGAATAGTCGAATATACTAGAAAGAACTGAGCCTGTATAAATGACAATCAGAGTTTGTTATATGTAACGGAGTAGTAACTAACAGTACAAATAGAAATAGTAGTAAAAGTGATATTGATAAAAATAGCAGTAACTGCAGATTTAAGCCCATCTTCTCATCCCTCTTCTTTTAATACGAATTAACTATACTGAAGACGTTGTGGTTGAGTTTTTATTCTGGAGGATCTTCTAAGGACGAGAGGTGGCTCCTTTTTGGAGCTTGGTGGTTGAAAGACATTGGATGGACTTGAAGAATCAGCAACAACATCGGTTGTAGGCGCAATTTTAGCTTGAGATAGTCTGATGTCTTGCGAATTTCTACGATACAGATTTCCATTTGCATCTTCAATGACATAAGAACGAGGATGGATCTGTGCCTTAACTACTGCTGGATTCCAAGTACTTTGGTTTTGCGTTCTAGTGACCACTGTATCACCTTCAGTAAATTGGGGAGGACTGACTCTTGCACCACGATTTGCGTACTCACTTTGCTTATCTCTTTCATCTTTCAAATATTTTGATATTCTTTGGCTTTCTGATGAAAGAAGTGTGTCTTTTGATGTTGGTAGTATACTTCTCGTGGCATGGCCAAAGAGGCGTTGAGATGGTGAACCAAGATTGCCACGTGGCGTGTTCATGTAGTTTAGAAGTCCTAAATAATAATCGCTGTTGTCATATGTTGATTTTTTGAGCATATTTTTTGCAATCTGCACTGCCTTTTCTGCCAATCCGTTTCCACTTGGGTGATACGGCGAACTGGTGCGATGATTGAATTTCCAGGTTGATGAAAAAAGTTTAAATTCACTGCTTGAAAATTGAGGACTATTGTCAGTTTCTAAAGTAAGAGGGGGTCCAAACGTGGAGAAAATCTGTTTTAGGAATGAAATTACTTGCTTTGAAGTTGTTTCGCTAAGTTTTTTAAATTTGAGGTAGCCCGAGTAGCTGTCAATGAAAACAACATACTCGTCGTTATTGAAGTGAAACAGGTCGGTTGCGCCTATTTCAAACCCATGGGATGGTATCTGTTTTTCGCCGATTTTAATTTTCGTATTTTTCCGTTGGTAAACTTGGCACGCTGCACATTTTTGAATAAAATTATGAATGTCCTGACTCATACGAGGCCAAAATACTGATTCTCGTGCCATACCTACACACTTAGCATAACTGAAATGACCAGTGTGAATATCTCTTAAAAATTTTTCTCTCAGTTTTTTAGGTACGAAAACTTTAGAGGCTTTAAAAATTATACCGTCGTCATTTATTGATAGCTCATCTCTAAAATCCCAATATTGTTTCAACTCAATCGGCAGATTTTCTTTAGACTTTGGCCAACCCGTTCGTATCAGCTTTATCAACTTTTGGCAGATATTATCAGAAACTGTTTCTTGTTTTAACGTTTCTAATTCCTTGTCACAAATTGACAATATTGTCTGAATTTCCAGATTCTCTTCCTCTTCTTTGTTAACTTTATTAATGCAATCTCGACTCAGAGGATCTGCTAAGGACATTTTGATGCCAGGTTTGTATACTATTTTTGGGTTGTACGTTAACAAACTTAACCTGATCTTCAGCAGTCGCGATGGAGACGAATGTAGAGGTTTTTTGAAAATAGACTCCAACGGCTTATGATCAGATTCGATAACGATGTCTTTGCCCCAGACATATTGGTGAAATTTTTCGCATCCAAATTTTACGGCAAGTGCCTCTTTTTCGATTTGGGAATACCTCGACTGAGTGTCTGATAAGGATTTGGAAGCATAAGCTACAGGCTGATCGTTCTGTAGCAGTACTGCACCCATGGCGTAAGAGCTAGAGTCAACCTGTAGCTTGACATCTTTGTTGACATCGTACAATTTCAAAACTGGTGGTTTGCTAATAGCTTCTTTTAATTTGTCAAATGCTTGTTGTTGTGTGGTATCCCAGTAAAACGAGGTTGATTTTTCCAGTAATGCTCGTAATGGTGCAGTAATGTGTGAAAAATGTTTAATGAATTTACTCAAATATGTAAACTTACCTAAGACCCTTTGCAACTCCTGCTTGTTATTTGGTGGCTTAAGTCGATTGACAGCGTCTATTTTTTCTGGGTCTGGAGACAAACCTGCTTCGCTTATAACATGACCTAGGAATTTGATTTTTCTTTGCTCAAATTTGCATTTTTTTTATTTAATTTTAATCCATTTGATTTAATTATATCAATAACCTTTTTTGTAGTTGCACGAAGTTCATCTAAGTTGTTAGCGTGTATTAAGATGTCATCTATAGCAACTTTCACATTTGGTAAACGTGAGAAGAGTTGTTGTATAACACATTGAAAGATTTCGGGTGCTGATGAAATTCCAAATGGTAACCTTTTACAGGAATACCGACCCCAAGGAGTAGAGAACGTTAGTATTTTTTTCGTTCGGTCTGTGACCGGAATTTGCCAAAACCCCTTTTTACAGTCAAGAACTGAGAAAAATTTTGCACCTTTCAATTGAGCGGCAATTTCTTCTAGAGTGTTCATGGGGTAGTAGCGACGTTTAATATTTTTGTTAACGCTGGTAGGGTCTATACAAATCCTAATTTTGTTATTTTTACGTACTACTACCATTGGAGATACTGCGGGTGTTGGTTCCTTAGTAGGTTCTATTACTCCCATGCTTACCATTTTGTCAAGTTCGGCCTTTACCTGTTCTTGAATTTTAAATGCTATTCGCCTGGCGGGGGAAATTTCAAAACGTGGGTTTTCAACTAAGTCTATATCGTAAACAAAATTTTTAATGCACCCAAGGCCTTCAAATAAGTTTTCGGCAATTTCCAGTTCTTGTATTCTTTTTACTAAGTGTAGTTTCTCACACGAGTTTGCTCCGAGTATTGGTTTTACGTTTTCGTTCACTATCTTGAAATAAATTTTGCATTTTTTCTGGCCTATTTTGCATGTCAACAAAACCTCACCTACAACATTCATTTTATGGTTTCCAAAGGACACTAGATTTTTTACGCGGCAAGGCTTAATGCTTATTTCTTTATTAAATGTTTTAAGCTCATCGATCACACTTTTTGGCAGAACATTACACTGAGCACCAGTATCAAGTTTAATATCGTAATTTTTCTCTTGTCTATTATTTTGTCTATTATTTTTCGTAACACAACCAATGAATAGCTCCACGTCGCTGTGAGCAGCGCTGTCGGCGTCACTGTCGCTACCTTTAAATTCTTTTTGTTCACAAAAATCAATATTTCTGTTTTTATCAAACTTATATTTTGCCTTTGTCTTACACATGCTTTCATAATGGTTTTTTCTTTTGCATTTCTTGCACTTATGACGAAAAGCTGGACAATTGCGAACTGTGTGATTTTTACCGCAATTGTGACAATCAAAGCTTTTGGATTTATTAAATTTTTGTACGATATTTACATTTTTATCGCTTTCGCTATGTATTTCTGCAGTTTGTTTTTGTGCTAATTCGGTGGCCTGACAGATTTGAAGGGCTTTTTCTAAGGTTATGTCTTCTGACAGCAGCTTTGTACGGATGGTGTCACTTTTAATGCCAAGAATGAGTTGATCCCGTAAAATACTATCAGTTAATGCTTCGAAATTGCAATTTTTTACCTGTAGTCTTAATCTGGTGATATACTCATCAACGGTTTCTCCATCATTTTGCATAATTTTATGAAACTTATATCGTTCAAAGGTTGTGTTCAGCTTTGGTGTAAAATATTTCTCGAACTTTCCTTTAACGACGGCTAGCGTTTCGTTAGTTGTCGCCGGCAACGAATTGTAAATTTGTATTGCCGAGTAGCCAATGGATGACATAAATGTTGCAAATTGTATATTTTCGGGTTTTTTATCTAATCCTGTTGCGACCTCAAAATATTCATACTGCTGCTTCCACAGTTTCCATTCTTTGGCCATATCTTTGTCGTGTTCTATCACTAATGACTTCGGCGGTCTTAAAAAATTGCAGGCGTCTGCCATTTTAAAATATAGGTCAAACAATGAGTTCTTAAATTATTCTTATTGCTGTATTTGTTATTTTTTCCACTACAGGTTTCGGCACCATGTAAACAAAATAAATAATTTGTTTAATATTTAATGTAATTTTATTAATAGTGGAATTCAGTTTACAACAATATGAATAGTCGAATATACTAGAAAGAACTGAGCCTGTATAAATGACAATCAGAGTTTGTTATATGTAACAGAGTAGTAACTAACAGTACAAATAGAAATAGTAGTAAAAGTGATATTGATAAAAATAGCAGTAACTGCAGATTTAAGCCCATCTTCTTTTAAAACTCTTTTTCAAAAGGATTGTAATTAAAATGTATTTGGTATGCCAGTACTCTTTCACATGAACGGTTAGGCGTAATGCATTCGAAACTAAGACAATAACTAACTAAAGTAGGAGTTTCATTGTATTTGTAATCAATACAGTTAACTGTTTTATTTAACCTTAATTAAATTTTCCATTCAAAATGTTCTCAATATTCAACGTTTATGTGTCTGATGTGTGAGAGCGAATAACAAATAGTCTGTCCAGCGTCGTTTGCACTGATGGATATCAGTTAAAAGGTTGTTTTATGTTTATATTTCATTTGGTTTTGTTTAAATAATAAAAGCCGGTTACATTAACAACAACAGTACAATACAGTCGAATACCAACAAAATACAACAACAACTATAAGAACGTACATACACCAAAATCCTTTAACCTCATTTACACAAATTAAAGTAAACGGTTGAGTTAACTACTCACGCGTTTACAAACATTGTGCTCTCAATACCTGTCGTTCGTATACAAAATAAATGAATGAGCCGTTACACGTACACCCATTTAAACATACACACTTGCACAAGCACACACACATACTTATGCTTACTTTTACTTATGAAGCAATGTTTTACTTGATTTTGTTTTGGGATTTTTATTCTCTAGTGAAGCTTTCGGAGAATTCCAATTAATTAATTAAAATCTGTTTTTTGCCGACTACCAAGAAATTTAAATCAAAATAAACAAAAACAAAAACGAAAAGGAAATAGAAACGAGTTAAAACCACAAATATTTTATGGTGTATATATAATTGTATAGATGTATGTGTGAGAAAATTTACTTAAAATACAAAAAAAAAAAGAAAAATTTGCATTAAAAGTGTGTGCGAGAGAGAGAAGAGAGTTTTCATTTTCGAAATCAACTGGCAGTTAAAAAAAAGAAAAATAATTTTTTTTTCAACTGACTGAACGAGACTGAAGGTCTGGAAAGGAAACTGTTTGGCAGACAACATCAACATCAGGTATGTACGTAAATATAGAGCCTTAAAATTATGAAATCATTGAAAAAAGATTATCATTTTATAAAAATAAGATAATAACATGATTGTAATAAGTATACATACATATATATGTATAACCGCTGAGATGAAGATTAACTTCCACTTAATGAATCACAATCACTATATATATCAAGGTCGATTTGATTATAGGGATTTTAAGGAAACCCATTTTTTCGAAACGAGAATTTACAATTTGCAAATATTATTTCTGATATCTCCTCTGTAAACATTCAAAACGCTATCGAAATAGGCTGATAGGATGCCTCTAGTGTCAAATCAATTATGATTTTTCGAACAAAATTTTCTTCATCGATAAAAATGATTTCTTCTCAGTGTTTATGATGATTGTACGACAGCTGGCTTTTTTTTTGATTAAATTAATTAAAGTAATTAAAGATTATAGACTGGACGGCATTATATTTCAATAGGACGACATCACGAGGCATACAAACCAAGAAAGAAGTTTCTAGAAAAAGTTATGGCGACATTAATTCGTCACCAATTAAAGTTGTTAAACATTTTTGTGAGCGATTACGTTAAGGACAGTGTCTTAAGTTTGGTCATATAAAAATCCATATTTTTCAAGCTATGGACGAGATACCGCCCGATATATATAAAACCTTGTTGGAAAACAACGTCCAAAGGATCGACTGTTGCAATTGGTCCAGAGGCCGCCATTTAAATAACATTGTATTTCGTGTATGGTAGAGAGATCCAAGTATTATGAAATAATAAAAGTTTAATCGTAATCTTAGTGTGTGTCTCTGAGACAAAAGTTGTTTTCTTTAGACTTCCGAACCAGTTGTGTGAAGAACCAGCTTCCCACATAATTTTTTTCGGATAGTATAGTCCTTTAATATTCACATGTACTACAGAACTTTGTTCGATGTACGTTACCACGGGTTCCTAATTTTAGCAGAAAGCGTACTTTGTAGTTAAAATTGGGTAAATGAGAGTGATTTTGAAAAATTTATTTATTTATTAATTACAATACAATTACAAATTATATTCTAATTATATACGAGCGGAGTAACTTGACCATATGCTCGGTGTAGTGTCACAGACCAGAGTCTCTGGTGGGAATCGAACTCACGACCTGCACGCTAATTGTCTAGCACACTACCCACTAGACTACCAGGGCACACTTTTGAAAAATTAATTTGGGTTTTATGTCATAAAAATCTTATGTTTTTATTTTTTAATGAAACTAATGCAGTTGGTAACAATGCTTCAGCAGTTTCTATGAATGAGATTTCTTTAAAATTAATTGTTGGTATGATGGGAATGAGAAAACCTTTCAGCTTATCGATGAGAACTCTGACGGTGAGAAATTCTTATTATTAGATACGTTGGGAGAATTGGCAGGACAAAAGAGAAAAGTATTTCATTTAGGCAGCAAAATCTAGCAAAAAATCATGACTGTGTTACCGAATAATCGGGATTAGCGGCGACCGCATTATCTAGCTCTTACTGTATGTACATAAATATAAATATATTCACTGCAACAAATATTAGCTTAGTTTTCTAGTTAACTTCACACACCCATCGGACTTACATGGCGATTTTAACAAATAATTTCCACCCCAGTTGAGCCGTCATAAGATGTTTTACTCTTGCATTAAACGAGTGTCTCGCTATCATTAGGGTTTCCACTTGTATGATTTTATATTCAGAAAATGTAATCACAAATTCTCACATCTAAAGTTTACTTTGAGGCACTCTCTTTAGCTATTATATGCCAACAAAGAAGCTGTAAGTTAACTGAAATATGAAATATTTAATTATCCTTGGTTTAATGAATCGTTACCATACGTTTCCATTCGTTCTAGGCTGAAATGCAATTTTAAATGTGTAGTTAAATTAAAAACTTTATCTAATTTTTGTTTGATATTCTATTTTTGTTTTGTTTTGTTTGTTTTGCTTTTTTTTAATCCTTTAATACTGTATTAAAGTTTCAAAGTATTTAAATTTAAAATCTCTTCTAAACTTGCCCACTCCAACTTAACTGTTTAATTTTTAAACGTATTTTAAATAAATAAATAAATAATTTATTTAAAACACAAAATAAGTCCTTTGAAATCTGTGCTGTATGATGTTGTCCCATTTCTGCTAAAATAAATTCATACATACGAGTGAATTTTAACTCTCTGAACACACAAATTATTGTATTTTCTATACAAAGGTAACGTACATACATACATCCATACATACATTGTTAATATGCGTATAGTGTATGTGTATCTATGTATGTATGTATGTATGTCTAGTTGAACAATTTTGAGTTAAGCTTTAATGCTTTGTCAACGTGTTAGCATTTTTAATGAGTCCAAATGATACCACTTGTCAGTGGTAGGATTTTCGTTTTCATTTTCTCTATGAAAAAAAAACAAAAACAAAAAATACACAATTTTTTAACGGTTCACTCTATTATTTCTGCTCTTATCCCACCACTCCTTTTGGTTTCTTTTTTCTTTTTTGCATCTCTCTTTGTTGTCTTTTCGATAGACGTGTGAGTACATATGTATGTATGTACGTATGTATGTAAAATATAAAATAGTGTTGGTTAACAAAACTTTGTTTTCTGATTTACAACAGTATACATATGTACATATGTTTGAACAGCTGTGTGTGTGTGAGTATGTTTATATATACATATAGTATGTGTGTATGTATCGTACAACTAACAACTAAAACTGCTATAATATTCCATTAGTTGAGTTGTCAAAGTTCAGTTTGCATGACATTATGCTGCCATATCACGTTATTTTGAGAATTTTTAATTTTTTTTCTTGTTCCTTTTTTGGCTTTTGTTTTCAAACCATAAAACATGTTGTCAATCTCAAAAACAAGAGTGTTGACAGTTGAAATTTTCAAAAATTTTTTTTTGTCAAATGAACAGTTTTAAACAAATTTGAATATTTGAAAAACAACTTGGGAATAGACGAATCGTTTAAGGTTAAACAACTCGAATACATACATTTTCTAAATATTTTTCTTCAATATTGATCAATGACTCCTGGGGTTTAGAATGAATAATTATAGGATGTAAAGATTACAATGAAGTCGACGTAGTCTAGTTGGTTGGTTGTTGGCTTATTAGACGTGAGGCCTCGGTTCAAATCCCAGGTCAGGCATCTCCAACTGAACAAAATATGAAAAAATATTTCTCCGGCGACTTCCTCTCAGCAGATTTCTGGCAAGAACTCTGAGAGTAAATAAAATTGCCATGAAAAGTTTCTCAAAAAATCTGTCGTTCGGAGTCAACTCTAAACTGTAGGTCCCGCCACTCATGTATAAAAGATTAACGCACACAACATAAGTGGTGTGAGAAACTAAGTCGTAATCCTGACTAAAGAGTTGTAATGACCAATTATGTATGTAACGATTAAATGATTTCTAAGGCATAGAGAAAGGAAGGAGTAGAAAAATGTGTAGTACCTTTGATAGGACGCTTTAGGAAAGACATATAATATCACACAGTGCTGGGAAGTTAAATTTATTTTCTCAGGGATTTTGAGCGTCTCTGTGTGAAGCTATGACTGCAGATGTAAACAATTTGGAGACTATTTAAAGAAAGAATCATTTTTTTTATTTTTATCGATACATGAACGTCTGATTCATTTACATTTTCGTTTTTTACGAAATGATCTAAACTGGATTGGTGGCAAAGGAGGAACTTGCAATGAGAATTTGTGAAAATTTCTACACATTTTTAACTGCTCCATTAGCCTAGTCAGCCTTTGAGGTTGGCAATATCGCCTCGTGAGATACTTGCAGGGAATATCATACAGCGCGAGTATGTAAAGGAGTGAAGTTCTATTCTATTTATTCTGAATTTTAAAATGCTGTGTTATATGTTCATGTCTGTATATCATCAGCGCATTCGAAGATTTTCGAAACTTTCCTTTATCTGTAACTTCCCAGCTCTTTGTAGGTTGAGGTTGAAGACCCTTAGCAGGGGCTTCTTTGAGGGTTTGAATTCTGTGTCGAGAGCCGACATTAAGGCTCTCCATAATTTCATTATTAGTTCCAGCTGGTTAAGAAGAGCTAGGGCTTCAATAATGTAGTCGCGCTCTCTTGTTAATTTGTTAGTCTGTGTAATTCCTCGGCTTCCTTATTCTCCTTTTTATACTTCCTCTTCTTTTTCCCTATCCCCTCTATTATCCTCTCCCCTTTAGGACGTTTGTACAACGGGTCAACTTGACCTCCGGGTACTGAACTTGTCTCCATTGGCTAGTACACGTCCTCTAACCTAAGACTAAACCTAAGATTTAAGATGCAATAAATATATTTAATTTTAAAAATGATAGAGCTGAGCTTTGAAGCTGATGCACTCGCCTAGTAACGTAATAAACAAAATACTAGTGATGAAACTGATGTTATTTGTTCCTTATGGCATAAGTTTATATTGGTTTAAACTAAAAAGTTAGTTTTAATTCTTTACCTTTGACAAAGAGCCTGAATTCTTGTAAATTTAACGTTAAGAACGATTGCAAATACTCCAAACGTACTTATAAGAGTTTTCAACGTTTTAGCGCTACTTTTGCTATGTTTTCTTTGTAGTTTTTACCACTTAAGGAGCCACTTATGTATTACATGTCTGCCTTAGTTTTTTTTCGAACACGATTTTTTAATAGTTCCTCTGTTCTCTGTATTTATGAAACTCATAATTTTATTTCATTCTAAAGATTGTTCACGCCGTTGACTTGACTTCAACTAACTCAACCAACTTAACCAACCACTTCCACCTTTAACTAGCTTAAATTCTATACCAATTAGTTTCATTTTTTTTTTTTTTGGTTTAATTTTTTCATACTCACGTCGTATAACTTCATTAAAATATCATACTCCAGGGCTTTTATGCAAGCAAATTACCTCATTTAGTGTTAAAATCCACTTGCATCAGTTAAATTGCTAATTTTCGGTTCTTTTTCATTTTTCTTCTCCTTCAATTTTCTTCTCTCTTTTTTCGCCACCTATTCTCTCGTTACTGAAACTACAATTTAAAATCATAAATAAAATCTTAAAAAAAGAGCAAAACTAACAGGCACGATGTTAAATTTCTTTTTTTTTTAACTCACGAATCATGTTTGAACAGCAACAGAATGAACTAAAAAAAAACGAAGAAAAATGAACAGACGCCAAAAAAAAAAAACAGAAATAAAATAAAAAAAATAAGGTGTCTAATTATGTATCTGTGTATGTAAGTATGTATTATAATAAGCTGCGCTGTTGGCTCACTCGCTCGTCACACTATTGAAGTGCCCTGAAGTACCATTTCAACGAGATACACTAATTTACACGGTCCCATACGATGGGTGGTAGTGGGTGTAATATCTAACTACACCAGTACGTGTAAATGTAAATGTAATGAGAGAGAGAGCATTTGTAATTGTAACAAGAAAAAGTCAACTTAATACAGATACACTTACAGAGATAGAGGGCAACTGTTACACTTTTACACAGTAAGAAATTTTCTTAAACTGAAAAAGGAAATGAAACCACAAGTGCATGCATCTACTTCGATGGCATATCCAATTAAATTAAAACTTTTGTTTAATGTATGCAGTAACTCGGAACATCTCGATAGTGGACTCAGCGAAAAACCTCGGTATAATTTTTAACAAATCCCTTCAATGGAATACCCATATAAATTCTGTCTCCGAGACAATTTTTTCTATGCTTAGGACGCTATATCCTATACAGCACATTACACCTCTTAATATTCGTGTGCTTCTTGCGAAAACCTACTTAGTGCCCAAGTTGTTGTATGGCTGCGAAATTTTTGCTTATTGCGATTCGGCTAGTAAAGCTAGATTAACAGTAGTGTATAACGCGATTATTAGATATGTCTACGGCATACGAAGATATGATAGTACTTCTCGGTATTCGAAATTGTTATATGGTGTTGAGTTAATGGACTTACTAAAAATCAAGGCATTAATCTTACTACACAAGGTTATCTACACGCAGGAACCGTCTTATCTATTTAATCGGATTCAATTTGCAAGATCAAATAGAGGAAAACAAATCATTCAGTTAAGATATCGAACTTACAATACGGCTGTGGAATTCGTTACCTAACTCATTACAAATCAATGGCAACGCTTTGCAGTTTAAAAAAATTTTATTTTCTAAATTCTAATGTAAAATTATTACATATTTACATGCATATATTTTCGTTCTTGTTTTTACATATTATTATTTCGATACTATTTGCTTTTACTACTTTAATTACTTGTCTTATATATATTTCATTCTTTGTAATAATATATTATATAATCACATACTGTAATTTAAAAGATTAATTTCTTGTTGTATGTGATATGCTACAGAATAAATAAATAAGTAAATAAATAAATAAATAAATAAATAAATAATAACGACTATAAAAGTAACTCAAAGAACTCAAAAATATATTCATGAAAATATTTTTAATTTTTTTTTGAGTGTATTCGCTTTCATATTAAAGGCTGTTATAATTTCATTCCACCATTTCATAAATATTATTGCAGGAAATACTCACGTAAAATTATTACTCTGATGTTTTTTCTGCGCTTTTCTCAATACAATAATTTTCCATATTAGTTACAAATTTTCAGTATTGCCAGAGTGTAATTGAGAAGCACTTTGTGTAGTTCTAGGCTTGAATGAGTGGGAATGGTATATCGATATATTCAGGAATATGTTTTGTTTTATACGTTCTTTTGCCATATAAAGTGATCAGGACAGCAATATTAACCAATTAAATCATGTACAGTTTATGGTCGGAGCGTTATTTCAAAGTCTCAATGATAATTTTGCTATGGTGTTACCGATATTAAGAGCCAATATATACTGGCTTTCGTGGGCCCAATTGTATATAGCATATTGCGGTCTCTTAAACTGTATCTATTGTAGTCGAACCAACTGCTACCAGTATTTTGTGCATGTTGAAGAGATAAGAATCTTATTTTTCCGGTCTCCCTTTTCGGTTATACAAACTGCCACAGAGTACTCGCGGATCGCAGAGTCTCATGCATTTTAACTTTACTTAAGGTAGTCGAAGATTACATTCTATGTAGGGGTTTGTAAGCTCACTATCTCCTAAGCGCTAGGTTCTAAGACTACACTCAATACTACTATAAATTAAGTTCATGAGCTTACTGTCAGATCCATGGTGTCCTTAGAAACCTACAGGATATAGCTCTAAACGGTACTTAAGTCTCTTCAGCGTAATTAGAACCACTAGAAGACCAATACTTTTTTAAATGTAAAATGCGGAATATGAAATCCTAAGAACGGTTTTAATATTGTAACAAAAATATGGTATTTCCAACAAATGGCAGCTCTGACAAGCCTGAAGTGATGACACTTGAAAAATCCTTCGCAACATTTTTTTTCATTTCTTTCATTTTTTTTTTTTGTAATTTTTTGTAATTTTTTGTAATTTCATAAAAATTAAGTTGGATAAACTTTGTCAGATTTGACTGACAATCCCCAAAGAAGTAAAGTACAACATGAGCATGTAAAATAAGGAAATACTTCGTATGAGTTCTTGTTTTCCTTGTTAACTTATACAGAGAGGGTGCCCTAATGCGATATTTAAAATATTTACTTATAAGGCACTTGAATACTTTCCTGTTTTTATCTTTTTATTCACTTCTTTTTTTGGAGAATTTTTTTGCATGATATTTAATTTGAATTAAAAAATTACAAAAAATAAAAGAAGAAAAAAATGAAAAATAAATCATTTTTGCTTACCTGTTTCCGAAAGTCACAAAGATTGTCTTTCACTTTGGAAATTTGACATTCTGTTTTGTAAGGAAGTTTTAAAAGTTTTAATTGTTTAAGAATTTAACAATTTTTAAATAAATAAAATTCAATTGTTACAGACACTCTTGTTGGAAGGGATTAAGTCTGAACCGAATAACAATATTAAAAATTTTTTTTTTTAAATATATTAAACTTTTTCTTTATTTTTCTATTCTTTTTATTTCAATTTATTTGCAATTATTTTCTTTTGTGCCTTGGAAAAGAGACAAAAGTATTTTAAATTCATATATAAAATCATAAATACATACATATGGTCATTGCAACCCTTCAGTTATTATTACGATTTGGTTTCTTACCCAACTTATGTTGTGTGTGTTAATTCCATTCATGAGTAGCGGGACCTACAACGACAATTTTTTGGGATAGGTTTTCATGGCAATTTTATTTACTCTCAGAGTTGATGAGAGGAGGTCGCCGCAGAAATATTTTTCATATTTCAATTTGTTGGAGATGTCTGACCTGGGGTTTGAACCGTAGCCTCACGTCTAATAAGCCAACAGACTACATACTAGACTACGGCGATTAGAAAATCAATATTTTGTATTCACTTGTCTTCAAAATTTTATTATATGTACTGAGTTATTGAAAAGTAAATGACTTAAAAATTGCATATCCATACGAATTTAACTGGAAAACATTCATTTACAAACAATATACTCTATTCATTTATTGATTTTGCTAAGGTTTAATGCTTCCGTAATTTTGATTTTGAGTTCTTACAACTCAAACGCTTGATTTAAGCAATCAAGTGAGAGCGAACAGAATTGATCATCAATTGATCATCAAGTATTCGATCATGTCAACGCCATACACATCTTCGAGCTGCTAAAATTGACTACATTTGAGTAAAATGTTTAAATGCATCCACTGTATAACCCAGTCGCCGTAGTCTAGTAGGTAGTGTGTTGTCTTATTAGACGTGAGGCTACGTTCCAAACCCCAGCTCAGATATCAAAACGAAATATGAACAACTATTTCTTCGGCGGCTTCCACTCGGCAGATTTCTTGCAACAATTCTGAGAGTAAATAAAATTGCCACATGAAAATTTTCTCAAAAATCTATCGTTTGGAGTCGACCTTAAACTGTAGGTCCTGCCACTCAAAATTAACACACACAACATAAATGGTGTGAGGAGCAAGGTCGTAATCCTAGCTGAAGGGTTGTAATCACCAATTATGTATGTGTATGACCTGGCTCTCTTTTGATGGTCACTAATTGACCTATCAGCCTGATTTTTTTTAAATCACCTAACGCAGCTTTCAAATTGTGACACGGTCCATAATTTTATTTTATTTCTTATAACTCGTGTTCTGGATCAACATTTTCTCATTTGTTTTGCCATCGCTGTTCAAGACACATAACAAAGTATTGTTGAAAATCATTTTTCTTGCATTAACATTGCGTGCTTCAGAACGATTTTGACATTTAATTGCACGATAGGTTTTAAAAACAACGCTTGTGGGATACTTTTCTGAACAGACTGTTCTCGATATATTGTTGAAGAGTCCTGATTTGTGCTTATAAAACGTATTAGTTTTTTGGAAGCTCCTACATTGCTTGTATCGTTTTAAGTACTTTTGGCAGCCCTAACTTCTTTGAAATCATTGAACCTGAATATATCGAATTTTCAATAACTTTGTGCCCAGTATTTATTCTTTTATGGGCCTTACAGTGCTCGCCTAGCACTAAAATACATATACTGCGAGTGATGAAATGTTTTTACAGAATATATCACATTACAAATACTCGTATGCTTCGTTAGTGTGATCAGTTTGTTATGTGAACATGGCTGTTATAATAACTGATAGGTTTTTAATTAAAATTGATTTGCAAAAAATCTTTTTTTTTAAAAGAAACCGCAGATATTAGTTGATATGTGACATCGCAAAGGCAATTAAATTTAATTAGTTCTCATTCTTAATTTTTTCACTTAAATTTAATTACAAGTGAAGTTTTTAATAAGAAAATTTTATTCTTTCCACAAATAAAATTTCTCTTTATAAGTAGGAATTTGTCATAAAAAAATATTCATCTGTATGTTTCATTTCATTCATTATTTTTAGTAGGAAATGTAGAACACATTTGTGCACAGGGTTTGGAATTTTATTAAGAAAACGTAAAATAACCAATCTCCCCCTCATATTTCTTCAGCTCAACAGTATTAAAATGTGGAGTTAATTTCTTTCTTCCGTAAATTTAAAAGGGTTTTTATGTTGAGTACGTGAACAGAATATTAATACTAATTTTTGGTAAATATTCTACGTTTTAATTTAAAAATTTTTCCTATCTTTTCGAGATAAATACGTAGAATATTTTGCAAGAGAAAATTTTCCAAATGTGCTAAAAAAAAGAATGAGACACATGGGATAATGTTATCAAGTACAGTGGTGAGCAAATTGAGTTTAATATACTAAGTGCAGATAAATTTTGTTATCAATTTAATGATAGTGGAACTAAAACACGGTCAACTAAATACATTCTGTTTTATAGTTTCTTTGGTCCAAGTATCAAGTATTAATTTCAATGCAGTATCTAAATCAAATTCTCATTAAATTAATTTCGAATATATTTTCCACTCTAACCTTGCATAGTTCTAAAAATCATGTATATTAGTTAGTAGGGGGTCAATAGTGTTCTCCCAACCATCTCATCATACAGTCCACAAACTTTTGATAGAGTTGTTAACGAAACTTTGTGCTTTTGCTTAACCTTAACTATTTAGCTAAGGCAATCTTTACAAAAAGGTTCTAATGCCCAATATCAAAATTGGTTGCCACAGTCGTTTGTTTTTCGCATACTTCGGATGGTATTTCGACGACAGTTTGCCGGATGTCAGTTTTCAACATCGTTAAGGGATTATTCAAGTAGAAATGCTCGTTTTCGTAGCCAAACAAACCAGTTAAAGGTAGCAAATCGGATAATCAATTGGCCAATTGGCATCACCAAAACATGAAATAACCTTTTCTGAAAATTTTTCCTGCAATAAAGCCAAAAACGGTCAAATATGTTGCGCGTGGGACGGTTTTGTTATCATAGAATTATCTGCAACAATTTCTCTAACAGAAATGATGTTTCACGGATAGTACCCGGATGATGGCTACGTTTAAATGGCCACTCCTGTAATAAATTTTTATTATTTAAAGAAGAGGGAGATATTTAACAGCTGGCAACATTGCTAGACCGGCGATTTTAGAAACTCTAAATTTCTTTTTTTCCATGTGTGTATGAAAGTATATGTATGTGAATGGTTGATCCTGTAATCATTAAATTGACCATTTAATGAATTTATTTGCAATAATTGTTAAAACATTCGTGAAATTATTCGACTTTTTTACATTTTAATTAAGAGTATACTGAACATACGTTAACTTTTTTTCTCCACTGTATGTATGCAGCACCTGACTATACTTTAAAGTAGAATTAAACTAAACTAAACTAAACTAAACTGACATTGACTAAATAATCTGTATGTTAATTGTGACCTGTAGCTGAGCATTTTTATATGTATTCTGACTTTTTTATTCTTTAAAGATAGTATAACTGGAGAGCACAATAGGCAATACGAAATACTAACAAGGAAAAAAGGGATCAAAGACAAGTTTATATTCCTAATTAGTTCTATCGGCCACATTTTTCTTTTTTTGCTCTCAACTGAAAGACTGCTGAGAAAAAATGTTACCAAAGGATATACATAAGAATGGTGAAAATGTTAATCAAGCTAATTAAAAATTTACTTTATCTCTCTCACTCTCTATCTGTTTTTTTTCTTCATTTGTTATTCTTTGTTTTTCAAAAGATTTCATTTTTTTCTTCTTCGTTATCTTGTGGCCAGTGACACCAAAAAGATGTTGCCATTAGACCCTCGTTAAACGGCAAAATATTAAGTTCGTAATTAATTTAAAACACTTTCTTTTAAGTTTCACATTTTTCGTTTTCTTATTTAAATAAAACAGAGATAACAAATACAAAATACAAAAAAGAGGAAAAAAGAACAGAAAAAAAACAAAACCGAAAATTATGAAAATTATGGAAAAAAAAGTTGTCGTTTTAATTAAAATATTAAAAATTTTTTTATTTAAAATTTCTAACGGTTGTGGTATAGAACATAATGCAATAACTGGAATGAACAAAAAAGTTAAAAAAATTTTAAAATTTCATATTAAAGTTATTATTATTAAGCGAGCAAATAATGAAAAACTAAAATTTTTGTCGTTAATAACAACAAATGAATTCTTTTTTTCCAAAGCACAGATCAGCAATGAATCGTTTTTTCGCTACTCTTAAGCACTCATGAATTTTTGAAGATAAGTGAGTCAACAATATTGAAATTTAATTTTAAATTTAGAAGCATAGGTTAGTGCTTTCGATTCTACTCATCTTTTTGAATAATCATTCTTGATCTCTGATACATACATAATTGGTCATTACAATGTTTCAGTCAGGATTACGACCTAGCTTCTCACACCACTTATGTTTGTGTGTGTTGATTTTATACATGAATGGCGGGACCAACAATTTAATTCGACTCCAAACGACAGATTTTTCGGGAAACTTTTCATGGCAGTTTTATTTACTCTCAGAGTTTTTGCCAGAAATCTGCTGAGAGGAAGTCTCCGAAGAAATATTTTTTCATTTTTCGTTTTTTTTGGAGTAGTCTGACCTGGGGTTTGAACCGTGGCGTCACGTCTAATGATCCAACAAAGTTCCTAGTAGACTACGACGACTACATGCGGAGATAACGAGAACAATTCAATTGGATGTAGAAATGGCAAAAATCGAATACCGGTTTTATCTGCGACTAAATATTTCCAGTCTTCAAACTTGATAACATGGCTTGACGAAAAGATATTTGACTTATACAAACAAGCGGCTAGTCTAACTTTTTTGAAAGAGATGGGAAAAATAGGAGAAACATTGGAAAGAGTTTATGGAGCGCCAAGGTTCAAAATTACGTGCAAAAACTCACATAACTAAGTTGGAAAACGGAAGCAAAAATGAAATCTTCAGTGATTGTGTTCTTTAGAGCGTTTCTTTCTTATTTAAGGGCAGTTAGGATTATTGATTAGCATAGAAGTACTTGAAAATGAATTGTTCACGTAGTATTATGTTTAATTTTCAATTACTATTAAACAAAAAACCTCTCATATCTCATTGATTGATTTCTTTAAAAAATTGCTAATATAACCTCACAATTACTATGGTTTGGAAAAAATCACTCCCTGTCTTGTTAGAATTTTCGTTAAGTAATCGTTTAAGCGTTTAATAAAAAATAAGTTGTTATAAATCTCAAAGAACGTGTAGGAGGTACAAAACGATAACAAAAAAAGAAAACATTTCTAATGAATTCTTTTGAAATACGAAAAAAATGTGAATCTTTTTGCTGTTGTTGTTTTGGTCAAATAATATTTAATGACTATTTATGGTCCAATCAAGTGTTACAAACATCACAAATACAAAAAAGAAAAGAAAAAAACAAAAGAAATCAAAAGCGAGATTTTTTTTTTGGTTTAAACACCTTCTTAAAGTCTGATGATAAATTTGATGACTTTCTGTTAAACTGTTCAAAACTTTTATTCAGTGTTTGTCGTTAGCTTTTCTAGGTTGCTTTAAACTGTCACATAGTGAATGTTTTGTGTTTCTGCCATCTTATTGCAGACGTTTTTCAGGTACTGGTTGATGATAGCAAACTGGGCTGTTGGCATCAGGTTAGTTTAAGAAAGATGAGTCTGTGCGCTTACAGTAGAGATGAGTTCCGTAATGCTTCAGTAATTTGATTTTATTTACTATGGAAACTATACACTATTGTGTGCTTACTAACAGTATTAAATCAAACGAATATATTTATTGGCCAAAAGCGCACATTTTTTTTAAATCTCATTACATCTGCCCAAAAAGTTGGCATAATATTCGCCTGTGATGGTTTAACCTTTTTGAAGGTAGTTAATGTTGATTATGAAAACATGCATCGAAGAATATCGTCGTCATGAATATATTGGCTGACAAATCTAACTTGATCTTTCTTGATGTCGATAGTGGTGTTTCCCATTAACGAAACGGATATTGCTATGAATAATGCCAAGCACTCCAAATAATATGTCTTCCTAATGCGGTACATTGTACTTTCTCATATTCAACAGGACATTCAAAATTGATATCATTCAGCCCTGAGAAATGCTCATGGTTTTAATAATCTTTCGTGGATATTGTGACATGGAGATAAGAGCTGGTGCATCCTTATTTTCGAATGATTTGAATTGAATGCTAGCAGTTCCCCATAACCGTATGCCATAAAATTTAACAAAAAATCTAAAATTTGTTTGAAACTATCAATCACTATCGCTTGAGTTTATTACGATTGCATTATAATATTGTTACGAAAATGACAAATCAAGATACTGGTGTTTTGTTTTTATATCGCTTAACAATAAAATTATAAACAAAACCTACAAAAACAAAACAATGCAGTAAACAAACCAGTTTACAAATTATCGTACTGCTTAATATATCAACAAACACTAGCATAAAAAATGGTAAACAAGTAAGCAAAAATACACAAACAACACTACAAGAATAAATGTAAATAACGATGTTTACATTTATAGAGATTTCGAGTAGGCGAAGTCATGAACATTCGTCTTCAAGAACATTCATCAGATTGTTTACTCTGCCATATAAAAGGCAAGGCAAAGCAGGCGACTGAGTCAGTAAAAGTTCAGTTAGTCTTGTGTGAATACGCGCTGTGTTTGAAGAGAGTAAGCGTGGTTTGAAGATCTCCGTTACAAAGATCTGTCGAATAATTGTTTAGTATTTGTTATTGTTTATGCAAAGAGAGGAATAACAAAGGAAAGCAATTGTTGTTGCTTACCTCAAGTTGTGAACAGTGGCACACAGAATTGTGCGAATAATTAAGAATTTTAATTAAAACAAGACACAAATTTATTTTTATTTTATTAATGCGATGTAGAGCATTAAATGGTCTGACTTGACCGACTTTAATCTTTGTTGTTGACGATGCCGTTATATTCTCTTATTTAGTAAAAAAAAGTATTTTCTTTATGTGTATATGTTCATATGTAACTTTGTGTGCGTTTTGAAAAATTGTACTCAATGCGTATATGTGTCGCATGAAAAATTATGACAACTTGTGTTGTTTCCATTCTTTCTAACACCAACTACATAAAATAAACACAAATAAACAACAACAAAACGTAAACAACAGTAGCGAAAGTAAAAAAGAAAGCAAGAAAAAGTTTTTTTCCTTTTTGGTTTAGTTTTTGTTTTTACATTTTCTTTGATAACGACTTTCTATGTTTGTGTGAGTGTAAGAGAGTCATACTTTTGTTTTTTGCAAACAACAATATTTTTTGACAAGCACGGGTATTAAGCCTAAAGTACACTTTAAAATACAATATACCGACATATACATACACACGCATACACAGCCATTTCTTTTTTTATTTTTGATTATTTTTTAGAATCTATACATTTTGTTGTTTTTTCTTTTATTCCTTTTTCCCTTCATGCCATTGTGTTGTGTTGTTAAAAAAACGACTTTATAAATAGAGTTTACAGGACACATACGTACGCATACATTCAAACAATCAAGAATATGGAATGTATGCCAGTAGACAGTATAACCAAAAGGTATGAGTAGTGAGTGAGTGTTTTATCAAGTCAGAGATGGTGTTGGTAAAACTTATTTCTTGTTGTTGGTTTTTCCTTTGCGCTTTTTTGTTTCTACTTTCTTAATGAAATGAAATCTTTTAATGGTTCCAAGTACTAAGTTCTGTTGTTGGGTTTCTTTCTTTCTTGAAACATTACGGCAGTATTTTGATTATTTTTATGGCCTTATAGAAAATCAATAACAATTTCTTTTTCTTTATTTTACAATTTCTATATAATTTACAGAGTTTTTATTTTTTTTTTCTTTTCTTTGCTTAAATACATAGAATATAATACTTATCCCCGAGGTAATCTGTGTTTGAAATTTTTATGATATTTAGCCGTTAGTTTTAAACTTTTAAAAATTTATTTTACCGAATAAAGTAGCAATGAACAATAGGAAATAGAGGCCAAAGTTTTCTTTGAAATATTTTACAGCAAAAAAAGTTGAAAAACTAAATATTTGTAGTGTGAGGAAAAGAGGCTCTTTTAAGAAATTGCTAATTGTTTCCATTATTTATAAAATTAATAGGCATTTGCTAAATATAGCAAATATTTTGCGTAATTGGCAGATGAATAAGAGCCTGTACATAATATCTTTGTGTAATATTCAACAATTCATTGTCTGGCTGGCTCTTGCTTGCTTCAGAGGGGATAACATCAGTAATGAACATCATGGGACTCAACCACAAAGAGCGTTTGGATACAGGCAAGTTGGCCTGCTCTCATTCTAGGTCCTATTATAGTAGACCATTCCCCTGTTTAACCAGAAAATTTGATTAAATTTCCTTAGGGCAATGAAAAGTAACAGATATACATATATTGTATGTATATTGTTCATAGAATATACATACATACATATAATTGGGCATTACAACCCTTCAGTCAGGATTACGACCTAGTTTCTCACACCACTTACATATGTTGTCTGCGTTAATTGTATCCATGAGTGGAGGGACCTACAGTCTAAAGTCGACTCCAAACGACAGATTTTTTGAGAAACTTTTGATGGCAATTTTATTTGCTTTCAGAGTTTTTGTCAGAAATCACTTGAAAGGAAGTCGCCGAAGAAATATTTTTTTTCATATTTTCGTTCTAATGCCTGACCTGGGGGTTTGAACCGAGACCTTATGTCTAACAAGCCAACACACTACCTAATAGACTACGGCGACTTCTTCTTCTCATAGAATATAACGAGTTGTAGCCTAGAGTGCTTGGTAAGTATCCCAACCAGGGTGCGCAAGTTACGTCTGAAAATTTTTAACCACAGCGGGTGATCTCTGGTCTTTACAGGCCAGGCATATTTGCTGCATTATACTACAAAAGGAATTGCTGTACTATCGTCCGCAATATAAGATATTTCGCAGTTTTAAGTCAAGAGAAAGGAAAGAAATGTCAAAAAAGTGAAAGTTTAGGATGCAGAACGCTTTAGGTCTAGAACTCCGGGATTATCCAGAATTTCGAAAGATTATTTTGTAAAATTTATTTTGTTATTTTGTAACGAATTCACAATCCGAGTGGCATGTACCCAAATAAATTTTAATTGAAATAGTTAACTGATCGAAGCGACTCATAATCATGCTCATCTAAACCGATATTTTTAAACTGTCTTCTTGCTCCACTAAAAATAAATATAAGCAAGCCCCTCACAATTATTAGTAAATTTAACATATTCCACTTTAATGGTTTTCTAAAAAAGGAACTTGTTTTTATGATAAGAAAAATTTACTTTTTTGGAATTTCCTTTAGGGATAAAAGAAATTGAATACGAATCTTTATCTTTATCAAACAATTACGTTTTTCCATCTCTGTTATTAATCAAGTTGTCATTAATTTCCAATAAGAAAACTTTTCTAATTTTAAGCATTTTTTTGCCTTTTAAAAAGAAATATCATTGTAAATTAAAAAATTGTTTGTAATTTTTGTCTCCTTCAAATAATATTTCAAATCTCCCTTTTTTCGTCTGATAATTTTTATATTAAATTTAAGATTAATGTTGGCATTATAAACTGATAAAAACAAAAAAAAAAAAATGTATTGATTCAAGAGCAGCTACAATTACAAAAGATTTCAATGTAAAGATTTTTTTCTTTTTTTCTTTTTAAAAAATACACAATAAGACGCATCATCGTTTTTTTTTTGTTCTTCAACAATATTTTTTCTTTTAATGATATCGTCGTTAAGACCAATTTTTATTTAAACAAATGGACAAATTAAAAAGTTTCATTTCTTTTTCATTGTCTATTGAATATAAGCATTTTTGCCTTCTTTTTTATACACTAAGCGGATTAATAAATAAGTTTTGTACAAGAGAAATAACTTTTATACCCATAGTCGTAATCATTAAAAATGTTAGTTCACCAATAAATACGGTGGAAAGTTTTTGTTCTTTTAACGTTAACTAAAATACTAGGAATAGGGCCGTAATATAGGTTAGAGTGTGAATCCGAAACAGTAAAAACAATATCTCTACTCTCACTACATCTTACACTACATTGTATCGAAAAAATTTATGAATTAAAAACTTTCTGGAGAATTCCGGTTAACGTCTATTTACACTAGAAGTCGCCGTGGTCTAGTAGGTAGTATGTTGGCTTCTTAAACGTGAGGCCTCATTTCAAACCCCAGGTCAGACATCTCCAACTGAATGAAATACGAAAAAATATTTCATCAGCGACTTCCTCTCAGCAGATTTCTGTCGTTTGGAGTCGACTTTAAACTGTAGGTCAACATAAGTGGTGTGAGAAACTAGATCCATAATCCTGGCTAAAGGGTTGTATGCACCAGAGATCAGCAACGAATCGTTTTTTCGCTATTCATAAGCACTCATGTAATTTTGAATATAAGTGAGTCAGCGCTATTGAAATTTAACTATGTTCTCTGATTCATTCATACTCACTACAACGTTGATTTATAAATACAGGTCATTTAGATTCATAAGCTTTAGAAAAATACTTATAATACTTATAAATGATTCGAGTGACTCGATCCTTGTTTAATTTGAGTTATGGAGAGTCGAAATCAACAACATCTACGTGTTGTTAAGTGTGAACATGATGAGTACTTCAATGAGTAGAGCTTCCATGATATTAAAATAAGTATGAAGGCGTATAAATATCAGAAATTATGAGTACGATTCGATTCTACTCATCTTTCTGAATACTCATTGCTGATCTCTGGTATGTATGTATATTTACTCTAAGAAATTAAAATTAATTGCCAGAAATCTTCTGAGATTAAGTCGCCAGAGAAATGTTTTTTATATTTCCTTTTTTCGAGATGCCTGAACTGGGGTTTGAACTGTGGCCTCACTTTTATTAAGTCTACACATTACCTACTAGAATACGGCGACTACATCTTTATAAATTCATTCAATCTAATTTCTTTTTGAAACTGAAATACAAATTCCTTACTTAATTGGCCATTACAGCCTTTAAGTCAGGACTACGACCTAGCATCTCATACTAGCCATGTTATGTGTACTAATTTTATCAATGACAGGCGAGACCTACAGTTTAACGTTGACTTCGAAAGGCAGGTTTATGAAAAATTAAAGCAGCTCCCTTCCATAAATTTTGTTTTTAAACAAAAATTTTAAATTAAATTGACACAATAACCAATACAGTTGCTTGTTGAAAGAGCTTCTTTCTTAAATTGTTTTTTTGTTGTGTAAAAAAGGGTTGCAAAAATCAAGGAAAGAAAGAAAAAAAATTAAAATATTCCTGCTTAGTTTGCATTTTTAAGGAAAAGGGGTCAAAGAATTTTCAATTGTCCTTTATCTGTCCATTTGTTTTGCTGCAAAATTTTAATTCTTTAAAGCTTCACAGGTATAATACTTTTTCTGTTCAAAATGCTCATTTTGTTTTGTTTTCTCTCTCGGCCTTTTCTCTTTGGGTTTTTATCTCCATTGCAAGCAAGTAGGCTTAATGTTCTAATTTTTAAATATTTTTTTTGTGTTTTTCTGTAAAATAAAAGCATTTCAAATGAAAATAAAAATCTTTTTCCACTTTTTCCATTAACTTGAAATGAATGGTTGAAGTTGGTTGCTTGCCTGGCTGGCTGGTTGGCTGACTGGGTGGCTAGTTGGATGGTTTTGCTTGGAAAGTAATTTTTATTGTCCCTTTGTTGAGTTGAGTTTATATGTAGTTTTGTAGGTTTTTTTTTGTTCATATCATTTTGTTTTTGTTTCTTTCAGCTGTTGTTGTCTTTGTTGGCTGTGATTCAGTTTGCATTTTGTGATAGTTACTGTGATTGTGTCCTGGTGTCCTGTGCTGTTTGAATTCCTTGGAGTTCTAACAAAGATTTTATTTTACTCGTGAATTCAGTTCATTTCTATGTGTTGTGTTCATATACTCGTGTATTCAGTTGGCTAAGGGACTGCCGCTGACTGCTGTTTCTAAAGGAAAATGTAAAATTCTATATCAGGGGGTTATGGTATCGGTTTGGTCCTTTAATATAACACAACATTTAAAATTTATGAAAAAATCTTTTAAATTGTTGTAGTCGTATCGAAATTATTTCACATTTTTTTTAATTTAATTTTATGATGATGAAACTGTTTGTTTAGAGTACAAAAACTAATAAAGTTTTGGAACGTTTTCTTGCTTTAATTTAATTTATTAGATATGCTTGGTTTAGACAAAGTATTTGAAAATGTTATCAGATAACTAAACCTCGGACTATATTTATTCGAAACAAATGCTAGTAACACTGGGTAGTTTAGAGACAGTGTTGAAAATTCAGTACTTTAGTACTTTTTTCAGTACTTTTCCATTTCAAAAATATCACAGTACCCCCGATATACTTTCAGTACTTTTTATTATTACATATATTTTTTGGTGTGCGCTTTTCAACTACTTAATGGGTTAGCAACATGGTCAACATACAACGTACGTTCATTTTTAGAACACGAAAAGCTATGAGAACGCTTGCCGAACCATAATGTGTTCGGTAAATATTAAATTTGCTCTACATATGCTAAAATTAAAGTACATTCCGTCGACATTTGATTAAACGGGGCTTTTACGTCTCGAATCAACTGTTTTTGTTAGTTTTTCTATTCCATTTCGTACGTGTATTAAGTATAAACAAATATTTTTTACAAAAGTACCATTTGATACAAATAAGTACTCTTTCGGTTTTATTTCAGTACCATTGCAACATATCAATTTTGCAACACTGGTTAGTGAGTGATAAACAAGTTTCTATCGACGTAGTTTGGTTATATTCGGCTATTTGGGAAATTAACCACAGCGAAATCGTAACGTCTGAGAGAAGTTGATGCATTCTAAACAAAGCTTTATTAAGCTAAGTGGGTTCAGTTGTATAGCTTGTTAGTCTGTTATAGATTATTCCCGACTGATTAAACTGGAGTCCAATGGCATTTGATCACTTCGTTTGCCACTGTATTACCTTGTAGAATTACCGAGTGGTTGTTATACGACAAAACTGAGAAATTGTTTACTGATCCGGGAGACCTATTTAGGAACTTCGATTTAACGAAATGTTTTTGAGTTTGAGTGATGTGGGAGACATCTCATGACGTAGTTATGTCCTCGTATATGTTGGTGTAGGAAAAGAGTTTTTCGTTTTGAAAATACAATTCAAAACAGATCGATCTCATTTTTTAATTCAAACTTTGTTCCTTAACTGGGTCTGTATTTTTCCTTTAGAAGAGTTTGTCTAGAGTTTGAATTGAATGATATATGTAAGTGCACCATAAAATTCGGATTAAACCCAAAGAATTTTTGTGCATTTTTTACTTTCACACTGTGCTATTGTTAAGAGAACAACAGTTAGTCCCTGTTAAAGAAAATAGAAAAACTACAGGAACTCCTAAAGCTGCAATGGAAAGCTAAAACAACAGAAATAAATGTGAGAAAAATAAAAACGTTTAAATCCTTTTTTTTTACATTTTTATATGAAAATTTTTATTTTATTGTTTTTGTCTTTCTATAACTGCCTATTTCTTTATTTCTCCTTCTGTCTTCATTTAAATAAATTTTTATACCCTACATCACCACACCATATGATGATTGATTACTTGTGGTTGAGACGCAGTAAACCCTAGCGAATGGTTGCCGAGTTAAAATTGGCATTTTTGCTGTGGCTTTCCATGGAGACAAGTTCTATGAAAGGCTTTCAAATTTATGATTTTTAGTGACTTTAGCAAGTGGCCTTTAGTAAAAAGCCAATATCGAAAACATTGTGTTCGATAGTGGCTGTTTTCAATTTAATTTTTTTTTCAATAAGATCTCTAACTACGTTGTCAGTAGCAGATTTTTAAAGCATTGCTAGGTTAACAATATCAGTTCAGTTGCAGTCATTTCGTAACTGTTTTCTTTCCACTTGTCTTTTAATATCAATAGTAGTATTCCCTACAGAAAGCGAACAGAAATACAGAAAGTAATTCATACTTCTCGTTTCTTGTAATGTGTTCAGTATCTGATGATTTCTTAGCTTTACGCTGGTAGTTGTCGATCCTGGTTATGGCTTTGAATGATCTTATGTGAGGGGTACTTATGATTTTTAATAGCTTCTTTTAAAGCCACATATCAAAGGCTTCAAGACTGTTCGAGAGTGCTGCGTTAATTGTCCATATTTTCTTTTGTTAGCTAAAGGAGAAGTGAGTAAACACTTCACCCAAAATCGTGAATTTCATTATTTTAGAAGACTTCCAGTATTTAATTAGTCAACATCCGAGACTTTTAAATTGCGAGGCATGTTCTATCATTCTAGGTATCCCTGGATAGTAAAGAAGGCTTTCTTGTTGTTATTGTACAAGCTCTGCTGTTGTCACAATCCTTGGCCAATGAGTTATCGGTTTGTTCCGGACCGTAGTCCACAATTGTTTGTGTGTTTGTATGTGTGCCATTTAGTTTTTTCTTCTGGTATATCCGTTAAAGCTTTATCGAGTCAGTAGGCCTACATCCTAGTCTCAAAACTCTGCATATAATTTTCTTACCGTTTATAGAATTGATGCACGTACTGGGGCTATTTAATTTCAATGCAGAATCAATGTACAATGAAAATAATAGTATTTGGAAGAGTTGTACTGTATCAAATAGTAGTAGTTCGTAGTGAAAATAGTTGAATAATTTCGGAAACAGTTTAAAGATGACATCAGAAGCGGATAAAGTCGATTTTAAAATGTTTGTGTAGTAAACTTAGAGAGTTTTATTCAAGGTAGTGAGTGTCCTCGATAACAATTTGGTATATTCAGAGTCTTTGAAAAATAGCAACAAATTAATCAGTGTATGGATCTAATAAGGTCGGTACTGATCTATTGTAGCCTGACTGCCTTTTTAATATTTATATTTGTATTCATCATTTGCATAAAGTTACAGTTATAGTCACCATGTTTTTTCTTTTCATTTTGTTTGTAATTTTAAATGTTTTTTGTGTTGTTTTTGTTTATTCATTTGTTTCTTATGCTTTCTTTTTGTTTAAGTAGACAAATAGAATGCCAAGTTTTGTTTTTATTGTTGGTTTTGCTTTTCGCTTTTTGTCTTTGTTCTTTTTATCTTGCTTTCCTTCTTTCTTTTTTTGTGTAACAAAAAAACATTTCACTTTATTCAAGTCATTTTCATTTTGTTTATCTTGCTATTTCCTTGCTGTTGATTTCTGATGTTGTTCTTGTTGTTGTTGTTATTTTAAATGTTTCTTTCCCTTAAGATGTCCAGTTTATAATTTTTTGTCTGTCTTTCTCTTTTTTTCTTACATTATTATAATATTGTTATTGTTGTTGTTAAGCCTATATTTGTGTGTAAGTGTATGTATGATTGTATGAGTGTGTATTTGTACAAAATATAAGTATTTCATGCTCAATTCCTGCTGTTCTGTTCTTATGTTTTGCTCTAATTGTTTCTCTTTTAATTGACAAGTTTTTGTTTCATGAGTATTTTAAGCAGTTTTTCATTCGTTCTTCACTTGCTACACTTCCTTCTTACTCCCGCTCTCTCTTTCTAACACTCTGTCCTTCTCACTTGTATCTGTTTTTTATTTATTATGTAAATAATATTTTGTAAATAGTTGTTGTTGTTGTTCCTTTAATGTTTTTTTTGCTAATTATGTTGAGAATTTTCGTTTGCCTCCTATCTTTTGTAAAATCCTAACTATTGTTGAGTTGATGTGGTCTCTTCAACTACCTGGCGTAAAAGCAGGTGGAGGTGTTTCTAATCTCTTACTTCTTTTGATCTTTAAAAATGTTTAGGAAGTGTGTATGTATGGTATGTACGTATTAAACTATGAAAGGGATTATCTTGTTCTTATTTAAAAATATTTGTTTTCTCTTTTGAACATTCTTTGCTAAAGAAATTTTTGCAAGAATTCAGTGAAATTAAATTATTTTGTTGCAAGTGACAGCTACAAAAAGAGGAAAATAGAGTGAAAAATTAAACAATATGTATTGAGGCACGAGGCAAAAAGTTGCTGCTGACTAAAACCAATTATGTGGTTATAGATTCATACTCTAAGTGCCATTATTACAACTTGGCTTTAAAGTTGGGTTTACATAGCTAAAGAGAACTTTAAAGTTACCTTTAACTTCTTTTCGTTATTACAACCTACAGATAAAATAAAGTTAACTTTTTCAAAAATATGGCAGTTTCGGAGCAATGTCGATAACACTGCTCAATTAAACAAGAATTTTTAAATGCAGTGGCAACGACGGGCTTCTTTTTTGTGGTATTTGCTCATTTTGCTTATATTTGAAGTTGCCGCATTGAAAATACTATATAATATGGTAAGTTCAAACATAAAGTGAACTTTAAAAATTAAAGGTTGTATGATCCTCCCTTAAGCTTAACGCTCACTTTTATATTATTGTCCACTTATAATAATGAAAAACAATTTATCTGCCCGTTAGAATCCTCCCCTTAGTTAACGGCAAGTTGTAATAACGGCCCTAAGAATGATAGTTCTAACAGCTGTGTATTCACAGATCTTGTCGCATATTTTGAAATCTGTGCAACTAGAGTTTTCATTCAGTTATTAACGTATTTGTAGTAAAAGTCTTTGAAAAAAAGGAGAAACGTAACACACTATTATATTATCATCCAAATAGACATCTAATAGACTGATCTCCACAACTGAAAATACTTTATTATCTGAAGTGAAACGTAACACGTTAATTTGTTTTACAAGATTACCTCGATTATTAAAGCAATAAAAGCGAAGTAGTGTAGCTGGTTGAGGAGTGCTACAACACACAAAAATCCCTTTTTCCTATCGAAATTTTCATAGGAATTTATTTTTATTTAGCAGACAGATGCTATATCATTGAGATACATTTCATTTTTAATTTAATTTCATTAACAACTAAAACTATTACCCAGCTAATGCTCTACATAAACATTGTTTACCTGAAGCTTCAATTAATTTTATCCTTTACATTATTTACTGTCAAGTGTTTTCAATTAAAATTGTTTTTTTTATCGGCTTTTTCATTTACTTGCGTTTCAATCGCTACTTAAATTTCACTGAACCATCAACACAATTTTAGGCCACTTCAAAAGTTTTCAAAGTTAAATTTTTCGTGTTCATTAAGGAAGGAAAAACAGAAGATTACTGGTATTATTCGCAGAAGGCATTAAAATGAGAAACAAAATACAATTAACAGGTAAACAAGTGAAAATGACATCCGAAATAATTTTGTCTATCATCTACCACTGAAGTACTCAAGGCCAATAAATATTTGGCTCAATTAGAGTACATGGTTAAAATACAACAATACACTGTTTGTTTGCCTCCTGCAATAGTTATTATATATAAACGAAAAGATATGGTATGATAAACAAAAAAAGAAATTTTTATTTTCAAAACAAATACATTGAAAATGTAAATTTCAAGTTTCAAATTTTGATTGGCTTTCTCAAGCCGAATACTAAAGCAAATTATCGCACCAGAATTTCATTTTGAACATATAGCAGTAGTGTAGGATGCGGTTTCAAAAATCATTCAAGAGAAATGTAATAAATTCTTTTCCAATATCCCAATGTGACTTAAATTACAGAAATAATGATGATAAAACGAAATATTCTACTTGTTCTTACAGGACCAAAGAAATTTTGAAATTTAATATTGATTTATTAAATGCCACTGAATAGACACCATGTTTCTCCATAACCTTCTCTTTCCTTTGGCTCTTATATGTATACTTAAATAATTATAAGCTCTCCATGTTAATTACAAAATTACCTTTAACTCATCACAAGTACCAAGTCTATGTATTCATTTCAAACCATTTCCAAGTAAAGAGATCCTTAATTCAGGTTTTCATTTTATAACGAAAATAAATTTTCCCAGAAACATTGTCTGACACAATGACAAGAAATAAACGAGTCGAATACATTATTTAGTCAAGGGTTGTCATGAAATTATTTCATTTTCCCCTAACTTCCAAAAAGGACAAAGAAAACAATTGTTTTAATTGATTCCGATGAAATTCTTTAAAACAATTTCTTTAATTATTTGAGAAATATAACAATTATGCAAGTATACCCTTCATACTGGTGGATATTGTTAGGGAGGAATAATATTGATTTTGTTGTTGTTGGAAAGTTATTATTTTGCGTGAATTGAACTAAATCGTATGGCTTAAAAGGATTTTTTTTAATGTGATTAACTTAAAAGGAGTACTTGAGTTGGAAAAATAAATTTTGATGCTTTTATTAGAATATAATTTGAAGCACTATTCCTAGAGTGTTAAACAATATGACAAATTTGTTTTAAGGACAAATGTTAACAAATTATTCGCTGTTTTAATAATGAAGGCACGTTAATAATTATGTACACAAAATCGAAGATTTAAACTAGAAAACTAAGAAATAGTTTGAGATTTAAGGCAAAATATGGTTGGAACTATGAAGTAGACGTGGTCTAAAAGGTAGTGTGTTCGCTTCAAACCCCAGATCAGACATTAAAACGATTATATAAAAAAATATTTCTCCGGCGACTACCTCTCAGCTATCTACCTGATAGCAAATAGAATTGCCATGAAAAGTTTCTCAAAAATCTATCGTTCAGAATCGACTTTAAACTGTAGGTCCCACCACTCATGTATAAAATTAACACGCACAACAGCTGTAGTGTGAGAAGCTGTTTTATATCTCAAACACTTGGACCATTAATTTGGTTTTTCTTAGAATGAAAAATTATCTTTACTGTCAAAGTATTCGAATATAATTCATCTATCCAACCCAAAATACTTCTTATGATATATTTTTCTTTTTAATCTTTGATAATAAATTATCTTTTCCTCTTCTTCTTCTGTTGCTAAATTTAGGTTTTTTAGTTTAGGAGTCATTCATACGATCGCTCTTTAAGAGCCATTATTACAACTTTCCGTTAAAGTTGGGTTTAGTTAAAGGTGACTTTAAAGTTCACTTTAGCTAAAGTCACCTTTAACTTGTTTTCGTTATTGTAACCTAATGATAAAACAAAGTTAAATTTTTCAAAAATATGGTAGTTACGAAGCAATGTCGATAACAATGCTCAATTGAACAAGTTTTTTTAAACGCAGTGGCAATGAAGAGTCTCTTTTTTTTTGTTGTATTTGGTCATTTTGTTTATATTGAAAATACTATATAATATGGCAAGTTCAAAGATAAAGTGAACTTTAAAACTTAAAGGTAGGATAATCTTCCCTTTAGCTTAACGCTCACTTTTATCTCACTATTATTGTATACTCATAATAATGAAAATCAAGTTATCTGCCCGTTAAAATCTTATCTTTAGTTAACGGCAAGTTGTAATAATGGCCCTAAAATTTAAAATCTTCATTCTAACCCATCTTTAATTGGAGAGATCGAAACGCATCTGAGTTGGTTTTGATATCTTTATGAGCACTGCTCCACAAAATTACTAACTTTTCTCTCAAATCAGGAAGCGTGGACAACATGTATTGCAGATAGTTTGATCGCGTTATGCTTTTTAAACTCAAATAATAGGGTTCCTCACTGCTACACAAAATAAAAAACTCAATTAATTTCCAGGAAGTTCATTTTCGCAACTTAAATGAAATGAAAAAGAACAAAATAATTTGGTATTTTACTTTGAATGCATTCAAAAATATAGAAATTCTCATTGTAAAATAATTTGCAATGCCTATTCCCACACCATTATTAATTTTCATTTTAAAGAATCAATAAAATTTAAAATTAAAGGTATAAACATTAAAATCCTCTAAATTTGATTTGTTTTATCTTCCATTAGACTTTCTTTATTTTTATCATTAATGGTTAACGAAAAGAATAGATTTTGAAAATAATTTCTAGGAATTATTTTATTCCTTTGTTAGTACAACAAGTATTTACAAAATTACTGCTAAAGAGAGAGAGAGAAAAAGAAAGCGAAATAAATTCTAAGATCCCTGCACAGTGGCAGCAACACTACCAATTTAGTTTAATCAAATGAAGCAAAAACTGAAAATATTTAATACCACCCCAGTGGTTTCTGTGATATTTTTTTTGGTACCTTTTTTGTATTTAATAAAATACAAGCCACCAGCTAACTCAATTTTTACTTTGTAGAATTTGAAAACAATTACCTGACAACCCCCCCTCCCCAAAATAAACATACAGGTCCATGTAACCTCACGCTTATGGTTTAGACATCCTGTTGATACCGAAAATTCCACATGACCTTTGTAAGCAAAAAAAAAAAAACTACAACAACAAAAAGAATTAAAGTTTATTGATAAAACAAAAAAAAAAAAACAAACAAAAACAGCCACTTTTGTGTTAATTTTTCACAGCAAAACCGAAAAAAAAACGTATAAAGCGAGGGTAAAACAACAATGAAGGAGCATACAAAAAATTCAACCCCATTGTGCAGGTTAATGTGTATGTGTTTATCATAAAATATAATGTTTTTTCACAAACAACACTTTCAACAACAACTGTTACACAGTAACAGTAAATTGTAGCAGTCCTTTTCAATATTAGCATTTATAGGGAATACACTTACAAAAAACAGAGTCGCTTTGAATTGGAAAGAAAAATGATGATGTGCGACAGAGATCAGCAATGAGTATTCAAAAAGATGAGTAGAATCGAATCATACTCATAATTTCTGATGCTTATACGCGTTCATACTTATTTTAATATCATGGAACCTCTACTATATTCAAAGTTTGAAGTCCTCATCATACTAATACTTAACAACACGTATGATGTTATTGATTTCGACTCTCCATAACTCAACATTTACATGATTCACAAAATAAGTATTAATCGCGTACGAACACTAAAATACTCACTAAAAAGTTGTGTGTTTGCTCTGCATGCTGCTCTGTTTTTCGAGTCACTAGAATTATTTATACGTATTATTAGCATTTTTTTAAATTTATGAATCTTAAGTATTATAAGCATTTTCTAAAGTTATGAATTTAAATGAGTAGGCTTATGAATCAAACATATTTCGAATAGTATGAGTTTGATGTCAACGTTGTACGCATACTCATTGCAACCTGTACTTAAAAATCAACGTTGTAGTGAGTATGAATGAATCAGAATGCGGGAGGAATAATCTTTCCCAGAAATAGGTCGTCTTTCTGTTTCAGATCGGAATCAATGAAGAGAACTAGTAAACAACGCTCTATGTTTCTGCACCTTCAAAAGCCAATATTATACTTCGCTTGTAAAAAACAAAATGTCGAGCTTTGCCTCTGCTTTCACTTCAAATTTCTCTCTGTGCATTTCTGTCTCATTTCAGTTAATTGCGTTGGTCTCTGATTCAGATTCAGACTCAGAAAATAAAGCGTTTGTTGGTCTATGAGTTACTGCTTCACTTGCTGCGTTATTTTCGTTACTCTTGGTTTTTCTCTGTGTTGTGTTGTGCTGCTGTTGTTGTTGCGTTTTTATTATTAAAAACTTAAACGATACTTCACATGGGTGAAGAAGTGAAAGTGAAAGTGTTTTTCATTGTTGTTATTGTTATTGTTATTGATGTTGTTGTTGTTATTCACACTTTTGTTTTGTTTTTGTTTAGTTTAACAATAAACAATTTTCGCGCATATTGGCTGGTAAATGGCACTTAAGGAGTGCTGCGTCATATTGAGGTGAAATTAAATTTAATATCAATGGGCTTCTAGGATTCACCTTTAAAAATACAAAAATTAACGTGAAACACTTATACAACTACACACTGTATTGTTGTTTTTAATAAAATGTTATGCAAACTAGGTATGCACGAGTGTAAGGTAAGCGTTGGGATTTTTTATATTTTTGTGTCCTTAAAGCAAATGTCTGTGGAGTTAAAGGCGAAGCTGTTTGTTAACTGCAATAGAATTTCAAATGTATTCTAAAATATTGTGTGATATAATTAATGGATTTTTAATGTCGTTATTCATTAAGAACGTCTGTAAATTAAATGAGCACAGCAACCGTGATAATAAATGGTCATAAATAAAGCCACTAGTTGAAATGAAAATTTAAGATAAAGATAAATCTCTTATTGATTTACCCTTTACTGAACTGTCTTAGCAACAGCTCCCGCATTCTAAATGCAAACAAATGTGAAAAATGTACGGCACTTATCTTTAATTTTTTTTTTAGGAAATATTGCCAAGTATTTTGCATTTTGCAAATTTAAATATAATTTTCTTTAACAAATTTTTTAATGGCCTTGGCTTGTTTTAAACGTTTTCGTCTAGACTGTAGACTCATAAATAGTAAATTAAAGGAATTGAATTTATTATACCTCTCATTGATAATGGTTAAAAAAAGATGAACGTATCAATCAATAGGTCAATAAAACGATAGGTTTCAAAACGATATAAAACGAATTAAAAATTTTAAATTTTAATGAAACAATTTTGTAATGTTTATTCAGAGGAGAATCGTAAAAACATCTTACGCATCAGAAATCAGCAATGTGTCGTTTTTTCGCTACTCATAAGCACTCATGAAATTTTTAATATAAATGAGTCAACAATATTGAAATTTAACTAGGTACTCTGATTCATTCATACTCACTACAACGTTGATTTATAAGTACAGGTTGCAATAAGTATGCGTTCGACGTTGACATCAAACTCATACCCTTCGAAATATGTTTGATTCATAAGCCTACTCATTTAGATTCATGACCTTAGAAAAAAAAACTTATAATGCTTATAAATGATTCGAGTGACTCGAAAGACAGAGCAAAAACACAACCTTTTAGTGAGTATTTTAGTGGTCTTACACGATTCATACTCATTTTGTGCTTCGTGTATATGTTGAATTATGGAGAGAAGAAATCAATAACATCATACGTGTTGTTAAGTATGAATATGATGAGTACTTAAAACTGTGAATATGAGTAGAGGTTCCGTGATATTAAAATAAGTATGAGTGCATATAAGTAGCAGAAATTATGAGTATGATTTGATTGTACTCATCGTATTGAATACGCCTTGCTGATCTCTGATACGCATACGCCACTTAGCTCTAATTTTCCTTCTGTTGTTGAAGATATTTGAGAATAAACCAAGGGAATATGGCAAAATCTTAGTTGTAATGGTAGTGATTGAAAATGAACTCGTTTAAAATGAGTTCTAAATCAAAACAATTTGAGTTACAAAAACCCTAACCTAAGAATTAAGAAAAGTGTGTGCTGTAGGCATATTTGCCTTTGCAAAAATATCGTTTGCGACATTTCAAGGACAGCAGCCAACGGCCTTTATTTGATAATTTAATAAAATTGTCTAAAAAAATATTTCATTTTTGTAAATCCATTTAAAAACCGAATGCAAACCCAATGGTGGTGGTTGCTGAACAATACAAAAGTTCTCTGGAAAACTCTAACGAATATTAACAAAGTTCGGTGCAATTTAAGTTATTGAAGGACAGACAAATGATTCTACGATTTTTAGTATTCATTTTATTCGTTTTCGTTGTAAATATTTTTGCTTTTTCAGCTTTAAGCATCGTTTACGCTTTGCTTTGCTTTACAGCACTGTATAGAATTAAAAAAATAAAAAATAAAAAAATTGAAAAAAATTCTACACAGAAATATTTCATGAATAAAACCATGAACAATTTTTTTTAGAGCAATTTTCATCATAAGAAAAGTAAATGGAAAAAAAATTTTTAGAAATTAAATTTGCAAAAGAAGAAAAACGTTTTTTTTTTTCTTCGAGAGACAAGAAAAATCTATAAAATTTATCCTAAAGTCACGATAAAAAGCAAAATAAATGAAATTTCTCGAAAGTGTGTTTTCTTTTTCTAAAGATTTTCTACAATTAGATTTTTGCTTAATTTTTATTTAAGAACAAATTTCAGTTTTTTTCTTTATTTTTTCTGTCTTCTTTAGTCTGCGCAATTTTTTTCCATTTACTTTCTATTTTGTTATCAACAATTTTGTGACTTTTAATTAAATTTGGTTGGAAAGTTTTTCTAACAATTTAACATTGGCAAAATGTTTCTTTTTTCGACGATATATATGTATTTTACTTTAAATCATTCCATATTATGCTTTTACATTTCTACGTTTATTTAGTCTTTTTCGACTTTCTATTCTAAAAATCTGTACATTTTTTAATTGATCCAATTATCAAAATTAATTAAGTTTTTCGTTTTTTTTTTAATTTCTCGTAAAAAAACTTTTGCTTTAATTTTTTTTCGGTTGCACTTTAAATTAAACGAATGATTGTCAGGTTTTTTTGGTGCTTTTTGCTGGTGAAATAAATTTAAAAAAAAAAAAAAATTTTCCATTAAATTGTGACTTGATTGTGATTAAAAACAGAAAAAAATACAGAACTTCTAAAGAAGTTTTTTCTTTTACTAAAGTCTTCTACAGCATCACCTGTGCAGAGGAGTTAAATAGTTAAGAGTATCAGAAAAAGAAAAAAAATAAAATATGTATCCTTCATTCATTACTTCTGATTAATATAAAAAGTACCCCGAGTAATTTGGTACTTTTACGTAAACATTGTCATAAAACATAACTAACAGGTCTTCTGTTGGCCAACCAATAGATTTAAATAGATTTGCAGACATCGAAACAGTAAATATAAAAGATGGATGTGAATGTGTGAAATACTAAGTCTTTTCTGCTGGCTATTTCCAACTAGAGTAGATTGCAAGAGTTGTTCACAAAATTGGCCATTAGCCGGAAAATTTTATCTCCCTAATTTAGTCTTATTTATTTGGCCATTTTGAGATGCACTTAATAAATTCTATTAAGGTAATCAGTGCAAATTTTTTCATCACATTTCTGAAATATACTTCCTCTGATTCATATGCATTCTTCTCCTTTCTCAATCAAAACAGCTTCTACACTAGTCGTGAACGTTCATATATACGTCGAAGCATACATTTTTCAGTAATTCCATCTTTAAAGGTCTGCTAACAGCAAGAGAGCCTTGGTTATTTCTTTCGCCTGAGTAACTCAAATTCTTCTTTATAATCTTTAAGTAAAAAACAGGTCATATACATAACGATTGTCCTTAGCGAAAACTTTAAATTGGAAAATGCCCGACAAAATTAACAAGATTCGTCAGTAACATATCATTGAAACAGTCTAGACAAAAAAAAAAAAAAGAAATCTAGCAAGATATTAAGGTGAAAAGCTCGTAGATTGTAGCTGATAAAAAGATACTTCATCGCCTTCAATTTGTCTTCTCCCATAATACATAAATACAAACATAATTCGACGCCTCCATTCTATAACGTTCTAAGTGTACTTAGAACGTTTTTAATGTTCTTGCATCTTTCAATTCTACGTTCTCTAACTTAAATACTGTCAAAATTTGGTTAAAATGCGCCGATCCGTGCCGAAGTTATAGGGAAAATCTTCTTAGAATACACATATGGTCGTATGTCGCGTGAAAACTTTGAGAGCTCATAACTCAAAATACACTTTTTCGACTTAGAATGTTATAGAACGGAGGCGTCGAATTGGTCATTATAACTCTTCAGTCAGGATTACGACGTAGCTTCTCACACCACTTATGTTGCATATGTTAATTTTATGCATGAGTGGCGGGACCTACAGTTTAAAGTCAACAACGAACAACAGATTTTTTGAAAACCTTTACATGGCAATTTTATTTACTCTCAGAGTTTTTGCCAGAAATCTGCTGAGAGGAAGTCGCCGAAGAAATATTTTTTTCATATTTTCCTTTTAATGTCTGACGGAGGCTTTCAACCGAGGCCTTATGTCTAATAAGCCAACACACTACCTATTAGACTATGACCGCTTCATAGTAATTGTTCCCAAAATTCATTCAACTTTCTTTCAAGGTAGCTTTAGCTAACTTTTTATAAATTCTGAATAATACTTAGCTTAGAATTCTGAATAATAAAAGCTTTTCGCCAATTTCGTCATATTATGTGAATAACATCGATTTATACGAGAGGCATGTGGCTTTTGCTGTAAATAGCCTCAGTGCCATGTTATCGGCGATAAGATTAATCGTTCTTAAAAAAATCTTATAAGAAATTATTTGAAATCGGATTCCATATTAGCTGAAGCAAAATCTCCATAGAAATAGGACAAAGAACTGCGAGGTTCTAATCCGAAGGTAGTTCAAAAACAGACGCATTAATTTGAATGTAAAAAAAAATTGTGAAATAAAAATATATCCACTCTCGATCCATTCTCTTTATAAATGTATGTATAGTAACACTGCGGTACAATTAAACTTTTCCGTGGATCAATAGGTCATAAAAAATGTTTTCAACAATTCTTTATCGTAGGCAATTAGCTTATTCTCCTTCTATGATACTTTTTAGTTTCTAAATTTCACAATTTATTGCTTCTCTTCTTTGAGGGTTTGAATTCTGTGTCTAGAGCCGACATAAATGCTCTCCATAGATTCATTATTAGTTTAAGCTAGTTGAGAAGTGCTAGGGCTTCAAAATAGTGAAGTCGCGCTCTCTTGTGTGTGGTTTGTTAGTCTGTGTAATTTCTCTGCTTCGTTATTCTCCCTTTCCTACTTCCTCTCCTTTTTCCATATCTCCCCTATTATCCTCTCCCATTTAGAACGTTTGTACAATCAGTCAACTGGACCTCCGGGTACCGTACTTATCTCAATTATCAAGTACACGTTCTCTAACGTAAACCTAAACCTTGTCTCTATGTATTTGCAGGTTATGAGGATTTCTGAATTCGTAAACCGGAACACACAACTTGATCATCCCTAATATCTGATATTTAATTTGCCCCACTCGTATATGTAAACCAACATAAATAAAATCACCTGGGTCACGTAGTTTAAAACAATTTTTATATTTAAAAGCATACCAAAAAAAGTCTAAAAAAAACCACAACAACAAATACAAAAAGTCGAATAAAACTTTTGTTCGATCGAAAAAACAAAAAACCGTACCAAAAACAACAACAAACTTAATTTAGATTGTTAAAATATGAAAAAAAGAGCATAGTAATGATTGTGTGTATACAATAATAGTCCAAGTCAGCCGGGCAAACATTCCTACTTCCATGCGTTTTATTATATGCTCGTCCCTTGCACACTCTACAAATAAGAATTTTGAACTGCGAAAACTTTTAAAATTTGTCAAACTTTTTTTTTTGGCTCTTGTTTATAATATTTGTGTATGGGGAATGTGTACGTACGACTTTTAAACACAGTTCTCAGCAAATATTAATGGCTTGGGGTTCCTGATAACGAAGCTGTCGTAAAAATGTTGTTTTGGGGCGATCAAAAAGCCAACGTCAAAAAGTAACTTTAATTGACAAATAAAAGAAGAAATCTTTGTGTTTTTTTTGTTTTTGCAAATCATATAAAATGTCATAATTTTTCTTTTAATTTTGTAAAACATTTGAAAATTTGTTGAATGAATAGAAGAATGAATCGTACATACTCAACGACTGTACACCAGAGAGGTATGCTATGTACCAGAGATCAGTAATGAACCGTTTTTTCGCAACTCATAAGCACTCATGAAATTTTGAATATAAGTGAGTCAACAATATTGAAATTTAACTACTTTGATTCATTCATACTCACTACGACGTTGATTTATAAGTACAGGTTGCAATGAGTATGCGTACAACGTTGACATCAAACTCATGCCATTCGAATTGATTCATAAGCCTACTCATTTAGACTCATAACTTTAGAAACATAATTATAATGCTTATAAAAGAATCGAGTAACTCGAAGCATTCATCAACATTTACAGTCCTTCTAATAAGTATTTTAGTGTTCGTACGCGTTTCATACTTGTTTTGTGACTCGTGTATATGTTGAGTTATGGGAAGTGGAAATCAATAACATCATACGTGTTGTTAAGTATGAATATGATGAGTACTTCAAACTTTGAATATGAGTAGAGATTGCATGATATTCAAATAAGTACGAATGCTTTTAAGTATCAGAAATTATGAGTATGATTCGATTCTACTCATCTTTTTGTTACTCATTGCTGATCTCTGGTATGTACTTGAGAATTCTGCATCTGATGGACACAACAATTTTTGCAAGATGGATCGTTAGGAGAGAAGAATTATTCTCCATTCTATCAAAAATGAATTGTAAATGAAGTAAATGATAGGTATAGTACAAGTAGTGGCGTAACTATTTTATTTCTAATGATTGATACCATACATCTCATCCATGAATAATTTTGGTTCACTAATTTACATAAAATGTAATTTTCATATGTACATACATATTCCTGATATTGTATGGTATAAATATACTTTGCTATATATTAAATAAACATACATACTATGTACATATATTTATATTATGCTATATTAAATACTTATTTATTGGATAAAATATACGTTTCATTAAATTTGAAACAATTATGGAAACATATTAATTTAATCACCAGAAACAATTTTCCACTTGTTTTAATTGAAAATTTAATTACGACCAATATAAGTGGTTAGGAACTGTTTAAGTTTGAAAATTGTTTACTTTTTATGTGATTTAATGTATTTTCAAATCCAGCCAGCCAGGTTTATTAGTAGTTTCCCTAAAATAATCAATAATTAGAGGTAAAGTAAGCAATAAAAATTAAACGAATGCAATTAAATAAAACACGCATACGTAAAAATATATTTAGAAAGTTTATAATTTAATAAGAAACGAATTATTTAATAAATTGGATCACATGACTAACCTTCAGTAGCGATGATTGTTCTGAATGTAGGGTTCTGCACAACCGCAAACTTACGAAACACTTGACCTTACAGTTCCTGTTCAAGTCGCCCTTGTATAGTAGATAGTAGGTAGTCTAGAGAGGTCGGAGTTAAAACACCAGGCCAGAAAATTCGAACAAAATAAAAAGATATCTATTCGACGACTTCCTGTCGGTAGTCCTCTGGCAAAAACTCTGAGAGTAAATAAAAATTGCCATGAAATATTTCTCAAAAATCTGTCGTTTGGTTGCTGTGAGAACCTGGTTAATTAGTGGTAATGATCAATTGAATAAGAATATACGTTGCTGTTCATCACTGTACTGTTTCCTGATAACTGGCAATTATATTGTTTTCCTCTTTTAATAAAAAATCTGAACAACGTAAACATTACCCACCTGAGGCTATGCTCCTGCCTGATTTGAGGATACTTACACTATGGAATGGTGGGGTACCTCAGGGGCACAGATGGGTCGAAGTTAGGTGGAGGTACAAGTGCTGGGGTCTTATATAGAGAACGTGTAGAGCGTGTTTCATTCAGGCAGAGATTTTCTCAATTTGAAGGCTATTGAGGCCAAAACTGGTAGGCCTACTTCGGAATCCTATATGATCTTCGTTGACAGTCAGGCTGCTCTAATGGCCATTGCGTCGATCTGGTGCAAATCATGGCTCGTTCATGAGTGCAAGAAGCCGTTAAGGACTTTTGGACATGACCGAATTCGTCTATGGAATACCAGGTCATAGCGGAATACTCGGTAATGAGGCGGCGAATGCGCTCGCTAGGTTCACTTTCTGAAGGCGTTATGATAGTTGGTCCTAATTTCCCATTCTGCCACCTCTACGGCCTCATCAATGGATGGGTCAGAGCGGAAGAGGCGTTTTGGGAATGGATCGGGTTTTTATGTTTCTAGGTATCTATGACCTGCTATAGAAAGTGTAAGAACAGGTTGGCTGCTGGGCTTGGATAAGGCCAGTTTAAGGTTAGTTATTGGGTTTATTATGGGGCATTGCGAGATTAGATCGCTCACAAGCATTTGGAACAGATTCTAGCCGGACTATTACAGGGTATGTTGCGATGCGGAGGAGTTGGACACTATTGAACAACTCCTTTGTAACCTTCGTCTTTGAAGGTTTGAATTCTGTGTTGAGAGCCGACATCAAGGCTCTCCATAGATTCATTATTAGTTTGAGTTGGTTGAGAAGTGCAAGGATTTCAATAGTGTAGTCGAGCTCTCTTGTGTGTTTCGTTAGTGTGTGTTTTCGTTAGTGTGTTTCGTTAGGACGTTTGTACAATGGGTCGACTTGACCTCCAGGTACTATACTTATTTCCAGTGGCAATTACACGTCCTCTAACCTAAACCTAAACGTTACCCTGGGAGATATTAAAAGTAAAGGATGACAAAAAAATCATGTATTCTATGCCAATAGATAGAAGCATAGATAGACACACATGCATAAATGTATAGTTTTAAATGTATTTATTTACAAATATGTATAATAGTGACGATTACAATGTGTAAACTTATGAAAACTGTCACCATTGAAATTAACTCAAATAAACAAGGAAAAGTGTAAATTTCCCAAAAAGTCAACACATGTATACATATATTTCCATGGCCATCACATAATACGAACATAAAACTGAAACAAAAAAATTAAAATGTAAGTGAATAAAAAAAGTGCACATTTACAAACCATACTCGTATGTACATACATATGTAGCGTACGAGAGGAAATTTTCGAAAACTTTCGCACATAAAATATTAATGAATCCATGATAAAATAAACACTCAAAATGTCAAAATAAAAACGATTCTATGCGAATAAACGCAAAAAAGTGATCAAGGATATAAAACAGTTTTTAACTAATTTTTCAAAAATGTAAATACACATCATATTATATGGTAGAGGGATTAAAATAGAATAAAGGGTCAGAAAAAAGCACAGTGGACTCTATGGATGTAATGTGAGATTATTCAATTTTTCTATTTTTGAAATAGTTTTTCCATTCCAGTTTTGCATAGGTTTTTAGATTTTACCATTTCAGTTCACAGTATAACTTAATCACGTACACAAATTTTATAATAAATTGTAAATTTTTTTTTCTTATGTACCATATGTACAGTGAGCGTCAAAAGAAACTGTACACTAAGGATAAAATTACCACTTAAGGAGAGTGCCCGCAAAAATTTGACAATATTTTGAAATTTTTTTTAATATACAGTTTCTTTTGATAGTGACTGTATGCATGTAAATTTGCCTGATGATATCACATTTTTATTTTGATTTTTATTTACATTTCCAAAAAGGAACAAGAAAAATTTTTTTGGAATTAAAATTAAACCACATGTAATCAACCTTTACAGAGATGGGTGTTGTTGATCTCCTTTACTATTTGAATTTAAATAATAGGGCATGTAAAAAGTATGTGCGTTTTTTATTTTATAAAGTTTGTAGCTTTCAATATCGATCTTATATAAAATACCTTATTATCTATGAAAATTTGTTATTACAACAACAAATAAATAACCTTTCAAACAAATGTTCCTTTGGGACAATCGCATTAGTTAACACGTTTCCGCTGATACTTTCCAATGACCCTATATATGTGAGTTTTAGTTTTTTCATCTCAATTCTACTCTTTCAATCACTTACAGATTGTGTTTATTGTAAATAATTTTCAAAAAGTATTTCGAAAATATTTCAAATTCATCATTCGTTTGCAAATCAATATTTTTTTTGTTTTGTTTTTGGCAATACTAGAAAATGTTTTGTGGTTCTAATGCATACACAAATTCAAATACACCTTTACATTGATACTCAATTTACAATTCGGATTTAATTTACTTTACAATAGAAAATAAAAAAAAAATGTTTGAAAAGCTTTTGTTTTGGAAGTTTTTTTTTTTTTTCTAAAACATGACTTTTTGTTACTGATTTCAAGCCATATTAGGGGCGTTGAATAATTTGAAATAAGTTCCTTGCAATTTACGGAACGATTATAAGCCCCTTCAATACAGAGATGAATAATTATTGAAATGTAATTTGACTTGAGCAATTCTAAGTAAAATAACGCCTTAGAAATCATACCGTAATACTTGCATTTTATGTTTCACCATTTTTGTAGCAAGTTTTAATTATTTTCCGATAACCAACACTATAGCAGAAGTATTTTTTCATATTTACATTACATGAACAACTGAACAATTACTAGGACTTATTTTGTCAGGAAGCCGAGAAAAAATTACATAAAAAACTCATCTGAAAGCAAACGCTTTCTTTGACACAATTTGCAAGTTCTTGAAGCTTTATGAATGGATGGTTTAGAGTTGGATTGCTAGCCATCAGAGATCAGCAATAAGTATTGAAAAAGATTCGAACCATACTCATAATTTCTGATACTTATATGCATTCATACATATGTTAATATCATGGAACCTCTACTCATATTCAAAATTTGAAGTATGTACTCATCATATGATGTTGTTGATTTCGACTCTCCATATACAAGAATCACATATACAAGAATCACAAAATAAGTATGATACACGTACGAACACTAAAATGCTCTCCAAAAGATTGTGTTTGCTCCGCTTGCTCCTCTCTCCTTTTTTGCTTATGTGTCTTTTTTCTTTTTTGTAAGTGCAACAACAACTAAGACTGTAAATTTTGATGAATGATACGAATCACTCGAATCATTTATAAGTATTTTTCTAAAGTTATGAATCTAAATGAGTAGGCTTATGAATCAAACATATTTCAAATTGTATGAGTTTGATGTCAACGTTGCATGCATACTCATTGCAACCTGTACTTATAAATCAACATTGTAGTGAGTACGAATGAATCAGAGGACATAGTTAAATTTCAAAACTGTTGACTCACTTATATTTAAAATTTCATGAGTGCCTATGAGTAGCGAAAAAACGATTCATTGCTGATCTCTGTTTCAAACTTTACCCTTTACATAGTCATCAATTCAGCCTGTGTGCAGTATAGTACATTAAAATCTGCGATATCTGCTTATATTTTATAAACCTTCTCTGAAAGATTTAAATGTCCTACATGTTTAGATGAAACTTAAATTGATAGAAGATAAGTTATTCCATTATAATCCTCCTAAGTGCCTATTTATATTTTCGTTGACATTTTTTTATCATACGTCCCCGGGATAATTTTCCTGTATAGAAAAGTGATACCTCTCGATTACGCTTTCTTTTCGCTTCAGATGGTTTAAATTAATTTTGAATATGTTTTATAAAAAAGCACTTAAGCGATTTTTTTTTGGCTGTAAACCGTTGTTTATTAGAACTTCCACTCTTTGCTTTTCTATACTTTATTTGAAATCAACTACAATACTGTGTTAAATGAGAGTTGATTCATAATTCTATTTTACATTCCTTAAAAGTCCTCTTGTATTACTATCATACCAACAGAAAATAGATATGCATCAGAGGAAACATCATTTAATCCCTTAAATCCTTGGCCATAAACGTTACTAGGCTTTCTACGACTTTGGCCTATACTTGAGCATGTTTGTAAAAGTATTTCAATTCTTTGTATTATTTTCTCTATTCTCTCCCATTCCATCCCTCTTTGTTATTAAAAGCAAATCCATCAGCGCTTCATAAATTTTTCACAATTCAATCACTTTAATGTTGATTTCAATGCAAACGCTTAGTCAGTTCACTTCATACGGCATTTATTCCGGCATTTAGTCTCTCTTCCAAATGGAAAAACTACAATAAGAATTGTTTGTTATTGACAATATTTTTGTACCATTTCAATAATAGATTTCATTTTAAAAAGCAAATGAGAAAAAAATGCAAAAAAAAATGGAAGTTTTCCTGTCATTTTTTATTTTTTTCTTTCTTTTTGTAAAGAAAACTAAAACACAATACGTACCGACGTACCGAGTTTATGTCTGTTTGCGGATGTTATTGTTGTCGTATAACAATTTTAAAACTGTTATAATAATAGCAATGCTACACAAAAGGATGCGTTATACAATAAAGGAATTTATCTTCATCTCTCTTTTTGGACACGTTTATTGTATTGTATTGAAACAGGAGTTTAAATGCAATGCAAAAAAAAAAAAAAACAAAAAATGAAAGAAAATTTAAGGAAAATGGGAAAATATTCCAAGTATTGACATAAATTACCGTAAAAGTAAAATCCTATTGTATACTCAAAATGGGCTAAAATATGAAATGAAATCGAATAGAATAGATTATAAAGAAATACAAAATTGTTGAAATAAAACACATAAAAAACACACAAACAAACCAGAAAAGAAAACGAAAATGAATAGTCAGTCGTCCTTTAATAGATAAGAAAAAGACAAACAAAAAAAAAAAAAACAAAAGGAGAAGTAGAATTCACAATAAAATAGGCTTAAATCGCGCCACAATGTTCGCGATATTCATGTTCATGTTGTATACATATACATATAATAGGCACAGGGGTGGTGTTATAAAATTAAGTCGAATATTGTGTTTGTTGTTGTACAGCGTTTAAAATAAAACAACACTTAACGAAATTAGTAATGAACAGAATGGAGTGTAAATTGTCGAGTCTCTTATATTTTGAAACCAACACCAGTTTTATTTTAAAAATTTAACGAAATATCTTACAGACAGGACGAAGTCCCAAATCAGGGTGTACATAGGCTATAACGATTTTAAGAAACATTTAATGGTTTAGGGTAACTCCACATTCCACTTAACACTCTACATTACGCATTACAAAGAACAGTTATGCGCGCGAAATATGGCCGGAAGTCGCTATAGTCTAGTAGGTAGTGTGCTGGCTTATTATACTTAAGACCACGGTTCAAACCCCAGGTCAGATATCTTTAACAAAACGAAATGTGAAAAAATATTTCTCCGACGACTGCCTTTTAGCAGATTTCTTCCAAAAAACTCTGAGAGTTAATAAAATTCCCATGTAAAGTTTCTCAAAAATCTGTTGTTCGGTGTTGCGTTTAAACTGTAGGTCCCCGCCACTCGTGTATAAGATTAGCACACACAACATAAGTGGTGTGAGAAGCTAGGTCGTAATCCTGACGGAAGGGCCTGCGCGCCAGACTTGTCTGCCAATGCATTGGCGGCAGCCTAAGAGTGTATGGACATATTCACAGCGGCCTTGGAGGTAGACGGTGCCTTGGTTGAAGATGCCAGGGCGGGAGGTGTGGCGATACTAGGGACCGGTTTCGGAACCTTACGGGCCAAACGGGATGTTGCCAAAGTAGATACTTTGTTTCATGAATTTTGGGGTAGGGGCAGCTGTATTTCTGACAGGTGCCTGCCTTGAGAGGGTGTTGCGTTCACCGATTGGAGTGGATACTTTGCACTCACCGACTTGAGTTAGTGAGGGTTTATTTTTGAAGTTGGGGTTTGAGTTCATTGCTGTTTTGGTCCCGCTATCCTTCCCGCAATGTGTAAGTGGTCCCGTGGTTGTTTATGCAAGCAGGGAGACCACGCGATGGTTGGCGCCAGCCCTTATGAGAATAGGTGCTCAGAGCCAGACCGGGTACTAATCGGAAATCTTCTCAACCGAACCACCAACTTAACGGCGGCGGCCAAGGAACGTACTTTGAGGCCTGCCAGGGTTTAAACGGGACGGAGGCGGTTGCAGCCCTGGCCTGAAGCCGTTCACACTGCGGGTTTCAGCCGGGTACTACCGTGCATTCGCAACTAGGTCCAGAAAGCTACAGTTATCAGCTCAAGGCAATCAAATCAGAAACAGGAGGGGGAGAAAAGCAACGGTAGAGGTTCGTGCCTGGAGAGAGGGGGGGGGGGTTCAGCATAGTCACGGCTGAGGGGGAGGTGTTTATTGACTCCCCAGTCTAAATCCGTAGTGTTTTGTTGAAGGGCAGGGCTACCTTTAGGATGATGTGACGATGTCGAGCACTAACGGTCTTCATAGGGTAGAGGCTGGAGGCTCCGAGTAAGCTATGTTCGCATATCCCTATCCTGCAGAAACCGCTTGGCCCCTGCTGAGAGGAAGTCGCCAAAGAAATATTTTTTTATATTTTCGTTTTGATGTCTGACCTGGGGTTTGAACCGAGGCCTCCATCAAATAATCCATACTTTTTATAACGTGAATTTTGACCAAAAACAGAAAACCGTAGTCGGATGTTCAGAAATACTTAAGTCTTCAGAGAAGAAACCAGCTACCTTCCAGTAGCTACCTATTAGCCATCCGTTAACAATGCTCTCAGAACTAAATAAAGACGAGTCATTGACTGCCAGGTCATGCTGGTTAATACTACAATGTAATATCGTTCCAGAAGCTTCGTTTAAATAAAATGAAAGTAGTAGGCTGACTTGTACCTTTTTTCACAGTGTATTCCTGTAATGCTTTTAGACTTAAAGTTTCTCTCATTTTTTGTTCACCCATACCCCCCAAAAAAAATTCAACTGACGGTATTAAGCGGTACAATATTATTGTTGAATTTAAATAAAAATTATACAATATATACAGTGTGATATATTTTCTTTCTTTATTCAAAACAGAAGCCCATTGTTTGCTACAATAATAAACGCAATTCCACTCTTAACATCAGTCAGGCAGTTAGTCAGAGGAAGAAAGAATCGCACAGTCATAGTCATTGGGTCGCGAAGAGTAGAGTGGGCGAGTAGTGGCAGCTATGTATGTACAATGTACATATAGTTGTCGGAATTGTAGAGTTTAAGAATTGTTCTCGCACTGCCTTGCAATTACAATTGCGCCAAAGAGGATTTACATGATTGCTTTAGTTCTTTAATGGTGCAGAGGGAAATATTTCAGTTTTATTTCTGAGTAACAAAAAAAAAAGGAAAAATATTCTAGAATTTAAATTTTAAATGCCGCACAGTAGAAATGAAATAAAAAAAAAAAACAAGGAAAAACTTAGAAATTAAATCAACAGACAATAATACTTTCAAATGCGATAAATTTTTGCTTTTTGAGAAAAATAAATTATACTGACTTCTAACAACCAAATACTACAGAATAATAAAGCATTAAAGTGTAGAAACAAAGAAGCAAAAAAAAAAAAACAGATTCCAACAAGAAGGAAACATGGACAAAATCAAACATTAATACTGTATTAATGGAGAAAACCTTTTTATTTTTTTGAAAAGATAGGGACGGACGATTACCACTGCCAGGACAATCACAAGACCAAGTACTTCCTCTTTGGGTACTTGTTTTAAATGTTGGTTTTTGGGGTTGTACGATAAGGGGATTTAATATGATTATTATGCTGTTGGTTTCTAAAATAACAGAATATTTTTTTTAACATGCAAAGTACATAGGATCTATAAGTATAAGAGCAAAACAAAAAGAAAAACGAAACGAAAAAAAAAAATTTATGAAAATCCCAACAAAGTGTAAAATGGAAAAGAATTATTAAAATTATAACTTCACTTAAATAAATTACAATATTTTTGTAATATGGTTTGGTATTCGTTTCTAAAAACAAAAAAGACCAAAAAAAAAACATGACTATTCTTTGGGGATTCTTAATGTGCTGGAACCCGAAATTATTTATGATTATAAAATGAGAGTATTTTCACTTATTTTCATTCAAGTGTATCCTTGTAATTTAATGTTAATCATAAAAATTCTAGGCCAGTGATACATTAACTTGTAATTTTTTTGTTTCTTACAAAAGACAAAGAAATTAATGCTTAATGAAAAGAAAATAATTTTTGGAAAACAGATGAACCATTTTCTTTCTAATCTTTGTATTAGTAAGCGTAAGACAGGATGAAATTATATTCAAAATGACTCTTTCATGAAAGTATTCAGATAGGAGCAGGAGACCGATTAAATGGCTTAGTATTTGCACGTGTATCCGGGATCAGCAATGAGTATTCAAAAAGATAAGTAGAATCGATTCATACTCATAATTTCTGATACTTATACGCATTCATACTTATTTTAATATCATGGAACCTCTACTCATATTTAAAGTTTGAAGTAATCATCGCACTCATACTTTACAACACGTATGATGTTGTTGTTGTTTCGACTCTCCATAACTCAACGTATACACGAATCACAAAATAAGTGTGATTCGCGTAAGAACACTAAAAATACTCACTAAAAAGCTGCGAGTTTGAAACAACAAAAACTAAATTTTGATGATTGATTCGGGTCACTCTAATCATTTATAAGTATTTTTCAAAAGTTATGAATCTGAATGAGCAGGCTTATGAATCAAACATATTTCGAATGGTATGAGTTTGATTATAACATTGTACGCATACTCATTGCAACCTGCACTTATAAACCAACATTGTAGTGAGTATGAATGAATTAGAGTACATAGTTAAACTTCAATATTGTTGACTCACTTATATTCAAAATTTCATGAGTGCTTATGAGTAGCGAAGAAAACGATTCATTGCTGAACTCTGATGTGGATGCAACTAATGATCATACTGTAATACATGCATGTACAATGTTGAATGTAGGTATTGGAGTAGTCGTTGGCTAATTAGACATGGGACCGCGATTCAAACCCCCATGTCAGACACTTCAACAAACGAAATATGAAAATATATATCTTCGGTGATTTCCTCTCAGCAGATTACTGGCAAAAACTCTGAAAGTAAATAAAAATGACATGAAAAAGTTTCTCAAAAATCTGTTGTTAGGAGTCGACTTTAAACTGTACGTCACCGCCACTCACGTATAAAATTAACACACACAACATAAGTGGTGTGAGAAACTAAGTAGTAATCCTGACTGAAGGGTTGTAATTATGTATGTATGTATGTCATCAATGGAGTGCTTTTTTGTATTTAACGAGCATATCACGACCCTTATTTTAAAAGAGTGATATTTATGAATAACTGAGTTGAAATTTTTCCTCAATTTGGAGGAAAAAAAGAAAAAAAAAATTGACTGTGTCATCTAAATGTAATAAAACAACGCTCGTTTCTTTATTTATTAAAACACATATGGTGTGGGGGGATAGAAAAGGTTTAGAATTTAAAAAAGTCATTTTTTAAATAACTTGTTTACCTTTTATTGTTTGTGTATTTTGTTTTGTATCCAAAAACCATCAAAAATAGATTTCAATAACTATTATTCTTTCTCTTGTATAAACTGGGTTAAACTGATATTTTTTTTATGAAATTATACTGCCTTTGAAGCTTTGAAAACTAATGGAGCTAAGATTGTTTCAACATTTTCCATATTTTATTTGCGTGTAACTGCTATACACAATAAAGTTTGGAATTTTTCATTTTTGTTTGAACTATTTTATGAGCTCAATTCAATACCTTTTAAGACTTTTGCATACGACTTATTTTAAACGGCTTAATAACATAGGGGTGAGAAGTTTGTCCTTTTGTGGTTTTTCTTATTATGTGATATATTTGTTTTGTATGTTTAAATTTTATTAAAAATTTCTGTAAAAAATATTTGATATTCAAGCAGTGAGTATCAAAAAATTTAAAAAAATTTGGTGCGGAAATAGTATTGTTACGAAAAATCTAGATACTCATGTTTTGCTTTTATATCGCTTAACATTAAAATTATAAACAAAAGCTACGAAAACAAACACCAGCATAAGAAAAATAGTAAACAAGTAAACAAAAATATACCAACAACACTACAAAAATAAACAACGATAGAGATTTCGAGAAGGCAAAGTCATGAACGTTCGCTTTCCAGAATTTTCATCAGACTGTTTAGCCCTGCCATATAAAAGGTAATGCAAGCAGGCAAGTGAGTTAGTCAAGTTCAATCAATCTTGTTTGAAGACGCGGTGCGTTTGAAGATCTCCCTTACAAGAACCTGTCTTATAATTAGTTAGTAATTGTTATTGTTTATGCAAAGTGTGTAAACAGAGGAATAACAAAGAAGGGCAATTGTTGTTGTTTACATCAAGTTGTGAACAGTGGCACCTAGAATCGTGCGAATAATAAAGAATTTTAATTAAAGCTAAACACAAATTTATTTTAATTTTATATGCAATCTACGAGCTCATATTATAAACGATTTTAAAACCTAAAAACGTAACAATATCATACTATAAGAACAGATAAGTTGTAACCTATAATGTTTAATCATTTTCAGGCTAGTGCTTATCTTACAGTTATAATTTCAATTCCAATACTGCAGAGTCACTATCGATGCCCATGGTACGACGTTCTGCCTAATTAGAAAATGGTTGCCACGTCACACAACAAAAAAAAGGATTATTGCCTGGACACATAACGGTAGGAGGTATCAAAGGTTCAGCCTTGACCAACTGAACTTTCTTACTTGTTTACTTTTTCTAGTGATTTCAATAAAGAGAGAAATCTTATCATTGTTCTGCAACAATTTTATTTTAAACTTAAAAGGACTACAATGCGTATACCATTAGATATGCTATTGGTAGCCACAAAAAAATCACTCATACGTAATACGTACAAATGTATGTGAAGTATCACTATAACAAAGTGATTTCAATAAACCCATCAAATGCAAGTACCTTTTCAAAAACAAAAATATGTACACAATAAAAGATGTTTTATGAACATAAAATAATAACGACAGCAATTGACATCAAGTTTAGCATTCTATTCGATAGAGATGAGGCAGAAGATAAAAAAATGTTCCGTTTTTTATTTAAAAAAAAAATTCAACTTCATACTGAAAGAAAATTGTAGTAAGGATTACGACCTAGTTTCTCACACCACTTACATATGTTGCGTGTGTTAATTTTATACATAAGTGGCGGAACCTACAGTTTTAAAGTCGTCTCCGCAAGACAGATTTTTTGAGATACTTTTCATGTAAATTTTATTTACTCTCAGAGTTTTTGCTAGAAATCTGCTGAGAGGAAGTCGCCGTAGAAATAGTTGTTCATATTTCGTTTTGATGTCTGACCTTGGGTTTGAAACGTTGCCTCACGTCTAATAAGACCACACACTACCTACTAGATTACGGCAACTTCTTCCGGATATAAGTGATGTTAATAGTAAGGAAATCATATGAAGCGAAGTATTCCTTCTACACCCCTAAGGAATCAATCAATCTGATATCTACAAAAGAGGATATATAGGATTGGAAGCTTAAGACAGGGAAATATGAGAATAAAGTTGAAGATAGAACAGAACTCCCTGAATTTAGTTCGAACTCATCTGATCTACATCCCATCTATAACATGCCAATTTCGTCATTTTTTTTTTTAGTGTAGCATGCTACAACTCGTATTTGCTTATTAATTACGCAGATGGACAAACAAAGAAAAAAAAAAGAAAATTAAAAAGAATCCTAAAAAAGTTTAACCACTTCCATTTAGTTGGTTGGCTCTTTTTAAGGCCACTTTATAGTTTTTTAAGTTTATAAAAATATTTTTTTTTTGTTTTGCTCTTGTTTAAATATTTTTCTATTGCGTGTTTTATTTTGATTCCGTTTTTTCAGTTTATTTTAGTAGAATATAACGGTTCATTTTGTTTCCTGTTTTGTGGGGATCTCTCTCTCTCTCTTTTGATATCAAACATTTTTTCTTTTTAGTTTTTTGTCCAACTCGTATATTTCCATAACAAGTCCTCTTATATATTTCTTGTTCTTTGTTTGTTTTATTTCTTGCTGTAGTTTTTACTGTGGCCAAAAACTGTAATGTTTATTACTTTAGCATATAAGAAAGGGTCATTAAAACTTTTTCATTTTTAAGTTATTTTTGTTGATTTTTTTTTACAGTAAATTTTTATAAAAAAAAATTTTTTTTTCTGTTTATAATTTCATTTTGCATCCCTACAGCCATAGCATATAGAGTCATTGAAAATGATTTATTATGAGCATTTTCGCAGAAAAATGAGACCCTTTTTTTGCAACAGTTTAGATCATTAATTAATTTAAAAACGAATTTTAAAAGCATTTCATTTAGACAGTAACTTTTACTTAAGAGAGCATATAATTTCATGCTGAGCAGGACTTTTTCAGAGAGAAAAGCTTTTAAATGCCATAAAACTATTGCAATTATTTAAATGCAATGCCATATAATCAGGTTTATTTATTATTCTAAAGTATGAATGGAGTTGAGAGATATATTTCATTATACTCTACAATGCTATAATGTATGTAGGGTGGGTTTCAGGAGATGACCTCTACTCATGCAGTGCAGTTTATTGGAATACCGGAAAGTGCATTACTGAATAAGCGAAAAAGAGAATTAGTGTTGAATTATTATAAAATTTTTTTATTTCTTTAATTAATTAGTCATCAATAGTAATGAAATCACGAGTGAACTTTACGAGTTTTTGAATTTCTAGAAAATATTCCTTCAAAAACATTCTTTTTTATCATTTGTTCTTACCATTGTACCATTGTAATGCCTAACAAGCATGTTCGAGTTTTCTTTTCGCAAATGAAATAAAGAAATAATAGCATTATCTTCATTATCTACATACATACATAATTGGTCATTACAACCCTTCAGTCAGAATTACGACCTAGTTTCTCACACCACTTATGTTGTGTGTGTTAATTTTTATACATACAAAGTTTAAAGTCGACTCCGAACGACAGATTTTTGAGAAACTTTTCATCACAATTTTATTAACTGCCACCGTTTTTGCCAGAAATCTGTTGAGAGGAAGTCACCGAAGAAATATTTTTTTCATATTTTCGTTTTAATGTCTGTCTTGGGGTTTGAATCGTGGCCTTATGCCTAATAAGCCAACACACTACCTACTAGACTACGGCGACTTTGCAGTATTTTAATTAACTTTTTCCGTTAAAATACCTTAGTCATGTAATGTAGTTAATAACGGCGTTTAAATCAAAATTGTCGGCTTAAGTCAATGATTTATTGAAGGAATTTTTTATATATTTATTGGTGTAGGATGGCTATAATGACCTTTAATGACTGCGTGTAATTTCCTTAATTGATTTGTTATTATTATTCTTATGAAATTAATTTATTTAACTGACTTTTAAATAAAATGTTTCTCTATTATTTTCCTTTCCTTTTTATTTTTTGTAACAGTTCAACAATTTGTACTTTTTTGTTGGATATTTTTTTCTCCGTTTATTGTTATTTTAGTAGAATTAAAAATGAAAACGAAAAAAAAACCAAAAAATTAAAAAAAATTTCTCTTAAAAGTATGAGTTGTAAATAAACTTTAGCGGTTTATTTGTGCAGTTTCTTTTGTTGTTTTTATTTTATTTTATTTTTAATTTTCTCATATTTTTGTTTCCAGCTTTAGCAGCAGTTGTTAAGCGTGCAATTGTTGGTATTTTTTGTTTATTTTTGTTTTTTTTTATTTTTTAAGTTATTATTTGCAACATTTTTAGGTTAAACATTTAAAATACAAACTATTTGTTTAGTTTCATTACTTGTTCGCTCGTACGTTCGTTCGTTCGTTCATTTATTCAGTCATTGTGATTTTGTTTTTCTATTAAGTCGAGTTAAAGTAGACTTTTTTGTATTTTTTTTCTGTTATTTTTAGTTTTTATTTTATTTTAATAATTTTTATTGTGATGAGTAGTTATGTTTTCAAAAGAAAAGTTTAGTTTTTGTTTTGTTAATTTTCTTGTTTTTTTCAATATGTTTACCGTTTACAATGCAAACAGTTGGTTATTGTTAAAGCTTTTCTTCTATGGACTGCTATTGCATAAAATTTTGTTAACGCTCACAATATAAAAACAATTTTTAAGCACTGAAAATAAACTGGAGTAAAATAAATTTGTGTTTATTTAATATTCATTTGAACCCATTGTGCTATAATTACAAAGAAAATTGAGAAATGTATAATTAATACAGTTTTTTTTTGTATTTATTCTGAAACAGATTGTTAGAAGTACGATTTTAATATAGGAAACCTTGATAATTAAGATCACATAAAATCTACAGCTTCTACAGGGAATTAAACAATTATTCTAAGCCATGGTTGTCTTGAAAATGGCTAAAGGACTCCAAAATGTTTAATTCTAAAAGTATTCTGATATCAAATGAAAAAGTGTCTGATATTACGGCCAGACTGCGCAAATATTTGCTTAAACAAATTTTGATTAGTACTTAGTCAATACGCTTTTTCGAGCAAACATTCTTTTGATGGGTATAGTCATTAATGTGGATATTCCAGGGCCTAGTCGATCTTATAAAAAAACACAAGAAATTTAGAAAAACTGTTCTTTATTTCTCAAAATAATTTCGTAGCTAGATACACTATTTTCCAGCAATATTCAGTAGCTGTATAGCCAGTTTAAACTAAGAACAGACTAACTTCTTTAGCCAGCCATCATCCTAAGCTTCTTCTCTTCATTGTTAAGAAATCTTTTGTTTTTTAAAATTTAGAGACAGAAGCAACTAAGGGCCATTATTACAACTTGCCGTTAAAGTTGGGTTTAGTTAAAGCTAAATTTAGCTACAGTCAATTTTAAAGTCACCTTTAACTTATTTTTGTTATTTCAACCTGCAGATAAAATAACGATAATTTTTCAAAAATATGGCAGTGCCGGAGCAATGTCGATAATGCTGATCAATTAAACAAGTTTTTTTTTACGCAATGTCAACGACGGGCTTCTTTTTTTGTTGTATTTGCTCATTTTGTTTATATTTGAAGTTGCCATATTGAAAATAATATATAATATGGCAAGTTCAAACATAAAGTGAACTTTAAAAGTTAAAGGTAGGATGATCCTCCCTTTAGCTTAACGCTCACTTCTGTCTTATTGTCCACTTATAATAATGAAAAACAATTTATCTGTCCGTTAAAATCCTAGCTTTAGTTAAAAACAAGTTGTAATAACGGCGATAAATCAGCTAAAATCTGCTCGTGGTAGTAGCTTTACGTTACCGATTAAACAGACTTCCCCAGAGAGAAATATAGCTTGGCTTTAAAATCAACATGTTGAATTACATAACAGTGATCAATAGTTTCAAATTCATAGCGATCGTTTACTTTTGATAATTCGAATGATAATATGGCTATTGCTTCATGGATCTTGCATTATATTAGTCTTCTGTAGGTAATTTACGGCAATGGTTCAAAGCTTGTAGTAGGTAGTGTGTTGCTTTGTTAGACGTAAGGCCTCGGTTTAAACCCCAGGTCAGACATCTCCAACGAAATTAAATATGAAACAATATTTCTTCGGCGACTTCCAGTTTTCTAGCAAAAACTCTGAGAGTAAATGAAATTGCCATGAAAAAGTTTCTCAAAAAAAATCTGTCTTACGGAGTCGACTTTAAACTGTAGGTCCCACCACTCATGTATAAAATTAGCACACACAACATAAGTGGTGTGAGAAGCTAGGTTGTAATCCTGACTGAAGAGTTGTAATGACCACTTATGTATGTGCGTAGTTGCTAAGTCTATGTCTTATCGTTGTATTTGAGAAACAAAAACTTGGTTCCATAGCTTTCAGACTAGTTATGGTGGATAGACAGAAGAGCGACTCTAAAGGAGGCGAAGACAGTTCAATAAGCAGGTGAGGTGAAGGCATCTATACATTTATGGATGCAAGTGAGGTTATTTTTATTGATTAACATCAAACACTGTCAAAGGAAAGTGTTGTTGAAAGGCAAGTATTGTGTTATCTTTTCTTAGAGCTTGAGTCATGAAAAAAGATCTCATTTGATGAAAAAAAATGTTGCGTTATGAAGACAAGAAACCAGTTTACTAACGCTGTGAACTACAGAAACAAATTGTTTCATCCTGCGCCTTTATCCCAGAGCTAAAATATTTATCAGAAATAAAGAGATAGAGTCTGCTTTTGACTGCTTTTTAATGACTATTTACTGTTCTCCCTATAAACACGGGTATGGTGGCTATTAAAGATGGCTGAATGAAGATGAATTTTCTGGAATGTGGTTTCGAAACACTGTGTTGTTATTAAGAATATTTAAACAGTTTAAATGAAATTTATTTTCATGTACTTCATACTATTTATGGTAAGTGCGATATAATAAAGTTAGTGGGTTGTTTTTTTAAAATTTTAATTACAATAAAATTCATACATAAAGAATGTCAATAACATGATTATTTAATTAAGCGTATAGCAGAAAACTAATTACAATCTTATTAATTATACAGAACATATTTTACACTACCAGCAAGCAACAAAGTCAATTATTATAAATTTTATGAAACGCTTTTTATTTTTATTATCAAAAAAAGTGTATAAAAAAATATTGTATTTGGTGTGGCGATAAATTTAGCTTACAATCAAAGGGAATGGTTTAATAGAAAAATGTAGTCTGAGACAATTATACCGCGTCTAATATTGTTGTCGATCCGTTTATTGTATACTGTATCTTAAGTAAAAGTAAATTAATCACAGTAATTTTGAAGGCCGTTAAAGGCTGAATGATAGACAATAACAAACTTGAACAAGATAATTAATTTTTATTTCTATAATTAATTGATCTGTATCCTTTAACTGGTCAATAAGGCGTTTATATAAGAATTGTTTAATGGGTTTAAACAATTACAGGAAACAGGGCTAATTACGCTGACAAATTATTGTCAATGTCAAGGAGAAAAATTAATTCTTTTTTTTGTTATTTGTTTGAAGGGCTAATAAGTTCCAAATACTGATATACTACAACAACCCGCTCTAGAATCCAGGAAATGGTGGAAAATTTTGATTATAATTTTCATATTTGAAATATTAATGGGGATTCATAAATAATTAATTAAGCCTCCATTGAAAAAAGCATTAATAGCGAATACAAGATTCCGGGAAACTGCAGAGCCGAAGAGCTCGTCAGGGCTGGTGCACTACTTTCGGAATCCTCTTCAATCGACTTGGGGATGCCATTTACCTCGGTCAAGTAGGCCATCGTGCGGAAATTCTTTCGAGACGCCAGCCTATCCTGGGTCAATGAGGAGTCCTGCTCCACCGCTAGGCTCACTTGACCCTCGACCAGTTACTTGGACTTGGTTGTAACGTCATCTCGATCACAGTGGCTATGCTTACATGGCATTGTGTTATGGGAAGAAACGCGCAAAGAATGCAGCTCCCATTTAACAACTTCTGCCGTCTGTGCAGATCCGCTGAGGAAGAGGAGACTGTTATCCACTTTCTTTGTTAATGCCCATCTCTTGCGAGCTACAAATATAGGTTATTTGGCTCTGCAATCCTTGTCAGCTTGACGGAGCTATCATACATTGATGTCGAGGATATAGCTTCGTTTATCAAACTTTCGGGATGGTTTTCCAGCGTGGGGTAGTCGTGCTTTAAATGTGCACCCCTTGCGCTGACCAACTCCTCTTCTTCCCTGGTTTGGAGGAGCTTGGTTAATACAGAGACTCCGTTCACTTGTGGCGTCACAGTGGGCCTCTATACGTGCTCAAGTGAGTTTTTGGTATCAAATCTACCTCTCCAACCTATCTACCTAACTCAAAAATATAGAGCGGCAATGGCGTCTACTAGGATAACTCATCTGCTTAGCTGGAAAAATTTTATTAATGAAACTGAAACAAGGCAATAAAAAACTGGAAAATGCTTTGCGCTAGTTGTATGCTCTTTGGAGGAACGAAACAAAAAAAAAATAATAAGAATAAAATCTGTAGTCAGTCTAACACCCCTTATAATGTATAGATTTTAGTTAAGCGTTATAATTTTTAATTCAATTTTAATTTACGACAGTTTTTCTTTTACGAACTTAGTTACGACGTATATTTTACTATTTACCCATGACAGGCTGTAGTTGAACAAAGAAAAAATCACTGAATTATTTATGATTTCATTTACTTTAAGTGTAAATTTATATTAAACCTCGAATTCCCTTGCCAACTAATTTGTTATGACAGACTGCCAAACATTGAACATGAAGAGAAAAATGTATACAAAAAAAAAGGACGCCCCCTTATGTTTAATCAACAAATGAAACATGCGTTTCATTTTCGACACAATTACGCACACTGTGGGAAAGAAACTTTCCATCATCAATCAGTTGAAAATGTTATAAAATTATGGTGCAAGCCTGCCATTATTAATATCGAAGTTAAAAGTATAAAAATGTTTAAAAATATGAAATAAATTAAAAATTATGATTCATTTGCGAGAGAACAGTGAGTCAGCCTATCATTTCATTAATTTGTAAAGAATTATTGAGAGAACCATAATGGATGATGGAACAAAAAAAGAGGAAAATGTTCTCTTACGCCTTTAGGCAAATTGTTATTGTTAAAGCATGCAGTCATTCATTCATTTATTCGTTCATTCATTCATTATGAATGAGTAAATGAGTGAAAATAATTGATTGTTTAATTTTTTTTGTTGTTAGCATCACTGCTGTTCCCGTTGTTAGTGTTTGCATTCAAATATGAAGTGTGTTCTCTCTCCGATGATTAAATTCTGTGATACAAAGAGAAGAGACTTTTTTGCTTTTGAATTCAATTCTTTTGACGATTTACGCGACAATTATGCGATAATTATGTTATAGTCGTAAACAAAAGAACACAACCCTTGAGTGTAGAATTTTTCTTTATTTCGCATTAATTTTGGTTGTCTGAAAGCTTTAAAATGAAACGTTGGAAATCTGAAATTAAGTCGCCGTAGTCTAGTAGGTAGTGTATTGGCTTTTTAGACATGAGCCTTTGTTTCATATGAGAGAATATTCCTTTGGCGACTTCTTCTCAGCAGATTTCTGGCAAAAACTCAGAGCGTAAATAAAATTGCCATGGAAAGTTTCTCAACAAATCTGTTGTTCGGAATCGACTTTAAACTGTAGGTCCTGTCACTCATGTCTAAAATTAACATACACAACATCAGTGGTGTGAGAAACTAGGTTGTAATCCTGATAAAAGGGTTGTACGAGTATGTATCTGAGAGCTTTAAAATGAAACACTAGAAATTTTGAATCTAAAGTCTAATCTGAAATCTTGATCTATTCTAAGACAAAGTATAATGCTTCGTGAAGTTTTTCTTTCCTTTTGTTCTTAAAAGGTGCTACTGGTGCAGTGTCATACCCAACTGTTGCAAATACTGAAGTATAACTTATGTATAGGAGATACTATTCTTAGGTATCATATCGGTTTAACTTATTATATTTTCAAACTAATTAGCAAATTAGTCTTTAACTTTGTATTTAAATGCATTTAAATTTATTAACAAAGTAATTAATTCCTTTTATACCACCTGATTCTATTTACTCCATAAAATATTGTCTCTTGTTGCATTAGGAAGACAAATAGAAAAAAACCCAGAATATGAATTTTTCATTTCTGTGTTGAATGATTAAGTGAATGTTTAAAATTATTAAATCACAAATTTATTAAAAATTTTTTTTCTGTATCTATTTACGAACACAAATGCCAAAAAAAAAGAAATAAAAATCTATTATTGCTGCTTTTATTGTTCACCTTATTCGTTGTTCTTTACTTACCACACAACATACATGCATAGATATTACTTCTATGTATATCCCAGTCAGCATATTTTTTTTAAATATTTGATTGTCAGTTCACGCCCTTAAATGTACGGTTTGTACTTCATTGTTGGTAGACATCCACGACTACGTCTATTTTGCGGTTGAAAAACGCTTTCCGAAATCAATTCATGCCAGACACAAAGGCTTTTGGAATTCATTGATCGTACTTCTTGATTTTAGAGTGTGGCATCGATTTTTTGAAAGAGGATATTTAGTGTCTCACATGTTATTTATCTCATCATGGTGCTCTCTCTCTCTCTCTCTGTTACAATCCATATTCATGCATTTTTTCGGGATTTTTACGAAAGTTCCTTTCATCCACTCAAGCAGAAAGTATTGGTTCCCTCAAATATTTCTGAATTTTAGGTGAATAATTGATGCACTTCTTACGTAATCAGTCGTAAGAATTTGAACTACAATGCAGTCTATTCCTGCAGTCTCTTTCTGTTCTTTTATTGCAGAAGCTATTTCTGCCGGTCATTGACGTGCGAACCTTGGTATATACAGTGAGCTTCAAATGAAACTATACACTAAAGATACAATTCTAACAATCACCAAACTCAACTTTTACCACTTATGGGAATTGTCCGAAAAAATTTGACAATATATCGAAATTTTTGGTAATTTCTTTTTTGTTTCAATTGCAAAAACTGGCAATGAAACAATTTTAAAATAAAAATGACGTTAATTTATATTTTCTTAGAGTAGAGTTTCTTTTGACGCTCACTGTATGGTACTTTCAATTGATTGGGGAATCATTATTGGATGGAGATTGGTTGGCATACTCTTAAAGCTATTTTCATCTGTTACTTATACTGTTACTCATACTGTTAGATCGGTTAACATTGCTTAACTGCCATAAACTTACTAGACATGCTGCCATGTGCCATCAATAGGAGTTTTTAATTCCCCATTGTATCTGCGCTTTCAGCTTCATGTTAATCGAATTATTCAGATTTCATAGCCCATTTATTAAATTCTTATATAAAAGTATACACATCTAATGTAAATAACCCTTTCGTAATTAAAATTAATTTTTTTTTTGTGAATTAAATTTTTTTTATTTTAAATTTTTATTAAATCTTTTATTGTAATTAATTTTTTTTTGAATTGTTTTTATATTTCTCACTCACTCAACTGGAATAATTCAATGTACACCATAATTGTTTAATAATTTATTATGTGATCTACTCAAAAAAACATAAATATACCGCATGATTTAATATGAAAAAAATTAATTTTAATTATAAACAGAAGGAAAAGTAGAAAAAATATTTTTACATTGTTTGCGGCTATTAGACGGTCATATGTGCTGAGGTTTCTGTTTATTAGCATGCATTAGTTCGATAGTATTTGGAAACAACGATTCCTGATTATTTCATATTGTTTAACTGATGATTCCTGCAGTTTATAACGTATTGGCAATATGCTACCGAAAGCTTGTCGACGAGTATGATTGCATGACGGTATACACACAGTACTGAAAAACTATTGAAAAGGAAAAAATTTATCAACATACTTATATAATTGGCAATTACAACCCTTTAGTCAAGAATATTGACCTAGTTTTTCACACCACTTATGGCGTGTACATGAGTGGCGAGACTTACAGTTTAAAGTCGAATCCGAACGACAGATTTTTTGAAAAACTTTTCAATGCAATCTTTTTTGCTCTCAGAGTTTTTGCCAGACATCTGCTGAGAGGAAGTCACCGAAGAACAATTTTTTTCGTATTTTCGTTTTGATATCTGACTTGGGGTCTGAACCGTGGCCTTACATATAATAAGCCAACACTCTACCTACTAGACTACGGCGAAAATTAATATAACGCACTATAAATTCGTTTGTAAGGAATGATCGCCTAATAGCCGTTTCAGGCGAAACTAAATATGAATATTTTAAGCACTCGCAAACCAGGATTTAGTAGAAATTCTGCATGGAAAAGTTGTCTTTCATGCATTTTTTAAAAGCATAACTGATTAATTAGTTTTTTTTTACATTTTGGAGAGCCTTAAAAACCTGATTTCAGTGAATTAAAAAAAAAGACAACTTTTCGAATGTTCCCTGGGATGTTACGTACTCGTATCTGTGCAGTTTAAATATATATGTGTGTGTAAGTGTGTATAATTTATTATAATTTTATTCAAAAACATAATTTTTAATGCGTATTTTATTGTTGTTGTTGCTGGTGAATTTACTTTTATTCTATTCTAATACTCTTTTTCTTCCACACACACTCTCTCTCTCTCTCTTTCTCTTCCTTGTTTTTCTTTTGTTCCATTTTATGCTTTGTTTGTTTTTTTTTAGGTAAGCCAACTACAATAACAAGAAACAACAACAACAAAAAACAAGTGAAAACATTATTTTACTCTTAAACTGCGTTGTTCTTGTACTTGTTGTTGCTGTTGGAGATTTATGTTTAACAATTCAATGTTTCCTTGAACAACTGCAGACAACATTCATACATTTTAAACATACATACATACATACGTACATGCATACCAGCGAAGTTTTGTAACGTTAACCCCTTTATTTCGATGGTGTAAGCAAATGTGTTCCTGAACGAAATAGTTGTGAGGTGAGTTTCATATAAAGACGCAATAAATTTATTTGGTTTTATTCGATTTCACTAAAGTTATAGAGACAGACTACGGAAATATTTTACTAAAAACGGCAAATATTTCCTTACATATGTGATAACGATCCGTAGAGGTTAAGATCGTGTCATTAATTTGTACTGAAAGATAGCGGACAATGGAAAATCTGTGATACTGGAAAAAATATCACAAAATACATACAAGCTGGGTGACCTCTAGGACTAATGAATGCAGAAAGAGGAGTTGCGCTAGCCATCAAAGTCATCAGTGATCTTGACTCAATTCTAAAACCATATACAATGATTTTTATAAGACAGAATAACCACTGATATACTCGAAGATGATACGCTTGCCTAAGGGAACAGTAATATACGATCAGTTTATAGTCTGAGGATAGGAGTTAGTTTTTCCATCGAAAAGTCTTTTCAGACCAATGTAATTCTCAAGGAAAGTAGTAACACGAGTGCTGTTGTTAGAATGAGAAATCCGGACGCTGGAGATATGAGAGATACGGTACATCAGTTACTTTTCTTCTGAAGGGAAATAGTGCGTATCATTTTTGGCCCAGTTAAAATTGAAAGTGTTGCTAATGCTGCTCAATAAAAATCCGACTACTGTTCGTATTGTAAATTCGGACAGAATACGATGACTAAGACATTTCTAACGAACGAAGGATTCCACTGCTGCCAAGAAAAGTTTTAAACAACAACCAGAGAGCTTTACACACAGGGAATGCCCAAGAAAATGGTGCTTAAATGACGTTGTATGACGTTTTGACGTCGGTATGAGGGTTAATGATGATATAAAGGGTTGTTAAGTTTGTTTTTTGATGCTGTTATACCAGCATTATTATATTCAGATACATACGTGAATAAATCCAGTCATGTTATTGTAATAAATTCTTAAGTACAAATACGAATCATTAATTATTTATAGATTTGAAGTATTCAAATGTGCACTCTTATTTGTTGTATTATAACGCCACTAAATGTAGCTGATAACTGTTACCGAGACTGTTAGTAGTTAGTTGATTTAATACCCTACATCAATATATACATATATATGAAGGCAACAGTTTAAAATCAAAACTTCTCTTTGAATATACCGAATATGTACCGAATTATTTCTTGTGGCAATCTTGTATGTTGTCGTTTCTGTTTGTTAAATTATCTCGGGAATTGGGGTATGAATCAGAGATCAGCAATGAATCATTTTTCGCTACTCATAAACACTCAAGAAATTTTGAAAATATGTAAGTCAACAATATTGAAATTTAACTATGTACTCTGATTCATTCATACTCACTACAACTTTGATTTAAAAATATAGGTTGTAATGAGTATGCGTACAAAGTTGACATCGAACTCATACCATTCGAAATATGTTTGATTCCATAAGCCTACTCATTTAGATTCATAACTTTAGAAAAATGCTTATAATACTTATAAAAGATTCGAGTGACTCCAATCATTCATCAAAATTTACGGTTTTAGTTGTTGTTGTTGCATTTACAGCAATAGAAAACAGACACATAAGCAAAAAAGACAGAGCAGCAAGCAGAGAGCAAACATACAACCTTCTAGTAAGGAGTTTAGTGTTCGTACGCGATTCATACTTACTTTGTGATTCGTGTATATGTTGAGTTATGGAGAGTCGAAATCGATGTTATTGATTTACGTGTTGTTAAGTATAAATATGATGAGTACTTAAAGCTGTGAATATGAATAGAGGTTCCATGATATTAAAATAAGTATGAATGCGTATAAGTATCAGAAATTATGAGTATGATTCGATTCTACTCATCTTTTTGAATACACATTGCTGATCTTTGGTATGAAACTATTGCTATCAAATGATCAATAAAATTGTTCTCTTGCCATACGCAATTTTCTATGATGACTCTATCGTTCGATGGCAGCAAGAATACATTTTCACCATACTAAACAGCCTGTGATGCCTGTTGAGGAGGTAGGGAATCAAACAATTGCAATGCACGATACAGCAATGAGCTCAAACCATTCAAAGCATTGTGATATCTGGATGTATCTTAACGGCATTGGATAACCATCCATTACTGTTATTCTGCAACTTGCGGCTAATTCTCTTATATATACCGCATATACAGCCGGTTACGACCGACAAGAATTTAATTTCATTATTTGTTGTTATTCATTAAACAACAGTTGTTGTTATTTATTTTCTTCAACAACTTTAATGATGTTATGATACCATCAGTCAGCGGCAAGTCCGTTTGTCTGCCAGTACATTTTTTTGTTTGAAATAACACCTGAAGGTTTACCAAATCTATTCAAAGCTTAAATTTCACCCACGTGTATTTGTTTTTAGAGAACAATAGCGTACAAATATTTTATGTTCTTTTTAAAAATATGTATGTATTTGAGCATGTTTTTAATTTGTTGAAATTATTATGATGCCACAACATAAAACATACCAACGAACAACGAAACAAAAAAATAACAATTTAAAGATACTTTCGTACTTCACATACATACATCACTTGAAATCATTAATTTCTTTTATACTCACTGTTCTCTTTAATGTCTTCACACATACACATTCACATCCATTCATTTACTTGGCCCATTAAGGGGAGTTTTAATAAAAAAAAGTAATAAAAAGTATCACATCTCATCACATGTTGCTAAACTACGCTTTGTATGAATGTGTGGGTAGAGAGAGAGAGAGGAATATTATAATAAAAGTAATAACATCTTCAGGTATTCCTTTGGTCTGTTTAAAATTTTATACGAAATGATGATGATGATGATGATGATAGTCAGTACTATGAAAAGCACCAGGATAGACAGCAAAAGGTACATAAGATGTCCCAAGTGTAGCTGTGGTTAAATAAATGGTTGTGTAACTTCCGTAAGTGATTAATGGCAATGACCTATGCCTGCCATGTCAGGTGGTGGAGAATATACACACGTATCCACTTTTATTTCCTGTTTTATGATGCCAAAGTTGTCTAAAACTGTATCAATTATTACGAACAGCAGGCGTTATATGGTCCATTTAACAGATAAGAATACACCAAAAGAATATTTAAATGGAGAAAAATTAACGAAATAATTTATGCCAACAAAACTTGTGTACAAGAATACAAGAATATCATGAATATTTAAAATATACTCTAAAACGACTAGAGAATAATATTGTAATTTATATTTAAATTAACTTCAAAATCAAACATACAAACTATTAAAAAAATATTACAACTTTAGAGATAGAGGAGATCCCCTGATAATATTGACAAGAAAATAGCATTAGTAGATATAAAGGAGGACTGTCACAAAATTAGACTACCAATGTCCTTTTGTAGCAAATAAATGTAATCAACTGTAAGGCTGAGGTCAAGGTGTTTTGTTCTCCTATGACGTAACGCTGAGCTTGTATGCCAGTGTACGCATACACGAAGTTAAAGTGGAGTATCATGTCAGTAATATTTCCAAAGGTCTTAAATTTTATCGGGTTCAGTAAATAGTATTTGATTCGTATCAGAAATCAGCGATGAGTATTCTAAAAGATGAGTAGAATCGAATCATACTCATAATTTCTGCTACTTTTCAGATGAAGCTCATTTTGATCTTGGCAGGTATGCAAACAAGCAAAATTGTCGCATTTGGGGCACAGAAAACCCGCACGCATACATTGAAAAGCCGACGCACCCAAAACGAGTCACTGTTTGGTGCGGATTTTTGTCCAGAGGCATAATTGGGCCATTTTTCTTCGAAAATGAGCAAGGAGTGGCCGTTACAGTTAATGGCGATCGTTATCGGGTCATGTTGAATGAAATTTTGTTCACAAAAATTGAAGAGGAGGATATCGGCAACATTTGGTTTCAACAGGACGGCGCTACGTGCCACACAGCCGAAGCTACACTCGATGTTTTGCGCCCTATTTTTGAAGCTCGCATTATCAGCCGCAGAGCTGATGTCGTTTGGCCACAACGGAGCTGCGATTTGACACGGTTGGACTACTATTTGTGGGGTGCCGTCAAAGATAAGTGTTACGCCGACAAGCCAGAGACAATTGACGCTTTAAAGGACAATATTCGTGAAGCCATTGGTGAAATACAGCTGCACACAATCGATAATGTGCTTAAAAATTGGATCGATCGTGTAGGCTATACATGGCCAGCCGAGGCAGCTATTTGAATGAAATAATTTGCCATTATTAACCGGAATAAAAAATATAATAACAAATAAAAAAAGAAATTTGAGAAAATATTCAGTAGTTTTTTTTTAAATCATTTTGAAAAAAAAAGTTATTTGGCGGACCCTTTAGAAGGTTATGTGATTGCTCTGCTTGCTGCTCTGTTTTATTGCGTGTCCTTTTTTCGTCTGTAAATGCAACAACAACTATTCGAGTCACTCGAATAAATGAATCTAAATGAGTAAGCTTATGAATCAAACACATTTCGAATGGTATGAGTTTGATGCCAACGTTGTACGCATACTCATTGCAACCTGTACTTATAAATCAACGTTGTAGTGAGTACGAATGAATGAATCAGAGTACATAGTTAAATTTCAATATTGTTGACTCACTTATATTTAAACTTTCATGAGCGCTTATGAGTAGCGAAAAAACAATTCATTGCTGATCTCTGATACACATCAATGTTCAGTATCTTGAAGATGTTAACGAAGATCAATTGCTGATCTTTACAATAAAGTTTCAGCGAAAATAGACGCTAAGTTATTGCATTCAAGTAGTTCCAAGACGGTCATAAAGAAATGTTGAACTAATATGTCCATGGCATTGTGAAAATATTTCCTGTCAAAAATGTATTTTTCTTTCAGTATTTATTAATTTACAAGAAATTTGGTATTCCCTTAATTAACATAGCGTAACTTTTGTATTGTAATCAGAAACTTGCTCAGATTGTATTCAACAATAAAATCTTTGCTTTATTTTTAATTATTTTTTTTTAACTTCGGGCATATTTTGAAAATTCTTAAAAACGTTTTCTTTAATTATTTTTTTTTTTGTTGCCCTTAAACAGTGAATAATTTCAAGTTCTTTTTATTGAATTGGCAAAGCTTTTTAGTTTTCTTTCCTTTTATCATTCGTTGTGGCCTTTTGTTACCGTTTAACTCTATGGCTGCTTGAGGTTTGGTTATGCCTTTGGCAACCGCAGGAAGAGAAAAGGCAAAGCAAATTATTAAATTCCTTTTAACAAAGAAAAAGAAAAAATAAAAATAAAAAAGAATTAAAAGGAATAATAATAATAACGGGGCTAGAGAGCACATTTGTTAACATTTCTTAGAGATAACGTTGATGTCAAAAGGATGGAGTTATAAAAAAAAAAGTATTTTACATTGTCTTTGTAGCTTATGTCACATTTAAAATTACGAAAGATTCCAAAACTTTGCAAAAACATAAAGCTTTTCCTGAGCTTCTGCAGCTGTATGAATGAAATTTTTATTTGTTTACAACGACATTTCTCATAGAATACTGGAAAAAAATATTTTATAAGAGATTCCTGCTGGTTGTTCTTATAATTTTAGCTCGTACTTTAGTTTCAGCTTTCGGTTTTGTTTTCTTTTTCTGGTAGTTTTCGTTGTCATTTTTACGTTGATTTTCCTGTTACAAGTTGAACATTAAAATTGCCCCTGTATTTAATTTATGTTGTAAGTTTATCATGTTTTTCTTTTTTTACTTTGTTTCCTTTTTTCATTCTTCATCATCATTATCGTAGTCATTTTACTACTCACTACAGCAGTTAGTAACTACGGCAGTAAAACAAATTTTTGATGCAACAAAATTTACCTTTTTTTTCTGTGTTCTTTGTTCATGCCACAGTAGCAAAGAAAGTCGTCAGCAAATTTAATTGCGGATATTATTTTTGACAACTTTTCAAATTACTCGACTTGAATGCTGAAGATTAAAACAAAAATGCTTCTTTTTTGTCATTTTTGTTGTGGTTTGGTATGCTGTCAGTACGGTTATTGACACAACTTATTTATTTTAATAACGGACAAGAAGGAAACAGTGATTCAGGAGACAGTTTGCAACACAGTATCCTTTTGGAAAGAAACAAATTTGTTGCCCATCAACAAGTGCTAATTATGAATCTTGCTTAAGGCATTAAATTGCTAATAAGTTACATAATTGGTCATTACAACCCTTCAGTCAGGATTACGACCCAGCTTTTCACAGCATTTATGTTGTGCGTGTTAATTGTATTCATGAGTGGCGGGTCCTACAGTTTAAAGTCGACTCCTAACGACAGATTTTCGAGAAACATTTCATGACAATTTTATTTGCTATCAGAGGTTTTGCCAGAAATCTGCTGAAACGAAGGCGTCGAAGAAATATTTTCATATTTTCGTTTTGATGTCTGACCTGGGGTTTGTACCGAGGCCTTACATCTAATAAGCCAACACACTACCTATTAGATAAGTTACCCACTGTATATAGAGTTAGTGTGGTGTATAGGTCAAAGTGTGTTAAAGATAAGTTGATCGATCATTGTTCCATGGCTTTTAAGAAGGTCGAAGCCTTGATATCCTAACAATATACTACAGCACTAGTCTCCGCACATCAACAATGAACACCATAGAAAGGTCAGGCAGTAGCACCCCTTGAGCAAGAGTAAATTTTCTTACCACCATTGTTTTTAGGCTACGACAAAAGTGTCATATTCTGTGTCCAGAACAGTGATTAGCAATGAATATTCAAAAAGATGAGTAGAATCGAATCATACTCATAATTTCTGATACTTATACGCATTCATACTTATTTTAATTTCATGGAACACGTGCTCTCATTCAAAGTTTGAAGTACTCATCATTTTCATACTTAACAACACGTATGATGTTATTAATATCGACTCTCCATAACTCAACATATACACGAACACTAAAATACTTATATACTTGTTTTTTCTTTTATTGTAAATGCAACGACAACTAAGACTGTACATTTTGATGAACGATTCGAGCCACTCGAGTATTTTTCTAAAGTTATGAACCTAAATGAGTAGGCTTATGAATCGAACATATTTCGAATAGTATGAGTTTGATGTCAATGCTGTACTCATACTCATTGCAACCAGTACATATAAATCAACGTTGTAACGAGTACGAATGAATCAGATTATTTAAATTTCAATATTGTTGATTCACTTATATTCAAAATTTCATGAGTGCTTATGAGTATCGAAAAAACGATTCATCACTGATCTCTGCAGAGTAGGGGCTATCCCCTTATGTTGGTTTATATCTTTGCTAACGAAACTCTATTATAATAAATTCGCTTGGATTTTCTTGTGCGATTATTCCTCAGAAATAAATTTCTGTCTAACGAAACATGAAATAATTAAAAAAAATTCACAAAAACACACAAAAACATCTTAAATTCTTTGAATTTTCTTCCAACATGTGCAATTTACAATTTACCATGAAAAACCGAATTTAAAATTGATTTAAGACTACAACGCGAATATTTTTTTTATTTTTATTTTGTATGCTGCGTTAAGTAAACAAAACAAATGCAGAAAAAAAACAATTGCAACTTGAAAAATATTATTTACAATATTTTTCTTTCTCTCTTCTTTGTTGTAGTTGGGCAGAATTTATTGTTGAAGTAATAAAAACATGAAAATAGTTTCATAAATCATTCTCTTTTTGTTTTTGTTTTATTCAATGAAAACAATGTTAAATTCGTATATAAGAAATCAAAAAAAAAAAAAAAAGAAAAATCGAGTGAAAAAAATCAGAAAATGCAACAACAATAATAAAAAATAAGAAATAAAAGAAACAAAAGAAATAAAAACAAAAATATAGAAGATGAAAATACATGGATGACAAATAACTTGCTTATCAATAACAACTCCGAATTGTTATACAGAGTGTTGGAATAAAATAAAGGGTAGAACATCATTTTTCTCAATACTCATGTCATGGTTTCTAAACTTTATTGATTGATTTCAATACAATAGGATTTTAGAATCCGTGTTAATTCTATTTCATAGGAGTATTTTCGTTAATTCTTGTACGAATGTCCTAATAATTTCGCCTTCTAATTTATTTCCATCAATATTCCATGAGGTCAGCTTGAGAATCAACAAGTTCTACTAACAGACCTTATCAGATTCGACAGTGATACTTTTTTGAGGTCTTCGTTTAGTTTAGTTTTCATAGAGAAAAATATTTATCCAGCAAGTGCTGTACCGATTTTTCATCCTTGTCAATCTTACAGCTCCTTCAATAATTTAAATGTGTATTACCCATACGCTCAGGTGTACTTCGAACCAGTAATTACTCCACTAAGGATAAATAAAATAAATGTTAAAATTTGTGTGTGTCCCTATTATTTTGTCCATGAATGTATGGGAAAATGTGTGAATGTATGCACTATTTCGCGTTGCGCTAAGAGCCATGAAGTGTTGTGTTTAACCAACGACGCCCAAAACAGAAAAATCGAGAAAAGTTTGAAAAACTTTAAAAGAAACAAACAAAATCTTAAATAAAAACGATTGAAGGATTTTATTCTATTATTTCCATTAGAAAACTGCAACAACAGCAAAAAAAAACACTCATAAAACAGATACACTATTTAACAATCTTAAATAACCACAAATAAAGTTTAACAGCTCGAACATACACTGACGGAAACAATTGTTCGTTCGTACACCAAGTTATTGAAATTGCCTAGTAATTGTTATTGTTTATGCAAAGGGTATAAACAGAGGAATAACAAATAAAAGCAATTGTTGTTGTTTACATCAAGTTGTGAACAGTGGCATACAAAATTATGCGAATACTAAAGAATTTTAAATAAAACTAAACACAAATTTATTTTTTTTTATTTTAATCTACGCGTTAATATTTTAAACGTTCAAAATTCTCCAAGGAGCACACTTGTAACAAATTATTTGTAGTCCGTCAGCCCTGCTTTGAATCGAGTGAAAATGGTTACATAATTATCATGTTCCATTGTGTTTTATTTTTATTTTTTACAAAACTTCTCCTCCACGATTTTAAGTATTTATTCGAACAAGTTTTTGTTACCAACTTTGTTTACGAAAACTAAGAATAATATTTTGAATTTCCTTTTAAAAATCTAAGAAGGTTAAAGTTGACATGTTTACTTTATTCCTTTGGTTCTTTACAGAAAACTCATGCAAATAAAAACTTTTGGAGCTTTCATTTCATAATTTTTTGTACTTTTCTTTTTGTCAAACCATTTGGATTGTATTTTTTATTTTTTTGATATTCGATATTGATGTTTACAAAAGAATTTCGTTTTTTTTTTATTTGGAAAATATTTCGTTGGTTACAACCGTATTATCTTAAATTATGTATAAAAACTATGCTGGAAAAATATGTGAATACTTTTTTTTCTTTGTAGCAATGCTTTTTATTTCTAGTTAACAAATACTCTCTAGATAATGACAAAAAAAGAAAAAAAATTGAGAATATTGCCATCAAATGAATTACCCAGCATGTATGAATTGAGTTTGAAAATGTAGAGGAAAAAAAATTATTTTTTCTGATCGTTTTCATTTATTTGTTTTTAGGTGTTGTGTGTGTGTGTGTGTGGGTAAATAACAACAGCAACACAAAAGGAAAAACAGACTTTTACATCTCGACTATTTGATGCACTCTACCGATAGGAATTTTATCGAAAAATTTTAGGATTGAGCTGAAGAGTAAAACCTATTTATCGGCTCAAGACGGTCTCTGGGTAAAATATGTTTTCTTAGAACAATAGTCAACAGGTGAAGTCGCCGTATTGTAGTAGGTAGTGTGTTGGCTTATTAGATGTAAGACTTCAAACCCCAGCTCAGACATATGAAAATATGGAAACAATTTTCTTCGGCGACTTTCTCTCAGCAGATTTCTGACAAAAACAGTGAGTGAAAATACAATTGCCATGAAAAGTTTCTCAAACATCTGTCGTTCGGAGTCCCCTTTAACCTGTAGGTCCCGCTACTCATATATAAAATTAAGACACACTGCAAAAGTGGTGTGAGAAGCTTGGCCGTAATCCAGACGTGATGTTATGTGTGCATATTGCATTATGCCTTGTGACAAATGACAAAATTCTTTATGAAAAAAAAGCATTCAATTACAGTGTGTATGATGTTGTGGAGTATTTTTTAATAACAAAGATTATTTTTTTCTTCTTATTTTCAACGATAACAATGGCAACAATAACTGAGAGTGCAAAAACCTGTGGTTGAAGGCATAATTTGAAAGTAAAAAATGAAACACATTTTTTTTTGTGCCATACCATGAATGTTTCTATTATTTGACAGACTACTGTACTTCACCCTCGCGCTCAGTTACACATTCATTTCTAAGTTTACAATTCATTTGAATACAGTGCTCTATGCTCGATTGTTTTTATCGGCTGTTTCTATGGCTTTGAGGGATTTAAGGTCCATGGGTGTCTATAGCTGTCAGCAATATTGTCTGTATCGATTGCAACATTAAAAAAAACTATGTACACAATTTTTTTTTTCATTGTAATTTCCTGTTGGTTTCAGTTGAAATAATTATTTGCCAGATAACTGAATGAAAAAAAAGAAAAAATTGCTGTGAAATGAAAACACTTTTCAACTGAGATTATTTTTATTGATCTGTAAATTTAAAAATACACACACATACGGCGGTAATATCAGCAGTTCTAAATCCTCCAGAGTATTAATTGTCTCTGTTATTCGTTTAAATGTTCTTTAAATGAAAAAGTTTATAATTATGGCAGTACAGGCATAAGGATTTTAGTCTCAATTTTTGAAACTTTCTCATGACATTCATAAAGTGATGTTTTTGTTATTTGGCGATTATGTGATTATTTCTGGTCGTCTTATACTCGTGGTATATCTAGTGATGGGACAAGGATAAATACGCAAATGATAAATTGGCTAAATTGGGTATTTAAAAGTAAATACCCAAGCACCTGTGTATTTACCCAAAATGTGTGTATAAATGAGAATAAAAAAATTTATTATTATTATATAATTCTTTATTATGAATTAGATTTTTAATAACAAATGAAATAATTCATAAATTTAGTCATAATCGCTGTCGCTGTCAGTATCCGATAAAAACTCATATTGAGTAGAGTGCTTTATTCCTGCTGAAGTTGAAGGGATATCGTCTTGAGTAGCTTTTAGTGAAGAATTCACGGCATTTTCAAATTGAGTGGAGTGCATGCTTTCTGCTGAAGGTGCTAAACTATTGTTAAACTGTTCGTTTTTTTGAGTGAATGAAGCTGTGGGTACTAAAGGAAGGTTCAGTACCAGCCGAAGTACAGGGAGATGTTGAAATTCGAAGAGCTAATTTGCTTAATTGCTTGCTTCCACAAATTCCTTTCCATCAAGTTACTGGAGGAATCTCATTCAAACAACTCCAGGCAAAAGTTTTTCCCCAGAAATCATTTTCTTCTATAAGGTATCGCATTTTAAAAACTAATGACAAATTAAATGAAGACTATGCGCTACACAACCCATAGGCACAACATTTGGTTGGGTTTCTTTTACTATTTTGAACGCCATATTTGCAGCAAATGGGTATTTACCCAAAATTAGGTAAATGTCCGATTAGGAAAGTAAGTACCCAGGTGTAAACTAATATTGCCATGTTAGCTTGTAAATGTTTTCTTGTAATTCCAAATTAACGGTATACTTCATATTTAATTGTATTTCAAATGTATTACGTATACGCATCATATTACTTGTGCCGGAATAATTACTCTGAAAAGTATGCAATAAAAAAGTCTTTGATTTTGTCGTCTATGAATTTAATACAATTGAATATCACTCATACGACACTGTAGACATATCCAATAGTCAACTTGATGTGTAGAGACCTGTTGTCTCATGTCTTTCGTGTTGTAATATTTGCTTTTGTCATTATTTTTAATAGATTTTAAAAATATATGCCAGTTCATTACTTAAACGATTCATAATAATGGAATTCAAATAGAATATTACACTTAAATTTTATTATGGAAAATGTTTCTCTTTTTTTATGGAATCCCTCACTCTCACCTTTTGCGAGCACGATAACAATTCAATTTATGGCCTCTGCATGTAATGAAATTTTTATGTTAAAACATAAGCAGAGAAAAAGGGTGAGTCTGTTGTTGATATGGTATGATATGATATGTATGTAGGCATTTGACTATTGTATGTTTTTTCAAGAGAAGGGTCGAGAGCGAGACATGAGTGTGATGTTATTATCATCATCATTGTTATATAACATACTTAAAGTTTATTACATTTGCATTAGAGTGTTACGATACTCCATAAATACCTATCAGAAGATATTATTTGAATCTGTTATATTTACTTTGCTCAACTCGTACTCTACTCAACTCGTACATATAAACTCTTTCATATTAATTTGGTTAGGGATTCCGAAAGCTATGTTCTAAAATGTACTCCATACCAAGAAGTATGAAACATTCTCGAATCAAATTGTGAATCTCTGCTCTGCTTCTCTATTGATTTATTCATATACTCGTACTACTTGTGTCTGGATTTATATTTTTATTATTGCTCGCCTTATATGGGAGGTGGAGTTGGAACAGAGTAGATTTATTTTCAATTTTTCGTTTTTAATAAATTTATAACACTTTGGCAGTTTTATTATTCACATCAAAAGATGCGGATGTTGTTGAATTATAAGACAGGCTCCCTTCCCTCCCTTCTTTATAAACAATTTATGAAAGAAGCTATAAGGTTTCTTTAGTTTAATAATCATACAAGGGTATTTGAATATGATGGATTTGGAATAAATCTTATGCCCCTAATAATCTGATCAAAAGTTTATATCAATTTAATCTTTTAAATGTAAATTCATTTCTTTATATCGAGTGTTGCCCATTTGCTAGTTTCAAAACCGCCGATCTGGCAATACTGTCTGTCATTTGAAGTTTCTTTAATTTAGTAAAACAATGCCGTGGACGAATATAGACAGTTTAATAACTGGAGAATAAGTGGTAATTAAAATGTAGTCACTATTCGAGCATTAAAGTTTAAATGGTGAGCGGCGGGCAGCCATTATAGAGTCTTATGACAATTCCTTGTACATAAGCAGCAATGTCTGTTGACATACCATTGTTCCTAAAGTGAACAGTGAACTTAATATACTTTTGTGCCGACAAAACGCACCAAACAGTGTATCTTTTAGAGTGCACTGACAGCTCTCAAACTGCCTCTGTCTGAAAACATACATACATAACTGGTCAGGATTATGACCTAGCTTCTCACACCACTGATGTTGTTTGTGTTAATTTTATACATGAGTAGTGGCACCTACAGTTTAAGGTTGATTCCGAGCGATAGATTTTAGAGAAACTCTTAATGGCAATTTTATTTACTCTCAGAGTTTTTGCATGAAATCTAACCTGGGATTTGAGCCGAGGCCTCACGTCGATCTGAAAAGAAAAACCAAATTCGAGCAATTCGGTTTGTTGACGTACTCATCTTTTGAAACACGTTTTTCACTCTGTACGAGTTTTGGAGGTAAATTTTAATGATTTGCAAGCACTGTGGGTTTGGGTTGAGCATTTCTAGCATTTCCACATGTCACGAATCGTTGAGCGAATGTATAAAGTTTCTATTATTCGATAGGCCACTGTACTTCACTCACGCGCTCAGTCACACATTCATTCCTGTGTTTACAATTCATTTGAATACAGTGCTCTATGCTCGATTGTTTTTATCGGCTGTTTCTATGGCTTTGGATTTAAGGTCCACGGGTGTCTATAGCTGTTTGCATTATTGTCTGTATCGATTGCAACATTAAAAAAACTATGTACACAACTTTTTATTATAATTTCCTAGAAATTGCATATCAAGCATTTCCACATGTCACGAATATTTTCCTATACGTATTTATATTTGTCAAGGAATATGTTTAAATTAATTTTGTAATTAATATGAATTTAAAGCAAAAAAATTATCGAATTTCAATATTTAAACTTAAAATTAATACGAACGTTTTCTTTTCACTTTAGTTGTCATTAATTTCAGTGATTATTTCATATTTGTTTTCCAATGGCAGCGTATTTTAAGCTGGTAAATGTTTGAAATCATTATTAATACCAGCACAACCATCATCATGATGTTGGAAATATTCTTTCTTTTGTTTTTCATTTATTTACATTAAAACACACACACACGCATATTTGGTTTGATGCCCATGTCTGTTGTAAGTATTTGTATACAAAAATTCTTGCGTACGTGAACGTATTGGAATATGCCGGAAGAAATATGCTGCTGATATTATCAGATTATTACAAGCAAATTTGCTAAAATCCGTTTTGGGCTGTTTGGAACTGTTTAGAGTTTCTTTTAGTGTATTTGAATAACTGTAAAAATGGTTGGTATTCTTTACATCTACAAGCATTTATGTGTAGTGAATGTAAAGAATGTATGTTTATTGGTTTATGTAACATACACTGGTACTGGAAATATTTGCCTGTTGTCTCTGAATATTTTTTTTTCTTTCTTTCTTTGTTTTCGTTTATTATTTTTCGTATTGTTTGGTCAATTCATATTAAATACGTGAGCAATTTCGTTATGATTTCATGCTTTATTTCGTTTACTAGTCTCTTGCCAAAAAAAAAAAAAAAAATTAAAAAACAAATCCATTCCGTTTGTAATTGGTTTTAGCAAATAAATGAATGCAATATTTCTGTGTGTCGTGTTGTTGTTTCATATTCCAAACAATCATTTACTTTCATTTCTATGGGCATCATATTTTGCTATACATTTGCTTTTGCAATTGAAAACTAGAATATCTTTGAAAGTATTAATTCGCTTTAATTTCTCAGAAAATTTAGAATTCTGTCTTCGTATCCTGACGTCGAGGCAAAAGCTAATATTTAAGGTAAATTTTACAGCAAACTGTTTATGTGAAAGACAAAAAAGAACCGGAACTTTCGTGTTAGTTTTAGATCTGAGTGGTATCCCTAACCAAGTCTTAAAAAGGTTTTATTGAAGACAAAAACGAATGTAATTGATAATCTTTTTATGACGAAAAAAAACGAGCTCCTATTAGTTACACAACCAGATAAAATTTTGAAAGACACCAACGAATACAGGCCCATATATTGGCATAATTACGTAAAAATATAGTATTTTTTAAACAAGGATATAAAGTGACATTGCGACGATGGTCTGATGCATCAATGAAGTCAGAGTGGAGTTTTTGAATTCTTTCGCCATCTTTGCGATTGAGAAGCCTAAAAAGGTAACTTTGAGACCAATACATTTATATTGTTACGTTTTTACCTTTTAAAAACATTTAATATACGAGATCGTAGATTGCAAATTAAAAAAAATAAATTTTAGTTTAGTTTTAATTAAAATTCATTATTATTCGCACAATTCTGTGTGCCACTGTTCACAACTTTTTTTGTTATTCCTCTGTTTATACCCTTTGCATAAACCATAACAATTACTAGACAATTATTCGACAGATCAGTGTAATGGAGATCATCAAACCACGATTACTCTCTTCAAACACACCGCGTCTTCACTCAAGACTGACTGATCTTCACTCACTCAGTCGCCTGCTGCTGTTGTTTGTGTATTTTTGTTTTCTTGTTTTTTATGCTGGTGTTTGTTGTTATATTAAGCAGTACGATAATTTGTAAACAGTTTTCTTTACTTGCATTGTTTTGTTTTTGTAGCTTTTGTTTATAATTTTAATGTTAATCGATGTAAGAGCAACACACGAGTATCTAGATTTTTCATTTTCGTAACAATATTAAATTTGTATTCCACTTACAGTCTGATATAAGTAGTGCAAACAGCAAGAGAAATACACAGTAGGATCATATCGATTATATGAACTAATTTACATCATGAGATTAAGCCACAATATATCAATAAATTGTTAATTGAAAAATTATTTCCAGGTTTTTTATTAATTTTCATTAATTTTCGTTACTGAAATAAAAATTAATATCAGTTTAATCTTTCGAAAATAATTGTTTTTAATTATTGTCCTGGACTTTACACGAAAAATTTATTTTTTATGAATCAATACTCACAAACTCCCCTCGGCATGCTAAATTTTCAAATCAAATGCGAGAATAAATAACTCTTATTGAATAATTACTTGTATCTTAATTTCACTGAGTTTAGAAGTTTATAGATTACAACAACAGCAATATTACAACAATGTGAATATGTAACATATATGTAGAAATGTAAATTCAATTAAATGCCTGTTAGGAAGACTTAAATGAAATGCCGGTATTAAAAGTACACTTTAAGATAGTAAAACTTTCAACTGTGGGTGATGTAGTGCAAGTAGTTTTGGTAAAAGTTTTGTTTTTGCGTCAATTTTAATAAGATTTTATATATTATTTGTATCTACAAACTCTAAGAAAGTTTTAAAGTTTGTAAGTAATATTTGCACATTTAGTTAAAGGTAAAAACATTGAAAAGAAACCTTTTAATTTCTGTTATAAAAAATTTATAAAGCTTTACTAAGAATAGAGAAAGAAATGATGCGTATCCAACTTCCTTGGATGGACATCCCCTCTCACCTACCTAATGATTTCTGTGCTTTTCTTAAAGGGGCAATAAAGTGCAATTATATCAGCCAAATTAAAATTTTCTCTCTTCTGTAATGGTGTCATACGTTCACATTATTTATCCTGTATGGCAATGGGGATTGTGAGTGTAATTTTTAAATTATTCACGCCCATTACCTCGTCATACATTAAGAGTAAGAGGAGCAAAAGAAGAAAAAGTAAAAATAAAAGGCAAAGTACACACGAACAAATATATTCTGCAACATCTGTGTTTCATTTCGTTGTATTATAAATTGCCAGTTATTAGTTATAAATTGCATGAATTCCGTTAAACACTTTGCAACATGAACAAAAATACATACACATATGTATGTACATATGTTTGTACATATGTATTGTAAATATGAATATGTGTTGGTCTATAAAATATTAATTTTCACCAGAGTATTTGTTTGGAGGAAAGAAAAAATACTTAAAAATAAAAGATAATGTAATGTAGTAATGTAATGCAAAAATATGTACCATACATACGTACATATCTACTCGCATATGAGAATGAAAAACAAACATTTCTTGTCATTATGAATTTTCTTATGTTTTTCTAACGATTCTTTTGTTGTAATTTTGTATATTTTTCTATTAATTCAAAAACAATTTGCATATAAACACGTTTACAAATATATTTTAATAACATAAATACTAACACATACATACATATATTAATATGCCGTTAAACACTTATACAAATGTACACATATTCATAAGCTACGTGTGTGTATATGCCTTTATATGTGATACACTTACTGAATGATATTTAGTGGCACCATTTATATACACATATGCCACCATAATTTCTAATAAACACAAACACAAATACAAATAAAAATATTTATTAACATATGCACGCATACATACATATATTGTAAGTCACACATTGAAATAATGTAATGAAATTACAGTAGGTAGCAAATATTAAAAATTATTGGAAGAATAGGTACGTTATACGTTATTATTCATTTGCTGAGGCACAGACTTTAGCTATTCGTAAAAGAAAGATGGAAAAAGTATGGAGATCTGGCCTATTATGCACATACGCCGAGAAGGATTTGCGATAAATGTGTATAGAATGGCATAGCGGTCATAACGGGACATTGACATTTCTACTCAACAAAAACTTGCTTGCCATATACACCAGAGATCAGCAATCAATCGTTTTTTTGCTACTTATAAGCACTCATGAAATTGTAAATAAAATGAGGCAAAAATATTGAAATTTAACTACATACTCGGATTCATTCGGACTCAGTACAACGTTGATTTATAAGTACAGGTTGACATCAAACTCATACCATTCGAAATATGTATGTTTGATTCATAAGCCTACTCATTTAGATTCATAACTTTAGAATCATTATCACAATTTACAGGCATTTAAAAAAAAGAAAAAAGACACATAAGCAAAAAAGACAGAGCAGCAAGCAGAGCTAACACACAACCATTTAGTAAGTATTTTAGTGTTCATACGCGAATCATACTTATTTTGTGATTCGTGTATATGTTGAGCTATGTGGAGAGTCAAAACCAATAACATCATACGTGTTGTTAAGTATAAATATGATGAGTACTTCAAACTTTGAATATGAGTAGAGGTTCGATGATATTAAAATAAGTATGAATACATATAAGAATGCGTATAAGTATCAGAAACTATGAATACTCATTGCTGATCTCTGATATATACAGCATATATTATCAATTGTAGCGGACTATATGACTTTATACATTTATATTATTTTATATATTTATATTATTTTATATATTTCTATTATTTTATATATTTATATTATATTATATATAATTCACATTTCATTTCACATATTTCAAATTGAATTTAAATATTATTTTTATTTACAAAAGTGATACCAAATAATTTTTAATTACTTTTCATAATTATTAACTTTTGTATACATACTAAATACAACTCTGGGTGAGGGAATTATATCATATGTAAATTTGATTATCACCTATTCTCTTTTATGCTTTATCCTTATTGTAACTAAGCTTACTTAATCTTAAGTGAATTTTGATTTAATAAATTATTACTTGGCCAGCACTCAAGCTGTTAACATCAAATATAAAGTAATAAAGCAACTTATCCCTTGAGGACTTCTTAAGACCCTTGGCGAAGTTGTTTGGTTGAGGACTTAAGCTGACCTTTGAGACTCTTAAGGCCCAACCTATAAAATTAATAAATATCAATTAAATTAGCACCTCGCTACATTGGCGCCCAACGTTAATTAAATTTAATAAAGTAGAAGTAAAGAAAACTTTACGTGTAAAATTTTATCTGAACACCACACACGTGTCGGTACACCAGACATCATAACCTTACATTTTGCTAAGCATCATCTCGTTGTTGTTATTATTTCATACACGGCTGCACGAGATCACGTTTAATACTTTAACAAAATTCTGACAGTTAAAAAGGAAAATGCCGAGGAAAAAGTCAAATTTGCAGAAATTTCTAAGCCTTTGTCTAATTTAACCAAGAAAAATGCAACATGGAAGTGGACAAAAGAGGAACAATTGGCTTTCGATAGCTTAAAAAAGTTACTAACCTCGCCACCTATTCTACAACAAGTAAAAGAAAACGGAAAATTCAGTATAAGAACCGATGCTAGTAATTATGCCTTAGGAGCTGTTTTGCTGCAGGGGGAGAACTATGAAGAAAAACCAATTGAATATGCAAGTAGATTATTACTTCCTTCTGAGCGTAACTATTCTACTACTGAAAGAGAGGCCTTGGCAGTGGTATGGGCAATACAAAAATTTAGAGGATATATTGAAGGAGCAGAAATAAATGTGCTTACTGATCATCAACCACTTAGATGGTTATTCACTCTAAAGTCTCCCACAGGAAGACTAGCGCGTTGGTCTTTATTGCTACAAAGCTACAATCTGCACTTTTCGTATACTCCTGGCAAACAAAACGTTATTGCTGACACTTTATCCAGACCACCATGCTCGAATAATGATTGTATAGAAGAGTGTACATGTTATCACATAGAAGTAGATATCCCTAAGAAAGGTTCTGAAGATTTTCGTAGGGCACAGCTTGAGGATGAAGAAATAAGTAAAATAATAAAATCATTTGAAAATGATGATGAAAACATAACCCGATATATTAATAGAGGATATATTATGATTGACGGAATTTTGTATAGATGTTGCTCGGAACAAGATTCGGAAAACGGCCAAATTGTTTTACCAAAATCTCTCCGAAAAGAAATCTTATTTAAATTTCATGATGATAAAACGGCCGGACACTATGGTATAGACAAAACAATAAGTCGTATCACGAGACTATTTTATTGGCCTGGGATAAGAAGTGACATTGAAAAGTATGTTAAGTCTTGTAATGAATGCAGAAAATATAAGCCATCCAATTTGAAACCAATTGGACTGCTACAGACAGTAAGCAGTAATAAACGCTTCGAAATAATTGCTGTAGATTTGTTTGGCCCCTTGCCAAAAACAAAAGATGGGTACCAATGGGTCTTAATAGTTGAAGACTTATGCAGTCGCTGGATTGAACTGTTTGCACTAAGAGAAGCTTCTGCTGAAAACTGCGCAAAAACCTTACTAAATGAAGTATTCCTTAGATATGGCATTCCTAGAAGAATTCATACAGACAATGGAGTTCAATTTATATCCGCAATAATGCAGAATTTAACATTTTGTTTGGGTATACAACAATCGTTTACTCCGATATACCATCCAGAATCAAATCCTGTTGAAAGGAAAAACAGAGATTTAAAAACACAACTGTCGATTTACGTTAAGAAAGAGCACACTAAATGGAATTTAATGCTGCCATCAGTAAGATTCGCTATGAATACGGCCAAATGTGATAGCACCGGATATACAGCCGCATACCTTACCTTTGGAAGAGAAATGAGAACGCCAACAGAGATAGCATATGATTTTAAGGCAATTGTAACAGCCGAAAATTTCATACCGCAAATCACCCCACACTTGTTACGTCTAGCAAACATTTTAAAATTAGCCAATGAAGGTCAAGAGCAAATGCAAGATAAAAACAAAAAGATGGTAGATCGTACTCGTAGACCTCAAATAAATATTAGCATTGGTGACAAAGTTCTAGTGGACACACACATTTTATCCAAAGCAAGTAAAGGTGTAACCGCAAAATTTACTCCTCGTCGTGACGGGCCATATATCGTAATAGCTAAAAAAGGAGCATCATGCTACACAATAGCTAAAGAAGAGAACCCTGAAACACCAATAACGACACATCATGTATCAGCACTGATCCCGTATGAAGGCACATCTAGTAGACCTATATATCCACTGGGAAAAAGAGGTCGTCCTAAAAATAACGAAGTCAACCAAACCACAGACATCAACTCTACAAACAACATATTTTACCAAATGCCAGACAATGATGATCCAGTAGAAACAAATACACAACCTAGAAGATCAGTACGTTTACAAAATAAGCAGACTAAATATTGAGAGAAGATGTTAAGGTCCTGTTGCACAATCGGGACGATGTAATGCAACAGAGGGGGAGGTTGTAGCGGACTATATGACTTTATACATTTATATTATTTTATATATTTATATTATTTTATATATTTCTATTATTTTATATATTTATATTATATTATATATAATTCACATTTCATTTCACATATTTCAAATTGAATTTAAATATTATTTTTATTTACAAAAGTGATACCAAATAATTTTTAATTACTTTTCATAATTATTAACTTTTGTATACATACTAAATACAACTCTGGGTGAGGGAATTATATCATATGTAAATTTGATTATCACCTATTCTCTTTTATGCTTTATCCTTATTGTAACTAAGCTTACTTAATCTTAAGTGAATTTTGATTTAATAAATTATTACTTGGCCAGCACTCAAGCTGTTAACATCAAATATAAAGTAATAAAGCAACTTATCCCTTGAGGACTTCTTAAGACCCTTGGCGAAGTTGTTTGGTTGAGGACTTAAGCTGACCTTTGAGACTCTTAAGGCCCAACCTATAAAATTAATAAATATCAATTAAATTAGCACCTCGCTACATTGGCGCCCAACGTTAATTAAATTTAATAAAGTAGAAGTAAAGAAAACTTTACGTGTAAAATTTTATCTGAACACCACACACGTGTCGGTACACCAGACATCATAACCTTACATTTTGCTAAGCATCATCTCGTTGTTGTTATTATTTCATACACGGCTGCACGAGATCACGTTTAATACTTTAACAAAATTCTGACAGTTAAAAAGGAAAATGCCGAGGAAAAAGTCAAATTTGCAGAAATTTCTAAGCCTTTGTCTAATTTAACCAAGAAAAATGCAACATGGAAGTGGACAAAAGAGGAACAATTGGCTTTCGATAGCTTAAAAAAGTTACTAACCTCGCCACCTATTCTACAACAAGTAAAAGAAAACGGAAAATTCAGTATAAGAACCGATGCTAGTAATTATGCCTTAGGAGCTGTTTTGCTGCAGGGGGAGAACTATGAAGAAAAACCAATTGAATATGCAAGTAGATTATTACTTCCTTCTGAGCGTAACTATTCTACTACTGAAAGAGAGGCCTTGGCAGTGGTATGGGCAATACAAAAATTTAGAGGATATATTGAAGGAGCAGAAATAAATGTGCTTACTGATCATCAACCACTTAGATGGTTATTCACTCTAAAGTCTCCCACAGGAAGACTAGCGCGTTGGTCTTTATTGCTACAAAGCTACAATCTGCACTTTTCGTATACTCCTGGCAAACAAAACGTTATTGCTGACACTTTATCCAGACCACCATGCTCGAATAATGATTGTATAGAAGAGTGTACATGTTATCACATAGAAGTAGATATCCCTAAGAAAGGTTCTGAAGATTTTCGTAGGGCACAGCTTGAGGATGAAGAAATAAGTAAAATAATAAAATCATTTGAAAATGATGATGAAAACATAACCCGATATATTAATAGAGGATATATTATGATTGACGGAATTTTGTATAGATGTTGCTCGGAACAAGATTCGGAAAACGGCCAAATTGTTTTACCAAAATCTCTCCGAAAAGAAATCTTATTTAAATTTCATGATGATAAAACGGCCGGACACTATGGTATAGACAAAACAATAAGTCGTATCACGAGACTATTTTATTGGCCTGGGATAAGAAGTGACATTGAAAAGTATGTTAAGTCTTGTAATGAATGCAGAAAATATAAGCCATCCAATTTGAAACCAATTGGACTGCTACAGACAGTAAGCAGTAATAAACGCTTCGAAATAATTGCTGTAGATTTGTTTGGCCCCTTGCCAAAAACAAAAGATGGGTACCAATGGGTCTTAATAGTTGAAGACTTATGCAGTCGCTGGATTGAACTGTTTGCACTAAGAGAAGCTTCTGCTGAAAACTGCGCAAAAACCTTACTAAATGAAGTATTCCTTAGATATGGCATTCCTAGAAGAATTCATACAGACAATGGAGTTCAATTTATATCCGCAATAATGCAGAATTTAACATTTTGTTTGGGTATACAACAATCGTTTACTCCGATATACCATCCAGAATCAAATCCTGTTGAAAGGAAAAACAGAGATTTAAAAACACAACTGTCGATTTACGTTAAGAAAGAGCACACTAAATGGAATTTAATGCTGCCATCAGTAAGATTCGCTATGAATACGGCCAAATGTGATAGCACCGGATATACAGCCGCATACCTTACCTTTGGAAGAGAAATGAGAACGCCAACAGAGATAGCATATGATTTTAAGGCAATTGTAACAGCCGAAAATTTCATACCGCAAATCACCCCACACTTGTTACGTCTAGCAAACATTTTAAAATTAGCCAATGAAGGTCAAGAGCAAATGCAAGATAAAAACAAAAAGATGGTAGATCGTACTCGTAGACCTCAAATAAATATTAGCATTGGTGACAAAGTTCTAGTGGACACACACATTTTATCCAAAGCAAGTAAAGGTGTAACCGCAAAATTTACTCCTCGTCGTGACGGGCCATATATCGTAATAGCTAAAAAAGGAGCATCATGCTACACAATAGCTAAAGAAGAGAACCCTGAAACACCAATAACGACACATCATGTATCAGCACTGATCCCGTATGAAGGCACATCTAGTAGACCTATATATCCACTGGGAAAAAGAGGTCGTCCTAAAAATAACGAAGTCAACCAAACCACAGACATCAACTCTACAAACAACATATTTTACCAAATGCCAGACAATGATGATCCAGTAGAAACAAATACACAACCTAGAAGATCAGTACGTTTACAAAATAAGCAGACTAAATATTGAGAGAAGATGTTAAGGTCCTGTTGCACAATCGGGACGATGTAATGCAACAGAGGGGGAGGTTGTAGCGGACTATATGACTTTATACATTTATATTATTTTATATATTTATATTATTTTATATATTTCTATTATTTTATATATTTATATTATATTATATATAATTCACATTTCATTTCACATATTTCAAATTGAATTTAAATATTATTTTTATTTACAAAAGTGATACCAAATAATTTTTAATTACTTTTCATAATTATTAACTTTTGTATACATACTAAATACAACTCTGGGTGAGGGAATTATATCATATGTAAATTTGATTATCACCTATTCTCTTTTATGCTTTATCCTTATTGTAACTAAGCTTACTTAATCTTAAGTGAATTTTGATTTAATAAATTATTACTTGGCCAGCACTCAAGCTGTTAACATCAAATATAAAGTAATAAAGCAACTTATCCCTTGAGGACTTCTTAAGACCCTTGGCGAAGTTGTTTGGTTGAGGACTTAAGCTGACCTTTGAGACTCTTAAGGCCCAACCTATAAAATTAATAAATATCAATTAAATTAGCACCTCGCTACACAATAAATTTCTTGTAAATGGTTGTTTTCCAACTCTGTCACTCCTCCACTCTGTGGTATTTCCCGTAATGTTGTATGACAGCCTTCTAAAAGTTTTAGAACCACTGCCATTTACTTTTTTATTTCTGTTGTAATGGCTTGTCGATTGGATTGTTATCGTAGTCTGTTAAAAAACATTTTGCGAAGACATCAGTTTATAAACACCTGGATCTACTGTAGGTTTTTGGGAGCATTTGTCTATGTCTCGTAATCATAAAGAAGTGTTTACTTGTCATCCTTGTGGGTTGAGAAAGGCAGAACGTAAAACTGTCCTGCTTCTTACATGCGAGAAATTATGCTGCCGGATTAACAGAACTGACTGACATCGATGATAGATCGGAACTTTATCTCACATCAATTCTCATATTTATGATCCTGATGGCTGTCGAAACATATAAAAATTATTTCGTCGGCGACTTCGCCTCAGCAGATGTCTGGCAAAAACTCTGAGAGTAAATAAAATTGCCATGTAAAGTTTCTCAAAAAGCTGAAGCTCGGAGTCGAATTTAAACTGTAGGCCCCGCCACTCATGCATAAAATTGACAGACACAACGTAAGTGGGTGGTGTGAAGAACTAGGTCGTAATCCTGACTAAAGGGTTGTAAAACCCATTCTGTATGAATGTATGTATGTATTCTGTAAAAGAGACTGATAATTAAAAAGGCTTAATAGCCTCAAGACTATTGATCGAACTTGTGATCCCAGACATTTTATAGGTCAGGAGATATATTTGTATTGTCTGAATGTGCTTCACAGTATAATTATTAGTAATTTGTCGTGTAATTAATCGCAATAGATGTATACAGGGTCCCTGTAACCTTTAGTAGACTCAAATCATGGTCATGTTCACATGTTGTACTACATATATCGTTCGTTATTCATAAATGTGTGAACAGTTGATATTTTGCTAAAAATAAAAGTATTAGAAATCTATTAAAAATACCTCAAATTTCAAAACACTAAAATAAACTTTTTCTTGAGGTCAGAAAATATTTTTCAAAACTTTTGAAATATAAGAGACAATCTAATAATTTGTTTCTAATAAAAATATATGGGGTGTACGTGTGTTTAAATTTGCAATATTGTAAGTTTGATATGCTAAATATTGAAAATGTGCATATGTATGCATCTATGTATGTATGTATTGATATGCATGTATATGTGTTTATCTGTGTGTGCGTGGGTTGCATTTGTTATTCTTTTTGTAATCAAACATATGGTGGGCATTCAACAACTGAATTATTGTTCCTATATACTACGTTGAATCTCTCTCTCTCTCTCTCTCCCATGCAACAATACTATGTTTCGTTAAATCATTGCCTTAGAATTATACCTACATATGCCCTGTATATCTATGTATGTACATATACAATACACATACTCATTTGTATGAGAGTGTGTGTGTGAGTAAACAAATGTTTATTGATTATAGATAAATACAATGATTTGACAAAATATTGTACATCCCTACGAGTGTGAAGATGTACGTATGAAACGGTATATATATACGGACGTTTTTATTTGTGTGTGCCCAAAGCCCAAAAGAGGAAAACAAAAAATAAAAACGGAATTATTGTGTTGTGTTTTAAGAGCAATTGAATTTTGAATGCGGCCAATACATTCGAAATCCACTCACATATCGCAAAATTGCCTCAATACAGGGGCCAAATATTTATTGATCATATTCAATATTTGTACGAAATATTGAATGTGAGTGAGTGTTTCCTTTCCTTTTTTTCCTTTTTACCATTATTTCGTCTACATATGCAAGTGAACATTGGTTAAATAAAGTATGAATTTAAATGGAAATATTAAAAAATAAAAATCAATTTTTATTTTCAGCTTTTAGTGTAGTTAGAGCTTTTAAATAATAAAAATGGAAATTTTAGGATGGTATTATCATATAGTATTAGCTAAAATGAAAGCGAGAAGGCGAATAAAAAAATAGCACTTTAAGTAATAAAAGGAAATAAAATCAATGAAAATTGTTTAAATTTGCTTCCGGTATTATTAGATGTTTTAAATAAGCGATCCATTGGAAGATGAAGCCATTTGAAGTAATTTTTTTTAATCTTTCAAAGTTGACATTGCTGGGGTTAAGAAATAATGTTATTAGTAGAAGCTTGTGAGAAGCTAGGGTGTAATTCTGACTAAAGGGTTGTAATGATCAATTAAGCAAAGACGTTGTAAGCAGCATAATTATTGTTTTGTTCGATTAGTTGTATTGTATAAGTTGTAGCAAAAAAATGCTTATTTTATTAATTCTTGGTTCCAATAAAATGTGTCTTTGCCGAGAAGTCTCTGCACATTTCAATAGATCCTGCAGATAGTGCTGTAACAAAGAAAAGGCGTTGGAACACTTGATCACTAACTGCTTAGGAACGGTCTATACTACGAGGCTTATTCACGTTGGGCGAATGATACAGATACTCATGTCAGAGACCAACAATGAAACGTTTTATCACTACTCATAAGTACTCATGAAATTTTGAATATAAGTGAGACAACAATATTGAAATTTAACTACTCTGATTCATACTTACTCACTACAACGTTGATTTATAAGTACAGGTTGCAATGAGTATGCGTATAAGTATCAGAAATTATGAGTATGATGCGATTCTACTCAACTCATACTCTTAGTTGACCTCTGACTCATGTTGAAAGAGCTGGTCTAGTTTATTGGACTATTTAATCTCTTATTGACAAAATAATGTTCAAATTATTTCAAAGTGTGAGACGTTCAATGTTTAAGTGCGAAATGTAACAAAAATGATCGAATCGGACCCATATTTTCAAGGAAGCTATGGCTCATAAGCTGTCTTTTAATTCTTAAGAAAGCATTTGATACACTTTTTATTACGCCATACAGATTATAACAAAGAAAATTTATATCGTATATGGGAGACTTATCCCTGGGCGACTTTCAAATTCTACACGTTGTTGGCTGTATTGTGACTTACTGATAAGATGCCGGCGATATAAATACTATGCTCTCTGGCCCACAATTGCATCTATAATCAACAAATTGCAATACCAGTAATTCTTTTTTTATCCCAATCTTTTATGTATGTATGTATTTGACACGGGTAATTTATTTTAATTGAATTCATAGATAAAATATTTGTTTAATTTTTAGTGTCAGAATAGAACTGAAATTCATATAAAAACCTTAAGTAGCTATAATAAGCATTTTAAATATCATACGCATGCCATATACAAATGAAATTTCATTATCACATGCATTTGCCAAATAAAAATAAAAATGATGGAACGAACAACGATAATAAAAAAAAAAAAAAATTTCCAATGGTTTTATCTTTATTTGTTAATAAAAAAGAAAAGGAATGAAGAAAAGAAAACAAAAATATAAACGGAAAACATTTACGCATAGAAGACAGATAGAAGCATTCACATGACCTTCCTGCACCACTACAATCCGTACTCTCCTACTCAGCTATTTGTCATGTAGAAAAACTAAAGCTGTTGTTATTGCTGTGGTACGTCTTCTGTATTTACTTACTCACACTGCAATTTGCGTGATAAAAGTACATAAATATTATTATACTGTGTGAGCTTTAATTTTCAAGCTTCATTTTTGCACTTTGGTTTTTATTATTCTATTCTATGTACATATGTATATATGTATGTATGTATGTGTGTATAGCGTTTCACATGTTCATGTTTCATTTCTCATAACCATGCTCCCTGTACTGTGTGAACATTTGTGAAATGTAAACGGTTTTTATGCTGCCATCTATTTAATGAAATTTTATTTTTATTTTGTTGTTGTTGTTGTTGTTGTTCATACGTTCATTTGGTTTTATTTCATTTCTTCGATTTTATAATGTGAGTGTGAGCGCTTGTTTCACTCCCCCACCCTGACTGCTTTAGTCGCCTGCTTATATGCAGGCTTGAATTTATGTTTTTCGTTTCTCTGTTTTCATTTTCCAGTTTCCATTTTTTTGTTTTCGTTTTTCGGTGTGAAACATTTATTTGGTTTATTTAGATGGTGTTGTTGGCCAAAAATTATGATGATGGCAAATGAAATTTGTATTAACAGGTGTATTTGACAGGATTTTAATAAATTAGTGCAAGAATAAAATGATGATTGAAAAAATCCAAAGTAAATATTTTATTGTGAAATGTTTGCAAAAATAAATTTCATTTAAATTGTTTTAATTCGCATGGTTTATAAATGAATAATCACTGTCTGTTTGTGATTGAAATCTTTCTCCAATAAATTGATAATAGGATCGTATTTATTTTGTTTACATTTGTCAGACTGTAGGCAGATTATTGTTTATTAATGTATTGGAATTATCACAACAACTTATTATGAGTACTTATTAATTATTTTAAACAAATGTAGGCCTGTTTCTTTGGAATCTTGATGACCATTCCAAACGATTTTCTAGAAAGTTGTCAAATAAATCGTAGTAGCCCTTTAATATGAGTACTTATTAATTATTTTAAACAAATGTAGGCCTGTTTCTTTGGAATCTTGATAACCATTCCAAACGATTTTCTAGAAAGTTGTCAAATAAATCGTAGTAGCCCTTTAATATGAGTACTTATTAATTATTTTAAACAAATGTAGGCCTGTTTCTTTGGAATCTTGATGACCATTCCAAACGATTTTCTAGAAAGTTGTCAAATAAATCGTAGTAGCCATTTAGCATTCATAAATATGAAAAGTATGAAGTCCAAACAGCTCTAAAACCATATTGCTAAGTTCTGTTCGGCTTTTCTATGGACTTTGTAAATGTCTTAAATGAGGGTCTCAGTTTTAGATATACTGTGCAAAGTGGTTGTGGAAAAAGCGTAGGCTACATCAAATGCTTAGGGTAGATTTCAAGCACGTTAATTTGGTCCTATTGCTATTTCTAAGTTTCGTAGGTTGAATAGCTTATTCTGTTTCTCTTGGCTATATCATATTGCGCAAAAAATTCTTAAGCCTTAATACATATTGTTACATTTTTACCTTTTAAAAACATTTAAAATATAAGCTCGTAGATTACTAATAAAATAAGAAATAAATCAGTGTTTAGTTTTAATTAAAATTCTTTATTATTCGTACAATTCTATGTGCCACTGTTCACAACTTTATGTAAACAACAACAATTGCTTGCAACAATTGTTTGTTATTTCTCTGTTGACACTCTTTGCATAAACAATAACAATTTCTTAGATAGATCTTTGTAACAGAGATTTTTAAACCAAGATTATTCTCTTCAAACACACCGCGTATTCACACAAGACCGACTGAATTGCCTGGCCTTTTATATATCAAAGTAAATAATCGTATGAATGCACTTGAAGGCGAATGTTCGTTTCTTCTTGAGATTTCTGTAAATGTAAACATCATTGTTTCATTATCGTTGTTTGTGTATTTTGTTTACGTTTATTATTGTAGTGTTTGTTGTTGTATTTTTGTTTATTTGTTTACCATTTTTTTTATGCTACTGTTTGTTGTTATATTACGCAGTACGATGATTTGTAAATATGTTTACTGTATTGTTTTTTTAGCTTTTTTTTATAATTTTAATGTTAAACGATGTAAAAGCAAGGTTTTCTAATTTTCGTAACAATATTAATAAACTTTTCACGCAGCGTATAAAATAGAATTCCACTTTTTCTACATTTTTCATTTGTTTAAAAACTTTAAAGTTGATCCTTAAATTTTACTGTTTTCCAACTTAAATTCTTGGATTTTGTTTTCAGAAGAAATTGGTTGCAAATTATTTCAATAATTTTTTATAAATAAAGTGAATAACGCGCTCATATTATACATTTCAGGTGATGACTTTAAACAAAACATACAGCATTCTTCTTTGGTATTTGTTTTTAAACCAAATTTATTTGGGTTGTTTGCTGTTTGCGGCGTAAAATAAAATTAAAAAAAAAAATTCGAAAAAGTATGGAAAAAAATTGTTTTTTTTTAAATCCACCATCGCCAAGTCATCGAATGAGATTCTTCCGCGTTTTATTTGTATGAAAAGAAAAAAAGAAAAGAAAAAAAAACCGAATAAAAATACGGCCTACATACTATATGAAACAGTAGGATGGTATAATAAAAAGATTTATGATGACGTTTCTTGTTATAACCGCTTGTAAGCTGGGGCTTATTTTACATACAAATTCGAATATGTAATAGCCGGTGTGTCAGTTACAGCAGGACTAGGTATAGTATACCTGTGTGAGATGTTTAACATTATAGGCTTTAAATTTGGCTGTCCATTAAATTTTCTCAGAACGGTAATATAATCCTTACATATACACGTTCATGATATCGCTCATCGCTGCTTGCTTAAACGCTGACACAATGATGAACCACCAAAGGACATGGCGCACAAAAAGAAATTAAGAAAATACTGTGGCAGAAATAAATCAAAATCAAGAGAAATTCTGTGAAAAGACCACACACACACACTTTCATTTCCATATAAACATAATGTATGTATGTATATATGTACGTATATATGTATACATATACAAAATTAATCACACAGTAGAACCATCATTCTGTATCAGACGGCAACAGCATAAAAAAACTGTTGCAGTAGAAAGGAGAAAAATAAAAAAAAAATAAGAAAAAAAATGGAGAAGTTGTCAATGTTACTGGGAATTTGGCTGTTGACAAACGACAAATTAAATTTTCACTTTTTATTTACGCTTCAGTAAATATGTTGGTTCTCTTTGGAACATATTTTTTGTTTTTTGTCTGTTGAATATACTTTCTGTGGTGCATCTTTCGTCAGTTAAGACAGTATGCAATGCTGCAACAATGCCATTTGGCTTGCAACAGATGTTTGTATGCCACAAAAGCAAATTTCTGTGAAAGTAAACTTAAAATTGGAAGTGTTTGATATTGAAAAACAAGTAATTTGTGCTTTAAATTAAAGGCACAAATGCATATACATGTACACTCTATATGTATACACCATACACCATGTATTTCAAATTTAATTGCTACTAGTGGTTGGTATTGGTTTCTATGGCATGTACTTCTTTGTTTAGCATATCAATTGAATTAAAAATTTTAAATATTTTATCGTATGGAAACATATGTTTCTTAAATTTTATTTCCTATTGTTTTATAACATAAGATCGCTTATTTGTATTTATTTTTATTTATTTACTTAAGTTGCGATAGTTATAGTCTCTGATACTGTCCCTTAAATCTCTTCAATCTAGTCAATCTCATGAACATGCGGTAGCAGAGTGATTTGAAAAGATTTGTTTGGTAAAAAGCGGCAACCTCCTAAAATATGCTTCTTAAGTCTGAAAGATGCCTAAATGCTTGCCTGCTTATTTAACTGGCCATTAAGAACCCGGCTAACGGATTTCGGCCTGCCGCAACACATCCTTCCAGGCGCCTCTGCTTCTTGCGCGCTTATGCCAGGTGGTCACACCAAACGATGACAGAGCTTCCTCGATTTGGTCCTTCCAACACAAAAAAGGTCGCCCTCTTCTTCGACTTCCGCAAATCTCCGCTTCAAATACCCGTCTCGCCGGAACATTCTCCTCCATTCAAACGATGTGGAAAGGGCAGCTGCTGGATGTTAATACGCTGCACAACGTCCATGTCGTTGAGCAGCTCATACAGCTCACTTTTGGATCGGATGCGGAAATCAGAATAGACCGAAGTGCAGAAATAGACCGAAGATCTATTATCTTTTCTCTCGAATACTCTCATGGCTGCTGCATAAAGCCCCTGCGCCAAAAAGAAGCACGGGGAGGATGAGCCTCTTGTAGACTATTAGTTTTGTTGTACGAGAGAAGTCTCTGCTACTCAATCGCCTATTGAAACCAAAGTAGCATCTGTTGGCAAGAGTGATCCTGCGCTTGATCTCCAGACTTACACGTATTTGGCCTTGATCAAGAAGGTGATCTAATTCACACACCTATTATTTTACGATTTAGAGTATGAGTGGTATGAAACTATCCACAGTTAATGCAATAACATGCGCTGATGAACAGTTGTGCCGATCGTAAAATTGCAAGTCAAATTTTATTAATCGTGAATTATAAATTGTTCAAAAATCGATAACAATCAAACGTTACCAACAAAGTACTTATTTCATGTGTCTCCTCGACAGTATTAACTTTAATGTCTTTTCCGTTTTGTGTACATTTGTTTTATTTTTTATTAAATTTCTTATTATTTTCTCTCGCAAATGTGTGTACAATTGTTGCAACTTTAAATTGCTTTCTGACCACATCTGTGTGCAATGTGTTGCTGAGTGAGCTCTAGCAGAAGAGAGCATGCGAAAATTCGATAAATGAATATAAATAAAACAATTCCTTCTTACTTACTTCTTCTTTTTTACGCATCTGCCAGAGCATGTTTTCTTCATATCGGTATTAATTATATATATATGACAGGCGATATTTAACTTGTGGCAATTTAAAGCATTTCATACATTGCATATGTGGATAAGGGAAGTACTTATTTCCTTTATTCATTAATAAGAAAGCTTTTTTGATTTTTTTCCTTTTGTAATTTCCAATTATAGGCAAAAAAGAAATGAAAATTTTTAATTATGCCGAGTATGTATTGTATAATGGAATTACTTATATCAGAGGACGAGGTTAACAAAAAATAAAAAAAATAAATAAATAAATAAATAAGATTAAGTTCTTTTACGATGTGCGTTAATGCCGAGCAGACATCAGCAATGAGTACTCAAAAAGATGAGTAGATTCGAATCGTACTCATAATTTCTGATACTTATTGGCATTCATACTTATTTTAATATCATGGAACCTCTACTCATATTCAAAGTTTGAAGTACTCATCACATTCATACTTCACAACACGTATGATGTTATTGATTTCGACCCTCCACAATTCAATATATACACGAAGTACAAAATAAGTATGATTCGCGTACGAACACTAAAATACTCACTAGAGGTTGTGTGTTTGCTCGCTTACTGCTCTGTCTTTTTTGTTTATGTCTTTTTTCGCAAATGTAACAAAAACTAAGACTGTAAATTTTGATGAATGATACGAATACTCGAATCATTTATAAGTGTTATAAGTATTTTTCTAAAGTTATGAATCTAAATGAGTAGTAGGCTTATGAATCCAATATATTTCGCATGGTATGAGTTTGATGTCAACGTTGTACGCATACTCATTGCAATCTGTACTTATAAATCAACGTTGTAGTGAGTACGAATGAGCCAGAGTAGTTAAATTTCAAAATTGTTGGCTCACTTATATTCAAAATTTCATGAGTGCATCTCTGATGCCGAGTAAATTTGCGATTACGGATATGCAAGTGTAGTGGCACATTATTCGTTGTATTTCATAATAATAGTTCTCCGGATCTCATATTATGTCCCTCTGATCGGTTGGCAAAGGTTTTATATAGTACTATAAGACTAAGACTGGAATTATTCTTCTTCCGGTAAAAGGATTTGGAAATATCTGTTTTGTCTAATTTATATCCTTATGAGAGAATACTTGCGACATAGTTCAACGAGCCATTCTTCATTATCTGTTATTCGCCCGATGCCTTATTCGCCCATAACGCTTCTCTTTTTAAGTTATTACAGCCTACTTGTGCATTAAAGACACCCATTAATGTGTTAATGTTTTTATGATTAATTTTGTTCATTGTGCTCGTTCTCTTTTCTCATTGTCCGTGTCTTCCCACTTTCGAGAGAAGAAGTCTAATTCTGTTCACCTTGCTTCCTCATTTGATGTGAGAAGAGGTTGTTGGATCTAATACATATGTTCCTTTGGCACATACTGAGCCCCATTATCACGAGGTTCGTATACTTTTCTTCATACAAATAGTCGCCAAGGGAGGGGGTTCGAATTTGTATGGGTTTCGGCAATCGTTTAATCTGATTAAACCATACTCTAGGATGATGTTGGGTCTGCCAGCTAAGTTATCAGCCAAACAAATTTCTTGTGTTTGGCCTAGTAGCATAATGTTTCAAAACATACAATTTTAAAATTAGTTTCATAATAATAATCAATTTTTTTTAATACTTTTGTCTTGAAAACATTAGTTTATCAAGAATATTGTTAAACATCAAAACTTCTAAATTTAATTGAGAATACAAATTTAAGTCAACATAAGAAAATTCTGTCCCCTCGTAATTTGTTTTCCTGAGTTTTATTTCAATATTTTCAGTTTTGCTTACAAACACTTTTTGTGGAGTCGAGCATAAATAAGAATATATTTTCAAAATGACATACAAATAAATAAAAATAAGTATCAATGGGAAGACATATACTCGTATTATTGTTGTTGTTGTATGATATTTAAATTTTAAAAGAAGTTAAAATAGAATTCAAACGAGGAAAACTAAATAGGAACTGAATTGTTAAAGCAAAAGGGAAAACATACTTATTCAATATATTTTCGGAAAATATCACAAAAAACAATAAAGAATCGAAAACAGAACAGAAATGATAGAAAGGTCCTAAATTGCAAAACAGCCACAGTAGAAGTGTGGTTCTTTGGAAGGTATTTTGGAAATAAGAACAATCGTAAATAAATTTGCCAAAATAATTGAAGTCGCCGTGGTCTAGTAGGTACTGTGTTGGCTTATTAGAAGTGAGGCCTCGGTTCAAGCCCCAGGTCAGGCATCTCCAACTGATCGAAATATGATAATATTTCTTCGGCGACTTTCTCCCAGTAGATTTCTGGAAAAAAACTTAGAGAGTAAATAAAATTTGCCATGAAAAGTTTCTCAAAAATCTGCCACTCATGTATAAAAATTAACGCACACAACATAAGTGATGTGAGAAACTAGGTCGTAATCCTGACTGAAGAGTTGTAATGACCAATTATGTATGTATGATCAATTGCCTTTCAAAATCTTCTCTTACAAAAGTATTTGATTAATGCCAGAGTGTCTGTAATTATCGGACATTGGAGACATGCACAGTATTTAGGCATGTGATACTTAACTTCAGCCTAAAGTGAGAGAAAAAAGTCGCTTGTTCTGCTTGCCAGTTGACCTAAATTTTTAAGAACATTTCCAATTAATTGCATTTGCTTTTTTTTTAAATGTTAAACTAATATTGATATTCCATCATCAATCTATTATGTAATCAGAAGTGGCACTTGACGCTTTATTCCATCTCAATATGCCATTTTATATGACATTTTGGAATGCATAAAATTTGGAAAATAACAAAAAATTAAAAAAAAGTAATACAAAAAAGTTTTAAGCAAACAACTAAAATAAGTTTCGGGTTTTTATTTCTCTAGTTTTGTCGATTGTTAAAAGAAAAATTAAAAAAAGGAAAAATGAAAAAGAAACGGTATTGACAGTACATTTGTTCACGTCATTTGAAAACATTCATCTTCAGATTTTATGTATCGAACAATTACTTCATCCACGAATGACCTTAAAATAGAACGAAATAATATCAAGGATACTAAAATTATAATAAACGATGAACTTAAATAAAATTACACAAAAAAAAAACGAAAATAAGAAAAATAAAGGGAAAAATGAACAACAGAAAGTACTTTTAGTTTCAAAAAATACAACAACAACAACAGTGAAAGTAAGCATAGGAGCAATAGTGGAAATAAAACCATCATTATTATCAACATCATTATCAGCATTATCGTCAGCATTGGCAGTATTGGCAGTGGCAGTGGTAGTTGTAGTGGCAGCAGAAGAAACTACAATACAATGTACGCCTGCGAGGTCCTGGAAGGTCAAATATTTCGGCTGACATAACCAGCTGCAATATCAATTTCATTTAACAAATAAATGCACTTCACAACACAGCGCAGCTATGACATACATACATCGTGAGGGTGGTGGTGGCTAAGAACAAGAAAATACATGGACATGGACAAAATAGCACTTTGGAAAGTTTTCTTTACTCTACAATTCAAATAATTTTAAATTCTATCAAATATTATATCATTTTTTTTTAATTTTTCTTTCGTTTTGATGGAGATACATTGCCTTGAATCAATTGCATTCCGTTGTTGTATGTCTTGCATGGTAATCGAACTCATATTGAGTGAAAGTAACATCATTAAATGACGACAATAAGAATTTTCTTTAAAAATTTAAGATCTGAGATGAATACAAATCAATTTTACAATTAAATTCTCCAAATCATTAATATTCGTACAACAAGGCATTAAATTAATGAAATTAGTATTAAAACTGCCTTAAATGTCAGCGTATATCTTGGAGAATTAAGTCAAGTTCTTAGTTTAAAAAAAAGAAACATAAAAATTTAATCAAATATAAATTAATATACCATTCGAAATATGTTTGATTCATAAGCCTACTGATTTAGATTCATAACTTTAGAAAAAAACTTGTAATACTTATAAATGGTTCGAGTGACTCGAATTATTCATCAAAATTTACAGTCTTAGTTGTTGTTGCATTTACAAAAACAGAAACAAGGCACATAACCAAAAAAAAAAAAAAAAAGACAGAGTATAAAGCAGAGCAAACACACAACCTTCTAGTGAGTATTTTAGTATTCGTGCGCGAGTCATACTTATTTTGTGCTTCGTGTATATGTTGAGATATGGAGAGTCAAAATCAACAACATCATACGTGTTGTGAAGTATGAATGTGATGAGTACTTAAAACTTTGAATATGAGTAGAGGTTCATTGATCTTAAAATAAGTATGAATGCATATAAGTATCAGAAATTATGAGTATGATTCGATTCTACACATCTTTTTGAATACTCATTGCTGATCTCTGGTGTGTTGGCACTTCAACAAGTTTATTTTTCTTTGAGAATTTTATTAGAAATTTTATAAGTATTTAATTTTGTGCTCAGGAAATTTATATAACAATAAATGTACTTGTTTTCACATATTGAAGTCGCCGTAGTCTAGTAGGTAATGTGTTGGCTTATTAGACGTAAATCCAGAGTTCGAGCCCCAGGCCAGATATCAAAACAGAATACAAAAAGTATTTCTTCGGTGTCTTCCTCCCAGCAGATTATAAATAAAATTGCCATTAAAAGTTTCTCATAAATCTGTCGTTCGGAGTCGACTTTAAACTGTAGGTCCCGCCACTCATGTATAAAATTAACACACACAACATAAGTGGTAGTCGAAACTAGGTCGTAATCCTGACTGAAGGGTTGTAATGACCAATAATGTATGTATGTTTACATTTATAGAGATTTCTAGAAGGTTAAGTCATGAACATTCGCCTTCAAGAACATTCTTCAGACTGTTTACCCTACCATATGAAAGGCAAGGCAAAGCAGGTGAGTGTGTTAGTGAAGTTCCGTCAGTCTGACGCGATGCACTTGAAGAGAGTAATCGTGGTTTGAAGATCCCCATTACAAAGATCTGTCGAACATTTGTCTAGTAATAGTTATTGTTTATGCAAATGGTGTAAACAGAGGAATAACAAACAAAGCAATTGTTGTTGTTTACATAAAGTTGTGAACAGTGGCACACAGAATTGTGCAAATAATATAGAATTTTAATTAAAACTAAACACAAATTTATTTTTATTTTATTTGCAATCTACGAGCTCTCATATTTTAAACGTTTTTAAAAGGTAAAAACGTAACAATATATAAAAACCAAATTGTTTGTGCGCATAGTTTTATATTAAAAAATAAATAAGGGAGACTTTATTCTAAGCCGAAGCTCCTTTTTCTATTCTGATTTTGTTTCCGAGAGAAATAAGCTCCAATGTCTTTAAAGTACCGATTTTTTTCTTTCAAATTTATATTAAAATTTCGTTCATAAAAGGAAAGCACGTGTAAGAGAAAGTGCTAAAACTGTTCAACCGATTGCATGTGCAATAGAATCCAATATGTGATATTATGATTTGGCGTTGGATTTGAGAATGTGTTTATTATACAAATTCAAAGTGTCTCGAAGTCATAAAATGTAAGATTATGACTGATGTATCATTATCGTATCAATAAAAATAAAATATTTATTTATTTTCATTGAGATGAGAGTGTAACATAACAAACATTATTTTATGATCATTTATTTTTCTTAAGTATCACTTTCTAGGCATGTTAACATACATACGTAAGTAAGTACATATGTATACATGTATGTATTTATACAGCCTCATAAAAAGTTTTTTTTTATCTAAAGTATCTGCGTAAATAATTGTTTATTATTTAAAACGACATTGTCAATGGCAAAAAACATAAATCTGTTTGTCTTTTCATGAAATAACATACAAAAATGAAATACAATTTGTACGCTTTCATAGACTATGTGTGTACAGTGTACATATATATCCTCGTTTTATGTCGATGAAATGAACAAATATTTGTCGTCAATAATATTATTTTTTAAGACCCCAAAGCATACCTCCATCCCCACTGGCCCTATGCTTTAAGATACTTATTTGCTTATTTTGCTGGTGGTGGAGGATTTATGGGCATTTGTGTACGTTAAGGAGAATATGTTGTGTATGTTATCCTATACTGTTGCTTCGTATTGGGCCGAAAAGCGTTTTTCATCTTGCAAAACATAAGAACACCAAACAGTCATTAACGTATACGCCATCATTAACACGTGTAATGAATGCCTAAATTGACATTATCACCTCTGTTGCTGTTAATATTCTTTTAACTTTTTCTAATGTTTTCTTAGCCGGGCAAGTGAATTAAAATAAATACACTCAAAAAAAGTGATGTGAGTCAGCAGAGATCAACAATGAGTATCCAAAAAAGGGAGTAGAATCGAATCATACTCATAATTTCTGATACTTATACACATTCATACTTATTTTAATATCATGGAAGCTCTACTCATATTTAAAGTTTGAAATACTCATCATATTCATACTTAACAAAACGTGTGATGTTGTTGATTTCGACTCTCCATAGCTCACGAATCACAAAATAAGTATGAATCGCGTACGAGTACTACATACTCACTAGAAGGTTATGTGTTTGCCTTGCTTGCTGCTCTGTTATTTTTGCTTATGAGTCTTTTTTCTTTTGTTGTAAATGCCTAACAACTATGACTGTAAATTTTGATGAATGAGTGGAGTCACTCGAATCATTTATAAGTATTATAAGTATTTTTCTGAATGAGTAGGCTTATGAATCAAACATATTTTGAATGGTATGAGTTTGATGTCAACGTACGCATACTCATTGCAATCAGTACTTATAAATCAACGTTGTAGTGAGTATGAATGAATCAGAGTACGTAGTTAAATTTCAATATTGTTGCCTCACTTATGAGTGAAAATCGAAAAAACGATTCATTGCTGGTCAATTAAATTAAAATTTCGATAATGACTGTATACATTACATACCATGTACCCTTAAGCAACATTAATATTTCAGATTGTGTCAAAGAATAATTTCAAGTATACTCTGTCTCAAATAAGAGCTCCATGTTCCCGTTCATAGCAAATGCTTTAGTATGAAATTTAACAAACATAATGTTTTCGAGTGTATTCGTGAATATTATTCACGTTTTCCGTAGCGAGTACATTAATAAACGAAATATAAACAAGAAAGTATGAACGTCGGAGTTTATGTGTCTCCCATGATAACTTTTTAAATAGTACGTGTATATAGTATTTGTATACGTACATATCCATGATATTTGTATTAGGTACCCTACATTATCAACAAATATTTTAAGAATACTTCGCAATGGTTCGGTGTATTTGAAACACTCTAATATGCGACATTAATTTTGAATTGTTTTCGAATACCTTTCACAGCAACATAGTTTTAAACGAAATTATTTTTACACACCCTTAGAACCCCCTAGGCGGGGTTACAACCTAACTTCCCACACCACTTATATTGTGTGTGCTAATTTTATACATGATTGGCAGGACATACAGTTTAAATTCGACTCCGAACCGCAGATTTTTTGGGAAACTTTTCATGGCAATTTTGTTTGCTCGCAGAGTTTTTAACAGACATCTGCTGAGAGGAAGTCGCAGATGAAATATTTTTTTCATATTCCGTTTTGTTGCAGATGTCTGACCTGGGGTTTGAATCGTGGCCTTACGTCTAATAAGCTAACACACTACCTACTAGATAACGGCGACTTCTAATTGTAATAAATTTCTTAAACATCTCAATAACTAAACGAATCTACTCTACTGCAGTTTGATAAACATCAAGTATTGCTTTAGTGTTCTCTTTTTTTATCATGCTTCCCTTTATGAGAGCATAACTGAAACGAATTACGATATATGGAACTGATTCCAAAGAGCTTTTTAGCAAGCCTTCTATAGTAGGAATTGAATTGTCCACTTTCAGTAAAAACGTATTTGATTTCTGTGTAGTATATGGAGGCAGTATATGTGTAGTATACATAAGATCTTCGGTCCAGTGGGAGTTGGCGATGATTTCCGTATCCGATCCAATAGTGAGCTGTATGAGCTCCCCAACGACATAGACGTCGAGCATCATATTAACATCCAGCGGGTACGCTGGCTCGGCCATGTCGTTCGAATGGAGGAGGATGCTCCGGCGAGACTGGTATTTGATGCCGAGATTTAAGAAAGTCGACGAAGAGAACGACCTTGTTTGTATTGGAAGGATCAAATCGAGGAAGTCCCGTAATCGAATGGTGTGACCAGAGGCGCCTGGAAGGATGTGTTACGGCAAGCCGAAATCCGCTAATCGGGTTGTTAATGGCCAATAAAGTAAGTAAGTAAGAATTTGAAGGCATGGGAAGGCGGTATCCTCCCAGGATGTCAGGATGTTTTCGATTTTTTTTGCTCAAGCATTAAAGTTCTACTCAATAACAACTCTTTGAAATTCTCTTAGATACATATTTTAAAAATATGACTGTGTAGTTAAATTCAGGCAGCAAGTGTTTCATACAGTCGAAGTCTGGCTTCCTTTAATTTGTTTTTATTTTCCTCATATTTGTTTATATACTTGTAGTACCAACGCTTGTAACCTTCCAGCATAAATAATAACACCAAAATCAGCAACAATGTTAAACACAAAAAGTAATAATAAGTGTGATGGGGGAAAAAAAGGGAATCATACAATACATAATGAACAAACGGAAATAAATTTATGTCAGTAAATAATAACAACGAGATTCACGCTATAATGAAAAGCAAGGAAGAAAGAAAGAAGGTGCTCGTTAAGAGAACCTGCTCTCTTAGTGGACAATTTATTCAGAGGACACTTTTTTTAAACAGCACGTAGCCATTTATTAAATATGTTCGCAGAAAATTTAACAGGGAATCTTGAAAAAAAATGAAAAATGGAGTTTTCCTACAAAACAATTTCTAGTTTTCTCTTAGAATGGTGGAATGCAAAAGTTGTAAGTAATTCGTAAAGTAAAATATTCATTCCTTTTTCCTCAATTTATTTTATTTATTTCCTTAATTCCTACTTGGCAAAATGTAATCTTATATTTAGAAAGCATTGTTCATGTATTACAAGAAGAAATCACTTATTTAAAGACAAAGTTGTAGTGAAATTAAAATACAAATTATTTACATTACATTCCTTAGGGGATGTGAAATGCTTATAACGCATCCATATTATTTATTTATAATGTCACGTTTTTACCTTTTAAAAATGTTTAAAATATGAGCTCGTAGATTTCAAATAAAATAAAAATAAATTTGTGTTTAGTTTTATTCGAAATTCTTTATTATTCGCACAATTCTGTGTGCCACTGTTTACAACTTGATGTAAACAACAACAATTTCTTTCCTTTGTTATTCCTCTGTTTATACCCTTTGCATATACAATAACAATTACTAGACAATTATTCGGCAGATCTTTGTAACGGAGATTTTCAAACCACGATTACTCAATTACACGGCTGACTGGCTGAACTTCACTAATTAATTCGCTGCCTTTTGTATGGCAGGGTAAACAGTCTGATGAATGTTCTTGAAGGCGAACGTTCGTGACTTCGTCTTCTCGAAATCTCTATAAATGTAAACATCGTTGCTTATTGTTGTTTGTGTATTTTGTTTACATTTATTCTTGTAGTGTTGTTTGTGGATTTTTGTATATTTGTTTACCATTTTTTTATGCTGGAGTTTCCTCCAAGTAGTGTCGTAGACGCTTTAAGAAATATTGAACTACCTTAGCTACGTCAGTTAACTCTGACAATGCTTTTGTTTAACGTATACTCTCGTACTTTTCTTTTAAAAGGTATACAAATAATCAGTATCGAAATCTTAGACGGACCTAGAGTCGTATGATTAATAAATAAGAAAATATTTTTCATACTTAATGTAGAGCACAGATGTAGAATGTACATATTTTTTACGCTCAAATGTATAAAACATTATTTTTTAGTTCAAATCAACGTGGACATTTTTATGCGATTGCTTTCTAAACCATTAAATGCAATATAAAACCGATCTTAATACCTGCAAGACAACATTTTGTAAAAAATAATAACAATTCGACTGTATTTTTGTGGTTAATAGTTAACACAAAGCCTGCGGCGTTTAAGTACTGAATGGAAAAAGGAAGGAAATAAATGAGAAATCGTATTTTCATTTAATATTCGGTGATATAAAAAGTAACTGTGTGTCTTTTTGCAACAAGATTTTCGTCATAATCCTACAAGTGTAAAACGACTGGCGAACTTCGCCTGCAATCAGTGCCTGATAAGAGAGAGTATTTTGCTATTGCACTGTCCTTAATCTTCGAAAGAGAGCGTTATGGAATGTCCTTTTCTTCTTACTATAGGAAAGGAATAAACGAAAATATGGGGTATTATTTTCTGCTCTCATAGTAGACATAAGTTGAGCGCAGTGGGGTGTCCTATTCTTTCTCGTGAGGTCGTACTTAACTACCCTACAACGCTCCTGGTTGATGTTATTGTGTCAGGACACAGGGTGGTCCCTTTAATATAGTTATAAATTTAGAAACCATAATTGAAGATTTTCGATTTTTTTTCTGAGTTTTCGGGAATGCAGAGGCTTGTACTACACTCAGCTTATCATCCACGGCCTACAGGAGGCTTAATAGCTTGTCTTACGCCATCGAAGTTCAGGCTACCGACAAGGAGTGGTTTTCTCTTTCGTATAATCAACACCGCTTTAACAACTCGGGACTTTTGGGTGAAACTGGCATTCCAAACACTAGTTTCGAAAACTTTAGTCCATTATCAGTTACATACACATACATACATAATTAGTCATTACAACCATTCAGTCAGGATTATGATCCACTTATGTTGTGTGCGTTAATTTTATACATGAGTGGCGGGACCTACAGTTTAAAGACGACTCTGAACGACAAATTTTTAAGAAATACTTCATGGCAATCTTATTTACTCTCAGAGTTTTTGCCAGAAATCTGCTGAGGGGCAGTCACCGAAGAAATATTTTTTTAATATTTTCGTTTTGATGTCGAATTTTGAGACGAATGGTCTTAAATTATAAAAAATAAAATATAAAAACATTAAAGTAAAGGGATAATGACCAAAGTCTTACAACTTTCTTTTTCAAAGACGTTTCAATTATTTGATTTGTTGTGCCAATATGACATTGCGACTACAGAATGTTATTATAAAGGAAATCTGTATTATTTACCCGTCTCAAGGATATTTTTATCTCACCCAATATAGGCGTACTCACCAAGGAAACCTTTTTTTTATTATGCGTATAAATAAGTTTTCAATACACAAAACAAAAAATGTCGAAAAAGAAACGTTGACTGTAACAGAACACGCAGCTAAGAAGAAATAAACAACAGACCAAATAAACCAGGATAATAATGTGTCACATCGAAATACTAATAACAGGCAACAATAACAACAACAACAACAAGAACAAAATCAAATATATGCTTTGAAGAAACCGAATAAAGTAAAGTATAATACAAGAAATAAGAGAATCCTGTAAAATAAATACCAAAAAAAAAGAAGCAAAAACTCGGGCCTAAATCAAGGCCATGAAATAGGAAAAATATTATTCGAAACCCACACACTCACACATACACATGAATACACATGAACACATGCAGGCCATGTTGTCTTCTATTAAAATTTCTTTGTACCCCCAGTATGCTTTGTGTGCGTTTTATTATTTCTTTTTTGCTTGTGTGCGTTGTTTTGTGAATGTTTTGAAGTTTTTTTTCTCTCTCCCTCTCTCTTAAAATATTTCGAGTTTATTTGTAGGCTTTATTAATATTTGCTTTAATATTTTTTGCTTTTTTCTGTATTTTTCCTTTCCTTTCTTTTTCTTGAGTTTTTTTTTTGCTTTCTAGCTTATCAACTAAAGTGAGACAGTTTTAGTCACTCTTGTTTAAAACCGCAATATTTCTTAAATGTTGACTCCAACCGCTTTGAAATCATGATTTCTGTTGTGTGTGGTTTTAGTTGTTGTTGTTGTTGCCATTGTACACATTTCATATTGTTTACATTTCCATTTCCATTTAATGTTTCTCTTCTTTATATTCTGTTTTCCTTCTGTTTTTTTTTCTTCTCTTTTTCCCAGCATTATCGTTACAAATAATGACATGAACCATACAACAATGCCAAAAATGTATAACAATAGGACTTCTTACAACACCGTAGTACCGTTGTATAGAATATCCGAAAAATATAAGAAGAAAATATTACAAATACAACAAAAAGTCAGTCAACAATATTAACAACAATTTATTATACATGGCCGTCAACGCAGCGCAACTTAATGTCATAAAGTAAAGCCACACAAAGTACAACAGGCAACGTTACGTTACGTTAATAATAAATGTTTAGGAAAAGAACGTTTATTAATAGCAGGCCAAATTGTTTTTTTTCGTATGTTCTTTGTTTGTTTGTATATTCTGTACAATAAGTTAAACAACAAACACGATTAAAGTAATAATAATGCAATAAGAAGAAGAAGATTTTATTTTTTTTACCATATAAACTGAAAATATGGCATTTTGTAATATAAGGCGGCTACTCAACGAGCAACAGATTTTAATTGACTGCCTATTAATGCCATTTTGACCAACAAATAAACAATAGAAGTTACATGAGTTAATCAGCACGATTTTTATTTTCTTGCATAATAAGCCAATTGCCCATTATGCAGGTTGATATCGAATTAGCTTACAAGTGTCACAAATTAAATTATTTCTATGGATGTAAAAGAAAATACTCGTTGCAAGTGTCTCTATCTTTGTAAATACTTTCGCTCCAAATGAAAATTAAAAATCATTACTTTTACAGTCAATGTTTTCTGCAATCATTGTATAAATGCGATACCGTTCTACATATCTTCTGGGGATTTAGGTTAATTTCTCATAGTGTTAGACTAGTGTTTGATAAAATATTTCAATGACTTGCTGTTTCAAGTTTTAGGTGTTATACTTATTTAATTGGTCATTAAAATGCTTCAGTTAGGATTATTGATATACTTACTTAACTGGTCATTACAACCCACTGGGCAGGATTACGACCTAGCTTCTTACAGCACTTATGTTGTGTGTGTTAATTTTATATATGAGTGGCAGGACCTGCAGTTTAAAGGCGACTCCGAACGACAGATTTCACCGAAGAAATATTTTTTCATATTTCGTTTTGATGTCTGACCTGGGTCTAATAAGCCAGCACACTGCATAGCATACCTTCTGAGGATTCAGGTTCATTGCTCTTAGTGTTAGTGTAATATTTGATGAAATATTTGAATGGCCTTACTTAAATAGCCATTACAACCCCCTCGGCAGGATTACGATCTAGCTACTCACATCCCTATATTGTGTACATATACATGAGTGGCGGGACCTACAGTTTAAAGTCGATTCCAAACGACGGAGTTTTGAGAAACTTTTCATGGAAATTTTATTTACTCCCAGAGTTTTTGCCAGAAATCTTCTGAGAGGAAGTCGCTGAAGAAATATTTTTTCTTATTTCGTGTGGATGTCTGACATGGGGCTTGAACCGTGGTTTTACGTCTAATAAGCGTTGGCCCTACCTACTAGACTAAGGTGTTTTGTCTTCTAGGTGTTTTGGACTTTGGAAAGTCTGGATTACAGTTAAGGATTCACTGAATTTGACTTCACATCGTTTGCCTAAACTCTGGCATAAGTGGGAGCTTGTAGTTTAAGGAGAATTAAACTTAACTAAACTACGATATAATTCGGTTAGTGGCTAGACATTTCTGCTAAGCCTGCACTATCAACACTTACTATGGAATTTACTTTAAATAACCAACATGATCTAATTGTACACAGTTATGGAGAGTCTTCTACGCAAATAAAAAAAATTCAAGGGCATCATAATAAGGCCTTATGGCTTATTGCAGTAGAGTCGTGGCAAATAGAAAACTCCTTCATATATATACGAAATACTTTAAAGTACTTGTTGCATTAGCCAAACGCCCTAGCTAGTACTAGTCCTTCATGTAAGGATTTACGACAAAACTTTATTCTTTTATGGTTATGGATAAATGCAGCTAATTTAGTACACAATTTTAGTAAATTTAATCGAACAATATAATAATTGACTCCGATTGCCATGCAAGAAGCTTCTGATTTTCAAAATTTAAATGGGATACGACTGTTACTATCGTCAGCAGCCTGGTAATTACCTAATAAAGGGAAATGTTAACAAAAAAAACTTCATCATCTATTGCGTTATGCTTTATTAAATTCATATTAAATAGGTAATAAACGTTCATGTACGTACACATGATTTGCATAGATAAAGTATAACATTAATGTCCGTATGTCTGTGTGTTCGTCTGTGTGTCTGTCTACCTACTTTAATGCGTATCTTGACGCGAAAGACCTTTTGGTTGTCATTAAAAAACATTTTAATGAGATTTTATCGGAAATTTAACAATAATTCGCATCTTCTTCTGTTTTTTTATTCACATTTTATTTGGCAAACCATGAAATTAAAGGAAAAAATGAAAGTAAGAATGAAAAGGAATGGAAAGGAGAAGAGAGGAGGAGAAAAGAATCAACATTTTATGGTCGACCATAAAACAGACAGAGGAGATGAAGGATAGGATAGAAAAATAAAATCATAGAGAAAGAAAGTTAAATGGCCATAAAATTTGTGTGGTGAGATTTATGGTTAATATGAGTACGAAAATATCTAAAATAAGAAAAATAAAATGACTGTGTGTGACTGACTGTGAGTGGAGGAGGGACATTATGAAAAGGGTTATCATCCTTATGGGTAATGTGACCTAACGAAAGTATCTGCATAAGTAAATATGTGTGTAGGTATGTTATGGTTATGAATACCGTATGACAATAGTGACACATTTTTGCCATTTAGACAGTTTTGTAAACACTTTCTGTATCTTTTTTTTGCTGTGCTGTTGGCAGATTTAAGCACAAAAGTATTGGGTAAACATGCCATCATAAAAATAATATTTATTGTTAGTGTGGCATTTTAATATAAATTCATATTAAATATTTAATAAAAATTAAAGATAAATATTCTATTCATATTTAATATACAATGAAATGGTAAACGTTTCTCACATATTGTCATACATACTTACAGGCCATGGTATAAGAAATATAGAAGGTAGTTTCAATCAAAATTTTTTTCATAAAATAAGGTTTTTTGAAGTTTTATTTTCTCATAAACTATACATGTAGCGTTGCCATATTTATAATTTTGTTTTATATTCTCAATAAATTATTTATGAAAAATGTGTAATTTATAATTTTGTATATTTATGTACGAAAAAATGTTCGTCCAACATAAAACCTTTTAACAATTTTTATATCTAAATTTATATTAGTTAAGTCCAACAAGTTTAACACGTAATTTGGACTAGTATTTAAAGAATTTCCTTAATTTAAAAAAAATTGAAAATGGGGGAAATTTAAAATTAATATGGTAGCATTATTTTAACGAAAACGTCAAAATCCTTAAGCATGTCAGATAGTGAATCTTAAAAAATAAAGAGAGAGTGAAACTACCTTCTATATTTCTTATACCATGCTTACAGGCCAACAAAATTGTCATAAAATTTATTAAAAAAAAATATACAAATTATACATGCATATTTATTAGCACAGGATTATAAGGATCTTTGATTGAAGTGTTAAAAAAAGTTAAAGTGTACAAATTAAACTCTAGCTTAGCATATCTTATATGTATTTACTAGTGACGATACATATGTATTTCATTGCCCATACTTAAATGTGGATCCTAAAGTTGTTTAAACAAAAGCAGGACAATATTTCAGAGTGTCAATATTTAGAACGATGCCCGAAAATGCAAGAGGAAATACTATGCGAAAATAGTAAAAGAGATAGAAAACAAGGATCCATAAAAATACGTGCACTTAGATACAGCAAGGTCGACGGAAAGATAATACAATTACTGACGAGAAAAGCTTGGAAAGCAATAGAAACGTCACTCCGCAACGTTCCACTGGTTTATTTTACAGTGAACAACAACAGAACCAAGCTGTCTGCCTATAACTAGGCGCTCTTGAGGTTTTAATATTCTTCCAAATAATCAATCCGGGAAGTCCCATGGAAACCCTGTTTCCTCCAAAGAGGGTTTTCCCCTGTAGTATCTTAATGTAGGGTCTATAGAACATCATCAACCAATATTTTGACGAAGTTTGGTTTCTGTGATTGATTATGAGAGCAGGTACTATTATTGTGCAATGCGACTGCATGACGGAACAAGATTTAAATAAGTAAATTATCAGACATTACATTTTATTTCATTATACTATGTGTACATATGTAAATTTACATATAAAAATTTATGCTTTGAAAATATTTGATTGTAGTCAACCCGTGAGAAAGCAAATTTGAAATAGCTTTTTGTGGTACTCGCAATAGTGAAATTGGTCGACTCAGAATTGTTTCTAAATAATTATTGCAAAATCTAAATTTTATTTTGACACTTTATAATATGCTCTGATCTTTTCTTAGTATGTCTTAAATTAATTTCCACTTTTATTTTCTTTTTCATTTCAGGATCCAACACTTTTTGTTCAAACGATATTACCATGGAATCATAAATAAACCAACAGTTAAAATTACAAAACCAAAAACTTAGTTATTATTGCCACTGAAAAACCGCAACATTTCAAAACAGCTTTTCCAGCAACAAATTGCATAATTAAGCAAGTAAGTGTAGACGTTAACACAGGCATTCATATTCTAGTCACTGTAAATACGTATATATTTTATTCCCTATTTTTATTAAATTTACTCCAATGGTGGTACCTTACATCATATACGTACAATTGTGTGTGTGTATGAGAATACTTAGAAATAAATAATTAAAATCTGAACATCCATTGCATTTGCAATGACACCCGAACACACGTTAATAGTCTAATATCCGTTATATGAGAATAAATTATTTTATAAATGAGTTAAAGTCGAACGTAGAGAGACAGAGAGAGAGAGCGAAAATGAAAAAAAACCTTGAGTATTACAAATCATTCTTACAGTGTCTGTGTAATGTGTTCCGTTAAAGGTTAATGATTGAGGATTGAAAAGGAAAAATTCACAAGAAGTCACATTGTTAAAGCACAAGATAGAGACAAGGACACATGTCCACACAAAACTACTTATACTCACAGGAAAAGCAACACTTGTACACATTCATTCATTTTATAAAGTCAGTCAGTCAGCCATTTACTTCGTCATTCATTTCTCTTTCCGTCATCCATCCATCCATCCATCCAATCATCTATTCGTTATATCATGCCAGTATTACCTTAAACGTTTAGTTTTTGTTTCTAGAAATTAAATGTGGATGTGTATGTGTAGGTGTATATGCATGTGTTTGTGTATCATATTATGGGTGTATGAATGTTGTTGTTATTGTTCAAAAGGAAAAATGAACCAGCCCTCAGACAGTATCAAATTGCCTCGGATGTGTTCGTTTTTGAAATCAACATTGACGGGGTCTTTTATACTCTCTGTTATATGATTAAGGACAGTCTAATTGAATATGAGACTGTACTCAATCTAGTCCATCTCTCTCAGGGAGAAAGTCAAAAGATGTTTATTGTAAAGCTGTTACCAAGTTACTTTCGTTAACTATTAACTTTCGGGTTTTGATATGATTTTCCTCATAGTTACGCATTATTAAGAGAAAAAGTTTTGTTTCCACTTTTCATTCGTTCCAAACTCTGATGAATGCTTGAGAAATGTCGATAAAAAGGCAAATGCAGTATTATTCTCCTCGAATGCCATTATTGAGACCTTCATTAATCTGTGGATGTGTCCAATATTTCTGTGTTTCCTCCTGCATTGCAAACTGATGGAACGGAATATACCTGCTCGCATTTATTATTGCCATTAGTTTACCTACATATTAGCAGTTGTCCGACACACTTTCATTTATCGGCCTACATGTCTATGCGTTAGTATGAACGTGTCAAGGTTTAAGTATCAATTTACTCTTTGGCGTATAAATCATCGAAAACATTTAAAATGAGCTTCTTCCTGTATCTGTATCAAATTTGATAAACATAATTTTGCAATTGACTGAAATTGACTGAATTCGAAAATGTAAGCGTAATATTTCATAGCACAGCTAATACTGGAAATTTAGCTTAAAATCATCATAATCATCATCATAATAGGTGATGACATCACAACCCTTCAGAATTACCACCTAGCTTCTCACACCACTTATGGTGTGTGTATTTATTTTACATATCAGTGGCGGGACGTACAGTTTAAAGTCGACTCCGAACGACATATGTTTGAGAAACTTTTTCATGGCAATTTTATTTTCTCTTAAAGTTTTTGCCAGAAATCTGCTGAGAGGAAGTCGCCGAAGAAATATTTTTGTTTTGAAGTGTGACCTGGGTTTTGAACCGTGGCCTTATGTGTAATAAACCAACACACTACTTACTATTATTTTCATTATTTTTAATTTTGAACTCCAGAGATCAGCAATGAATATTCAAAAAGAAGAGTAGAATCGAATCATACTCACAATTTCTGATACTTACAGGCATTCATACTTATTTTAATATCATGGAACCTCTACTCGTATTCAAAGTTTGAAGTACTCATCATATTCATACTTAACAAGACGTATAGAGTTATTCATTTCGACTCTCCATAACTCAACATACTCGTATACACGAAGCACAAAATAAGTATGATTCACATACGAACACTAAAATACTTACCAGAAGGTTGTGTGTTTGCTGTGCTTGCTGCTCTGTCTTTTTTGCTTATGTGTCTTTTTCCTTTTTTGTAAATGCAACAACAACTAAGATTGTAAGTTTTGTGGAATGATTCGAGTCACTCGAAGTATTATAAGTATTTTTCTAAAGCTTATGAATCTGTATGAGTAGGCTTATGAATCAAACATATTTCGAATGGTATGAGTTTGATGTCAATGTTGTACGCATACTCATTGCAACCTGTACCTATAAATCAACGTTGTAGTGAATATGAATGAATCAGAGGAGTTAAATTTCAATATTGTTAACTCACTTATATTGAAAATTTCATGAGTGCTTATGAGTAGCGAAAAAACGATTCATTGCTGATCTCTGGCCCGTAGATACCAAACAATGTTTATGCTGGAGAGATGTTCTGCTGTTGTTAACTTTAAAGTAACACATAGTCATTGTACCATTGTTTAATTCCTTTACCTTGTTTAACTAAACCATTATTAGACATCATCACCTCACCTTATAGTATCATCCATGCTGTATTAATTGCTGTCTTTGCGATAATGCAACTCGAAACGCACCTACACAAGTGTGCTAAGTGTACATGGAGCACAGGACGTACTGGAGATATTCTCAGCAATTTAACTTGACTGATGTCAATTTAAATGTTTGTAAAACCAGCAACAGTTAATCATTTTAAGTTATCGAAGTGACATTGTCAAATGGTCAGTTCATCAACAGGCAAACACATCAATATTGAAGACCCACCGGAACACAAAACACAGAATAGATGCTGGTATCCACACTAGTACATACATACATACGTACAAAAATACTTAGAAATTAAACACAACACCATTGGACGTATTAGTAGAACATGACTTGTGCATTGATATGCATTAATTAGTCTTAAATATGGAAGAAGATTAAAAACAATTTACAACAACCACGACAACAACAATGACAATAATAATGATGCTCCTTAATTAAATAAAAGTATCCAAAGGATCTACACAAGTGTATACATACGTATCTAAAATACTTAAAGTATTATCTGTCTTTTCTATTGTCTTACCACGATTTGATTTTATTTATTGTGACATTAGCAGATGATTCATGCAACCAGTCAAGCAAGATATCCTTTCAACTAAAGTTGCCAGGTAAGACAAGCTCTAAACTGATTACAAGTTTTATAAATCATTCTATTGTGGTTGTAGAAAACTACTGAATACATGCGAAAACAACAACAACAACAAGATAATGACAACGACAAATTGTTAACAACTAATTTTAATACCTTCTATGGGTCAACACAAATTCGCACGTTTCATCTAATTCTTCTACATAAAGAAACGAGATTTTGTTTTGTAGAACCGTAGTCATGGCATCAGAGATTTTAATTAATTAAATAAGATTTCATGCTTAAAGTGCTTTTATGTTTGTCATCTTTGTCTTGGTACCCATTCAAAATGAATACAAATATACAAGAGAAATTTTCCCTGTTACATGTCTTCGTTTCAGTAACAGGAATCAATGCATTTAGGCTGCCCTTTTAATGCGAATCCATTCGCAGATTGGAGATTGAATGAGTCATTTACACCAAACATCAAACCCCTTAGCGTATGATAAGAGGAATATAAATTGGACCAATTGATAATATGAATCGAGAGAAGTATAAAAACCAACAAGATCGAGATCTCCAGAGGAGTCTTTTTTCTTACGTTTTTACCTTTTAAAAACGTTTAAAATATGAGCTCGTAGATTACAAATAAAATTAAAATAAATTTGCGTTTAGTTTTAATTCGAATTCTATTATTATTCGCACAATTTTGTGTGCCACTGTTCACAACTTGATGTAAACAACAACAATTGCTTTGTTTGTTATTCCTCTGTTTACACCCTTTGCATAAACAATAACAATTACTAGACAATTGTTCGACAGATCTTTGTAATGGAGATCTTCAAACCACGATTACTCTCTAAAAACATAGCGCGTCTTCACACAAGACTGACTGTTACAGTAGCTTACTACTGAAAAGCTATTACCTGTCGCCGAGCAGGTTATGTGACTTTTTCACATGATGGTGCCTACTTTTTATATTTTAAACGGAAAGTACATCGAATATTACTAGTCAGCGGTAGACTCTTATCGATATTGCAAGGTCAATTACTATCACTGCTGCCTTTTTAATGTGTCTTTAACTATTTGATCGATACTACAAGGGATTGAGATTTAATAAATTAAAGGGAGTGTGGTCGCCGTGGTCTAGTAAGTAGTGTGTTGGCTGATTAGGCGTGAGACGTCTGTTCAAACCCCAGGTCAGGCATCTCCAACTAAATGAAATATGAAAAATATTTCTTAGGCGACTTCCTCTCAGCAAATTTCTGACAAAAACTCTAAGAGTAAATAAAATTGCCATGAAAAATTCCTCAAAAATCTGTTGTTCGGAATCGACTTTAAACTGTAGTCCCGTCACTCATGTATAAAATTAACACACACAACACAAGTGGTGCGAGAACTAGGTCGTAATCCTGACTGAAGGGTCGTAATGACCAATTATGTATGTATGTAAATTCAACGGAGTTGTTGCGAAAATGCTAAAATTGTCGAGCACATCCATTTGTTATCATTTAGTACAAGGTATTGTAGAGAATTGTGTTCGCTTTCGCCACAATTAGTATTTTAAGCATTCTTACCGCGGAAATCTTTAATCTCTCTTACATTATACCACCCCTAATCAATTTTCTTACTTTTAATACACTGTACAATAAAAGTAAAGCATACAATTTTTTCAAAAGAAATATATCACAGTTTAACGATAAACTTTTTAACAGTAACTGACGCTTGTACCCATATTTTCCTTGATTTTATTTGTGTCTACCTTCAGATTTAAATGGAAAAATATAAATGTAAACATATCGTTATTTTAATTTGTTTCTCTACAATTTCAATTGAGTGTATCTCAAATTAAAGACAGTTTAAATAGAAAACTCAGTTTTACACACCAAGATCCTTAAGACCATGATATGGAGCATTTCAATTTCAGTCCTCAACATCTCAATTCAGAATAATTCAGTATTTATTTTACATTATATTTATAGAGGAATGCAGTTTGTCATCGTTGCACAACCACACATATATTATTATTATGGTTCACACCTCCTTTGGCGGCTTGCATAAAGATACGGATTTTATTGGCTTTTTTTCATATTTGTTGGCTTCACATAAAAATGTTGCCTGCTGTGATGCGTTTTACTGCATTGCAAGTAAAATAAAGAGAAACAACTACGAGTACTGTATGCCGGAAGTACATGTTATGGATTAGAATTGAGGCTATTTGTGGCACTGTTTTTTATTTCAAAAATTAAAACATAAGATATGGCAAAATAAAATTTCTACGAAAATGTTTATCTTTAATACAGAATACAATAGATCTGCTGTTACGAAAATAAAAATTTTGATAATGGTGTTTTGCTTTTACTTCGTTTAACATTAAAATTATAAACAAAAGCTACAAAAAAAACTATGCAGTAAAGAAACCTGTTTACAAATTATCGTACCACTTAATATAACAACAAACACCAGCATGGAAAATGGTAAACAAGTAAACAAAAATATACAAACAACACTACAAAATAAATGTAAACAACGATGTTTCTTTGGCGAAGTCATGAATATTCGTCTTCAAGAACATTCATCAAACTGTTTACTCTGCCATATAAAAGGCAAGGTAAGGCAAGAGACTGGGTGACTGAATTTCAATTCGTCTTGTGTGAAGACGCGGTGTGTTTGAAGAGAGTAATCGTGGTTTGAAGATCTCCATTACAAATAATTGTCGAATAATTGTCTAGCAATTGTTATTGTTTATGCAAAGAGTGTAAATAGAGGCATAACAAACAAAGCAATTGTTGTTGTTTACATCAAGTTGTGAACAGTGTCACACAGAATTGTGCGAATAATAATGAATTTTAATTAAAACTAAAGACAAATTTATTTTTATTTCATTTGCAATCTACGAGTTCATGTTTTAAACGTTTTTTAAAAGGTAAAACCGTAACAATATTGTCCAATCTATATGTGGTCCTCAACAAATTTCCTAACTTTAGATTTTGCCTTCACTTTCAAATATTTCACCGCATACAATAAAAAATTATACATTTTTTTCAACAGTTTTTTTTAATAAAATTTTCCAACATGAAAATATTTTATACAGCGATCCATCATATTATTCTTTTTATTTTTTTTATTATTATTTATTATATTATATTGTAAATAAATAATGATTTCGGTGCCATTTTTAAAACTTCCTCTTTCGCTTCTTTAAAAGCCAAATTCTATGCTCTGATAAACTGCTACAAAAAAAAAATACAGGAAGACACAAGAAGGAAAGAGAAGAGAAAAAGTGCATTCACTGACTGGAAAAAAGAAAAACGAATCACTTCTTTCAGTAACCATGACTTTGTCTGTCTGTCACTTTAAATACTTCATACATAAAACCAGCACTACGTTTAAGGAAAATATGAGTCCTATATAGAGAGCTGTACTTATTTAACGAACATAGGATTTTTTTTGTTGTTTTCGTTGTTGTCAATAGGAAAATAAAGAAAATGAAAATATTTCGTATGCCGACTAAATACATATTTTATGTGAAAGCATTTCAATGCATTTTGGGTCTGGTTTTTGCACCATGTTCTCCATTGTATAGGATACGAATACCTAAAAGATATTTCGTGTTAGAGTGTCTCATGTCATATATTTTCGTATTCTTTTCTTTTTTATTTCATTTTGTGAAAGAATTTAATTTTTTTTATTTTTGATTTTATTGTCGTTTATTCTATGACACCCCGCAGACGTAAAAAGTATTTCAAGTTTTATTTTTCACTTATTTTTGTGATAGAAGTGGATTTGTTTTCTTTTTTTGATTAGATTCGGTGATTTACTATATCCTGACAGACATTTCTGGGTTTTTGTGTGATTTTGGTTTGGTTTTCTTTCATTCAGTGCAACTAAACTGCACTGCATGTGTACGTACGAGCAGTTATTTTAAACATACTTCGTGAATGATATTTTATGTCCTTCAAAGTAGAAAACGTTTACATTTTAAAACATTTATGACAGCATTTTAAGATCAATTTCTATTCAATTATGGCAAATGGTCTGAATAGTTAGAGGGGAGTCAATAGTTTTTCTTTTTTTTCAATGGAAAGATTTTTTTTTTCTTTAACATGATGCATAAAGTTATGAAAGCTGGAAATGAAAGAGTTTTTTCTCTATTTTCAACATTAAAAAGAAATAATGAAAAAAATTAAAACCAGTACATAATTAAAGAAAAATTATTCAAAAAATACGCCGCATATTTCTTAGAAATTTAATTTCATTGAAAACATATTTTTTTTTCAAATTCAATTCAAATATTTGTGTGGCCTGAAGCTCTGTGGCATCTTATTGAATTTATTTACGTGCTAATATTTAAGTCCTTAATTGGTTAACTATGGTTTCCTTTTGTCATTGAATTTCTTCACACCCAAATATTAATTGAATTTGTCTGCGCCTTCTCCCTTCTATCCATTTGGGATAATTTGATGGTGTAACACAGATTTGTTACACGTGCATTATAATTTTAATGAATGAAAAGAAATCTCTACGGGCTTTTAATTAAACATTCTTTTGATTTGTTTGCTTTAACAAATGAAAAATGTTCACTAGGCTAGGCTCTTCTGATGTGTGGCAGGTAGTCAATTAGTTTGGATTCTCTGGATAATAAGAATATAATAATGATTACGATATTGTAGATCAATTTTTAAGCTTATAAGACCGTTACTATAGAAAATAAAATTCACTACAAATAGATCTCATAATCTGGGGTGGATAATTACATCTAGCACCACCGCCGAATGTAATGACCGTGATTTCTTTGTTTAACCCCAATTATATGTAGTATTGTTACATTTTTACCTTTTAAAAACGTTTAAAAATATGAGCTCGTAGGTTGTAAATAAAATAAAAATAAATTTGTGTTTAGTTTTAATTAAAATTTTTTATTATTCGCACAAATCTGTAAGCCACTGTTCACATCTTGATGTAAATAACAAAAATTTCTTTGCTTTTCTTGTTATTCCTCTGTTTATACCCTTTGCATAACTATAACAACGATAACACGGAGATCTTCAAACCACGATTACTCTCTTCAAACGCACAACGTCTTGATACAAGATTGACTGAACTTCACTAACTCAGTCGCCTGCTTTGCCATGCTTTTATATGGCAAAGTAAATAGTGTTGATGAATGTTCTTGAAGGCCAATGTTCCTTACTTCGCCCACCTGAAATCTCTATAAATGTAAACATTGTTGTTTACATTTATTCTTGTAGTATTGTTCATGTATTTTTTGTTTACTCGTTTACCATTTTTTATGCTGGTGTTTGTTGTTATATTAAGCAGTACGTTTGTAAACAGGTTTGTTTACTGCATTGTTTTGTTTTTTTTGTAGGTTTTGTTTATAATTTTAATGTTAAGCGATGTAAAAGCAAAACAACATAATCTGGTGTTCATCATATAACAGACTGCTCAATTATAATGCGGATAGTATTGGTTTATCAAAAACGGAATTCTTTTCATCGCAGATTCTTAGTTATTTGTCCTGATCCTGGTCTTTTGTTTGTCTTTGTTTGTACCGTACCTGGTATAATTGTCTTGATAGTGATGTATGATGTCTAAATTTCCCAATTTCTCATTTTTATTGATTCCAAATGCCACGGCCATAACCAACTTTGTTCTTCTGCTGTGGTTAGAATTCTTTCGTTGTCATCCTTGATTAGTTGATTAACTTTCTTATTTTGAATTGGCATTTGGCATAATTTCCTTTCCCGCTCGTACCCTGATTTTGCCTACAACTGCTTTTCGCACAACTTTTATTTTTGTCAGTCCAGGTTGGGGTAAATGTAATAAATTGTCGTTGGAAAATTCGAAATTCATTACGAAATTTTTACAGGAGAAATATTAAATTTTGTAACACTGGGGAAATACTATACAGATTGAAAAATTAAACAGAATTATTGAACCCATTACAACATTACAACAAATAGAATACAAAAATACTGTCTATTTGCTAATGATATTTGCTTTTACCAGAGAAAATATTTTTTTTACATTAAAAGGTATTAAATGAAGCTGAAATAATACTGTTTACATATCCCCAACCATTTATTCATTTCATTCTCAGCTTACACTCGAGGAAATTGGTCAAATATTTACAAAATATTTATTTTTAAATTATGACACTTGTTAAGCAAATTAGTTATGTGTGCGTGTATTTTTTGTCAAGCAGAGAGGTAGAGAGAGAAAAAGGGAAGAAGAGAAAAAAAATTCAAATAAAATTAAAATTCATTACAAATGCAAATAAGCAATTTCCCTCTTTTCATTATTGTTGCTGTTTTTTCCGGCCACTTAAAGTCATGTCGGGCTAATAAATTAACAAACTGTATGATAGAGAAATATAGATAGAGAGAGGGAAAGGCAATGAGAGAGAGAAGGAAAGCAAAAAAAAATTACAATCATCATTGCTTCTATTACAACACGGTTTCAACAGAGCATTGCTAAACAACATTAAAATACTGAAACACACTTTCACGTCTGGCTGACAGACAGTGCGACACAGTGTACCGGGCCTATGATGAACACTGAAATTTCTGACTAAAAATTTTGTATTGGTTGGCGCTGTATAAACGACTGGTTGAATGTACGAAAATTTGGTTGAACATTTCGGTTTTAGGGGAAATTTCGCGCCGCCTTCTGCTCTTCCTGCGTATTTTTCTTCTCTTTTATTTTGGTTTTAAAATTTAAAGCTCATTGTCAGTCATCACTCATACAACTGTAACAACAACAGCATCAACAACAATTGCACAGAGTAACTCAAACTCAGCTAAATGAAGCATAATTTGCAATTTGGTTTAATTGTTTACAATACAACGGCCACATTTCAAAACACGCACACAAAAGCTCAACAACAACAACAAAAAAGAACACAAAAATAAATGAAAAAATAAAACAAGTGTTGGCATACACGTACAACATAAACACCTCCATACATACATGCAAATTATCTACTCACACATGTGTATGTACAGTTATACATGACTGAGCAACACAACACAGCGACGATTTGAAAGTTTTAATAAAATTCACCTGAATTGGGTGAGTGTGTGTACATAGTTACACTTACTTTTGCGGATAAAAAAAATTAAAGGTGGCCAGGGATGGTGAGTGATTCAAAACAAAGTTTTTTGCAATTTATTTAATTGAAAAGGACTTATTTGAAATAATTTGCTTTACAACCTTCTCGAATACACACATACACACGTTTTCTCCCTCTATACATACAAAAAAGTCATTGTAGAGGAACAGAAATTCAATGACAAATTGAATTCTAATTAGAGGTGCACTGTGAGAATTTTTTCTTTTTTGTTTTTAGTTTATTCCTGTAGAATACAAAAATGCCACTTTATCCATTGATCGGATTTTTTTTTAATCGTGACATTTTCGGTGGAAACTAATATTTATTTGAAAATGGGCGAAATATCTGTAGAAATGCTCTCTACTATGTATGATGGGAAAAAAAAAGATGAGTAGAATCGAATCATACTCATAATTTCTGATACTTATACGCATTCATACTTATTTTAATATCATGGAACCTCTACTCATATTCAAAGTTTGAAGTACTCATCGTACTCATACTTAACAATACGTATGATTTGTTGATTTCCACTCTCCATAACTCAACATATACACGAAGTACAAAATAAGTATGAATCGCGTATGAACACTAAAATACTCACTAGAAGATTGAAAATCAAAAAGTTTATAAAAAATGTCATAAATTTGTAGTAAAACAATGCGAAATTGATTGTTTATAACACACTCTCAGAATGTTTTCTTCTGTGTATCAAACTCGTGTTAATTGTGTGGCTGTTTAAATGTGTTAAGTCCACCATCATGTGTTTCCAGTTGTAACAGCCGACGTAAGCAGTTTCTCTATTTCTATGTACGATACATTTGTATGAACGTATATATGCACGTATGTATGTACATGTTTGCATTCTGCTATTTGCCTCAGTGTGGTTATATAGAATGTAAACGTGTGAGTTCATAAAATTTATAATTACAGGCTTTATTTAGAGGCTCCACAATTATGCCGCATATTGCAAATATTTGCGGCTTTTGTTTCAATAATTAAACAAAATTTCCTTTCAACGATAGATGCATAAACACATAGGCACAGACACAGACGCCTAGTTATTTAACAATGAAGGCCTATATTTTTTTTTATTAAAATCCTCTATTGAAATTACTTTTTGATTTTTGGCAAATTAGTGGGTTTTTGTTGTAATTTGATTTCAATTGTTTTTATTTTATGTTGCATACATGCGTATTGTATAGACCTAGCGTATATAATGTATCTGAAAATGTATCAAAATGTCGATTTTTCTCTTTTTGTAAGAATAAAAAGTGAAGGCACTAAATAATTTATCAAACAGAGTTATTTTATACACGAATGCCTATGTAATAAAGTTATAGATTCTGATTCAAAGCTCTCTGAACGCCTTCGGATGCAAAGAGAATAGTGCAGAAAATCGGCTCAATGCTGGCAGGAGGGCACAAAAACTCAGTATCTCTATTGGATTCATTACTGGACATTGCACTGCATTCTGCACAGACCTGTCTGCAAGATGGACAGTCAGTCTTGTGTGCAGACGCGGTGTGCTTGAAGAGACTAATCGTGATCTGAAGATGTCCGTTACAAAGATCTGTTGAATAATTGTCTAGTAATTGTTATTGTATATGCAAAGGGTGTAAACAGAGGAATAACAAACAAAGCAATTGTTTTTGTTTACATCAAGTTGTGAACAGTAGCACACAGAATTGTGCGAATGATAAAGAATTTTAATTAAAACTAAACAGAAATTTATTTTTATTTCATTTGCAATCTACGAGCTCATATTTTAAACGTTTTTAAAAGCTAAAAACGTAACACTTCATCAAAGGCTCCGAATGGTCAAAAAACCGCGGGAAATCAAACCTATTGGGTAGTGAGCCACCTATGTATACTTTACTTCCTGCAATAGTGAACCTGAACCCGTTTGAGCTAAGAGTCAGTTAGGATTATGGACCTAGTTTCTCACACCACTTATGTTGAGTGTGTTAAATTTATACATGAGTGGCGGCATCTACAGTTTAAAGTCGATACCGAACGACAGATTTTTTGAGAAACTTTTTGCCAGAGATCTGCTGAGAGAAAGTCACCGAAGAAATATTTTTTCCATATCTTCGCTTTGATGTCTGGTCTGGGGTTTGAAACTTACGTTCAATAAGCCAACACACTACCTGCTAGAATACGGCGACTTCTTTCATTTTTTAGTCCTTGCATAATACTAATGCTAGATGTAAACAGATGGATTTGACATGCAGGGAGATTAATTTAACCCAATCACTGAATTAATTGGAAATGGTTTATTGAACTAAGGACGTAGAAGTTGGAGAATGCATTACTGAAGTAATAAATTCTGGAAAAACTGGTAGATAACTGGCCATCTCACTCAGTTCACTAGAGTGTAAATGAGTAGATGATAGACGAGGTTTTAGAATGATAGCATCATGCTTCCATACAAAGTTTTATATCTCCAATACAAAAAGGTAAACTCTTATTGATCTACACACTGGTTCACAGTAAGTATGTTTCCTCACTTTGTACAAAGTATTTCAAGAGAATTGAATTCATAGACAAAATTTACATTGTAGCACTTTTTACTTTTATCTCCTGCTGGTTTTGCTAAATTGTATTTAAGAAAGGTTTTCATATATGTCAGTAAGAGTAAATACAATTAAATTGTTTAATTGAAATTGTCAAAATTTCAAAATGTTCCTTTCAAAATAGAAAATAAAAGTAAAAGAATTTAATTAAATTTTTATGAAAAAAAAAAAATCATAGTCTACGTCATTATAATCAGTAGCATCAAACATCATCAAATACACAGAGTAAAACGATTCCAATGTTAATTGAATTTGGTCATGTGAGTAGATTTTGTTGGTCAAAATATTTGAAACATTTTAAGGAGAAATGAAAAAAAAAATAGAAATCTATGTATGTCAAGTCAAATACATATGTAAATCAAAATCAAAAATTGTGTCATACATATGTATGTATGTACATGTATGTACGATATGTAAAATTCTACAAAACTCATATTTCTTCTGTAAACATGTTCAATTCCCATTTTTTATTTTTTTTTGTTTTCTCTATGTAAAGATAAATGAATTGAAATTCTTTCCATAAACAATTAATAAGAAAAAATATAAAACTCTTCACGTTCGAATTATTTACAAATCAAAATGTATAATTAAAAAGTCTGGGGCCATTACATTACATTAGGCTGGGCGGCATATGAATTCTAATGCTGGCGTCTGTGTCAACAATATCTTAAATGGCAATTTGTATAAAGACATCAAAGCTTAAGACCTCTCAGCTCCTCTACAACCTCAGAAACTGAAAATTAGATAAATGACTGAGGAGTATCTGTATGAATGAATGACGAAGTAAATGCCTGAGTGAACGTCTATCGAAATTTGTTAAACGTTCGTATACGCAAGTAAAAATGTTAGGCAATGTATTCGCACACGTAGTCGTAAGTGTGTTTGTTGCGGCAGCATACGTCTGTTATCTAAATGACACAGAAGGCTTTTTTATTTTTTTGTACAACCTTTAGACAATCAAGTAAATGGGCTTAAAACAGTGGCCGTCATATTGTCTACAGTGTGATGGGTGGGCAAATGTCTTACTGAACATCAATCACAGCACATTGAAAGCATTCACGTTGGGAAAATGCTTGAGAAAGGTTGAGTCCTTTAAAATGTATTCACACAAAATAATACTAAAAATTAAAATGACTGAGAATACCGCAATTCCGATAAAAACAGACGCAATACCAAGTATTGTACAAAAAAATTTATGATCATTTTATAAACAACATAAATGGTCAATACAACTATTTAATCAGCATTACGGCGTACCTTCTTACACTAGTCATGATGTGTTTACTAATATTACATGGAATATATTTTTTTTTTCTAAGAAATTAATTTAAACTGTTCTTGAATATTTCTAAATTACTCCACTGTGAGACATTCATATCATTAAACGATTAGGCTTGTATGTCATTTGTGGATGTTTTAATTGTACAATTGCGCTGGGCACACATTTACTCAAGTGCTCAAATAGAACTACTTTTGTTATTGGTCTACTGATAGTGTTACCTTCTCCTCATCTAAAATCAAGACCATAGCCAATACCACACTCAATGGAACTCTCATGTGTTATAATTTTGCTGAAATATTCTGCCGGCAATTGGGTTAGGTTTTAACAGACCTTTCATTGTCTATATTTGGAGTTAATTTCCAGATTAAGAGATAATTTTCTTCAATTTTTTTAGATTGTTACCAGAGGACATCTGGATTCAACTTGATCAGATATGGAACTCGGTCAATTACAATCTACATTACCAGACGTTTTTGGAAGGATGATATCCACTATAAAGCCTTAAATAAATTCTTTCTGAAATTGGATACTCAGACACTCAGAGAAATTTTTTGAGTTCTTAGGTAAGCTTGGGTTCTTACACATAACATACGAACATAATTGGTCATTACATCTCTTCAGTCAGGATTACGACCTAGCTTTTCACACCACTTATGTTATGTGCGTTAATTTTATACATGAGTGCCGGGACCTACAGTTTAAAGTCGACTCCGAACGACAGATTTTTGAGAAACTTCCGCAAATCTCCACATCAAATAGCCGCCTCGCAGGAGCATCCTCCTCCATTCGAACGACATGGCCGGACCAGTGAAGCCACTGGATGTTAATACGCTGCACAATGTCCATATCGTTGAGGAGCTCATACAGCTTACTGTTGGATGGGATGCGGAAATTATCGCCAACTCGCACTGTACCGAAGAGTTTACGTAGGACTTTTTTCTCGAATAGTCTCCAGACTACTGTATCTGTTCTTAATAGTGTCCATGATTCAGCGCCATAAAGCAGCACGGGGACTATGAGCGTCTTGGAGGTTATTAGTTTTGTCGTACGAGAGAGGTCTCTGCTATTCAATTGCCTATTGAGACCGTAGAGTCCTTACTGTTTTTTTACTGTTAGACGGGGTATGGCCATTTTCACTCCGACTCTGGGAATCTTTAGCGATCCACACGAGGACGTTCAGAGTTCAAACTAAGTTCCCACTGTGTTTATTATAGATAGTGTAAGTACGATATTTGCAAAGACTCGTGAGCTAAGTGCCTTAAATCGTATTCCATTTCAATGGTAATTAAATTTTAGTTCGTGTTATTCATATTTAATAATTTAAACCTAAAAAAAACTCTCGTAATTTCAACAATTTATGTAAATTTAATTCATTTATTATAAGAGTTTCTGACAATTTCTGACATTTATTATAAGAGTTTCTGACAGTGCTTATAAATAATTTTAATTTTTAAAATATTCAAGATTTTTAAATTCTTTACTAAAAATAATTCGACAAAAGTAGTTATATGTACGTTAATATTTTATGTTTTTAATATCTTAAAATAATAACAACAACAGCAATAACAACAGCAAAAAGAAGAGAAAAACAATAACAATCACAATAAAATAATATGATGCCAGAAAATAACAAAACTTGACATTTGACCGGTTTTACTGTTTCAATTACAATTCCATTTTTTTTTGCATTTGGCAACGACATGTGTGTTGGAAATTTGTGTTATAATTTTTGTTGTTGTTATTATTGTTGCCAATTACTAAATCCCTTAACGGAAAAAAAGGTAATTATGGATATTACCCTCATAAACAGAACATAACCGTCAGTTGGCTAAACAAATTCAAAATACAACAGCATGGATGTGTAAACATTCGTTTTCGAAAATCCCAGCCCATCACTTCTCTAATCAAACAAAAACAGATTGAAATTGCAAAAAAAAGGAGGAAAGAGGAGGAAAAACAAAAATCTTATTTTGATAAGTAAATTACGTGCCAGACAATTTCAACAGCCTCAAGGATAAACATTGAGATTCCAATACAGAGACAAAAGTAATTCGATTTCAGAAAACAAAAAAAAAAAAAATAACAAAAAATGATAAAATCTTGGCTTAAAGTATGACTTCTTCTACAGTGTGAGATTGAAAATCAACATTTAATTTAATTATATTACAAGACTCAGACGACTGGCACTGTATGCAAAAATAATAATTGCCGAGGAAATAAATTTCAGTATTCATGTAGCCATGTATTGCAAATAGTCATATACTAACAGCAAAACAATAAAAAAGCCAATAACAAAAAAAAAGCCCAGCTGTCTCCTTGAAATGATAAGCACTGAGACTGAGACTCTCTCTCTCTCTCTCTCTGTATTCCCCTAGACATGTTTAATTAAACGGAGCAACTAAATGAATTCCGTAGAGTATAGATATGGCTTTTAAATGAGTTTGTTAACCATCATCTACGGGGTAGGAGTAATTGATTTGTATTCCATGTATGTATGTATATACAGTCTATGAAAGGGACGATGATTCACAAGACTAACAAACTAACAAACTGCGGATCATATTTAAACCTTTAGGGCATAAACAAAATACATACGCGTTAATAGCAGGAATAAATTGCAAATAAATGTTAAGAATTTTCGGGTAAATAATTATTAAATTATGTGCACATGTGTACATATGTATATGATGCGTTTAAAAACGTTAAACGACATACAGTGAATGGATTTTCTAATTGTAACTCAACATGTGAATGAAGTTTTGCTAGACTAATTTAATTCAGATTACTTTTGGACTGTAGGGAAGAGATTTAATAGTGAATAAATTAAATCCACTTAAAAAGATTTTTTTGTGAGATAATTTGAATACTTTCTGCCGAACTATTTCTTTACTTTTGCAAAGAAATAGTCACAAAGCGAAAAGTCCGTACTATATGGCGGATGCTGGAGCAACTCGGATCTGAATTCATGGATTTTGCCTTTCTTACATGAGATTCACTGCTGCCAGTAGTTGTGAAACACAAACTAAGCGACATGGTTTGTTTCAATTCTGTCCGGTGTAAATTGGCGTATGTCCACTGGTAGCATTTGAAATATTCATACAATACCCTGGCGGAATTCATCTTGAATATGGTTGCTGAAAAGGAAGTGTAATAATTTAAAAATAATGTTGAGAGCGTTAGGTTAGGTTAGGTTGTAGTAGTAGCTTTGATAGTAAAAGCTCACTGGAGCACCCATAACGGTCCGTTGTGACGCCTTAGGTGAACGCAGTACTGACCAAGTTCTACCATATTAGGGAAGAAGAAGTTGGTCAGCGCAAGGGCTGCACAATAAAAGCACGATTACCCTGCGCTTAGAAACCAGCCCGAAAGTATAATAAACGAAGCTATATCCTTGACATCAATAGATGATAGCTCCGTCAAGCTGATAAGAATTGGAAAGCCAAATAACCTATATCTGCACCTCACGAGAGATGGACATTGACAAAGAAAGATCTGCACCCAAGGCAGAAGTCGTGGAACTCCTCACTGAACCCAGGTTAAGTTCGCGAAAGAATTACCGTGCAATAGCCAACGTGACCGAGGTAAGAGGCACACATAGCTGCCAGATTTCACGATTTATCGTCATTTTGACGATTTTGGGCACCAAAAATATCATATTGGCGATTTGACGAGTTATGACCTTATTTTGACGATTTTTAAACATTAAAATTTTATATCATATTCGTTACTTTAGTACATTAAAAGCCACTTTAAGATTTGCATTTACTTTGCAGTTGTTATTAATCAAATTTTCCATCAACACATTCAGCAGGTATTTGAATCCTTCTTTGTTCACCCTGTAATATTCCTGGAATCTAGAATATAGCCTAGAATTGCATAGAATCGAAAAATCATGTAGCTTAATTCCAAATTTATGGAGTATACTTTCTTTTTAATTGTATTTGAACTATATTACTCATACGCATCATATTACATGTACTGGAATAGTTACCCTGAAAAGTACGCAATAAAAAATTTCGATTTTTGTCATGTTTGAAATTAATGGAATTAAATATAACTCATACGTCACATATGTTCTTTGCATTATGAATTTTACATACATATTTAATATGAGCATAATGTGAGTAAAAATAATAGGTTGGCGATCTAAAAGTTTAAATTTAAAAATGTAATAAAACAAAAATACTTTGAAATTTTGATCAAATTTATTGTTTTGCTGTGAACTACAACTGCTCCGGTTGGAAATGGATTTTTATTTCATTTATATGGCTGCCGCGGTTGGCCGCACAATCATAGCTCCCAGATTTATGCGCTTATTTTGGCGATTTTTAAAAATTAAATATTTACATCATATTCTTTACTTTAGTACATTAAAAGCCACTTTTAAGCTTTGCATTTACTTTGCAATTGTTATTATTGGAAATTTATGTTAGTTAGTAAAAACAAGGAATAAAGTATTGTATTTTTAAGTTACTTTCAAATACCTGTGATGATTTTTCTGCATTTTATTCCTCTTTAACCCCTTAAAAGCTGAAAAATTACAACTCCTAAATAACCTAATAAAATAATAATAAATTATGGACATTAGGCTTGTATATTTTTATACTATAAGTAACAGGATAGACCTCGGCAGGAATTGAGTTCCACATACGAATAGTCCGACTACCATATTTTTATTTTTTGGATACACTACCGTCATTAACGAGACGCTATGGTATCTCCTGTACACGGTCGAGAAACCGCAAATTAGACGCTAAGGCACTAACCCATACATGAGAGTTGTATTCCATTCTCTGTCAGTTATAAACGGTGTAAATAGTAAGATCAGATGATAAGAACTTAAAAAGGAACTGAAAAATGTGTCAGCATTGCACTGATTTTTCATGCTCAGAACATCAAAAGCTTCTGACTCCCTAATACCTACATCGCCCATAGATCTAGATGAAATAATATTATTGCTGCCCTTATGTGTCAATAAACAACGCTGAGATAGATTGTTTAAACCTTAAACAATTTTTTCGTGAAAATGATATATAACGTCTCCATTTTTTTGTAAAAAAAAATTTTAATTGAAGATGAGGGACGCTAGCTTTTAATTTTCAATAAATTCTGTGTTAAATGTTTTATTTTTGAACTCTGATATGTAGATACATTGACTTCATATGTTTTACTACAATAGAAATAATTTTGGTTTTTAAAAATTTTTAATTTATTTATTTACTTTTCCTGACGATTTTTTGACGATTTTAATAAACGTCTTTGACGATTTTGACGATTTTTTCTCAAATATTTGACGATTTGGTGCCTCATTTATCTGGCAGCTATGGTGGCATACCCATGTCGATTGATGAGGATTCCGGAAGGAGTGTATCAAAGGGTTATTTGAGAGGGTTAGAATACAAAATATTTTCCAAATACACAACAAAAAAAAAAAAAACAGAATATGGCATCACTTATAAGAAAATTTCACGTTAAGAAGAGGTCGAGTTTTTAGTAAAGGATACAAGTTTCCTATAGGAAACATGGTTGATGCCACTCAACAAGTCGAAATGATGTCTGAGTTATATGGCGATAGGCATGAGGCTTTGAACCCCTATGGCTCAAATCTGCTTACCAACTTACTCCTATTGAAGTTCAAAATATACAAACAATACAATTTTTAAGCCTCTGAACTGGGTGTCCTGGTAGTCTAGCCAGACTTTTAGGGTGCATGCAGGTCGTGTGTTTTAAATCGTGTCTGTTAATCAGCTCTTAATAATTACCATATAATTTGTAATTGTATTCGAATTAATAAAATAAATAATTAATAAGTTTCTGATATACAATATTTATTTAAAAAACAATAATTTTTGTATGTTTTTTTTTTTTTGTTAAATTCTTTTTTCAGCAGCATTACTTGTTGCAGACTCATATATTAAAGTTTATTGGATTGTTGAACTTTTTTCACTCTTTTTAGTAAATTTCCTATCATTCCAGAATTAAGTAATAAAGCTTCCGGACCAAAAACAATAGAAGTAATTGTTCATTTCGTTCGTAAAATACTTTGAATTTCTGAGGTTTTTTTCTGTTCTTTTTGCAGATATTTTCTCTTCTCTAGAACAATACAATGCCATAAAGGCTGCTTGTGCTCAGGAGGTGAAAACGGAAAGAATTACAATAAAAACAACTACACTGTACTATATTGTGAAACAACATCATCATCATCAACATGCAACACTGAACAAATATAGATTAAATAATTGTTGTTGTTATTGTTGTTGTTGATGGTTTTCTTTACATTGTAAAAGCCGTACAGATGTGTGTATGACTGTTGAAATCGAATTTTTTCCCCCCAGCAGCTATTGTTTAAATATGGAATGTGTTGAATGTTGAAAGAAATGAAACTGACTTCAATCTCTAGAGTCGACCATAGTGAATGGCAATTTTCTGTATTTTTTACTTTTACTTTCTACAACAATTCGGTTTTTTATAAAATTTTTTATTATTTTTATTTTTTTTTTACAAAACATTTACTTTGTTGCCGTTGTTGTTATTACTAATATGGGCCCCGTAGAACAATAGCACAAACAAAGTAGAACTTTTCTTTTTTACACTCCATTTACATTTAATTGCAAATGGTCTTACTTAAGTATGATTATGTTTTGAAAATATTTGTTCACTTTTATTCTTTATTTCCCTTTTCGGTCATAGTTTTGTATTCCTTTTTTACATTTATTTTTAATAAAACTTTAAAATTTTTTTGTTTATAAATAAAGTTTGTTAAACTAATTTAACTCGATATGAGAGAGAGAGACAGGTTTTATTACCAATGGTAGGATAAAATATTATTTAAGCTAACTTATACAATATTTGTATGCGATAGAATTTTAAATCTGTACATACGAATGAAATCGGACAATGGTTATGAAGTGGAATACCAAAAATTTTGTTTTTTTTTATTATAATTTGTTGTTCAATTACGATAACACGAGTATATCGTTGCTTTAGCAATAACTTACTTAGGTGGCTATTATTTCCCATGGACATTGATGTGTTTCGTTATAATTTTTCATTCACTTTTAGTTGCTATTGACGAAGTTTAAAGAATAATTTTTAAAATGACAGAAGATATTTCAACAGCTTCAGGTGATTATATAAGTGCCAGTATAATAAAAAGGAGCACAATATGAGGGTAAATTAATTGGTCGAATCGCAAGAAAAACATCTTCGACATCGAATGATTCTCTCCGGAACAATGAATGCTGTTTTCTAAGATGAAAGCAAATTTGAGGTATTCCGATAGAAAATTTTTTTAAAAAAATATGGAAAAGCAAATATTAGAAACTTGACGAATAACATTTTTTATTCTTCTTAAATTATTATTACATCTCTATTATTACAATATTACATATATTTCTTCATATGCCTATAACTTCTGGCAATGATTTCTCAATCCACCTGTTGGTTTTATTGAGGTGTGGATCAGAGATCAGCAATGAGAATTCAAAAAGATGAGTAGAATCGAATCATACTCATAACATCCGATACTTATACGTATTTGCACTTATTTTAATATCAGGAAACCTCTATTCATATTCAAAGTTTGAAGTACTCATTATACATACATACATAATTGGCCATTACAACCCTTCAGTCAGTATTACGGCCTAGCTTCTCACACCATTCATGTTGTGTGCGTTAATTTTATACATCTGTGGCGGGATCTACAGTTTAAAGTCGACTCCGAACGACAGATTTTTGAGAAACTTTTCATGGCAATTTTATTTACTCTTAGAGTTTTTGCCAGAAATCTACTGAGGGGAAGTCACCGAAGAAATATTTTTTTTTCATATTTCGTTTTGATGTCTGACCTGGGATACGAACTCGGGCTTTACGTCTAATAAGCCAACACACTACCTACTAGACTTCGGCGGCTTCAACTTAAGAACACGTATGATGTTATTGATATCGACTCTCCATAACCCAACATATACACGAAGCACAAAATAAGTATGAATCTAAATGAGTTGGCTTATGAATAAAACATATTTCGAATGGTATGAGTTTGATGTCAACGTTGTACACACACTCATTGCAACCTGTACTTATAAATCAAAGTTGTAGAGAGTACGAATGAATCAGAGTACATAGTTAAATTCCAATATTGTTGACTCACTTATGCACAAATTTTCATTAGTACTTGTGAGTAGTGAAAAAACGATTCATTGCTGATCTTTGGTGTGGATATTATTGCAATCATTTCAAGCTCAAAAATCTTACACCTCCGGTTCCCAATAATATTTAATTTATTTTAAACACATTTTCAGCTTTTTTCATTTCTTTTCTTCCTATTTTTCTAAATGAATTTCTCAGCATAATATTTTTAATGAAATTTATTTATTTTCTTTTAATTTTCAACACGAATTGTAAAAAATTTTATTGTTAAAGTTAAGCTTAACAAGGTAAAAAAGGAAAAGTAAACAATCTCTATCTGTATTTTACAATTGAAAAGAATTAAATACAATACGAATATACAATTTCTTGTACTTCCTTAAAACCTTATCAAAGCATTTCCTCTTTGTGTTTTTTCAAAATTGCCTAAAAAAACATTTTAAGCAACTGATTTAAATTTTATATGTATGTATACATACCCAGGTAGCAACACATACATATGTATTTATTTCACACAACTAGACAACTGCTACATACATACGTAAGTCATGAGGTGTTTAATCCACTTCTAATCCTGTACATCATACCATTCGTATATTCATTCTTTAGTCTCTTCTCACTTTTGACGCAAATAAATTTTTGCTGCGTCAATACGTCAAGGAAATCGACTTACCTTACAGTTGTAATAATACCACACGTGTACTCTAGTACTACAAAAGTGCTTTGCTCATAGTAGAATTAGTAGAAATTCAATACACAAAAAATAATCTCGGATTTTATTTACAGTCTTCGAAAATGATTATAAAAAAATTCAGATGTTTAAGTCAAATAGAAATAACAAGAAAATTTTGTGTTTTTTAAGCAACTACAATAGAAAGCTTCTTAAGCATTAAACACATAGATGACAGCAGGCTACATGGCTACAAGAACACAATTGTAGTTGGCTTCGAAAGTGGTAGTCAGGAGTTCACTAATGTAGTGCTGCCAGGGCGTGGTCATTGCTGCTGGGCTCATTAAATTAATGTATTTGTTTTGAAATCTTATTATGTAAGCAGATATTTGTCTGCCGACAGTTGTATTGTAATGATTTTTATTATCTTGTAATTTGTAGACTTTAATAACCGATTTTATAGCCCTTTAAGGGAACTATAATTTGTTTCAAGTCTTTTTTTTTTTGTATAGATAGAGTGAATGTATACAAGAACAATTTCACCTTGAGCTATAAAATTTGAATAAAGATGCCGAAGAGTATTTAACTATTTTATGTAGATTTTTATTATGGCAATTTTACAATTGAGCTCTTTTCTCTGCATTGTTTAGATGAGTATGTATGTATGTACAATAAATACATTGTCTAAGTACGAATACAATATTTAAATTAAAATTTCTATTCAAAGAAAAATCAAAAGTAATAGTTACGGTCGAAAGAATTTTACTACCAAGAAAAACCGAAAAAAAAACAAAAAACAGAATACAAAGACTTTGTAAAAAGGAAATTTTTATTATTTAATACAAGTTGTAAAAAATATAGGAATTTGAAATGAAATTTAAATGTTTCTCATTGAATAGTAAATTAAAGTACGGCTTAGTTTCTAAGCACAGGCATGAGGAATATTATTCCTGCCTTTGCATTTAAGGTTTTGTTTATTTTATTAAAAATAAATTCTTTAAACATTATTTAACATTTTAAACAGATGTCTTAAACAACAACAAAAGAGAAAAATTCTTCTTTATTTGTAAGCACTTTGTAGTATTCAACAACAATAAAGCCTAAAAACAAATTTAATAAAGCCTGTCGGCTGGCCCAAAAGTTAGTCAGAGGAAAATGTAAGAAAAACAGAAATGAAAACAAATTATTATTTCGAAAATAAATGAAAATATTATGTTGTACAGTTTAAAAGCGTCTGCTGACCTTTTACGCATCTTCATTAGTTGCTACAGACATGTATGTGAACGAGCATTTGGCCTTGATTTTAATTCAAATAAGTCATGATTTCATTTCCATATTTATGAGATTCTTGTTTCTTTTTTTTATTTGCGTTCTTCTTAAGGAACTTTTTTAAATGGCAGATGAAAAACACAAATAAATTAAACGAATAAATCTGTTTATGAGTTGGAGGGGAACTTATATAAAAACGTTTAATGTTATTTGTCTTGGCAAAGAAACCAGACGGGTGTTTAAATGGTGCAAATTCTTACTGAAACGGTATCACAGTGATAATACAAACGCTAACCATATCTTTAGGAATTTATAATCAGCATATAATTTTTATAATTATTTATTTATTTATCAATTACAAGAACTACGTGTTAAATTGTAAAGTCGCCGTAGTCTAGTAGGTAGTGTGTTAGCTTATAAGAAGTGGGGCCACGTTTCAGACATCAAAACGAAATATGAAAAAATATTTCTTTGGCGACTTCCTCTCAGCAGATTTCTGGCAAAAACTCTGATAGTAAATGAAATTGCCATGAAAAGTTTCTCAAAAATCTGTCGTTCGGAGTCGACTTTAAAATGTAGGCCCTAACACTCATCTATAAAATTCATACACACAACATTGTATGTGGTGTGAGAAGCTAGGTCGTAAGCCTAACTGAAAGGTTGTAATGACCAATTATGTATGTATGTATGTAAGTACGTGTGAAATAAAATACGCGCTCGAAATGGTGAGCTTAGCAGACAACAGTTGAATCGAAAAAAGCAGTATTCATCTCAACTCAAATTCAACAGATCGAAGTCACATAGGAATGTGACATCGATCCCGGAGATGTCGTTTAACTACCATACGTTAGAGATATTACAGCAAAGAGCTGGTAAATGTAATGGAAGTGAACAGCAGTATGATCCTGTTCCACATCACCATATCTGCGACTATAGTCCAGTGGGCTATCCATCAGGCTTAATGCTGAGAGATAGGAGTTATCTGGATATATTCTACATTCACTGTTTGTTACAAAAAGTAATAATATTGATCGTATGAAAATTAGACAATACTTTACAGACAAATGAGTTTGAAAAATACAAACACAGTGCGCAACCAAAATTAATACCTTAACTTCATAATGAAACCATTTCATATTCATAATAAAAATTTAAATCAAGTGAAATTTGATAAAACTTAGATGAAAATATTCATGAAATAATGTACAATACTTTACAGCTGCTTTGAAATAAATTTTAATTTAGCATGTTTAGTATGGAGAATTGTTTTAATTTTAATGCCCACTGTTTTAAACAATAACAATTTTTCTAACTTTATTTTGTTCTTGGTTTTGTCAAATTTTGTTTGTACTTTTTTGTTGTTTCTTAAGCTTTATTGCAATTTAGAAAATATTCCTTTTTTTAATATTATTTTTGCTGTTGTTTTCTTTTTGCGTACAAGGATAATACACTATGTATACATGGACATACATATACGCATACATACTTATACATCTGCTTGAATAATGCCAACAGTTTCTTTACATTCAAATGCAAGTGCCATTTTATATTTCGAAAAAAAGGAAAAGAAAAGAAAGAGAGATGAGAAAATGAAATGAGTGAGAGAAAAATAAGAAGAAGAAAAAGAAAAAAAAATAAAATAATTTTCAACAAAATGAGTAGAATAAAAAAATTAAAAGTGACACGAAAGAAAATTATAGACTGTCAATACCGACTATTTGATACACTATAGCGTCAAGTACTCCTAGACTCCCAATATATGATGCACCATTGGGTTTCAAAGTGGAATTTTGGGTTTCAAAATAAATATCCCTATCAGAGATCAGCAATGCGTATTCAAAAAATGGGTAAAATCGAATCATACTCATAATTTCTGATACTTATATGCATTCATACTTATTTCAATATCATGGAACCTCTACTCATATTCAAAGTTTGAAGTACTCATCATTTTCATACTTAACAACACGTATTACGTTGTTGATTTCAACTCTTCATAACTCAACATATACACAAAGCACAACATAAGTATGAATCGCGTACGAACATTAAAATACTCACCAGAAGGTTGTGAGTTTGCTCTGCTTGCTGCTCTGCCTTTTTTGCTTATGTGTCTTTTTTCATTTTTTTGGAAATGCAACAACAACTAAGACTGAAAATTTTGATGAATGATTGGAGTCACTCGCATCATTTATAAGTATTTTTCTAAAGTTATTAATCTATATGAGTACGCTTATAAATCAAACATATTTCGAATGGTATGAATTTGATGTCAACGTTGTACGCATGCTCATTGCAACCTCTACTTCTAAATCAATGTTGTAGTGAGTATGAATAAATCAGAGTACATAGTTAAATTTCAATATTGTTGACTCAAATATATTCAAAATTTCATGAGTGCTTATGAGTAGCGAAAAAACGATTCATTGCTGACCTCTGATAGAGACTCCATTGTAAAACGATTTCTTTACTTTCCTTTGCTGATGTTATAAGCGCTGACGGTATTAGAAGTTTTAAATTTAACTTATCTCTGGAAAATCCTCCAACCAACCCCTCTCCAAATGACGAACCGCATAGTATAATTTAACAACCATTATCATAGGAAAACCTATCATATCAACCCTTTTTCTCGGAAAAAGAAGAAATTAGTAAGGAATGTACACGTACAAATGAACTATGCGTGCATATGGTGGTGTAGTGGCTTAGCAAAGAACAGAGAAACACAAGAAAACGCAGTGAAAAGTAATTTGCCGCATGCCGTCAGTTTTGTTGATATTTATTTAACAAAAAAAAAATATTCTTTTAAAATGATTTTTTTTAAATTTTTTTTTCCTTATTTCTCTCATTTACTTTAAAAAGAAAAGAAATATTATTAAAAGCGCTCAGCTGGAAGATGTTAAAGAAATTGTACATTTCTTTATAAATTTAATCAAAATCATTAAAATAAAAACACTAATTAAGTTTTCTTTAAAAAAAAAAAAAAAAAAATAAAGAATTTGCAACATTCAAGAATTGTTGAGACATTATTAAAGTACATAACATATATGCATACATACATATGTGTGTATATGCTATATGGGCATATGTATATTGTCACGTAAGTAATAATAATTACTTGAAGTATTTGAAATATTTTTATTTTCTATCTAACAACTGTGCAGAAGTCTAATCAAGTCTAGTCAGGCATAAAATATTTGTAATCGAAACCTAATCTTAAATTGACTAATTGTTAGGGCCTCTAAATACGTGTGTGATTATTTGCTAAGAATTTTCTCATTCTGTGTACAATTTATCAAACCTGAATTTCTGTTTATCATCTATTTAACGCCCACAAGTCTAGGTAAGCAAAAAAAAAAGTGAAAAAGGGAACAAAATGAAAATCATAATATTTTTATTTACGGTTCACGAGCACATGTCAATTCAATCAAAATACAATTTCACAGGTTTATAAATCATTTTTCGCATTTTCGCATTTTCTCATTTTCATCGAGATGGGAATAACAGCTGAAATGTGTTGAGTTTTCCTAATAATTTTTCTATTAAACACTTTTTTATTCAGTTTTGTGATTCCAAATTGCATTTTTATTATAAAATATTATTTGGGGTTCTCAAGCGAAAAATCATCACATCTCATCAACAACAACAACAACAACAACACTTCTAATACCTTAAAAAATATATTCGTTTTTTATTCCATAAATAGAAAATATGTACATATGTATGTGGGTGTGGGAAGGTTACCTCAACAACAATGTTAATAAATATTTATTTCAAATTTACACTCGTATTTATTCACATGGAAAAATATAATTATTTTTGCTATTTTCAATAAAACTGGTAAAATATTTAATTGAAATGTTATACTCTGGCTTGAAATATCGAAATTAAATTTGATTTTTTGTTAATTTTTATTTAAAATTTGCTTTTTGGCTTTCATCCCCTATTATTTATTTATATGCAGCAGCGTAAAAAATGATTTTCAAATTCTTCAAGAATTTTACGCAGTCTTGTTAGTAAGCAGAATTCGTAAATCCAAGAAAGGCATGGGAAATCTATTACATTATACAGTGTCTTTCAGGGGGGGGGGGGTTGTTTTTTAAAAGCACAATTTTTGTTTTGCTAGAAAGTTTTCATATTTATTTTAACACTTCTGAATCTTAAATGATGTCTGACAAATCTTTTGATAAAATTTTGTATGACACGTCAGTAAATTTACTTCAATTGTTGTCTTTTAAAGCTTTAAAAGTTTCTTCTTTATTTGAAGAGATAGGCAATACTCCCTAAAAAGAGCCCGTTAGGATTTGATACCTAACGATTTGGCGAGTATGTAAATGTAAATTTCAGAATATTGTGTTTTTTTTAAATTTTATTTGTCTATTAAATTATTTGCTTCACTTTGTTTTTATTTTGGTAAAACATATCGACCCCTTTCATGTCGTAATAATAACAATATTGTTACGTATTTACCTTTTAAAAACGTTTAAAATATAGGCTCGTAGATTGCAAATAAAATAAAAATTAATCTGTGTTTAGTTTTAATTAAAATTCTTTATTATTCGCACAATTCTTTATGCCACTGTTCACAACTTGATGTGACAACAATTGCTTTGTTCGTTATTCGTCTGTTAATACCCTTTGCATAAACAATAACAATTACTAGACAATTGTTCGACAGATCTTCACCGCATCTTCACACAAGACTGGCCGAACTTTCACTGACTCAGTTGCCTGCTTTACCTTGCCTTTTATATGGCAACGTAAACAGTCTGATGAATGTTCTTGAAGGCGAATGTTCGTGACTTCGCCTTCTCGAAACCTGTATAAATTGAAAAATTGTTGTTTCATTATTGTTGTTTGTACATTTTGTTTACATTTATTCTTGTAGTGTATGTTGTTGTATTTTTGCTTACTTGTTTACCATTTTTCTATGCTGGTGTTTATTGTTATATTACGCAGTGGGATAATTTGTAAACATGTTTGTTTACTGCATTGTTTTGTTTTTGCAGCTTTTGTTTATAATTTTAATGTTAAGCGATGTAAAAGCAAAACATCAGTATCTAGATTCCTTTCATTTTCGTAACAATATGTACATACATATCACAGAATCACGGCAAGCACATTTTCAGTTACATTTTCAATGGAGACTGGCCCAATGCACTTCTAAACAGTAGCGCAATACTACCATTAAGGTTTACCTGCAGATTGGAGAAGATTTTGTAATACGTCTGAAAGGAAAAAATTAAAATTTATCTGTTCCACAATAGAGTACAGAGTTGGCAACGTTGGCGATTGTGAGGCTCAAAAGAGAAGTTACTAAGGCTTGAGACAAAACAACTGATGAAGATTGTTGATCAAATCAAATCCGCAAAATAGGGATTTTGACTTCTTTTCTATAATAAAACTAATGGTGCTGCTACTTACTAATTTAAAAGTAGCTTAGAGTTTATGTCGGAACGAAAATAAATTTTTGTTCTTGATAATCGTTATTTAACTTTGTGGTTAACCAGCATATAACTTTAATCAATTTTCCAGAGATTACTTCTCAATAGTCTTAAGAATTCCACCGTATATTTTATAAATATTTCTTCTTTAATTGAATTTATTACGGAAAAATTTCTTTAGGATAACTTTATTAAATTTAAATTCATTGAAATAAATTTCTAAAAATTTTTGTTGTTGTTTATTTTTCAGAATTCTGTAACTTGCTTAACGTATGTCATCGGGAGAGGAAAAGCGAATGGAATAAAACTCCTGTTGATTATTACAGGATTGCACACTTAAACTGCAGGTACAACAACAGATGTTGCCAACAGAACAGCCAAGGAAAGCAACAAAGATATTAAGAAGAAAAGAAATTCACTTGTATTGTACAACAACTACTAGCATATATACACACAATGTACATGTGCGAAGCGGATCATATGGACCATAAGAATTTCATTTATGGTATGAGCTCTGTTGCTGATGGTCGTGTTGCTGACGTAGCATAGTGTTGTCATGTGAATTTTACAGCATCTGATCAACAGCTTTGGTATGAATATCGTTGCTGTTTTCTTTCTATTGCTCTTATTGTAAACAAAGTGGTGCTTTATTGTGGCAATTTGCCAAATAATAAATAAAACGGCAGTAAAATGATGTTGTTGGTAATGTTGATGATAATGATGATGATGATGCCATCGCTGCTGACGATTGTAGGATTAAATACAATGTGTACGGCGACAACAACGGCTAAATTGACTACAATGTTGCATATAAGCAGTGCCATAACGGATCCAAGTACTTAAAATATAGTTCGTTATACTTTTTTGCTTTACAAACTCCACAACAACCGTAACTGCAAAACAGAATTTTAAATAAAAAGTAAAGGAAAAAAAGAAACATTTTCTCAAAACATGCTTCCAAATTAGAGTGTTGTACCAAAAAAACAGAAACAACAACAACAAAAAAAACTAGCGATAAAGACAAATAACAACAACAACAACAACTAAAGCAAAACGAGGAAAATTGTGGAATACAAAAAAAAAGAAGAGCCGAGTACACTACATAACAAATGTAAAGCAACGTTTAAGGAAAATAAAAAAACAAAATTAAAAAGACCACACACACAACGTACATTTACAGTTGAGCTCACAAAACATGGATTACGTACGATTCACACTTGTTTAAACACAAACACAAATACAAGCACAAGCACAAGCACAGAGCCAACCCCAAACCAAACAAAAGCATTCAAATCCTACAACCACCCACTTGTGTTTCGTGTTCGGATACTATTGGTAGCCGTGTTGCAGTTTCTGTCAGTTTTGTTTAATTCATTTGCCTCGTGGGATTCACGTTTCTTTTTTTTTATACAGTGTTGCATGCAAAACTAAAACGAGAAATTGCTGCAGCTACCATCTCCTACCTGTTTAGCTGTTGCGTTAATGATTGCAACTATGCGGGCAATTCAAATTGTAACACGCAGCTTCTGCGAGACTTGTTTGCTGCTGGTGATTGTCATAAGCGGTAAGTGTTGTTTTAAATATTTTCTCTCTTCCTTTATGCTCCATATTTTCCTATACACTTAGTGGCACATTGAAAAGTGTACATGTACATATGTATGTATGCTTTTCGTGTATTGAAGCTGTCATATGCTTGTTTTTTTTTCTTTGTAAATTAAGCACCCTCTCATAAAGAGAACGTGTGTTTGCTAACAAAGTGTGAGTATTAATTATTGGATTTGCAAACAAGCGATGTCCTTTGAGAATTTATTTACTTTTTCCTTTAAATTAAGATTTTAAAATTAAAATTCATGTCGTTTGCTGAAATCTTTACCGGTAAAGGCTACTCTTATATTAAATGGTCTGCTTGTTAATAATTCGGAGTCCAAGCAGGATATATTTTGCAAAATTTCGAAGTCTTATTTATGCAACTCTGGCCTTAGGAATTATGATTTCCAAGTCATTGTCAGCCACTTCAAAAAAGTTAGCATACATTTGTTTGATTTGTTGCTCCTAGGAAAAGTTTCCTCTTATCTGTATTCTAATGTAAAACCTCAGGGTCTAGTCAATTCATGGGATTGCTGGATACTTTTTCTCTTACCCAATACGTATAAGTTATATGTATTATAAATAAATGCATATTTTCTCTATCGTTTATTTTCTTCCTTATTTTATTTACAATGTTTGTGAAAAATAATTTTTTTTCTCTTAGTTTTTATGCTGCCACCGGCATTATTAGTTTTGTTTAGCATTCCAGTTACAAAGTAAAGCCCTTCAAGTTAATTGTTCAAGTTTGTTGGCTTTTAACGCTGACTAATTTCACTCTCCCTCTACAAATCACTTTGCATTGGAATGCTTTTAAATACCAACAACGCAAACATTAAAACATATGTACGTTTATATATTTTTTTAAATAAGTTTTTAAAAAAGTTTTTCATTTCGGTTTGCAGAATGGCAACGTATGATACGCGAAAAGCTAAAATACGCAAACAAGCTATTAGGAATATGCGTCAAAGCAACTTGTAAAGAAATATTTGCATAAAAATGGTACGTTTGTTCAAAAGTTGTATACAAATAGGAAGAAAGCCATTAGGAAAGTGAAGGATATGTTTGAAAATAGAAATTATTCATAGAAAATGTTTAAATTTTATTAAAGAGCACAAAGACGTGCACAAAAATTTCATTTGGTCGGCAGCAATTAATTTAATACGTACTTTATTGTACGAAAATTGGTATCAGTTGGCAGTTTTTTGAGCTCAATATGACACCTTACTGTTCTTTTAATAATAGGGCACACATATGTCTTCCGTTTTATATTCTTTATGAATAATAAATACTGAAATTCATACAAAATCGTTATGTTAGTGCCGAGAAAACCATTAAAATTTCGAATTAAAACAGACTAAAAATAATATTCCTGTGCATATTAACAACGTATGTATACAAGGATTATAAATGAAGAGAAAAATGAAAGAAAGAAGGATTTTTTACAGGAAACGTCTTTGGAATTTTCTTGCGCATCATTAATTTTGAATTATTATACGATGTTCGTCGAAATGGATGAATAGTTACGTACTTTCATCTCAAACTTAATGAGTTACAAAGAAATATTCGAAATGTTTATGCAAATCTTAAATGAAAATAATTTAAGAAGACAATTTTAAACCACATTGTCACATAGTTTGTTGAGAATATTTTGTGACAGCAATACAAAGCTTGTTATCGCATCGCAGTGACCATACTTGGTCAGGAAGACTATAGTGTTTGATGGGATTTCAATTCAGCTTTATTTTGTCGATAATTGGGGCAGATAGCCAGAGACTTTGGTAGTTTATTTTTGAGATTTATGTCGTCAAATGAATACCGATTTTTGCTATCTATAGAGAATATATATTTCAGAATATATATATTCAGTGACTCAAATATTATTAAAACTCTTGCCGATACTGGGTTCTTCGTTCATAATCTATATCTTCCTGCAATAAAGTTCGCGAATCCTTCTATTTGCATTCCAACCATCATTTAATTAGATTTTATTCAAGTTTCAATTGAAGTACTACTCTATGGTTAAAATTTATGGAAATTGTATGGAAATTTATGAGAATTAAAAAACCATTATTTGAGCAGTATTTTAATGTCATATTTTTCTCATCATCAATATTGATACGTAAGTTTATTTTTGTCCTTCTCTTCTACATACCATTGGCTGTATGCAGGAGAGTAGAACAATATATTTTTTAGATTGTGTTAAAATGTTTCACCTTCTAATTAATGTTTATAAAGATTTTGGCACATAAATCACTCGATATCGAATGAATGCCACCTCTTTTATATCGGCATTAATTATTCATTCTCAAATGATTCCATTCATATGCTATAATATAGAGAAATACATTTTTCCTGTATTTGAATAGTTTATTCTGTTTCAATAATTACTTTATGGCATGGATTTGTTGCAATAATAAATAATTGTGCACAGCATGATGGAACTGACTGTGGCATTCAATAGAAATGCTTGTTGATCTCTGATGATTTATGCAGATGACAGTGATCGCCAAAAATTTGGACACAATACATACATAATTGGTCATTACAACTTTCAGTCAGGATTACGATATACATATATATTTAACACCACTTATATAGTGTGTGTTAATTTTTTATATATGAATGGCGGGACATACAGTTTTGATTCGATTCCGAACGACAGTATTTAGAGAAACTTATAATGGCAATATTTAAACACTATATCTAGAATTAAAAAGCAATTTTTTTCCACATACGTTTGGTGGAAAATTAAGGAAATCATATTATTGCGTCTAGATTTAGACTCAGATGTATGAAATACCAAGCGTGTAGATTAAGAACAGAATATGCATATCAAGAACCATAAAAGTAATACAAATTGAACAACACGAACGAATAACATACGCAGAAGAGCTATGCAGTCATAAAATTCTTAGATAAGTGATAAGAAAATCTTAAAACTGTGTTCAACGATCGGAGGCAAACAAAAATTAAAGAAATATACGGTACGCTTAATTGCGTGCTATTTTAATGTCTCAACATCATAATTCTACGGTCCTGATAAACCTCAGAATGCATTCCACAAAGCAAATTATCTGCCTAGCACTTAAGCTCCCAGATGCCTCTTCCTGAAATGGATTAATACCGCTCTTGTTACAGGTAGGCGTTTAGTTGATTCGTTGTCCTCTCCACAGAATCTACATATTGGGCTTTAAGCGTTTCCGATTCTGTACAAAAAAGTTATCTGAGCTCACAATGTCTCTTCAGAAGACTCAAATATCTTCCTACTATGATTACCCAAAAAAGTTTAAACTGGCTCGGGCCTTCCTCTTCATCTTTCCTGTTACCACGTATACGCTTTCATGCTCCTTTTTCAATTGAGCAGAAAGATTTAGGCTGCATCAGCGGTGTAGAAGCTTGTCTACAGGCTAGAGGACCTGGGATTCAGATACTTGTGATCGATGTCCGCCTGCCTAGTTGATAAAGTTTGCCCCGAAAGTCTTATACTATTCTTTCACAGTCAATCTCATCACTCTGAACGAAAAGCGTTTAATGGTTTCTTAGAGTGAAAATTCAACAATAAAGGAAGTTACTACAGAACCATTGTAATGAGAGAACCTGTGAAAAGTTACTTCTTCAATACAAGAAAAAATGATTGAAGTTTTTATAATGTTGGTACATATGTATGCTATTGGCCACTAAAGGGTGATTATGTTTTCAGTTTGTTTAAGTTACAAATATGAATAATTCCTAAGAACGATTGGCATAGAATTATTTTTCCAGTTTTAAGGGATATTATGTGAGATAGTATATGATCCATACACGGTTTTCTTTATTTTTTCAATTGAAGATTCTGTATCCTAAGTAATTAAATAATACAAACATACATACATAACATTACATTAAGGTGGAATAATAAAATTGAAATTTATTAGGCAAATGACTGGCATGTTTAATGATTTTATAATCATGTTTAGTATTTATTTGAATTTATGTTAGTCATGATGGCAAATTGTTCATGTGGCACACTTTTTTAACCCACTGTCTAATGTGTACGCACATGTGTGAACATACATATTTTTCATATATTTAATGTGTTATTTAGTCTTAAATACAATAATACAAATAGAAATTCAAATGTGCCAAATGTATTAGAAAGAAAAGAAATCTTGGATATTGGATGGAGTATTTGCTGACGCAAGCATAATTTCCTTTTACTTGATGAGATTCTTTTCATATTCTTTTCTTAGCATTTTTTCGTGTTTTTTTTTTTTTTGTTTTTGCATTTCCTATTTTTATGCTATGTTTTCATTTGGTTGCTCTTTAAATATCAACTTTGTGGCAACTAATTGAGAATTGCTTTTATTTGTATACACACATGCATACATATATACAAGAGAATATTTTTTTTGTTGCTGGCCATTGCTCTCCCTTACTTCTGCTTTCATTTTTTTTTTTGTTGCCTTCGAACATAATTTGTTTTTCCTCATACAATATACAATATAGCCGTACTTGTACTTTGGTTATGAGATGTTAAAAAATAGAGAATGAATGGCAAGAATAAGAGTAAAGTAGAGTATCAGAGTACGGTGTAATATAAATTGCGTATATGTATGTGTGTGTATAGAGTATATGCGTATTTAGTAGTAGTATTCTTAAAACATCCCTCACCCGATTGGATTTTTACCAAGATCTGGCAAACAGACACATGCACATAGAAGTTCAAGTACCATATATTTGATTGCTTCTGCTGCCACAATGGCCTTGCCAACCATATGTATTTGCTTTCATTTACACATACATACATATATACATTTGCACACATATGCTTGCACAGTAAAAATAATACTTGTATACACACTTATGCTCTCCTAATTGAGCGGTTTTAAGGAGTATTTGGTACATTTGGATACTTGAGGAATTGAATGGTGATTCGCCCACGTTCAAAGAAATATTCACAAGAGTGTGTTTTTTAGTTTCTTTTTTATTTTTATTTTCATTTTCCTTTCATTTAATGCTGAAATGGTTACGTGTGTAAATATACGAGGGTCATTACTTTTATTTTAAGGAATTCGATAAAAATATATTAAAAAATATATATTTCTAAAGAATAATGATTGAAAATCAAAATCAATGTTTTCAAATAGAATTCGATGAAAAATTTTAAAACCTTAATAATGCTTGATTAAAAATTAAACTCTTTTATTTATCTTTCCTCAAACCAGGTCATAACGTGCTTAAGTGTATACAATTTTATTTGTTTCTGTAGTTGGCCTTCAGAGATCATCAATGAGTATTCAAAAATATGAGTAGAATCGAATCATACTCATAATTTCTGATACTTGTAAGCATTCATACTTATTTTAATATCATGGAACCTCTACTCATATTTAAAGTTTGAAGTACTCATCACATTCATACTTAACAACACGTATGATGATGATGATTTCGACTCTCCATTACATACACGAATCAAAAAATAAGTATGATTCGCGTACGAACACTAAAATACTCACTAGAAGGTTGTGTGTTTGCTCTGCTTCCTGCTCTGTGTTTTTTGATTATGTGTCTTTTTTCTTTTTTTTGTAAATACAACAAAAACAAGACTGTTCGAGTCACTCGAACCATTTATAAGTATTTTTCTAAAGTTATGAATCTAAATGAGTAGCCTTATGAATCAAACATATTTCGAATGGTATGAGTTTGATGTCAATGTTGTACGTATACTCATTGCAACCTGTACTTATAAATCAACGTTGTAGTGAGTATGTATGAATCAGAGTCCATAGTTAAATTTCATTTACATATTCAAAATTTCATGAGTGCTTATGAGTACCGAAAACACGATACATTGCTAATCTCTGTTAGTCTTACTCGTAAAGGATATGCATATGTGGTTAAGTGACCAGAAGATCGCACAACGCATTGCAGAATTTATGATAATATAGCAACGCCTACATCAGTCAAAACTGATGAAGCATTTAATCATATTAAGTATGGCAAGTCAGCAGGTCAAAATATATCGATCTGTTAAACCGCACCTGTCAAATCCACTTAAAGCTTGATATACATTCCCGCAAATTTAAGTGGCTGGGGCACATAGTGACAGAACTTGTTTCCGCCAAATTAACAATCATAAACTGTTTTTAAAGTCGACACTTTAAGTTAGTCCTTGATAAATCAAAAAAACAAAATTCTGCCTCATTCGAAACGCGAACAAACATATTCCGCATAGTCTTTAAAATCGCAATAAGCTTACAGAATAATTATCATAATCACTTAAAGCTTTAAATCATTAAAATTGAAACAAATAGCACTTCCAAGGAAATTGTTAATGGGGTTTAACGAATAAATTCAGTCGCTTCTTATTGACTGCTTTTATGCTCAATTTATTACAGAAAAGTTTGTACTTTTGCGAAATTGTTCAATAAAATAGCTTGTGATAAGCGAAACGTGCCTTTTACGTGCTTATTTTATTACAAAAAAACGAAAAAAAAAACAAAAATACATGAAAAACTATAAAATAGCACAGGGATATGAGCATGAAACAATTTTCTTTTAGCCATGCCTGATGTATTTGTTTATTTAGCTGCCAAAAAAAAAGAAAAAAATTAAATTGCACGGGTATTGGAAAAATGTTTTGGCTGTAAACAAATATGTTGCAAAGCCATACTCTATCTAAAGTATAATACAGTGGAACCTAATTAAGATTAATAATGATTAAATGCTTATAATAAGTAAAATGAGGTATTTACACACGTCATACATACAAATTAATTGTGTTTGCGTGTTTTGTTTTGACAGCTTTATCTTGTATTCCATATTATTTCATACTCACTATGTTAAATAACTAATAAATAATTGAGACCGTCCATCATAAACTGTCTCTACTGTATCATTAGGAATTATTGCATTCGTGTCTATAGACTTATTCGTAACCATATCAATAAATATTTATGAAGGTGAATATGTGTGTGTTAATGCTCAATATTTTTTGTTTTTTTTTTGTAATACTTTTGGCCCCTTCATCCTTTCATGATATACGATGTATTCATCAATCTATGTTGGTGTATGTGATATGTGTGAATTTATGAATGTACGTTTATACTATACGATGTATAATAATAATGATGATGATGATTGTTTATAATAATAATGAATCATTATCTTATTGATGATTTATTGTTTTCAGTTTGTTTTCAGACTTCTAGTGATTAAACTTATTCTCTTCATCAACATCAACATCAACATCAACATCATCATCATCACTGGGATGAACATAAACCGTTATTGTTTCATTTATATGGCCGAGATGAAACATTATTATTCTGAAGGTGAACTAAAATTATTAACCGTAAAGGGCAAGGGCAAGGGCAAGTGGGGATTAACAACATTAAACGTAACGTTTATGAAATATTGAGTGTGTAAATTAGTTTGTTTTCCATTTTAATCTTCTCTTGTGTTACATAAAATTCATTATTTTATTGCTATACACAAAGGAAACATAAAAGTTTCGGACATTAGATTTGTTTGTCTGCATGTACATGTGTATGTTTAGGGGAAATAATGTTTAATTGCTTAGAATACAAGGACGACATGGGGTTTATTGTAATCAGTTGTATGAAGAACATCATTTAGCCTTCAATTACAATGACATACAACCGAGAATATATTTTATGTCGATAACATATGACAAATATCTTACGATATTAACAGCGTTGAAGACGGCTAAGTCCGGCTAAGCACAGAAACAATATTATGCCAATTTTCCAAGGCACTTAAAAGAGTGTGATTTTTGTCAAACTTCTTACTATTTATAGAGAGTTTTCGTAGAGATCACAGAAACGGATTGTTTCCCATTAGGTCGTACCAAACGACTTCAAGTTAAATTCATATATTTTCTGTGTGTTTTAGAAGTCACCGTAGTCTAGTAGGTAGTGTGTTGGTTTATTAGACGTAAAGCCAAGGGTCAAACCCCAGGTCAGACATCAAAACGAAAATATGAAAAAATATTTCTTCGCTGACATCCACTCAGCAGATTTCTGGCAAAAACACTGAGAGAAAATGAAATTGCCATGAAAAGTTTCTCAAAAAAATCTGTCGTTCGGAATTGACTTTAAACTGTAGGTCCCGCCACTCATGTATGAAATTAACACACACATAAGTGGTGTGAGAAACTAGGTCGTAATCCTGACTAAAGGGTTGTAATGACTGAAAAGTATTCTGCATGAGAAGCGGAAAATATCATCACTGTAAGACGCACAAAAAAGTTCAAATAAAGTACCAGTACTTTATATTTACTAGATACTACTAATATGGATAATTACACATTATTTTGTACAGTACCTTGTAGTCGTGTTTAACTGTTTGTAGATGATAATAAAAGTTTTTTTTATAAATTTTGTCCAACCCTGATGCAAATTGTTTGTAGACGACCCTATTAAAAGTTTCCATTCTATTGATGCTTTTTCTCGCTTGTTTTTCATTCTCTTTGTAGGGGGGGGGGGTGAGATACACAAACAAAATACTTGAAGTCGGTTACTTGTTTATTTCCATTCGCGTGTTACGTTGTTAACAAACACTTGATGTCAATGTGTATTGTTGTTATTGTTGTTGTTTGTCCACTTTTTTCCTCCCTGTTGTGCTTTTTCATCCGTGTGGTTTTTGTTTATTTTACCGTTAAATTGTATGTACATATATGTGTAAGTGTGTGTGTGTCTGTGTGTACGTTTGAAATGTGTGTGTGAAGTTTGTTTTTTATTTAAATTCAAAAACTTGATTTTTCATTTCCTATTCAATGTTTTCATCCGCAATGGCACGTCGTCTCTTGTATCTGTTACTCTATTTTATGTTTCTCCTCCCACTCTTTGTTCTTCTCATGGTTGTTTATGCTTCTGCTGTTTTCGTATTTGACTTTTGTGTGTTACACCCTATAACACTGCAGGTAGTTGTAGTATTATATTGGATTCGTAGTGATGAGGGTATACTTCAAATGTAAATTTCAAAAAAGTTGCTGCATTTGGTATTAGTAGGACTTTTCGCAAGACCCTGCGAACTGGCAGTGGGAAATTCGCACTAAATGAGTTTCATGAAACGGAGAAACTACATTTAATTCTCTTCCTACAATTAAGCGCTCCTGGATACGGTTATGACTCTTCATGCACCAGCCTAGTTTAAAAGACGAAAGTTCTTGCCTGCTGCTAAGTAGCCAACTTCTGCCGGATTTTGAAAATACGATCGTAATTTTGTTTAATAATTAAAAGAGTTCCTACGGATTCCAATACAGAAAGTATTTACTGTGTGCCAAAGCTGTTGTCTGATGTTCCTCTTAAGTTTTCAGTAACTTTTTGCAAAACTAATGAATTAAATAATAATAATACGTGAGTAGAACGTAGGAAATGGCCTGGAGAACTTTAATGCCAAGAGGAGTCAAGGGGAATTCGTCTGAATAAAAAAATTAAAAAGTAAAACGATACCGACAGGTTATGTTTCTGTAGTTCTTGTGCTTCTGGTGAATTACAATGTAAGCCGAATCAATTCTAATGCCAATGTTTATTCAAATACAGATCAGAAGTACAATTGGGAGGTAGCTGTTGTTAAGTATGGCAATCGACTCCGAATTTCTGTTCATGAGTTTCTATGCTTTCTTCATAGTATTCAGGATACAATATTTTAAACAAGAAAGTATTTTCGAATGCGCAAAGTTAATTTATTTAGAAGATAATAGAATTACGTCCTATCCATCTGAATTTGCTAACGACTTATTTATATTCTGACTAACCCACCATATAGGAAACATTTTTGTTTCAGATCGACGTAGTCGTACTGTGATCGAATTTAGATTCAAAACACAAATAAAATTCTCTGTGACCATGCCAAAGTAGAGTAGGACATCAAGCAGCCTAACATGATAGAATTTAGCTCAACAGACCTATTTTTTACGTTTACACTTTTACTCATATTCACAATTGTTGCTAAATTTTTGCTATTTGTCGATAGGTATGTATGTATGTATGTTTTTTCTATTTGTGTTGGTATTTGAGTTTTCTGGTGTATTTTTGGTATTTAACTTTTTCATCCATCATCACTATACTTAAATTCATCAGGTCCATATATAGATTCATACCAAAAACGAAACACACAAAGAAACACCAGAAAAACAAAAAGGCAAAAATACAAACAAATACAACCAATATAACGAAACCAACATCAAGAAACTTAAAAAAGTTGGTGTATTTTTGATGAAATGACTGAATGAAAGTCATAAAAATACAACAAAAAACGAAAAAAGGGGAAAACTTTTGCCATAATGTTGAATTATTTACTTCATTTCATATTATTGCTGTCTGTGTGTGTATTTACAACTCTACTCAATGAGTTCGAAACGTATTTTATAGGTTTTTCTATTCATTTTTTTTCAGTTCATCTCTGTACTTAATGGCACAACAAATATATTGTATTTATTTGTATATATGCGTGTAGGGTGTTCACTTAAATTGAATTGTACAAGAATCCTTAAATAATTCGCCAAACAAATTATTTCAAATACAGTTTTTTCCGAACACTTTTGTTAGTTTATGGGTTACTCTTACTGTTGTCAGTCATATCATATCCTGATTATTTATTCGTTCGTAATTCTAGCCGTATAAATATCATCCGTTTTATTACAAATTTTTCTTTATTAGTATTCGTATTACTGTTATTGATTTCCTTTTTCATTTTACTGCCATAATTGCTGTTGTTGTACCTAATAAAAGGGCCGTATTTTTATTGTTGGTTAGCTTTCAATAGATGATGCTTTTAAGTTGTGTTCGATAACTTATTTAATGAAAGGTTAAGATACTGTTATGACTCTTCATGCGTCAGCCCAGTTGAAAACACGAAAATTCTTGCTTGCATCTTAGCATCCAACTTCTGACGGAATTTGAAAATACGATCGTAATTTTGTTTAATAATTAAAAGACTTCTTAAGCAACACAATACAAAAAAGAGTTATTGTGTACCAGAACTGTTTTCTAATGTTCGTCTTAAGTTTTCAGTACATTTGCGCAAAACTGGTAGATTAAACAATAATACGTGAGTAGAAAAATAACGCCGTTAACAGAAATAACTTACGGGGCAACCTGGAAACATAAAAGGCACATTATTATAGCCTGTGATCACTAAAGCATATGATCACACACATATAGAGCTCAACGATTTTGCTACGTTAGTTTTGTTGTTAAATACGTACCACAATTTAGAAGGACATTATTTGCAAACTTCAAAGGAAAAGAAAATTTGACGCATATAAGCTACAGTGCCTTTGGCTTTGTTGCAGTGGTCGATATGTGTATTTGTTTTAGGTTTCCACCAAATTTTTTGTCCACTCCAGTCGTTATTTTTTATGTACAACAGTTCTGACCCCGTGGTCTAGTAGGTAATGTGTTGGCTTATTGGACCGTAAGGCCACGGTTCAAACCCCAGCCCAGTTGAAAAGACATCTCCAACAAAATAAAATATGGTAAAATATTTTTTCGCCAATTTCCTCTCAGCAGATTCCTGGCGAAAACTCCGAGAGAAAAATAAAACATCCATGAAAAGTTTCTCAAAACAATTCTGTCATTCGGAATCGACTTTAAACTGTAGGTCCCACCACTCATGTATACAAATTAACGCACACAACATAAGCGGTGTGAGGAACTAGGTCGTAATCCTGACTAAAGGGTCGTACTGACCAATTATGTATGTATGCATGTTCTGAAATTATCAGCGTAAACACGGTCGTACGTGACGTACTCAAACAAAAAAATCCAACGGCATCAAATTACATGATTTGGGTGACCTATTGACGTCGCAAGAACTCTATCTGAAAATTTCTCATACAATTGCAAGTAACAACAGTACGTTATCACACGGGCAGAGCGCTTAGAATTTACGATAACAATTCTTTTAAGATCATTTTCGAAAAAAATGTACCCAATGAATATAATGCGCATCAACTCTTTACGGATACAATAGATTTTAGGGATGGGCCCTACTCATGAAGACACAAAGTAACACGAGTATAGGAGGTTGAAAATTAATTGTAATGTGCTGCTAGTTTGTGCTGGCATTACGTTTATGATCAACAATATTATGCTTTTGGCATCATTTCTTTTATAATTTTATTGTGTTGTTTTTATTGTATTTTTTTTAAGTAGAAAAATGAAATCCTTTTGAAAATTTATATTTTTAAATTTTCCATAATCGATAATTGATTATAACGTAGGCATTTCTATATTTCCTACTCTTCATAGCAAGCAAGTTAAGACTGCACAGACTTCTGTCTTCCAGCACACTAGGACACTGTGAACTATAATTTATTATTGAGAAAAATATCCTTTTTGAATTGCATAAAATGTGTATCCTTTTATTATTTTGCAATACAACCAATGCTGCTGCTTACTTGGAATCCAATATTTTTCAGTTTAGTTTGCATTTTAGTTCCTTACTGCATTTGTTATTACCAACCAATATGTCTTCTTCTATTCTTCTTCTTCTTCTTCTAGGCATTCTTTGCAATTTCTGTTATTTTGTTGTATTCTTTGCTTTATCGGCCTTTTGCATTTTATTTTTCTTTTTTTTTCATTTCGAATTGTTATTGCTGGTGTCGTTGTTGTTGTTGTCGTTGTGGTTATTGTGGATTTTCATTTTAAGCTTCCATACACTCAAATTTTCCTGGTATTAAAAAACTAATAAATAAAGTTTTCCTCTCCTCTTCTCCTTGCCTTCAATTGCTACTGTCCTGCTATCATTTGCAACGGGTGAATTTTTCTCAGCGATTTAAAATTTCAAAATTTGAGTATCGAAGTAAAACGATGTAAAAGCAAAACTATATAAAATTTGATGTAAAGGACGATATAAAATTCGATTTAAACGAATTGAAATTGAAATTTTGAAAATTTTTCGGTTTTTGGTTAGGCGTTGCGGCCAAATTTAATGGTTTAGGAAATGGACGACACTATATTATTAAGGGTTTGTCTTAGAGCCAGTTCATAAGCACCTGGGACGTCTCATTTGTAACAATATTTGTTGTTGTTATATTCCTACCAGAAATCAGCAATGAATATTCAAAAAGATGAGTAGAATCGAATGATACTCATAATTTCTGTTACTTATACACATTCATACTTCTTTTAATATCATGGAACCTCTAATCATATTCAAAGTTTGAAGTACTCGTCATATTCATACTTAAGAACACGTATGATGTTGTTGAGTTCGACTCTCCATAACTCAACATTTACAAGAATCAGAAAATAAGTATGATTCACTAGAAGGTTGTGTGTTTGCTCTGGTTGCTGCTCTGTCTTTTTTGTTTACATAACATAATTGGTCATTATTACCCTTTAGTCAGGATTACGACCTAGTTTCTCACACCACTACATGAGTAGTGCGACCTACAGTTTAAAGTCGACTCCGAAGGACAGATTTTTGAGAAACTTTTTCATGGCAATTTTTCTCAATTCTCAGAGGTCTTGTCAGAAATCTACTGAGAGGCAGTCGCCAAAGAAATATTTTTTTCATATTTTCGTTTTGATATCTGACCTGAGGTTTGAACAGCGGCCTTACGTCTAATAAGCCAATACACTAACTACTGCACAATATTGCATATAGTACACCCACTAAACAAAACACCCTTTTCATATTTACAACAAAGGATAGAATCATAGAAAGTAGTTTTCAAAGAAAAAATACTAATGGACGGAAGAATTTTGTTGTTTGAATATGGACACATGAACTCTTTGTTTGCTAAACAAGCCCACAATTTTTCAAATCCGTTTTCTTCTTTAAGCCTTTTTTTCTATTTAAAAAACAAAATGTTCTTTAAAAAACGTTTAATGAAAAGCAAAAAGCAATACAGGCAATAAATAATAAACAAAGACTTGAATTTTTTAAGAAATGCTTTCTAAAAGCCTTTAAAAGGCAAATAGAAGAACTACAAACATGAATTCACACTAATATTTTGGTCAATAGGCTTATGGAATTTGGAAGTAATCTCTAGATATTGTAGCTTAAACTCTCTCTCTCTCTACTTGGAATAATTATTTTGAGAAACTCCATTAAACTTCTTAAGCCGTACGGTAATGTTATGTAGTTTCTCTTAGATAATCTGGAATTTACATACCTTGAGGGTTACATAGAATAAGAAAGATTTGGGACAGAATTTATCATTATTGGTCATTTAAGTAAAGTTGAGCATCGTCAAAGGTTAAAGAAAATTCTTTCCTGAAAATTCTTTGTTTAGCATTTGAGTAAAAAATTTTCTTTTGTTATTGATTTATGAAAAACATATTTTTCTATGTGTCTAGTATTAATGTAACACTGAATTACTTCAAATATTTTTTAATTATTTTCATTCAAATTGTCGATCGCCTGAAATCGTTCTACTTAACATTCATTTCTACTTCAAATATTTACGTCTGAATCAGAGATCAGCAATGAATCGTTTTTTCGCTACTCATAAGCACTCATGAAATTTTGAATATAAGTGAGTCAACAATATTGAAATTTAACTATGTACTCTGATTCTTTCGTACTCACTACGACGTTGATTTATAAGTACAGGTTGCAATGAGTATGCGTACAACATTGACATCAAACTCATACCATTTGAAATATGTTTGATTCCATAAGCCTACTCATTTAGATTCATAACTGCAGAAAAATATTTATAATACTTATAAATAATTCGAGTGATTCGAATCATTCATCATTTAAAGTCTTTGTTGGTTTTGCATTTCCAAAAAAAAGACACGTAAGCACACAGCCTTTTAGTAAGTATTTAAATGTTCGTACGTGATTCAACCTTTTTTTGTGATTCGTGCATATGCCGAGTTATGGAGAATCGAAATCAACAGCATCATACGTGTTGTTAGGTATGAGTACGATGATTACTTCAAACTTTAAATATGAGTAGAGGTTTCGTGATATTAAAAAAAGTATGAATGCGTAAAAGTAACAGAAATTGTGAGTATGATACGATTCTACTCATCTTTTTGAACACTCATTGCTGAGCTCTGGTCTGAATTGAAGCATTTTAATTTAGTTGTCATAGAAATTATTTTGTTTATAGTCTTCATTTTTGTATCAACCCTCGTACAGTAGTTAAAATAATATTTGATTACATCGATAACATGGAAATCATTTCACTGCACAGTTGCTTACATGCATGCAACAGAAATAGTGTATGAACGAACAGTATTTGAATTTAATTTTGAAACTAAACTTTGTGAAATATTTGAAACGATTATTAACACTCGAATAATTTGCATAACCGAAATACGTGTTCACTCTGCAAAAGTCAATGTTAAACAAAAAATAATTTATTGTCGTATATATTTAGAAAGGAAATGGAGGTTAACAAATGCTGTCATATGACAATAAATTTAAAAAAAAACATGTTAATATTGTTGCATGACAGACCTACATGGTTAAAAATAATAATTTCAGCGAATTTTAAAGTACCTTCAGACTCTATTTTTGGTTAACAGTAAAGTTTGTTTAAAAAGTCTTTCAAGTTTGAATTTATTTTTCAAATGGAAATTAGAAATACTAAAATTCTGCGAATGTTATCAGGATTATCGGCATTATATGCATCCGTTAAGTCCCATCGCGTTATGACTTACTCATGTCAATCAGTTTAGTTAAATTTTCTGGGAAATTTTAGCATAACTGCTGATCTTTATCGGCATTTGCACTACTCAAAGCAGTTCTTAGGGCTTCAGTTGTTTCTGGTCTGTTCTAAGCCTCAAAGAAACTAAGTCACAGGCGTTATCTTAACTTACTTTTCTGAAGAATTCCATTTGCAATAAATTAACAGGCTACAAGGCTGCACAATTGAAACATTTTGATCTTTTTATATGTTTTCATTTATGTATGCACTTGTGTTGATACCAGAGATCAGCAATCAGTAGTCAAAGAGATGAGTAGAATCGAATCATACTCATAATTTCTGATACTTATACGCGTTCATACTTATTTCAATATCGTGGAACCTCTACTCATATTCAAAGTGTGAAGTACTCATCATATTCATACTTAAAAACACGTATGATGTTGTTGAGTTCGACTCTTCATAACTCAAAATTTACAAGAATCACAAAATAAGTATGATTCGCATACGAACACTAAAATACTCACTAGAAGGTTGAGTTTTAGCTCTGCTTGCTGCTCTGTCTATTTTTGCTTATGTGTCTTTTTCTTTTTTTGATGAATAATTCGAGTTACTCGAATCATTTATAAGTATTTTTCTAAAGTTATAAATCTATATAAGTAGGCTTATGAATCAAACATATTTCGAATGGTATGAGTTTGATGTCAACGTTGTACGCATACTCATTTCAACCTGTACTTATAAATCAACGTTGTAGTGAGTATGAATGTATCAGAGGAGTTAAATTTCAATATATTGTTGACTCACTTATATTCAAATTTCATGAGTGCTTATGAGTAGCGAAAAAACGATTCATTACTGATCTCTGGTTGACGCTCCTATATCCTATATCCAGTCAGATTTAGTTGCCACAGATTTGTCGACTTGGTAGTAAATTTTAATATTCTAAACTATATTTGTGTGAAATAGAACTATTTTTAGAAAATTATTCACACTTTCTAATAGCAACTGCCAAATGCCAAAAATGGACAATCCTTGACAGATCGTATATATCTTGGGATATAAATATTTTATATTGCCTATATTTGTACGTGTGTAGTGTTTAAATAATTCATACATCATTTCCAATCATTGTTTAGTTTTCATAGCGGATATGATGTTACTTTTCGAATAGTCTTTGCGTTTCTTTTTCTTCTTAGAAGAATACTGCGTGAATACAACATCTCTCGCCTACTCGTATAACTAACACATGACAAAAATCTGATGAATATTGAAAATAAAACAGGGCTTTAAAGGAATATAAAATAACACTTTTGTTGTAAGTTTTTACGCATTTTTTGGTTGTTAAACGATCCATACTGCTTAAGACTATAGAAAGCTGCACGAATTTGCCAATGTGAACTGTGCATGTGCAGGAGAAAAAGTAATATCATTTTATTGGCGTCTAAGAATAAATAAGAAATAGTCGTCTAGAATGTGATCGGAGCTGTATTTTATTAGGTGAAGTATTATAAATGTAGACACAAATGCAATGCTTATGTTGCAAGGCTCCGAAGACAGTGTGGGTGCCTCAAAACTTCCCAGGCAATTTCAATGAAGATTTAGCAGATAATTCATGGTTTTTTGTGGCCTGATATTGTGTTGATGGAACATAACACATTTTCTGCTATGTTTTCTTGCTTGCCTCCATCAAACTGTCGAGTGACAACAAAATCTTACTCGCCAAGAACTTAAGCTTTGAATTCATATGCGATATCACCGTTATTAGAATATTAATCAATGAATTTTTTAGATGGCCACGGCTTGTTACGGCCAAACGAATAAACTAGGCCGACACATTAGATATTGTTCCGCCATTTCACCCACTCAAAACAAGTGTTCAAAGTGACAAAATTGATTGAGTGCTTATGATATGTGCACAACAAAACAGCAAATAAATGGAAGCCTTTTATGAAATACTCAGAAAACAATTCAAATTGATTGCATTCTTTAGCAGCTCTGTCAAGACCTTTATAGTGTGCGCGTGTTTTCCTAACAACAGCATTGCTCGGCAAATAGGAGAGAAAAAGGGAAGAGTAACTCTTGTGTCATTCTTAACAATTACTTATTCAACACTTTTATTGACTTTTAGAGTAGAGTGTAAAATGTCTTTGACATTTATTTGACTATCAACAGCATTTCATGGAAGTTTTCAACAATAACAACAGCAGCAATAACAAGAATACTAGCAATAATAAAAAAAAAACGAAAACAACAACTCTATCATTTCAATAATAGACTTTTTCTCATCTTTATGACCTCCGTATTAGAGGACATTTGTAGAGGAATACTACCACATACATACATACATACATACATATAACACGCTAACACTATGAGGCACTGTGGCACTGTGGCACAAGTCTATAAAGTAAAGGCCATAAAAACAAAACAAAAACAAAAAAAAACATTCTTTTGTTATAAAGCATCCTCCTTATAGTTGTGTCAGACACCCTTCTCTGTTATTTTCCTGCATTTGGAGGAGTTGTTTATTTGAAAAGGTGATTCAATGATTTGGTTTCCAGTTTTGTTGGTTTTTTTGTTTTTTTAAAGAGAGAAAGGATATTATTTTTTCTGATAGACATGTTTTCTGTTATGGTCGTGTTCTTGTTTCAGGTGTATTTGTGTAGATTATTAAGTGTGTCGTACCATTTTCAAAAGAAAACAAAAATACTTTTCAATTTGATGTCAACTAAACAGAGTGATATATCGCAAATGCACAGTTATACACACATACACTTATGTATACATTTATTTGTTTTCATCAGACAGAGTGAGAGAGCGTTATTACCAAGTACTCTGTGGGCTTTATTAAGTGATAGTCCCTGATATTATAAAGTAAAACGGTTTCCAAGTCACTGAAACCATTAGATTCATAGTTCTACGGCTCTTCCATGGCTTATTCTTCTTGACATGGACGTAACACTATAATACGTTTTTACCTTTTAGAAACATTTAAAATATCAGCTCGTGGATTGCAAATAAATAAATTTATGTTTAGTTTTAATCAAAATTCTTTATTATCGCACAATTCTGTGTGCCACTGTTCACAACTTGATGTAAACAACAACAATTGCTTTTTGTTTGTTATTTCTCTGTTTACACCCTTTGCATAAACAATAACAATTACTAGACAATTGTTCGACAGATCTTTGTAACGGAGATCTTCAAATCACGATTACTCTCTTCAAACGCAACGCGCCTTTTCACAAGACTGACTGAACTTTTACTAACTCAGGGTTTGCCTTGCCTTTTATAAGGCAACGTAAACAGTCTGAAGAATATTCTTGAGGGCCACAATTGAATTGAAACCGTTTAGTCGTGTGACTTTTTAAGCAGAGATCCCCAGATATGATTTTATTGTGCCTAAATCTATGGTTAGAAATAGTTATACGTGTCACAATAGCTGTTCGCAATGAGAACGATAGAAAGATTTGCAAAAAACAAGTCTGCATAAAATAATTCATTAGTTTTGTCTTCGAATGAAATCTTTCTAAGAGATGACAGTAAACGTCATACGCCGTTACTTTCTTGGTACCTCGTCTCGAAAGATTAGGTCTACAAACGAAAAATCTTCTCAACACGTAGTTGTTATCCTACTGCTATATGGCTATTGTTGGAATAAATAAGAGGTGAAGCCTCATATATCTGACATAATAAAATTACTCTTAAAACTTTTTAACACCCCATTTGTTTGTGTTCTTTAAAACTTATCGTTGTTGAGTTTAAAATTATTTTTCTTTTCTTGTTTCTAAGAAATTCTCTCTTGGTAATAAAAATAAAAACTTTTATAAGCCATAATACTATGGATACTGCGAAAACCACGACACAGCGATTTTATTGCGAAAAAGCAATATTTTTTATAACCTGATTAATGAAAAGCAAAAACTTAAATTATACTACGCGTGCAAACAAATGGAAGTTTTAAGTTTTAAATGGATAACATGGCCATAAGTTTGAATACTTAATTTACTAAGAAGGACCCTATAGGGGAGCGTGCTTTAAATCACAAATCAATTGCTAAATAATTCTATGAAACAGTTTCTAGTTTAATTTTTTTTGTTTTTTGCCAAGACGGAACGATTACTGACAAGGTACACTTAATTTAGTCAAATTCAATTACGATCGATTACCCGCTGTTGCATTATGGAACATTGTTGCCATGAAGAGCCATTTAAAACCTGACTCTTAATCATGAGAGTTCTATGTACATATTCTTGAGACTGTAACCAACTAATCGTCAGATTCTGCAAAGACTTTTGTTATTTCCTAACGATATTTGATTGTGTTAACAAATTCACCAAAGCACTTATCAGTTATAATCTAAATGCTTTATATGTATACCTTGTAGTAGCCATCTAACTAGGTCCTTGAATGATCTTAATATTTTGGTAGAACTGGAAGAAAGTTGTAAACGACAAACAACCGGAGGAATATGATAATGAAAACCAAGGTTATGCTCTAACTATCTATAGGTATATAAATTTCAAAAATTGTTTTAAAAATCTAAAAAATTCATAGAAAAAATAAAAAATTTTTTCCATTTATTTTGAACATCTTATAGAGGACGTGTTAGATTTTTTACCAAAAAAATAAAATAAAAACCATTCATTAAAACGAATAGACACACCTGCTCTGTAAATTAAACCAAATATTCAATGTGAAGTGTTGATGAAAGTATTGATTTTTAAAAGCATTTTCATGTTTTTCATTGAAGCAAACATTTGTTCCATCTCCGTGTATTTATTTTCGCAGATGGCATTCGAATCTAAAATGTGCATTTAATTAAGGATGAACTTATCTCTAAATGCACACAAAAAACAACAACAAAAGCAACAGATGAAAAACAAAAATAAAATAAAATAAAAATAAATAAAAAATGTTTTTGTATTGAAAAGAATTGCAAGTGATGAAAATGTTTTGGAAATATTACAACTCTGCACTTTGGGAAATGTCACATACGTGTATACGTATGCCAATAATTTTAACGAATTGTGGTACATATTCTGAATATACAGACATACATATATATGTATATAACTGTTCATTACATCCATTAGTCATTCATTAGACAGGAATACGACAAAGTTTCACACACCATTTATGTCGTGTGCGTTATTTTTTATACATGAGTGGTGGGACCTACAGTTTAAAGTCGACTCCGAACGACAGATTTTTGAGAAACTTCTCATGGCAATTTTACTAACACTCAGTGTTCTTGCCAGAAATCTGCTGAGAGGAAGTCGCCGAAGAAATATTTTTTCATATTTTGTTTTGATGTCTGGCCTGGGGTTTGAACCCTGGCCTTACATCTAATAAGCCAACACACTACCTAATACATAACGGCGACTTCATTCTGATCATCGTTTCAAATTGTTTAAGTGCAGAGGTAAATGAAAACTCGTCAAATTAAACGCAAAATTCTCAGTCATAACATAGGTTGTTAAATTTTGATTATGAATTATAAGTTGTCTGAAATCAATCGTTTGAACATGAGACTATGTTGTGAATATAATTTTGATTTGCTGATTATAATATAAATATAGTATAATAAAAAATTTAACAAAACAAGACAAAACTTAGTTATAACAATCTATTGAGGAATATGGGAGGTAAATATGGCATTAGTTGGAGTGAAGCAGAACACATTGTTGAACATGGCAGCTGTATATCAGCCTAGAATGAACTGACGTGGGGTTTGAACCGAGGCCTCATGTCTAATAACTCAACACACTACCTACTAAACTACGGTGACTATAAGTTCAAGAAATTAGCATGCGTCAATGTGCGTCAATATACGTCAATGTGCGTCAATATACGTTAAAGTGCGTCAATATGCGTCAATGTGCGTCAATATGCACATTTTTGTGATTTATCGATTAAAACGTTGCCGTCCAAAATTGTTGTCAATAAAAATGCTAATCAACGACTGCTAAATCGGAGTTATGCGATAGGTGAGTTGAAACTGTCCAACAAGGTCTAGTATCGAATAATGTGCGGTTTGCTATGTAAAAAGCAAAAATTATCATTTTTCCAGTATATAAAATCATAGTGTGGTGCTCTGTCGACTATAATTCAACTCCATAGTTGTTGTGGTTTTTCTTTATTAAATTTTCTTAAAAAATAAAACACTTTAATTAAATTGAAAGAATCTTTCCTTCGCTCCAACTGCCATATTTCGAAAGTAATTTACAAGTAAAAATATTCTTTTCAATTTCTATGTTTTCCCTTATCAATTTTGTCTTTTGTTAACCCAGCATAGAATTTCTATAGATTTCTCACCCTTGCAATTTAAATTTTATTTATTTTTTTTTTGTTGTTGCTGTACTTATTTGTTTGTTTGTTTGTTTGCTTGTCGGCAGTAAATAGAAAAATCAATATTCTGTAGTTCCTGCAATGGCCTCCAGGTATTTTGAAATTTTCCTCTTGTCATATTTTTTTACATCTTCCTCTTCTTCCTCTTCTTCTTCTCTCTTAAACAAATTTCCTATGAAAGAGCAGAGGATATCTATACAAAATATAATATTCCTTCATCTGATTGACAATAGTTTTCATTTCTTTTTTACTATTTTTTGTCCTTCCACTACAGTAATAGATAAATAAGAAGACCATTAGAAAAATTAAAATCGGTCAAGTACGTCTATAGGTTACCCTTTCAGATGGTGTCAGAATATTTTAAGTGCTCATCTCTATTATGGATTGGAGAATACTCTTGGAGTACAAAATAAAACTGACCGATTAAAATAAAGACATGAATTATAGGGTTCGTCCATGAGTAAACACATTTAATGAAATGAGGGCTTCATTTCACTTACAAAGTGATTCACATTTTTGAAAGCTGTTTTGGGCATTTCTTAACGTTGTAAAAACGAGCATAAACACAAAATTATCACACCTCTAGCGGTAGTGTAGGGTATAATCAGGAAAGGATTGAGGGCATGGAAATATGTGGATGATGGCATTGCTTAAGAATGCTGTACCGTAAGGTATGTAAATAAATATTTCTCCAGTAGGGTAACTGTTTGCAGACGACATTAACATAGAATTGGAATTTTCTAGAGTTGTACAGTTATTTAAATGCTTATTTAAAGTGTTTGAATGATTCCTTTAACATATCAGCACGATAACCAAACAAAGCATTTTAAATACGTTTGATTTTAAGGTAAGTTTTTGAAAACGGGTAAAAGAAATATTACGAAGCTCAGGTCATATCAAAATTTCGATAGCAGAAGATGTAACTAGGAATGGTGTAATTATTGTATACTGAACGGCTAAGGCTAACTCGCTGATTACGCTAGAAAATATCTGATCCTTAATTGTATCCTCGTATCTGTAAACCTCTTGCAACTGCAAATAAAGTTTTCGAATACACAAGTGAGTTAGAATATATCTTTCTAAGATACATTGTACTTGTGGCGACGTTTTATTATTCTTAAACCATTTCTGATATGCACATTCTAGAATAGCCGTGAGATTCAAGATTGTAACTCATCAACCATTGTTCCATTTGGATTGATTTGAATTCAAAGATTATGTCCGAAGAAAAGAAAATAATACTATAGGAGCACAGCATACAATACAGTACAATACTAACAGAGGTGAATATGTTAACATAAGAAACACAGCCCTCATATATGTTCCAGTGTATCAAAGTCTATTTTGGACTTCGCGACTGAGCACTGTAGAGAGCGAAAGTGCTCATTTAGAGCAATAGAATATCCATCTGTGTTAATGTTTTTATTGCTACTTCAACGGAATGCGCTTGAAAAAATTGTTTATTTTGTAAAGACTCGTCTGTTTTGTTGACAAAACTTCGTTCGTGGAAATATATTCTTCACTCCATCGCATAATACACTACAGGAAGAATTTGTCTCGTCGTCGCAGTATACGTATTTGCATTGCATGAATAGGGACCGAATTTTAAGAATCATTTTTTATTTCAATAATATTTAGCGGTTTTAAATGGAAAATATTGAACAGGAAAAAATATTATCAAACTCTACCGGTTGCATCCTTTGCAGGGGATAGTTAAATTTTAAAAATTATAAATTCCTTATTTTTTCAAAGGCTAATAAAAAAAAAACAAAATAAAATGTCTCATTTTCTCTTGTTCTCCTTCCATTTTTAGAATGATACATTTACTATCACAGAAAACAAAATTCTTCAAATTTCATTCTCATTCACTAACAAAAAAGAAGCTGAATTAAAGTGAAATTTGTACATATTATTGTGGCAATTTATCAATGTTAATGAAATACAGCAGCAGCAGAAAATCTGTCATTTAAAATTATTTATTTCTGCAAATGACATGCAGACAATTAAGGAAAAAAAATTCGTTTTTACACGAACGCATATTCTCATTCACATTTGATTATGGTTTTAACCGATACTTGTTATATCATAATTTTTTTTATTGTTTTTAATATTTAATTTCATTGTATATACACTTGAGTTAATCTGTACAGATAGAGGTATTATAATATGTAAGAAGTTTACACCCAGTAAAACTCTTGTTTCCTCCGAAATTTTACACTACAATGTGTTTTTATTGCAATATACATACATATAGCATTCATTACATACTGACAATGTGGATATACGTAAATGCAACATTGCGTAAAGAGTTTTACGAATTATGAATTTATTTTGAATGTAAAGAAACAATGTCTGTTCAATGTATCCTACATTTGCGCAATGAAATTCAACGAAGATTATTTTTGTACCAGAACTGTCATAGACTTTATTATTAAGGAATACCGATCTAAGCAGGCTTTACGGAAAACAAAAACGTAAATATTTAAAACCAGAATAAAGTCGATGAATAATATTTTGTGTATATAACGACTACAGATCCTTCTAGGGTTTGTTAATCTATGCTTAATCCAATGAGTCTTTATGGGTAGCCATCAGAAATCAGCAATGAGCATTCAAAAAGATGAGTAGAATCGAATCATACTTTTAATTTCTGATACTTATACACATTCATACATACATACATAATTGGTCATTACAATCCTTCAGTCAGGATTACGACCTAGTTTCTCACACCACTTATGTTGCGTTTGTTAATTTTATACATGAGTGGCGGGACCTACAGTTTAAAGACAACTCCGAACGACAGGTTTTTGAGAAACTTTTCATGGCAATTTTATTTACTTTCAGAGTTTTAGCCAGAAATCTGCTGAGAAGAAGTCGCCGAAGAAATATTTTTTGTATTTTTTATTTTGATGTCTGGCCTGGAGCTCAAACCCTGGCTTTTCGTCTAATAAGCCAACACACTACCTACTAGACCACGGCGACCACGATTTCATACTTACTTTAATATCATGGAACCTTTACTCATATTCAGAGTTTGAAGTACTCATCGTACTCATACAATAAGTATGATTTGTTGATTTCGATTCTCCATAACTCAACATATACACGAAGCACAAAATAAATATGATTTGCGTACGAACAATAAAATTTTTTTTTTTTTGCAGTGAGTATGTATGAATCAGAGTACATAGTTAAATTGCAATTTTGTTGACTTACTTATATTCAAAATTTCATGAGTGCTTATGAGTAGCGAAAAACGATTCATTGCTGATCTCTGATATATTCAGTAAGATTTTACGCTGTAGCTTTGTACCAATTTAATTTACAAAATTTTGAAATTCTTCACACCTTAGTTTAAATGGGTACAATTGAATGAATAGATTTTATTCTAAAGCCATGAATACTTTAAAATTTTCATTATTCAATCGACAATGAGTTTAATTCAAATGAATTCAGTACCACATTGAAGAATGTATTTGTATTTTACATTTTAATGCCTAAGATTTCGGTAATGAGTAAAGAAAACAAATAGTATATCTTTTGAAATATAAGAAACAATTAGGGAGTACATGTGTAAATACATATATTCAAATTAAAATCGAATGCCTATTCGTATTGCAATTTAATCAAATATGTTTTAAAGATATATTGGCTTTGATTAGAAAATTTATTGTTTTGCATGAGCAATTATCTTTCTCCCACACCATAAATCGCAAATTCATTCAGTGATTTTTAATTATTCGTAAACATTTCATTGTTTTACAATAATTTTCAATATTATTTGCAAACATAAATTTGTTGAATATTACGTAAAACACTTTCACTCATTGTTTTTATTTGACATCATTTTGTTTGAATTTCATAATATTATTACAAGATTGAATTTTCATCATTTTGCAAATAATTTTTTTGTTATATTATAGCAATTTTGCAAAACAATTTCAATATTTAACCACTTTCGCTTGTAACAGCTACGAAACAAATGTATCAATATTTTGAACAAAAAGAAAACATCGAGCCTGACTCACATTACATACATACATACATAAAATAAACAGGACAAAAGCAATGTACATGTGTTTTCCATTTTGTTTCTGTTCAAAATAATATTTCTGTGAAATAAATTTTCCAATTTTTCTAATTTAATTTTTAGCCAAACGTATAATTTTCACATTTTCATATGAATTCTTTTGTATTTTATTTTTAAGTTAGAAAGAACGAAACAAAAAGAAAAAAAAAACACAGAATGAAATAGAATTTATAATTTAGCATGTCATATACATACTGCATGCATGCAATATGGTCATAAATTTATGACCACATTAAAATTTATGCGGTCACATGTTATAATTTATAAATGCCAACAAAAAAATAAAAACAATAACAAAAAAAAAACTGAAATTCTTTTTGAAGAACGAAAAAAAAGCGGTCACTTTGCAATGAAATAAAAATTTGCCTCCCACATGACAGTTACAAAACATAACGGTATTCAACCAGTAACAAGTTTTATAAAATGTGAACGTTGCAGGACCTGTGGCATGTTTAAAACGAATTAAAAGAAAATTAAAAAGATTACCAGTGTTAGCGACATTATATTGTAAAACAAAATGAAATTTTAATTTTTATAAAATGGAAAATTTAAATTTTATTGTAAAAATTATTGTGTTACGAGAGTAGTTTTTCAACTATTGCAGCACTGTTAGATAGTAACTGTGTGTGCTATTGTTTTATTGATGTCCACAGCAGAGCTCAGCAATGAATCGTTTTTTCGCTACTCATAAACACTCATGAAATTTTGAATATAAGTGAGTCAACAATATTGAAATTTAACTGTGTACTCTGATACATTCGTACTCACTACCAATGTTGATTTATAAGTACAGGTTGTAATGAGTATGCGTACAACGTTGACATTAAACTCAGACCATACGAAATATGTTTGACTCATAAGCCTACTCATTTAGATCCATAACTTTAGATAAATACTTATAATACTTCGAGTGACTCGAATCATTCATCAAAATTTACAGTCTTAGTTGTTGTTGCATTTACAAAAAAAGGAAAAAGACACATAAGCAAAAAAAAAAACAGAGCAGCAAGCAGAGCAAACACGCTCCCTTCTAGTGAGTATTTTAGTTTTCGTATGGGATTCATACTTATTTTGTTCTTCGTCTATATGTTGAGTTATGGGAAGTGGAAAACCAATAACATCATACGTGTTGTTAAGTATGAATATGATGAGTACTTCAAACTTTGTGTATGAGTAGAGGTTCCATGATATTAAAATTAGTATGAATGCGTATAAGTCTCAAAAATTATGAGTATGATTCGATTCTACTCATCTTTTTGAATACTCATTGCTGATCTCTGGTCCACAGTCACTGTTAATAACAATATTTTACATTAACTATGGCCAAGGTGAAGTTGCTTGAGTTTGACATAATAACTTTAATTAAACGAAAATTAAAGATATCGATAACAAGTAGTTTAATGCTTAATAGTGGTCCAATAAGGAGGAAGAAATTACCGTTAAACTAGACTCCGATCATTGTTGTGATTACAGCTAAGGTGGTAAAGCCAATTGTCATTATTTTCAGCTGTGATTTACCTAAGTTTTTTACAAATATATTGTGGAGAGTAATATTTGTCATGATCCATCGATATCGTCTGGTTTGCATTTATTTTTTTCTTGAATCGTATTCATAACCTTTTTCCTTTGTGTCTGTATTTCAAAAGTATTTATTAAGGTCGCCTTAGTATAGTAGGTAGCGTGTTGGCTTATTAGACGTGAGGCCACGGTTTAAAATCTAGGTCAGACGTCAATTCGAAAATATGAAAAAAAGTATTTCTTCGGCGACTACCTCTCATCAGATTTCTGGCAAGAATTCTGAGAGTAAATAAAATCGCCATGAAAAGTTTCTAAAAAACCTGTCATTCTGAACCGGCTTTAAACAGTAGGTCCCGCCACTCATATAGAAAATTAATGTATACAACAAAGGTGGTCTGAGAAGCTAGGTCGTAATCCTGACTGAAGGGTCATAATGACCAGTTATGTTCGTATGTATTTATTAAAGTTGTAATTGCGTTGCTAGTTGTTTCATATTCCGCATACTAATACAGCTTGGTTATCTTTTTTTTTGATAAAGATTTCTGTGAAATGGTTTGTATTATAAAGGAACATAAACATAAAATTTTTTTCTCTTTACTACATAATACTTTAATAACACTGTCTTGCTGCTTCTGCGTATTTCTATTTACTTTCAGGTAAGTTTTCTAAAACAAAGTAACAAGCTATCAAAGCGTCCAGTAATTCTTGGTATAGCTTTCATAAACATTTATTTATCCTTTACACTCACTCTGGTTAAATTATTGGAACTGACATTGAAATGTTTATAGTCTTCAACAGTTCGATTTCTGTCAGACTGTAATATGATTTGAAGTTAGATTTGTTTGAAATAAAACAAAAACTAAAAAAAAAAATCACAACAAAAACGAAAAACATTGAAACTTATTATTGCAGCTGGGATTTGTTCGTTAAAGTAGTAGCATTTAAATATGAGTTTCAGAAAAGGAATAGCAAATAAGGATTTCAACTTGTTTATGCAATAGGACGAGCACAAAATTAAACGGCATAATAAAGAAAACACAAGTATTCGCTTAATGTATTAACGATATGAAATATCTTCGAATAGAATTATTTTTATTGCAATAAGAACTGTCGATCTTTTTGAAATTTATGTATATGAAACATAAGTTATACCACTTTAATGCTGTAAATTTTTTTGATAGATTGCTACAATGCTTTTTTCGAGTCTTTTGAACAGTACCATTTAATCTCTGGCATCAAACATTTTAAAGTGGTAAACGAAGAATCCCCCAGTTTTAAATCTAGTTAGTCTCTAATATTTGTTTTGGTTGTCATTATTTTTAATGTTTGTACATCAGCTGGGTTAATATTGGCAAGAAAGAAAGCGTTTGTAACTGAAAAACCGACAAACTTATTATCATTTATGCTCATATCAAAAGCGTTCGTATTATTGTTACATGATATGTATTTTAAAACGTAAAGGTATACTGCCACGAAAACATTTCCCATTAATTTGTCAAATTAAAGACGTAATGCAAGCAAATATTCAATACAAAAATTCATTTTGGATGTACACTTGAATGAATAAAACAATAATTATAGGAAATAAATTATCTCCTAAAATCTTAAAGACCCTGTCTGTCTGTATTCGTGGATAGTCTGGCATATTAAAATCTTTAAAATTATAAAAAGTATAAAATATATTATTATATTAAAATTATAAAATTATAAAAACAGAGAAAATGAAACAAAAGATAAAATTACGATTTTAAATTTGAAACAAAAAGGAATTCTATATTATATATATGTATGTACATGTATATATCATGTATGTATTTATGCATTTTGCAAGCAAAGGATTATGTTTCGTTTCAGTTCTCTCTCTCTCTGTCTCTCTGTTACTTCTTATCAAAATAAATATGAGAGTTCTGATGCTGGAAAAGAAAACTTTAAAATATTTCTTCTTCTTTATTTTATTGTGAGTGAGTAATATTTCTTGAGATACTCTTATTTACTGCAGTTATTTACTGATGAATCTCTTCAATGTAATACGTGATGTTGCATTCGCATCAATTACAACTCATGGTTTTTTGTTTTATTGTAAGAGATGTGAGGAGTATCAGAAGTACTAAAGCAGAGTGGCTAAAGCAGAGCGCTTTCAGTATTATTTTAACATATTTTACAAAAAAAAAAAGAAAAATAAGATCAAATATTTAGTTTTTAATTTCAAATATGGCAACATTATGAAATTTAATTTCATACAGACATACAGATTCAGAGTCAGAAGACTGCTGAGTAGAAGTTTTGAACCACGGTCTCTCGTCTAATAAACCAACACACCATCGTCTAGATTACGCAGACTTGGTTCTATTATATCGATCTGCTAACATCATAATATATATAATACATGCCATAGTTTATTGTGAAAATCAATTACTTGCGGTTTTATTTTGGGATTCTTTCATTTTATTTCTTTCAGTTTGCAAATTTGAAATTTAAATTAAAATGCAAATATCGACAATCTCATGCAAATGTTGAGATTTTGAAGACCGTTTGTAATTAGATTTTCAAATAAATTCTTCAACTAAAAATATAATTTAATTTTAACAGTAATTCCGTTATGTATTATATATATTTACATAATTGGTTTATTTATTATAAATACATACATGTACTATATTTAATATATTGCACAACATTATATAATCATAATTAAAATAAGCAACTTCTGGCCTATTGCCGCCAAAAGGAAACGTAATGTATGGAAAATTATGATTCCAATTATAACAATCAATATTAGAATACATATAGACATTAATATCATATATTTACATAACCATTCATATATATGTACATATATTTACATACATATATATATACATAGTATGTATGTATGTAAAAATATTGTGAATACTTTAAATATGTTTGTTTAGATAAATGAGTGGCAATAAGCATATGCTTCACAATTTATTCATGCCATTAAAATGTTTCATAAACGCCCAGCCAAAAAAATTCTTCTGCTTGAAAAACCCTAAGGAACCATATTAAAAGTATACACACTTTTACATACATATATTCATCATACATATATACACACTTTCACTGATGTACTATGTACATACTGATATACATATAACATATAAATGTTTGCAAATGTTATGAGAACAGGAAGACAAAAAAGACTATCAAACAAAATCGAAAGCCTAAACTTTTGTAACCTAATTTATATACATTTCTGCTACAATTCAATACTTTCTGATCATGCTTCACGGCATAACACATACTTACATACATAATTGGTCATTACAACCCTTCAGTCAGGATTACGACCTAGCTTCTAACACCACTTATGTTGTGTGCGTTAATTTTATACATGAGTGGCGGGACCACTCCGAACGACAGATTTTTGAGAAACTTTTCGTGTGGCAATTTTTTATTTACTCTCAGAGTTTTTGCCAGAAATCTGTTGAGAGGAAGCCGCCGAAGAAATATTTTTTTTTTCATATTTTCGTTTTTAAATCTGACCTTGGGTTTAAACCGTGGGCTTACGTCTAATAAGCCGACACACTGCCTACTAGACTACGGCGACTGCGGTATAACACAAAGCATCTTAACAGCCTTACTTTTCCGGTCAATTTTGGACCAGGAGGATTCTAATGGCTGATGTTGTGATCCTTTGGGTTTGGAAAACATATAGAAAATTTGCATTTGTGGATAAAATTGAAAGATTATTTCATATAAAATTTAGCCGCGGATACCCGTCGTTAACCGATTCGTGAGCTCCAATTTAGGCACGCTTTTTCCAATCTGTTTCAATCCAAACTGCATACAAAAAGAAATTGTGAAGTTTCACTTCATTTTTACATTCACAGAAGGAATTTTTGTCAATAACAACAACTGTAATCGACATTTGCTAGCTATTATGGAAACGCAAAGATTGCTTCCATTTCTTATAATTTTGATGGAGGCTGTCCTATGTTAACGAAATGTCAGGACATGTATGAACGGAGTGTATGTATGTTATTTTATAAAATTGGATTGTCAAACTCGAAATTTTTTACTAAAGAAGCAACTTAAGATAACTTGAAGGCTTTAGTTTATAACACTGACATATTGAAAAATTATTTAACCTGCAATTATATTTTAGAGCAACACTTAAGATTAAAATACTTCAGGCATGATAAGAAAAGTGGTTTAGAAAAAATTGGGGAGACGCGTACATAATACAGATTTGCTAAGAATTTACGAATTTGGAAATAGGCCAACCTGATTACTTACATATATACTCGTACATAGTATATGGGGATAAAGCATCTATCTCTTCATGTTATCTTCCATTGCCAGAAAGAAAAATAGTTAATAAACGAATTTACTGAATTTCAGCAATTTTCACCGCAAACGGTGCCCTTTATTTCTATCGTATCCTTATCTTAAATCAGTGTTTCGTATGCTTTCACCTTTTTCCTGAAAAAGTTTGTCAATGTTGGTTCCTGCTAAAACCTTTTGTTATTAATGATCAGAACAGAGATTTACCAATGAAATGCTATTATGGCTTATTTATACTTTGGGTCAATTCTCCACCACCACCACCACCTCTTACCGGCTGATACCACCTCCATAAATATTTTTTTTTTTTGATTTTAGACCTTTGCAGCAATGATTCGAAAAACAATAGATATTTAGAAAAGCCCTGTGGCATGAAAATCCTCACATTCGTAGGCAATCTTGAAATCTAAACAATAGTAAGAGTACTTTGTAACCAATGAAATCCGATTAATTTATCTCCTTCGTTCCCTTTCAACCTTAATTTTTGGGAAGCCCATGCAAAGACAATGTATTGTGTATGGCAAGCAGAGCTATGCCATTCCTGTGGTCTGTGTGATTGTGTATATGGGTAGATGCGTGTGTTAAGATCCTTAAACTGTTTGAAACTGTAAATGAAAAGGAAGAATAGAACCAAAAATTATTGTGGCACCAAACACATACAAAAAAAGGAATGAAACTGGAAAAATAAATGTCATGTGAATTTCTTTTTTGTTTAATTGTCCTTGAGAATACATATGTATGTTAGTCCGAACAAAGTCTAGTAATGTCGTTTTCGAACAGCCGAAAGTATTTAAATGGAAATAAGCATACAAACTGCTTGGGCTTATACATTTGTGAACATTATTACTAATTAGTTCCAGTCAACTGTTCTATATGATTCCACACGAATACACCTAACTTTTGATTGTCGGGTTAAATAACTGGGTTCTTGTTCGGTTTCGGTGTTCCTCCCACTGTTCCTGTTCCTGTTTTACTTGAATAACAATTGAATTCTTCAAAAGTCGTGGTTGCCCTTTGTGTTGGAGGTTTTAATCGCATAAAAAATGATATGGTGTTCTTTCTTACCCTTACTTAATGTTTTATTTTAAGTGGTTGCGTTTAATTATGCTTAAACTTTAATACAGGGGCAAATACAACACAAGTTATGAAGTGGCTGCAGCTGATGTTTGTAAAAGTGTAGGTTATCATGTGAAATTTGTGTAACCAGCAATTGAAAAATCAAAAGGGTTCCTATACAACATGGAGTTAATATTTAAGAAGAAAAAATATCTCTGCGTACAATAAAGAACGTAAAGTATTTGAAAAAAAAATGAAAAGATAAACAGAAATTTTACACTATAAACTAAAGATATTTGAAGTGGTTGACCGAATTATTTTCATTGCTGAAGATTTTAATTGAATTCATATCATATAAGGGTTTTGGCAAGGCCTTGAAAACATAAGGAATACAAGGTCAACTGTGATAAAAGAACCCCCAAAAAGCAAGTGAGATGCGAACGAACAGTCGTTTAAGCTCCAATCTATGATACTCTTAATTACACTGAAGTCTTCCAAGTAACTCATTACTGGTATGAATGCTCATGAAAAACTTTGATCTGCTTATTGTTGAATTATGCACAGCGATTATAGCGCTTAACAGTTAAACATTTCAAATTATATGATCTTAAGTATGTAATGGAAGTCGCCGCAGTCGAGTAGGTAATGTGTTGGCTTATTAGATGTGAGGCCACGGTTCTAATCCCCTGTGAAATATAAAAAAATATTTCACATCAGATTTCTGACAAAAACTCTTAGAGTAAGTAAAAGTTTCATGAAGAGTTTCTCAAAAAATCGGTCGTTCGTAGCCGACTTAAAACTATAGGTCCCGCCAATCATGCATAAAATTAACACATATGACATACATAAATGGTCTGAGAAGACTGAAGGTTTGTAATGACCAATTGAGTATGTATGTATGTATGTAAGTATACACTATTTAAGCTTTTATAAATTAGAATTTACCTATTAGAGCCTATATTGTAATTTTTTTTATAAAGACGTAATGAGCCCTGGACTACCTTAGGACTAGCTGATGAAAAAAAAAAAGAAAAGTTCAAAAAGGACATATGGAAACCGAATAAAAAGATAATGGATGTATAACTTATGCAAAATTCTCGTTATTCTCAATATACATAACTATTCAACGAAATGTGTAAATTCCAAAAAAAATATATCACGAAAATACAGGGAAGGGTATACAATACAATTTTGTATGAGTTTTCTGTTTACAAACTTTGTAAAAATGTTTATAAATTGAGTAATTAAATCGATTTTAAAAATATAATTCAATATCCTTTACACACTCGAAGAATTTAAAACCGTTGCAGTTCCTTAAATCTTCAGAGGAAATTACAACAAACAATAAAATGTCCTTTCCGTTCCCTTAAACAGTTTGAAAGTGACCACTTAAGGATTCTTTTTATTTGTGAGCCACTTTTGATGTGATTGCTAACACATACTTACACATATGGTACATACACTTGTGGACACACAATTAAGTCACCTATGCAACATTTTTCATTTTTGTAAAAATTAAAAAATTTAAGAAAAATGGAAACAAAAACAACTAATATTTCTTAATTTCATATGCTTAATAATTAATTAACAACAAAAACTTAAATAGATTTTATTGATTGGCCAACTCAAAGTCCCGATCTGAACTCTATTGAAAATCTTTGGGGGATCGTAAAACCAAGCCAAAAAACCCAGCAGCAAAAAGCACTTTGGCAGCTTTTCCAGGCAGAATGGGATAACATTAGTCCTGAGCAGTGTCGCAATTTAATAAACTCAATGCTACAAAGATGTACTGAAATAATATGCCAAAAAGGGTACCCCACAAAATATTAAAGGTTCAAAATAGTTTGGGTGAAAAATAAAGCAATTACATTAAATTTTCAATATTTTTTTTTTCAGATAACTTAATTATGTGTCCACTTAAATTTTAAGTCTGATATCAACTCCGTATCAAAACATTTTTTACAATAAAAAAAATATTTAAGTTTTTGTTGTTAATTAATTATTAAGCATATGAAATTAATAAATATTAGTTTGTTTCCATTTTTCTTAAATTTTTTAATTTTTACAAAAATGAAAAAACTTTCATATATGACTTAATTCTGTGTCCACAAGTGTATGTACTTACATACGTACGTATGTGTATATATATATAAAAGAATGAAGACAACAGTTATACAAAGTAGATCACAACCAGAGTCAATTATTATTTTTCAATTAATAAATTTCAAATTACCTACAATAAGTACTTGAAATGGGGTCAACCACAAATACAAGTGCAAACAAATAAACAAACAAAACTAACAATCAAAAGATGACAACAACAACAACAACAAAAACAACATCAATAAGTTTATATCTAAGGCTGTAGCTCGATATGTACGAGTATGTATAAATGTGTCAGCTAACAGACACATTGAAAACGCCTTCAGAAATGTCTACACATAGTAATACGAAGGGTAAGAATTGCTGGCACGTATTCTGTTCTTGAAATACACACTTATATACACAAACAAACATTGAAAGAAATTGAGAATTTTGTAAAATGAAATGAAAATTACAGTGCGGAAAATAATTATAATTAATTTTCACTATGTACAGACATATGTACATATCATATAAGTTTCTCGGACATACATATGTCAATACGACTGATATCCCCGCCTCTATGAAAGACTGTAGCTGTCAAACTGATTCAGGTCAGTTTTCAATCAAATAAAAATTATTATCGCTTTATATTACGATATTATTTTTTTTTTTTTTTTTTTTGGTTTACCATTCGAAGATTTCGACATCTCAGGCATACATACATACATAATTAGTCATTACAACCCATACCACTGATGTTGTGTGTGTTGATTTTATACATGAGTTGGCGGGACCTACAGTTTAAAGTCGATTCCGAACGACAGATTTTTCTCTCAGAGTTTATGCCAGAAATCTGCTAAGAGGAAGTCGCCGAAAAAATATTTTTCATATTTTCGTACCTCACGAGCAAAAACAAAAGTCGTCGAATTATAAGAAATCTCCTGATGCCGTATATTCGTCTAGAGTCGCTTGATTATGCTAGAGTCACATGAAGTTGTTCTCGGTATATTTATTACCTTAGACTAAAGAGATGTGGATTAATAACACATCGAATGAGCCGCTGAGCACTTTTATACGCAGATATATTGTGTAGAATAATTACAATATCTGGGTTTCATGATTGCAATTTGAGGCCTTACAGAGCTGCTTATATTCAAACTTCTGTTCTCTGAGTGCTTTTCTACTATCGTTGGATCTCGTTTCTTACAAAAAATCAAACAAATTTGTGAATAATGTATTGAAAAGCGATATTAAATAAATTCTTAGAATATTATGGCCACATTAAATTAGAAATTTACAATTTTGATCACATCAGATATTAATGTCGTATACATATATACGATGAAACCTCGAAGTTTTACTCAAAACTGGACAATAATTATAGAAAAAATAAAATTTTTCTTTAAGAATGTTGTCCTCCTAGGTTCAAATGAGAATTAATGGAGTCTAAATTTATAAATATATATGTATATATGTACGAATCTATATATTCAAAATAGAAATATCGTATGAACTTAATATTATTTCATTGACTGTTAACATTTGTTGCCAACATTAGCAAGTAGAACTTTAACATGGAAAACAACAAAATTAATGTTTCTTCTAAAACTAAACAAAAACAAATATAATGTAACAAAAACAACAAGAATTACATACAATTTGTAAAGATTTTTAAATCGATGGTGCATGGATCCTGCAAGTATTTCACACATACAAACATCTTTAGATTACATGTCAGTCACATGAGTCACATTTACATACATGCAGCAGTCAATACAACAGGTTTAAATATTTCAATATCCTCGTATTGTTGTAATTGAAATTAAAGTTAAAATAATGAAAATTATCAGATAAGACTGACTACCCAAAGTGAATTTGTTGCATTAATATATAATAAGTTTTTTGACATTTGAATGAATTCGGTTCTTCGAAAGAGTGCCCATGCAATGCATAGATTCAGGGAAACTTTTCCAAAAAGGCCTAATTGCGAGGGTATGTTAGTTACGATGAGTAGAAGGAGTTTAACATTAATTGTAGCGTTAAAAAATGGTATCATTGTATGTTGGGATGAAGAAATGTAAACCTTTAGTTATATAGAAACAGAACTTGTTTAAAGACCAACACTAAATAGATGACTCCTATGTATGCAGTACATTGTGTTGGAATATCAGACATGTACTTATAGGATAAAGGACAGAGAGATCGAAATAAAATATCAACAGAAACATGATTCTCCAAAATCAAGATGTTAATTAGATTCCATTCAAGCACTTTTAGGCTGGCTGACAGAAGTTTATTTAAGGGAGGCAGAGACTAAAAATGTCAACAATTAAAATCTTTTAAGATTTCTTATTTCATGTAATCGAATTAAAGAAGAAGAAAAATTAAAAATTTTGTAAATTTTTTTCTGTCCATTGCATGCAAAAAGCAATTAAAAGAAGAATAAAATATTATTTTTTATTTTTTTTTATTTTTATATATTAAAAAATGTTTATTTCATGTATTATTAACCTTAAACATGTACTTTTTTCGAATTTTTTTTTTGTTTTTTGTTGTAAGAGTTCAAAAATGTACAGAAAATGAAAAACATATGAAAACATATGAAAACCTGTAAATATTTATGTGTTGACAACAGTACAAAAACTAAAGTTGTGTGAATCGAAATAAAGTTTTTTTTGGTTTCTTTTATTTTTTAGTTTTCTTTCATTCAACATAAATGGTTTTGTAGTTTAAGTTTTTTTTTTACTTATGCAGCCAACATATTTATGTATGCAAATGATGACATTGTTTTTGTGACAAAACATATCAAAAAATTTCACTGCAAAATAATATTCGTAATACGAATTTAAATATTTTTTAAGAAAAAAAAATTGCCTTTTTTTACATTTGAATTTTCAATAACAAAGGCCGATTACTCTAAAAGTAGAAAGAACGAAACCATACATACATGGCAGCAAACTACACCACTCTCGAATGCGAGAATGTTATAACAAATTTTAAAAAGTGTCACTGGGTATACTAAAGTTAAACTATAAAAAATGATTAGAATCCCATTTCAAATATAAATGAAACAAAATCAATGTGGCAGGTACCATTCATATTTAAAATAAGTCCCCAATCAAATCAAATCCTGTAATAGGAGACCATGCTTAAACAGAAATAAGAGCTGGAAGAGTATGGCAGCAAAGAGCCACTCAATATAAAAATCACTTCGAAAATATTTTTGATGCACCAGAATCATGTTACTCAGTGTGACTTGCAGCTAGGAAGCACAAAAAACCGATTATATTTAAGGCTCTTGTGCCAAATTCCACCAGCGGAGCTGAAAAACATAACTAATTTGTTGACCACAGAACCTTAACTGATTGCGACTACTCACTGAAGATAAAGAGAGAGAGGGAGAGCAAAAACACTGCCTAATCAAATTAGAATCTATCAGAGAGTTTTCAAAAAGCAACTCAAATGAGTTTTCAAAAAGATGAGTAGAATCGAATCATACTGATAATTTCTGATACTTATACGCATTCATACTTATTTTAATATCATGGAACCTCTACTCATATTCAAAGTTTGAAATACTCATCATATTCATACCTAACAATACGAATGATGCTGTTGATTTCAACTCTAAATAACTCAACATATACACGAAACACAAAATAAGTATGAATCGCTTACGAACACTAAAATAATCACTAGAACGTTGTGTGTTTGCTTTGCTTGCTGCTGCGTCTTGTTTCTTTTGTTGTAAATGCCTAACAACTAAGAATGTAAATTTTGATGAATGATTCGAGTGACTCGAATCATTTGTAAGTATTTTTCTAAACTTATTTCGAATGGTATGAGTTTGATGTCAACGTTGTACTCATACTCATTGCAACCTGTACTTGTAAATCAACGTTGTAGTGAGTACGAATGAATCAGAGTGCATAGTTAAATTGCAATATTGTTGACTCACTTATATTCAAAATAAAACGATTCGTTCTCTGGAATCTATCGCTTCATATAGAAAAAATCGGTTCGTAAAGTGACCGCTTTTCTTCAAAGTAATTCTTCCCAAGCTCTACCGCCACCTACACGGGCTTATAGAGGAAAGTTTTCTAGAAAATTTACTTCTTAAAAATGATTAATTCCTATGTCTATTGTAACTATGTATGCATGTAACAGATATATTTATGCATGCATGTTTATGTGTTTCTGTATAAGTTCCCTATATAAAAACGAACTCCAACTACAACATTTTACATGGCAACCGTTGAGCATAATTTTTTTGTTTGTATGTGTGAAAAGTAGTACCATTAAAAATACATTTAAATACAGTGCTGTAAGGCATGGTACATATGATAAGTTTAATGTAAAATGTTGTTGGGGTCTTCATAAATATCATCTGACAAGCCACGTATACATACATTCTGAAACTGAACAAATGCAAACATGGAATACATGGATGTTTTTTAAAGGATTAAAACGTAAACAAATAAAAAAGAAAAAAAATTTAAGACGAATATTTCAGCTTTTGTAATAAAACATATTCTAAAAATATAGAAATGATTGTCTATTATGTTCATATGTAGTATGTAGATGTAAGTATTTGTATCCATAGTTACTAATACATATTTAGTTATGTACTTACGGGTATTTTATGTTTTATTTTTTTGATGAAAAGTTGTAATTACTTCATAAATAATAAATAATATGAACACTTTTATTTAATAAGATATCAGAGAACAGAAACTTTTTTTTACCGAAAAAAGGGAAATAAAAAATGAAAACTTCTTTTATTTGATTATTTCAGATAAATAGTAAATGCACCTGCACAACAGTATTTGGTTTATTTGATTTTAAAAGTACAAAATAGTATCGTATTTCTCTTTAACTTTTATTTTGTTTGGAAAAACTTTAATTTAAAATATTTAACGGATGCCTGTTAAATCTTCTCTGTTTCTTCTTCTTTTTTTTAATCCTACAGACTTTACTGCTAAACTTTATGGCAAAAAGTTATTCTTAAAGTCATGATATTTTATGTCCATGTGTGCTATGTTTGTAAATATAAATCTGAGTTGCTTTATTCTCGTATATTAGTGGAGCACACTTGAATGGCACAACTATGTACAGGGTTTTCCAACTTAGGGGTTAGTTTTTAAATGTAAACTCAACTTACTTTTGTGATTAAAAGTTTATAATGTTGATTAATAAATATGAATTATATTGGGGAAATGTCTCTTGCGCGAATGTTTCACTTAAACTTTGGCATTGGGAACTTAATTAATTGCTACCTATCCGGAAAAAATATTTACACTTCGTTTTAGTTTATGTTCTGTTGAATTCGTGGCTTTTTCACTTGTCAGATAGACTCGCTCTGATTCGGTTCCGTATGGTTCCGTATGAGACGCAGATTATGGTATGGGATCGTTTCTTTACTTACTTAAGCATTACAATGTTGTAATTAGAATTACGACTTATCTTCTCACATTACTCAAGTAGTATGTGTTAATTTTAGCCACCAGCGGCGGAGCCTTTAGTTTAAAGTCGACACCGAAATACAGATTTCTTGAGAAGCTCTCTGAGAGGGAGTCGTCGAGGAAATGTTTTTTTTTTGTCACATTTGATTTTATTCGAAATGTCTGACCTAAGGTTTGAACCATGAACCTACTACAATACGGCGACTACAATTTAGGTTTCCACCACTACTTAGATTTTTTCAATTCATTGACTATAGACTGTTGATTTTAATGCTCCAATAGAGTGGAAGTCACCGTAGTCAAGTAGGTAGTGTGTTGGCTTTTTAGACGCAAGACTACGATTCAAACCCTAGATCAGATATCAAAACAAAAATATAAAAAAAAATATTTCTTTCGGCAACTTTCTCTCAACAGATTTCTGGCGAAAACTCTGAGAGTAAATGAAACTGCCATGAAAAGGCAGTTTCTCAAAAAATCTGTCGTTCGGAGTCGCCTTTAAACTGTAGGTCCCGCCACTCGTGTCACACCCAACATAAGTGGTGTGAGAAACTAGGTCCATAATCCTGACCGAAGGGTTATAATGACCAATTATGTATGTAATAGAGTGTTATTGTATAATAACTCTTGATTAAAGGACTTTCTTTTAAAAGAAGTGATTTTTAAAAACAAAAAGAATATCGATCTTCAAAAACCCTGTACAATAAACATGTGTATGTGTATGTTTGCAAGCATAAACTAGAATATTAAAAGGATTTTTCAGTTTTGTTTTTATTTTATTTTTTTAAGTTTATTACTGGCCATTAAAATGTTCTGTAGTTATGAGTTCTAAGATTTCATAAAAACAAAAAAATAAGAAAAGGATTTTCCTTAAAGAAATCGGAGAATTACAAAGAATAAAAGCTTAAATTAAAAATGGATTTACTTGTAATCCAAAGTAGTGGAGTATCAGTAATAATAAGTAGTGCAGTTTATAATATTAAATTAATTTAGATTCAGTGCCATAGCAAAAAAAATAAAATAAATATTTTATATTATATCGTATGGTATATAACATTATAGTGGCTGCAAGTGGTCGTTACAAATTATTACAAGACTCGGCCAATCATAAAAAACATAATAAAATTTCTTAAAATCTTTAAAGTTTTAAAATTCCGATAAATGCTCGTTAAATAACTAAGCACACTTGGCATATGTTGTAAGCAAAGCAGCAGCATATCTATCAGATATATACCATACAAGATGTATAAACTGCCTTCGTCTATCACTCTTAATAAATTGGCTCATACGTACCCCGAACAGAGGAATATACTCGGGAACCTAAGGGCAAATGAGCTTTCCAGGTATTTTTCAATGGATTCAGAAGACTTGGGTATTTACAAACTCTCCTGACAGGTCAAATTTTGGCGTATTACTATTGGAGTTGCCAATGCATATGTATAACAGACTGGAATGAATTGCCGAATAGCCAGACAATCTTGAGACTAGACGCACTAGTTCTATTTTTTTTGAAGAGAATAAAAAGAGTTGCTATAGTCTCACTTGTGTCTGTGAATATAGGCCACAGTCTCATAGGAAGAGATGTATCGTGATGAGAACAAACAGAGGAGTATAGAACACACACTCTCTGCGATTTTTCTGCTGTCGCTGATATCCACTTAGTAAATATGTTGTAACCTGCTTTCGAAAATCTTTTGTTTGAAACTGCATAGCATTTGTTAATAGATTGGTCCCGCAGTTCCACAACGGACCAGAGGGTGTCAATGTTTTAAGAGGGTTTCTCCTTACTTGAACTGAATTTGAAGGACGACAGGCTTTATTTTCTTATCATTTATTTTAACATGAGCTTTAACAGAGCTTTTAAGCAAATTAGCTGTGTAAAAGAAATTTAATTCTTTTTTTTAGGATATAGGAAAATAATTTTATTTACATACAACATTGCGTAATTAAATTGCGTCGTATGTATATGAATGAATATTCCGTATCCCGTATCCCGTTTAAAATACAGCCTAATAAAAATAATATTTAATTTAATTTTGTGTAATTTTTCTAATTGGCATAATTAAATAATTAAATTAGCGTCAGGTAAATGTTTTGTCATGATTTCTTTACTCACTGAACTGACAGAGCAGAAGAAGAAGAAGAAAAAAAAACAGAACCAAGCACAAGATACGACAGTCTTAACACGCACTAAATGTGCGGTGAAAAATAAAATGAACTCAAGAGATGCGTAAAAGTGTAGATAAATTTTATTTAGACATGTGTGGTGCTTATTATTAACCCATAAAATGTGTTTAAGGTCTTTCCGTTACCCACAATGTACAGGCTTAACGCATGTAGAGAGTTTTTAACATAACATTTTCAAAATTTTTAACATTCATTTTCAATTCCATAATTTAATTCCAGTTTTAGAGGGTTAATGGAAAAGAGTATACGACAACTTAAGAGAAAATCAACAAACATTACTGTCATTGTAAAGTGTCGTAATCCCAATTGAGTTCCTTAAATTATGTAAATTATTCAAGTTATTACTCTCTCAACTCATTATTTAAAAAGCACACACACACAATCGCGTGCTGAATTTATTAAATTATATGCGTTGAACGCACATACACTGCATGAATTAAATTAAAAGATAGATTCAGCGTGGGGGCACAGGTGAGTACATATTTGTATTTCGTACATTTAAAATTGAATAAAAACGAAACTGGTAAGATATAAAATATTTAAAATAAATAAACAAAAATAAAATGAGAAGAAAAAAATCTAGGAACAGACATAAAAATGTAACTAATATAAATCGCATGTACTCACTCTAGCACATGTTCTTTTTTTTCGATTATGCCCTCTATAAAACAATTTTATTTAGGATTTTTAACCATGGGAAATCACCATTGTACTAGGATTGAAGTGATTCCTGTCCTGAATGAATGTTTGAGTCCACAAAACCCGGTCAGAAGATCGGTTACTATTCTTAGGTTGTTTCTGAATAGTCTACCTCAGTCTCGAAAGCGGTTAGCGTTTTTCAATTCAGACGAAAGTATCGTGACAAGCTGTTTAACACATATAAGTGTGTCTACTGCAATAAATAAGAGTACCGTTCAAATATGCCATGGCGCAGTTCTCCAGATGACTAAATAATTGGAGCGTAGATGAAATCATGAAACGTTCTGAGGTGACCAAACAAACGTAAAGAGAGAGAGAGCGTAGGGGTATGGGAAAATTCATTAGTATAACAGGGAAATAATCACCACTTTTTACATGCGCAATTTGCACAATTATCTTCACATTTGTTCCGCTATACTATACTATACTATACTATACTATACTATACTATACTATACTATACTATACTATACTATACTATACTATACTATACTATACTATACTATACTATACTATACTATACTATACTATACTATACTATACTATACTATACTATACTATACTATACTATACTATACTATACTATACTATACTATACTATACTATACTATACTATACTATACTATACTATACTATACTATACTATACTATACTATACTATACTATACTATACTATACTATACTATACTATACTATACTATACTATACTATACTATACTATACTATACTATACTATACTATACTATACTATACTATACTATACTATACTATACTATACTATACTATACTATACTATACTATACTATACTATACTATACTATACTATACTATACTATACTATACTATACTATACTATACTATACTATACTATACTATACTATACTATACTATACTATACTATACTATACTATACTATACTATACTATACTATACTATACTATACTATACTATACTATACTATACTATACTATACTATACTATACTATACTATACTATACTATACTATACTATACTATACTATACTATACTATACTATACTATACTATACTATACTATACTATACTATACTATACTATACTATACTATACTATACTATACTATACTATACTATACTATACTATACTATACTATACTATACTATACTATACTATACTATACTATACTATACTATACTATACTATACTATACTATACTATACTATACTATACTATACTATACTATACTATACTATACTATACTATACTATACTATACTATACTATACTATACTATACTATACTATACTATACTATACTATACTATACTATACTATACTATACTATACTATACTATACTATACTATACTATACTATACTATACTATACTATACTATACTATACTATACTATACTATACTATACTATACTATACTATACTATACTATACTATACTATACTATACTATACTATACTATACTATACTATACTATACTATACTATACTATACTATACTATACTATACTATACTATACTATACTATACTATACTATACTATACTATACTATACTATACTATACTATACTATACTATACTATACTATACTATACTATACTATACTATACTATACTATACTATACTATACTATACTATACTATACTATACTATACTATACTATACTATACTATACTATACTATACTATACTATACTATACTATACTATACTATACTATACTATACTATACTATACTATACTATACTATACTATACTATACTATACTATACTATACTATACTATACTATACTATACTATACTATACTATACTATACTATACTATACTATACTATACTATACTATACTATACTATACTATACTATACTATACTATACTATACTATACTATACTATACTATACTATACTATACTATACTATACTATACTATACTATACTATACTATACTATACTATACTATACTATACTATACTATACTATACTATACTATACTATACTATACTATACTATACTATACTATACTATACTATACTATACTATACTACACTATACCGTACTATACTATACTGCCTCACCTTAACGATATCGCTTGCAATTTTTAATTTTTACCCCCCATGTTAACGTTGTCTTTATCAGCCTTCATGAAAAGGAGACAGGAGCACAAATAAATTAAAAACTAATGAATTAAAATCCATACGACAACGATATACTATGAATGTAATTCAGATGTTTTAAGCCAAGTAAAGAAAGAAAAAACAAAAACAATTAAAATTCTTCTTTTATTGATATTGTGAATAATGCTGTGGCACAGACATACAAGGTGTAAATAAAATGAAATGAATGTATGCCACAGAATGGTTGTTGCCTCTCCCCACAACACCACAACAGCATATTTCTGCAGTATTTACTCGTTCATTAACTCCTCCCCCCCTATTTGAGTTCATTTCTTCTACTTGTGTTAAGTTCTTGAGTGTAAAAATATTTCCTCCATTCCTTCCTTTTATGTTTCAAGTAACAGAGACGGGTTAACCGATCGGTTATTGGTAGTGAGTGCTGCCAGTGTTGCATATTCATCATAAATATTTATGAAAGTAACATGGAAATCATTAATACAGATTTCTTTCCTTTCGTTTCGTTTCTTTTCTTTTGAGTTCTTTGCTTTCCTTCTATCGGTGTTAAGTGCAACATATTGTTACAAAATATTTACCATACAAGGGTATGTGTGTACATGCGTATATGATGGTTATGGTTCTGAGTATTTGAGAAAAACAATTATTTTTTGACAAGTGTTTTCAGCATTTTCATTAGTTTTAACGAGCAATTATTTTGGCGAAATGTTACTTTCCTTTCAATCTTAATTATAATAAACGCTCAATCAATCATTCGATAAAATATACGAATTTTAAATATTTAATTACGAGAACTACTTTAAACAATAATCCTCTTATATTACACATTATATACGATAATAATTATGTAAACAATTGTAAATCAATTGAAATTCAAAAACTCTAAACTTGTGAAAATCTTATGCATTATGCATGTAAGTATTCAACAGCGTATACTTCCACGTGCAAGTAATTCTTTTAAACACACTCGCTAATGTCGACCGTGGATATTTGTAACAACATAACTGTGTGCAGTGGCGAGCAAAACTGCGTGAATATTCAGGATATTTTTGATAAATAATTAAGGAATTTTTTAAAATTTTTTTTTTTAAATGCAAGCAAACAAATTTCATTGGAAATTTAATTATTCTTACTTACTTATTTACTTAATTGGCCATTAACAACCCGATTTACGGATTTCGGCCTGCGGTAACACATCCTTCCTCTGCTTTTTGCGCGTCTACGCCAGTTGATCACACCATTCGATGACAAGCCTTCCTCGATTTGGTCCTTCCAACGTAGACAAGTTCGTCACCTTCGCCGACTTCCGCATATCTCCGCATCTAATACCCGTCTCGCAGGAGCATCCTCCTCCATTCAAGCGAAATGACCGAGCCAGCAATGCCGCTGGATATTAATACGCTGCACAACGTCTATGGCGTTGAGGAGCTCATACAGCTCACTGTTGGATCGGATGCTAAAATCATCGCCAACTCGCACTGGACGAATGGTGTTATGTGGGACTTTTCTCTCGAATACTCTACATCAGTGCTTAATAGAGTCCATGCCTCTTCGTCATAAAGAAGCACGGAGAGGATGAGCGTCTTGTAGAGTATTCATTTTGTCGTAGCAGAGAAGTCAACTGTTGGCAAGAGTGAGCCTGCGCTTGATCTCCAGAATGACATCATTTTTGGTGGTGACGGGGGAGCCAAGATAAATAAATTCCTTGACTATATCGAAAGTATAATTATCAGCCGTATCCTGAGATCCAATACGCCGCATATTCTTACTTGTCGATAACATATAATTCGTTTTGCCCTAATTTACTGCCTAATTTACTTTATGGATTTTGGTTGCCTTGTTAAGCTCTTTTGTATGGAATTGAAGAATTTATTTCCAAAATAAATTCATTTTAATAAAGAGAAAACCACTTTAAGCCAATAAAAGAAATTATTAATTAAAAAATTCTGATCACAATGAAATATGTAATCAATTTGGCTGTTATTTGGCACTGAAAACGCAAAATCCAACTGCGAAAAACTTCCGCTAATGGAGCTCATATATATGTCGTTTCATGTGAAATCATTATTAATGCCTCTGAATTGTGAATTGTTATCACAAAAAACGAAAGAAAGAATTGACTAACAATAGAATGCATATTTCTGCTGTAATTGACAGTCTTTATTTTCGCCTCTCTTAAAATGCAACATAATGGTAGATAGAGGAGGATGTTCATTACTGCGTTTCCGCAATACAGAGATTATCTTTATGAAAACAGATGTGTCTGCCAAGGCTTATTGATGTGGTTCAATTTACATGAAAGTACTTACCATGTATACATACTCTTACATACATACATATGTGCAAGTTACCAGCATTAACATCTGCACATATACCAAAGGCAAATGAGGAAGATGGCAGTCATGCTCTAAAAGCTGAAACAGTTTATAAATGCCATGCCTTGTGAACGAATAAAAAAAAAATTAATTTCTTTACTAACACGTATGTATGTATGGAGGTGCTGTAGTCATTCGAGAAAATACAAGTTATTGCAGGTAAGAGTGTCAACGTTGGTTAAGCCTGACTATCTTATTCTGTATATTGATTTTATTGGATGGAAGAATTAATTTCTATTGGATTTTTGGAACTTAAAGTACTTGCAATGAGGTTGCCAATTTAGGAATTGATTTATCTTAATTCAGTTTTAAGTAAAAATTTTATGGAGAATATATTGTCAATTCAACTTTATTAAGATTTATAAATGAAAGCGTTTTCACTTTGTTTTCATTCGATTTTTAGATGAAAATTAAAATCTCTGGAAAATATCGATTTAATTGAAACATACATGTATTCGCACAGTCACCTAGATGTTCAAGGTTTTTAAAATAAAATTTCTCTTACAGGAAATACATATATTGTTAAAAAACATTTATAATTCGAAGTTTTACATAAAAAACGCCGAAAATTATGAGCCAATTCTAGGTCTAGACCAGAGATCAGCAATGAGTATTCAAAAAGATAAGTAGATTCGAATCGTACTCATAATTTCTGATACTTATAAGCATTCATACTTCTTTTAATATCATTGAACCTCTACTCATATTCAAACTTTAAAGTGCTCATCATATCCTTACTTAACAACATGTATGATGTTATTGATATCGACTCTCCATAACTCAACATATACACGAATCACAAAATAAGTATGAATCGCATACGAACACTAAAATACTCATTAAAAGGTTGTGTGTTTGCTCTTCTTGCTGCTCTGTCTTTTTTTTTTTTTTTTTTTGTAAATGCCTAACAACAACTAAGACTGTATATTTTGGTGAATGATTTCATCATTTATGAGTATTATAAGTATTTTTCTAAAGTTATGAATCTAAATGAGTAGGCTTATGAATCAAACATATTTCGAATGGTATGAGTTTGATGTCAACGTTGTACGCATACTCATTGCAACCTGTACTTATAAATCAATGTTTTAGTGAGTATGAATGTATCAGAGTACATAGTTAAATTTCAATATTGTTGACTCACTTATATTCAAAATTTCATGAGTGCTTGTGAGTAGCGGAAAAAAACGATCCATTGCTGATCACTGATATAGACTCTGCTTTTTGTGAGTGGTAAACTTTAGACGAACTTCTAAAACTTCCAAAATTGTGCGTTGTTTTCAAATATGTTTAAAAAGTAATAATAATAATAACCAAAACACTCGTTTTTCGTTAATCTTTATAAATTTATTTCATTAAAAATGTGGTCCGATGCCCATTCTCAAAAAATATTCAAAGATTTGTTTATACAATCATGCAGTTTAAGTTAAGAATTTAAAATAATCGATAAACTTAAATGTGATTAAATAAAATCAACCACTTATTAACAGACGAGTGTGATAAAATTTTCTGTTGAAAATTTTCCATTTACGAAAAGAGTAATTAGTTTGATTAAAGTGTCCTTAAACAACTTAAATTTTATTATACAGCCTGTTAACGTTCACACGCATTCTTATATACATACATACGTATGTATGTACGTGCGAAAATATATTCACAAATACATATGCAGCAGTCTTGTACTTATATGTATGCATATATATAAATGTATGTACATACATATGTATACTATCATGAAGCAAAAAATTATACTCATTTTTAATTGTAAACACATGCATGCACACAAAGACATGCGGCAGCAAAGAAAAAATAAAAATTAAACAAAAAGTTAATCGATGCAATGAGACTATATAGCATCCTATATATGACACTTATAAATACACAAATACTTGTTCATTACAACACTTCAGTCAGGATTACGCCCTAGCTTCTCACACAACTTTTTTTGTATTTGTTAGTTTTTATTCATAAGTGCGGGAACCTACAGTTTAAAGTTGACTCCGAACGACAAATTCTGTTTACTTTCAGAGGTTTACCAGAAATCTGCTGAGAGGAAGTCACCGAAGAAATATTTTTCTATATATATTATAAGCCGACTTTTAGAAACGTATTAGGCAGGTAAAACATTCAATTCGAATCAAAAGTATAAAAAAATTTATGAAGGGGAAAAAGGAAAATAAAACTCTTGAATAGATTCTTAAAGTATACTTAAGCAACTGAACGAGTCAGTATTTAGTTCCTTGATTTGTTTAATGTTTTTAAATTCTACGAACATCATCCTAGAAACGCAGCATATGTACTGACACTGTCTATAGTCATGTAGGGTGCATCAAATAAAACAGGAAGCGGTGTTAACGCCATAAAGGAAATAAAATGTAAATAAAGAAAACAAAAACAATACTTTGGCTATTGTTTACAAACATATTAACGCTCTCAGTTACACATTCTCACTTCAGCTTTCTCACATACATATACACATACATACTCATTTACAATGTAATATAAACATTAAATTTTCACAAATTGTGAGTATCTGAGTCTGTTTTTTACACTCTCTTGCATCTTTTTCGATTATGTAATGTTGCGCTAAAGGTTGCAACATGAAAATGCCCATCAAAAGGAGAAACACAACAAAACTGTGTTTTTGCATACGTTATACGTATATAAACGGGTCTTCTATGTTTGTATGCTTGTATGCATGCATGAATGCTGTACCTATCATGATGAAAAATAATACTTTTACAGAACATATATTCTAGTCTAACTTGATTACTTGTAACAGAGAAAAGGCTAATATTTTCTAGGAAAATACATATGTTTTTTCAGAAAATAGCTTAGTGACTTTTGACATAATACGATGCACCTTAAATGGAACCTTACTAACACCCTCCTGGAAAGGACGAAGGCCTGTCTGCCGAAATATAATAATTATACGCAAAAACATTCCCTTGATGCAGACCTCAGACCACAGCTGTTTCTAGGCTTTGAATTTCCCTGTTAGCTAACCAATTGCATGCACTACAAACCGATAATGGCAACTATAATTGCATTTGTATCAACACTTTTATAGTAAGTTTTAATGATCTGAACGATCAATATTTTTAAATGTCGACCCATTCACTAACTGAATGACACTTTAGAATGATATTTAATAGTTGACGGCCTTGTTTGACCGGCGATTTTGAAAATTTATGTATATTTTATGTATTAAAGTTTATGATCTGTACCCTATTTTAATATATATATTTGATATGGAGTCGCCGTAGTCTAGTAGGTAGTGTGTTGGCTTCTGAGAAATAATGCCACGGTTCAAACACCAGGTCAGACGTCTCCAACTTAACGAAATATGAAAAATATATTTCTTCTATGACTTCCTCTTAACAGATTTTTGGCAAAAACTCTGAGTAAATAAAATTGCCATGAAATTTTCTCAAAAATCTGTCGTTCGGAGTCGACTTTAAACTGTAGGTCCCTCTCCCCATGTATAAAATTAACACACACAACATGAGTGGTGTGAGAAATTAAGTCGTAATCCTGACTGAAGGATTGTATGTATGTTATGTATCATATGAATTCCATCGGATTGAGCAGACCATAATGGATTTTTGTAAATTTAATATGAAAATGAAATCGTACTAAAGAATTCAGGTTAAAGTATGAATTGTATTTATAAATGTTATGTATACATACATCCTCATAAATATACATGCTATGTCGTCAATTTAAAAATATTGTACATATACCTGCGATATATTATGAAATAAAAAAAGGCTGTTGGGTTTTTATTTAAAAAAGAAAAAAACGAATCATGTTTCGCTTATATTAATCAATTATCGATTTAAATCTATTGGAAAATGAAACAGTTCTAGCGTGAACTGCAACACTGCAGAAATATGAAAGAAAAAGTGAAGCGATGAACAATGTAGAGAATAAAAGCGCAATCTTATTAAAAAAAATGAATTACGCCTGTCATTATTTTTCAGTCAAAAGCTAAAGGCGTTTCCTGGAATATTTATGTCTAAATGGACAGCAAGCAAGAACAATATTAAAAGGTAAATAAATTTCTGTTATTAGGGACAAATTGTGTTGAAAATGTACAATATTTTCACTTCATTAAAGCAAAAGCAAAAACAAAAAATACAAGTGGAATAAAATTAATTTGCAACATCATTTAAGCTTAATTAATATACAGTTTTTCCACAAAAAAATATTCACAGATACATGAATTCCATTAAAATCCTACAGTAATTAATTCCTGCACAACAAAAAAAAAAAAAAGAGAAAGAAAGGAGCATAACAGGCAGAATTAAAGGCAATCCATTTAAACCACTAGGAAATCGCTTCAACTCTTGAATAAATACAATAACAAGTATAAGGATTTAAGGCCACAGCACAACTTTTATGCCATAATCAGTTAAAAAGCAACCAGATTGTGAAATGTTTACATATTTTATTCATTGTTGGCAGCGGAATCACAATTAATCTTTGGTAGGGGAAAAGTGCATTTAGTAGCAAAGAGCGCAGTTGCAAGGTCTTTTGAGTAGACGTTACGAAAAAAAAAAGTTTAATAAGTAAATATGCTGGGAGAACGGAGAGAGCTCATGCTATGATCCTTTCTTTAATGGAATTCTAAAGACCTATTTCTGTAGAATGAATTCAGGATGCAATAGTTTAAATAGAATGAATTGCGGTCTTAGTATAGATTGACACTCTGAAAATATCAAAAAACAATTTGTTGAAATCATTTCGTATACACTGACATTCACAAGAAGACGTAAAAATGTCTTCAGTAACTGAAAATCTTTAATTTTGCTTTTGAATTGAGTTTATTGCCAGTGCAGATTTCTTCATTAAGTGGTGAAAATATTTTCAAAAAATAACTGCTGAATTGCCGATCATATGGACCCGATTGAATACATTTTCCATAACTACTGCCAGTACTTGCAGCGATGGGTGCCTGCACGTAATGCAACAACAAAATTATTTAAAAGAAAGAAAATACCCACTGTATAGTAGAATGCAATTCATTTTTTATTTTTTAAATTTTAAGTTCATTTCTGAAACATTATCTTAAAAAGAAACGTTTTTGTTTTAAGTTTCCCTAAGCAGTGTTCTAAAATTATTCGCCACAACAACAACAACAAAAAAAACAGAAGTTATTTTGACAAATTAGGAAAAGTGTTATCATCCCTCAAGTGTATACATGTCTGAAGACATTCAATTACAGCTGCTACAGCAAAAAAACTCAAAAGTTACAGTTCACTTGTTAAACATTTTAAATTACAATTGCAACCAGCCAACCAACAACAACAACAGAAGCATTTGAGATGAGGAAAACACAGTTTAAGAAAATATTTATGCTGCATCATGCTAAATAAAGCTCATACTTGACAACACACTTATTGTTTTTAGAAATAAAACCATTCAAGCATCCAACACAACACATCCACTAAACAAGCGCAACCATTTTTAGCTGCTCGTTCAACCAGACATACAAACATTCTCCCATACATTCTCATTTCTTCTTCATCATGCTCATCAGCATCTTTCATTTTGAGGAGACTTTCCATTATTTTTTCTTCCTTTTGATTCCTTTCATTTCTCTTTTTGTTTTCCCATTTTGTAATTGCTATAATCCCGTGGTATCTGGCGAAATGTATTGTGTATACGCAAACACAGCCAAAGCTTTAGTTTCTTGATCTGTAACCCTAATTCCCTTTAACTTTTCATTGGAACACATCAAGTAGAAAGAAATTTCTCTTACACGTTGTGATATGCGGTAGACAACAAACACACAACGAAAGAAATCGAAAGTAACTCAAATAGAAGAAGAATTCATGTTGAAAAAAAATGCAAGAGAATGGCAAATCCATGGATTGTAGTGATGATATTTGCCTCTCTTGCTTTGAAGATTGCTAACTCTGTTTTCTTCATTATCCTTATTGTATATATTAACAAGCGGTCACAGTGTATAATTATACCATGTTTGCAAGGGATTAAATAAACAAATCAGGGAAAAAATCACAAGGGAATGATGATTTTTTAATTCATTTAAAAACTATTTTATCGTTACGAAAATAAAAAATCTATATACTGGTGCTTTGCTTTTCAATCGTTTAACATTAAAGTTATAAACAAAAGCTACAAAAACAAAACAATGCAGTAACAAACCTGTTTACAAATTATCGTACTGCTTAATATAACAACCAACACCAGTATAAAAATATGGTAAACAAGTAAACAAAAATACACAAACAAATCTACAATAATAAATGTAAACATCGATGTCTATATTTATAGAGATTTCGAGATGGCGAAGTCATGAACATTCGCCTTCAAGAACATTCATCAGAGTGTTTACTCTGCCATATAAAAGGCAAGGTAAAGTAGACGATCGTATTTAGTGAAGTTCAGTCAGTTTTGTGTGAAGACCCGGTGCGTTTGAAGAGAGTAATCGTGGTTTTAAGATCTCCGTTACAAAGATCTGTCGAATAATTTTCTAGTAATTGTTATTGTTTATGCAAAGGGGATAAACAGAGGAATAACAAAGAAAAGCTACTGTTGTTTTTTACATCAAGTTGTGAACAGTGGCACACAGAATTGTGCGAATAATAAAGAAATTTAATTAAAATCAAACACAAAATTAATTTTTGTTTTAAACATTTTTAAAAGGTAAAAAACGTAACAGTATTGAAATAAAAAATAACTAATCGGCACATAGAAATCATATGCGGTAGAAGTTTTCAACTAGTCTCCGAATTTTAACGGATTTTAATCATTTTTTCATTTCGTTTTAATAAGTTTTTCACATCATTTTTTATTTTTAAATTTTCTTTTGCACCTGCATTCTTATAATAAAAAATACTCCTGTACCTTCATATTGAAAATACCGTTGTGATATTTACAATATTAATGCATTATCGATATTAAATTTTTTGGTGCACTGCTCTCATCGTTATCCATTGTATTAGAATTTGAAAACATGATTTCCATTCCTATAAATGCATTCGGATAAAATTATTGACTGGCAGGAACGGATCAACAACAATTCATTAAGCATGTGGTTGAATCGATGAGCAAGGATAAAGGAGTGGGAATAAATTTTTTTAAATGGAATCGAGTGTAATTCATTCAAAATTCTAATATTTTTCATTAACACGACGTACAGTGTGAATGGCAATATTGATTGGTTAATAAAAATGAATTTTTACAAAAGAATAATAAATAGTACAGTAAATTAGTTTTTTTTATGCCATAAAGCTCTTTCCATTCCTATGTTTTTAATATCTTACTGCATTATTTGCGACAACAACAATAATAGGATAAGGAAATACGAAACAATATCGTTAGCTATGCGAGTACATTTTTTCCAGCCATCATATAGTATGTATATGATAAGCCTTCTGGGCTGTATGCTTCACCAGCAATGTTCGATGTTGTCCAATCTATGAACAAGTCTTTTCAGCTCATAATACTTTGCAATGATTTATCTTCGTTGTTATACACAATTCATCCTGCTTTCTTAAACCTGTGTAGAAAATACTTCGGCCCATTTAATCCTTTTAATGTTTACTATTGACGTAATCTTTACTTTGGAGAGTTGAGTTGAAAATAATAGGAAATGCTGCATTTGTGTAAGAGATAGGCAACAGCATATGAAGTGAAAAATAGTGCCACACTTCTGTTCAGGTATTGACATTAATGCGGGATCTATCGACATACCTTACAATGCAGCACTAGCCAATAGGAACCCAATTGTGCGACAGATGACTAAATGATTCAAGGACAAACCTATACTAGTTTAACTGGAGCAATTGAAAGACCTATGCCCAGCAACATATCAGAAATTGAATAGAAATTCTGTTCAACAGTTTGCCGGGGGGGGGTCTAATCAGGGTAATCATCCAGCAAATATTGTTAAAAGTCTTGCTTTTAGTTTATTTGAAAGAACAAACACAAAAGTGCCCATAAATTTTTCAACAACATTGATTAGAGATTGTAAAAGAACACAGGAGCCTTTACAGTGTTAGACAAAAGTAGAAATACGGTCTATTATTTTATTTAGTTTTTTAACATGAATTAAATAAAACCGAATAGGGGCGGAATGTAGAATAAATTTCCTGCACACACTGTACTTTTCTATCCTCGTAGTTCAAATGCTATTCTCTCTCTTTTTTTGCCTTTGTTTTGTTTTCTTGCATGGCAAAGTTTGCATCAGTAAAAGTAACTTATACTTGACATGTGTCCTTGGTGTAAACCCTGTATGGATGAATGGCCAGATGGATGAGAATGCTTGGGTGGTTAATGGATGTTTATATATGAAAATAATTATGGGTGTGTGCCTGTGTAAATATGTATGGATGTGTGTGTGTGTGTGTTCAGGTTATTGTTGAGATTAAATTATGACATTCACCGAATTATCATGTTAATTTTTGTTTTTGTTTACAATAATAAGCACACACAGTATGACTATATTAAAATGCATATTTTATATACCGTTTATAGAACAGAAGGTTACTTTAAAGAAAATTCAAAATATTTTATGCACACACAGAGATGATAGAACATGAACATTTAGGTGTACATGTATGTAAATTGGGAAGTATGACACTTTAAAATGGTTTTTAAGCTAAAAATTTCTAAAAATTTGTTTAATTTTGTAACATTGTTGTTTTCAATCCCCAAAGCACTTTCGATAATGCTGTTAGCAAATAGTGTGTGGTTGGTGGAAATAGGATGAAAGAAATATTATTATATTTAGATCTGACGTGGCCTAGTATAGAACAGAGATCAGCAATGAATATTCGAAAAATAAGTAGAATCGAATCATACTCATAATTTCTGATACTTATACGCCTTCATACATATTTTAATATCATGGAACCTCTACCCATATTCAAAGTTTGAAGTACTCAACATATTTATACTTAACAACACGTATGATGTTGTTGATTTCGACTTTCCATAATTCAACCTATACACACAACACAAAATAAATATGAATCGCGTACGAACACTAAAATACTCACTAAATGGTTGTGTGCTTGCTCTGCTTGCTGCTGCTCTGTCCTTTTTGCTTATGTGTCTTTTTTCTTTTGCAATAACAACTAAGACTTTAAGTTTTGTGGAATGATTCGAGTCAATCGAATCATTTATAAGTATTATGAGTATTTAAACATTGAGTATATAAACGTTGCACGTAACCTGTACTTATATATCAAAGTTGTAGTGAGTATGAATGAATCAGAGTAATTAAATTTCAATATTGTTGACTTATATTAAAAATTTCATGAGTGCTTATGAGTAAAATGATTCGTTATAAATCCACGCATTACAGGTTCAGCTACAGAGGAAGACAACAAAATTTTGATTTCATATAATTTCTTTCGAAGTTTTTCGAATTTTAAAAAATTTAAGGCAACATCTTGTAATCAGTGACGAATACTCTATTCATATGATCACCTTCAATAACTTGGTTAATGCATTAAGAAATCCCTGTGCTCATAAAAGAACTAATATTAGTTAAATTTATTAACACAACTACATACAGTAGGAACTTTTGCTAGGAGGGTTTTTCACATGTGATTAAGCAGAAATCAATGATTTTTTCCACATCATTCTGTTCCAATATTTCTTTATAACCGGTTGCTTATAATACGTAAAAATTTTTTTTAATTTTTTTCGTTACGAAATTAAAAAAAATTATATAAAATAAGAGCAGGATTTAGTTGTAATATACAAATATTTGTATAAAAATCGGTAAAAAAAAGAATTAAAACAAAAATTATACGAGCAGCAGAAGCATTCCTTAAACTAAAAATTTTAAATTAAAATTGTTTACCAAAAAAAAAATGAGAAAAAATATTTTTTTTGTTTCTAAAATTTTCATTTTAACTGAAAATGAATTTTGACTTTTGGAAAAAATACTTTCCGAACTAAAAGAGCAGAGGATATTTTTTCGATTTGTTTGAGGCAGTATTTGTAAAACTATTGTAAATTGAATTAATTTTTGCTTAACAACGAAAAACAAAATAAAAAAAAACGTAAAACAGAGAGAAATATACAAACAATCTGTAGAATTTCTATTTGTTTAGTTCACATGATAAATAAATAAATAAATGAATGAATGAATGAATGAAATTTTTAACAACAATGTAAATAATAAAAATGCCAATGGAAATATTAATTGTTTTAAATAAACGCTACTGACCTGAAACAGAACAGAGTTTTCTTTCTTTTTCAATTTCGTTCGACTCAAAAGCCAATTTGTTTTAAATTGTTTTGCCAAAACAGAAACTAAAATATTCCTGCAGTTGGCATTATTTGTACAAATTAACCTGGTATTGTTTAAATAATAAAATAAACAAATTTTAAAGCATCATAGACAAATGACTGAATGTAAGTGCAATTTTAAAGTCATATAAATTCAAAAATTCAAAAGTCAGTTTTAAAATATTTTTAAAAGAAATTCTTTTTTATTTCTTTCCATAGATTATTAAATAAATGACAGAGAAATTTTTTAAATTTAGAAAAATTTCGAAATATTTGACACAATTTAAGTTAGATGGCAGCAGGTAACACTTAATTTTATCGGTTTACATCTAACATCCTTATGGAATGAAATGAATATGTCAGTAAAAGTACTTTTAAGGGTGATCAAACATCAAAATAGTATAAAACTTCATTGGGAGACTAGGTTGAGTGGTACTCACGAATAGTCAAGAGATTACTTATCTCCTTTTGACTATAATTACATACATACATAACATAAATCCACAATTGGTCATTACAACCCTTCAGTCAGGATTACAACCTAGATTATCACATTACTTATGTTGTGTGTGTTAATTTTATACATGAAGGGTGTCACCTACAGTTTAAAGTCGACTCCGAACGACAGTTTTTTGAGAAACATTTCATGGCAATTTTATTTCCTTTCACAGTTTTTGCCAGAAATCTGCTGACAGACAGTCGACGAAGAAATATTTTTTCATATTTCGTTCAGTTGGCGATGTTTGGCCAGAGGTTTGAACCGTAGCCTCACGCCTGATAAGCCAACCCCGTAACTACTTAATGAACTTATAAATTAAAATAATTGAATAAATAAAATGCAATTGACTATGATATACATATGATAACCTGTTTCTTTGCCGTAAACTATATTGTTGCATAAAAATTCATTTTATTGTTCAATTTTCATTTTCACCATGTGTAGTAGGTAAAGAATTGTAAAAGTCACACCGGTTATCCATGCATGAGAAAAATATTTATCTTTGCCTGGGTCTAAGGTCAAAACAGCAAAAACTTTTCAAGTTTCCATTTCTTCTGCTGTGTGCCTATTTCGTTGTTGTTTTGCGAGTATTTTAGCACACTTTAGGATGACAAATTTTAAAACCCACACTGAAATATTTTAGCATCACCAGAGCATCACCCACAATTGATATTTAAAGAGAAATTGTTCCAGTTTTAGAATTTATTTATTCAAACGACGATGTAAATTTGCAAAATCACGAACATCGTAAGTCGTATGTTTTTCCAACATTTACATGCGGCGCGGTTGGTTGGCTAGCTGGTGGTAATGATTATCCTTGAAATCTGTATTTACGGCTGCTGTAGGCATTGTGCATAGTTACGTAGAAATTTAGAACACTGAAACGACTTTTACTTTCTCTTTGTTTTTCGTTAAATTTCAACAGAAAATTTAAAAACCTTGCAGTATCGTTGCATATTTATGTTTCTTTTTTTTTTTGAAATTTTCTTTTCGAACCTTTTATCATGTTTTGTCATAATGAAGATGCAAATATTGTCCCAATTGCATATACACATCTATGTGTGTGTGTCGTTTTTGTTATCATTATTAGTTTTAATTTTCGAAGAATGTAAGAAAGAAAAGAAATGGGAAGAAATAATCATAATTTAGTCTTTAATATGCGAAAAGTTTGTGAAACTAATTTTCAATTTAAAATTATTCGTAAAGTTACATTCGATCGAATATTTTTAAATATGTAAACAATTTCTATGTAAAAATGTATGCAATTACTGGTTACCTACCAGAGATCACCAATGAGTATTCAAAAAGATGAGTAGAATCGAATCATACTCATAATTTCTGATACTTATACGCATTCATACTTTATTTTAATATCATGGAACCTCTACTCATAATCAAAGTTTAAAGTACTCATCATTTTCATACTTAACAACACGTATGATGTTGACGATTTCGACTCTCCATAACTTAACATATACACGAAGCACAAAATAAGTATGAATCGCGTACGAACACTAAAATACTCACTAAAAGGTTGTTATTTGTTTATTTATTTCTTTTTTATTATAAGTATTTTTCTAAAGTTATGAATCTAAGTTAGTAGGCTTATGAATCAAACATATTTCGAATGGTATGAGTTTGATGTCAACGTTGTACGCATACTCATTGCAATCTGTACTTATAAATCAACGTTGTAGTGAGTACGAATGAATCAGAGAACATAGTTAAATTTCAATATTGTTGACTCACTTATATTCAAAATTTCATGAGTGCTTTTGAGTGGCGAAAAAACGATTCAATGTTGATCTCTGTTGCCTATCAAATAATTAAATGTAAATTGTCTTTTGCAGACAATTGTGTGAAAAGTACTATATCCGCTGAATGGATTAAAAAAGTGCGTTTGTTAAAACTCCTTTCCAAGAAATCATGTCTTTTGGCACTTGCAACGAATAAGATTTAATTAATTATCAGATAAAATGAATGATTGACGTGATACAGCAATTCGCGAGTGAGTGATCAGGATTCAAATTAGTCGAAGGCAAAATTTTTAATTTTGTAGACAAAAAGGTCTCCATAGAAAATGACTAAAAGAATTCGCTTCATTGTTATTACATTTAAAAATTAAATATTTTCTGAAATGTACAAATAAAATGCTAGCCATCGCATGTTTATTTCTAGTATTTTTGATGCGTAGCATGGAACAACACTCTGCTCTCTGTCTCTTTTGCAAAAAAACAGAGACAACCCAAGCAAACAGCTGAAAGGAAAGACATGCTAAAGAAAATCAACATGAGAATGAATGATTTCAAAAGTACTCAACGCAGAATATGAAAATAATAATAAAAATTTATGTGAAGAATATGAAAATATGAAGAATTCGAAATACGATGTAAAACAGAATTAAAAAAATTACAAACAAACAAACAAAAAAAAGTAGAACAAACACTTTCCCATTCATGAAAAAATTCATTCAAATTTATGCCATCTTTTATACATCTTTTGCATTCCAGCCATACTGCGACCACTTCTACAGATTTTCTTTCTTTGGCCTCGATTTGTTTGTTGTTTTCGTTTGTTGTGTGCTCATCAGTGTGTTATATGTATGTAGTCGTCTCTATATGTATATCGTATGGAGTCAGTCACTTACTTTAAAATGTTTTTGAAAAAAAAAGCAAAAACATGAGAAAAATTTTATGTAAACCATCATTTGAGAAACCCATTTACATATATTTGCAGACACATACTACTTGTATGTATATTTGCATCAACACCACTAAATAATGAATCCATCCTTCTTTCTTACCTCTTCTCATGTCACGTTGGCAACATAAGCTCCTCTCTGCACACAGACATGAAATTCATTTATGTTGGGATGTTAGTGAGCGTATGTACACAATCCTACATACGTGACACGGCATGCTGCAAGTACAAGAGCAAGTTTATGTAAACTAAACTAAATGCATAAAAAAATAATTACGAGGGTTGTTTTATAAGTTGTTATTACACCTTTATCTATTTTAATTGTCGGGCTTTATAATACGTTAATGGAAGGTATGTGTTAATTACTATGTAAGATTTTTACAGACTTGCAGGTAATTTTACTTTCCGCTTGTCTAGTATCATCACGAATGATACAAAGAAATTCTGATTGATTATAATATTTTCGATTAGTAGTATAATTTATAATTGAATACATATTTTACTTGAACACATTGGGACAGTGTGCCGCTTGATGCAAATACCGTCAGAGCAAATACGCTGTAGCTATTGCCAAATATTTGCCTTGAGATCACCGCAAACCAAAAAATGTGGAGAATGTCAACCTGAAAACCGCTGACTTTCCGCAGCTATCTAAGACATCTTTGGTTATCTATCCGCAAATTCTAACACATAAGATAGTGTCACGTTTTTACCTTTTAAAATATGAGCTCATAGATTGCATTTGCAATAAAAATAAATTTGTCTTTAGTTTTAATTAAAATTCTTTATTATATGCACAATTCTGTGTGCCACTGTTCACAACTTGATGTAAACAACAACATTTGCTTTGTTTGTTATTCCTCTGTTTACACCTTTTGCATAAACATTAACAATTACTAGACAATTATTCGACAGATCTTTGTAACGGAGATCTTCAAACCATGATTACTCTCTTCAAACACACCGCGTCTTCACACAAGACTGACAGAACTTCACTCACACAGTCGCCTGCTTTATCTTGCATTTTATATGGCAGAGTAAGCAGTCTGATGAATGTTCTTGAAGGCGAATGTTCATGAATTCGGCTTCTCGAAATCTCTATAAATGTTAACATCGTTATTAACATTTATTATTGTAGCGTTGTTTGTGAATTTTTGTTTACTTATTTACCAGTTTATTTTTTTATGCCGGTGTTTGTTGTTATATTAAGCAGTACGATAATTTGTAAACAGGTTTGTTTACTGCATTGTTTCGTTTTTGTAGCTTTTGTTTATAATTGTAATATTAAGCAATGTAAAAGCAAAACACCAGTATCTGGAATTTTCATTTTCGTAACAATAGCATTTGCTTTGTTTCCCTTTTTCATGTAATATCGGAAAAAGCATCTTAAACGGTCCCATAAATATGGTAGAGCAACAGTTATTAAAGTTTAGGATTATATGTAGACACTAATTTCTTTTTCCCTTCTTATAATTCTACTCTTCTAAGATGTGGGTCAACACAATAGACTGTATTAGTAGTTGCCTGACTGTTGCTTTATCCAAGCTTGAAAGGTATTTTAATAAAGCTAAGCAATTTACAATCAGCGGTGTTTTAAACGAATAAGCTTGGTTAGCTTGTAAAGCTGCTTGACATATTAAAAGTGCTAAATCTCCTATTCAGTTGAGGGAGTATTTAAAAATTAAATTTAAAATAAACTCTATGTAATGCAATATAAACAAATTCTAACTTTAACATTCTGGATGTAGGTGTTTGTAAATGAGTGTGTTTGTATGTATATTTACCTATATGTACACCTAAATATTGTGAACGTACGCAAATGCTTGTGTAAAATTTATGCACTTGAAATTTGCTTTTAATTTCCCCTCATGATTTACAACTCCTTTAAGGGACATGTTCTTTAATGAGATTTAATTTACTCACACACCCAAGCATACACATTTTCGTTCACGCACACACCTTTAGGAAAACGTCGATGTAAATTCAGAAAACATATACCTGGGGATCGATCGATGGCGGCAAAGCATTGCTATTTTAATAAATGAATTCCAGAAAAAAAAGAGAAATTTTGCGAATCGCCCTTGGCTTATGACCCACTATTTAAGAAATTCAAGTTAAAATTCTCTTAAAATTATGTGAACGAAAGCCGTATGCAGTGGCAAGTTAAAGATTGGCTTCACATAATAACAGAATAAAATTGCAAATATATTATAATGACACGTTATGAATTATATTTACACCATCATCGTTATAGGAGCGAAATGCTTAAAACTTGAAACAGAATATACTGACGTCACGAGTTCAATACCTAAAAAAGGTCATCACGAGCAAAATGTTTGTGTTAAACATGTAGACAGCTTGATAAGGTCAAGTTTTTGGTGAAGTTATTCTGCAAGTCCCTCTTAATTATCGGAAGCAAGTTAACGTTGCTCGAATTTGAACGTATATTGGTAACTATTTCTAGTACATTCTGTAGCAGTTAATAGATGTCAATATAATGTAACCTCTTGGACCATATGAGGAGGCAAATTCAATGGTTAATCACCATTTACATCATCATCTGGTCGGAGGTACTCACTTTTGTAATCGTTTCCACTTAGCAACAGGCTTTTTTAAGATTGAGGGGAACACGTTAAATATGAATAACACATCCACATATAATTCACTGCAATTTCCCAGTGGAATCGTATGTTAATTGACCCGTAACGGCTGTTATAAATATTGGAGAGATAGATCTTCTGCAATCATCTAACTTTCAAACGCCAAAACTGCTTCGGTTTCATAAGATATATAGACATTCAATATCGGATACAATCCTACCATATGGAGTTTTGTCTGTATCAGAAACGAGCAATGAATCATTTTTTCGCTACTCATAAGCACTCATGAAATTTTGAATATAAGTGAGTCAACAATATTGAAATTTAACTATGTACTCTGATTCATTCATACTCACTACAACGTTGATTTATAAGTACAGGTTGCAATGAGTATGCGTACAATGTTGACATCAAACTCATACCATTCGAAATGTGTTTGATTCATAAGCCTACTTATTTAGATTCATAATCGAATCATTCATCAAAATTTGCAGTCTTAGTTGTTGTTGCATTTCCAAAAAAAAAAAAATCACATAAGCAAAAAAGACAGAACAGCCAACAGAGCAAACACACAACCTTTTTGTAAGTATTTTAGTGTTCGTATGCGATTCATACTTATTTCGTGCTTCATCTATATGTTGAGTTATGGAGAGTCGATATCAACAGCATCATACGTGTTAAGTATGAATATGATGAGTACTTTAAACTTTGAATATGAGAAGAGGTTCCATGATATCAAAATAAGTATGAATGCGTATAAGTATCAGAAATTATGAGAATGATTCGATTCTACTCATCTTTTTGAATACTCATTATTGATCTGAATACGCGATAAATAATGAATTTATAATCTTAGAATATATTCCATAACTTTTGTACTGAACTGTACTATATTAAAAGCATTCCATAGTTGTATTCAGTTGATTTATTAAATTCGCAGTGACTCATGTGTACTTGTATATTAATTTTCTTTAAACATTTATTTATTTTTTTCTTTTTTGTTTGTGTTGTAATCAACTTTTATAAGAAACTATAATCAATGGAGTCTATAATATTTCTTTAAGAGCTCAAAACAAAAATAAACAAAAAAAAACATATTAAATCTGTCTTAATTCTACAGTCGTCCCTTATAATTTATGTGAAACTACTGTCATTTGATATTTCACCATTTGACATATTTTCATCATGTTATTCTTTTGAATTTTTCATTCCTTCGTTCTTATCATCAGAATGCTACCGGAGTCTCTGTTATTGCTGCCCCATTTACCGAATGCTTCCTTTTTGGTTACTTTTTTCTAGCATTTCGTGGTTTTTTATATTTCTTAGCATTTTTGTGTTTTTTTTATAACTTTACCTCTCGCTTAGACTGTCATATCTTGACATTTTTGTTCAGCTCTTTAAAATGATTCAAGTACCACCACGAAAAAGAAGGCACGGCACAAAAGATTACGACGCAGCAGTGAAGTTTATCGCACTTTTGCAAATGATAAAACGTGCAAAAGAAATGATTGTAGATGTGTCAATAGTTGCACCCGCTTAATATTCATAGAATGTTATCGGTTTACGTTAAGGTAAAGCAATGAAGGGAACATTTTCATTTCCTACGGGAAGATATTGCAAGAATTAAAAATTTTACGAGGGAAATATTGTTCAAAATGTAAGCATTTTACAAAAATATTTCAAATGTATGCTTCTTGGGCACTAAATAATTTGGTAGCCGTTAACCTAATTTGTTTAGATCCGCGGAATTAATAAGTAAAAGCTAAGGGGAGAGGTAGTAGAGGATACTTAGTATAGTGCTTGACAATAAAACAAGTACTTCAGATTCCATCATGGCTTGTCTGAAAATTTTCAAGACTTACTATACCAGTGTGAACAACAGTAGAACAGAATGCAACTGGTAAAATTCAAGACATTGGTATTTTTATTACCAGTAAAACCTCAAATGGATTAAGTCCTCCAAGAGAAATAATTTCTTATACTTTAACAGCTTAAACCGAAAATTTATGGAAATAATATTGCTTAAACCGAAAACGTTTACCTATCGAAAATTTATTCTTTATCTTACTTAATCTTCCAAAAAGAATTGTAGATCAATTTTTACTGATTTTACGCAATAGATCAGAATACTGTGTTCAGAAACTTTAATGCATCAATTCTTCACAATAATATTGTTACGAAAATGAAAAATCTAGATACTGATGTTTTGCTTTTTCATCGTTTAACATTAAAATTATAAACAAAACCTACAAAAACAAAACAATGCAGTAAACAAACCTGTTTACAAATTATCGTACTGCTTAATATAACAACAAACACCAGCATAAAAAATATTTATAATGGTAAGCAATTAAACAAAAATCCACAAACAACGCTACAAGAATAAATGTAAACAAAATACACAAACAACAATAATCAATGTAAACAACGATGTTTACATTTATAGAGATTTCGAGAAGGCGAACTCATAAACATTCGCCTTCAAGAACATTCATCAGACTGTTTACTCTGCCTAATGAAAGGCAAGGCAAAGCAGGCGACTGAGTTAGTTAGTGAAATTCAGTCAGTTTTGTGTGAAGACGCGGTGTGTTTGAAGAGAGTAATCATTACAAAGATCTGTCGAATAATTGCCTAGTAATTGATATTGTTTATGCAAACGGTGGAAACAGAGGAATAACAAAGAAAAGCAATTGTTGTCGTTTACATCATGTTGTGAACAGTGGCGCACAGAATTGTGCGAAAGAAAAGAATTTTAATTAAAACTAAACACAAATTTATTTTTATTTTATTTGCAATCTACGAGCTCATATTTTAAACGTTTTTAATAGGAAAAACTTAACAATATGGTCCAATTTCCTTTCTAGCACTGGAGCACATTTTGATGGCACAGCGAGTTAAGCGAGTGAATAGAGTTCGTTGATAATTTTAATCCGTATTTTTGAAAGTCGCAGTAGTCTAGTAGGTAGTGTGTTGGCTTATTAGACGTAAAGCCAGGGTTCGAGCCCCAGGCCAGACATCAAAACAAAATACAGAAAGTAATTCTTCGGCGACTTCATCTCAGCAGTTTTCTGGCAAAAACACTGAGAGAAAATGAAATTGCCATGAAGAGTTTCTCAAAAATCTGTCGTTCGGAGTCGACTTTAAACTGTAGGTCCCGCCACTCATGTATAAAAATAACACACACAACATACTAAGTGGTGTGAGAAACTAGGTCGTAATTCTGACCGAAGGGTTGTAATGACCAATTATGTATGTATGTATTTTGATAAGAATGTTCACCATGACAAAGCTTAAAAGCCATGCTCAGAATTCAATTCTTTTTGAAGCATTGTTGAAGTAAACTAACCACACACTTGAACGTATAATGCCTGCAATACGAATGCAGATACGAGTTATAAAAATGCCAAAAAGTAACATTTTCTTAATTCAAATATGCATCCAGACATTACTGCTGAGCAATTGCAATACATATTTCGTCGTTAAAAAAAATCGATTACTTTACTTCTTTTATTCTTTTTTTTATTCTTTTTAATCGTTACAACACTTGTAAATAAATTTATTTCCCGAGTAAGAGCTCCATAAAAGTAGCACTTGTTTGCCTGTGTTCCCTTTCGAAGACAAATATTAATGGCCTTAAAAAAAAGAAAGAAGAGGAAAATGAAAACAGAAACTGAAACAGAAATGGAACATTGAGACGAATATAACAAATTACAGGCAAGTGTATATGATGGAAATAAAAGGATTTCACATCGTATTTATCACACATTGTAAATGACAACTATTTTACGGTTTTCTTGTTTTTTTCTTTTTTTTGGTTGTTTTCTGAACACAGAGCATAAGATTACTGCACAAAAAAAAGAAGAAGAATAAGAAGAAGAATATTTTATTATTCGTTAAAATTTTAATTAATTTTTCTCCGTCTTTTCATTTTCAATGTATTTTTAGATTTAACAAACGGTGGTGTTTCAGGACCTCTGGATACATTCAATAATTTTGATGAAATGTCATCCACAACGACAACAACATTCCCGCCTTATACACATCCCCAATGGATTGAACCGTATTTCGATCCGACAACACCGCGAAATGTTACAGCTCTTATGGGCAAATCAGCATATTTAAGTTGTCGCGTAAGAAATTTAGGCAATAAAACGGTAAGTGAACACAAAAACACATTTTTTTTTTTGGAATTCAACAAAATTCATTACATTCTTTAGCAGTAATTGGTTAGTGCCAAAAAGGTGAACCTGACTGATATGTGTGAATAATATTATTATATAGTGTGGTTGTGTTACATAACTTATGGTTAACTATACATACATATATATTTTATTTAACTCTGTTGTTAATTAACGTTTATTCTGATGGCTTTGCAAAACCATGTGTAATGTATCAGAAATACATTTCAGTTGACCAATTCTTTACCATACACAAGACTTTAAAAAACACCAGCCTCTGTCCACCAGTCTTTGTTCACCGTTTGATGTACAGATCTAAGTTCTATCTACGGCTATCAACGCTGCAGAAATAGTGATTGGGTACTAGACAACAAAATTTTCTTCATCGACGATGCTTAATTCTCACTCGGGGGTTCCGTAATTTGCAAAATGCTTCATAAGGGCCTCAGGAGTGAAACAAAAAAGCCACTGCATGTGGAAAAAGTTGCTAAAATTCTGAAGAAACCATTACTGTCAAATGAAAGCGCTCTGGCTATATGATAATTTTTCAAAGATTTGAGATTGATGATGGATAATGTAATTCGATCGATTTTGGCTTTATTGTATGGGAAAATTACCAGTGTTCCTTTTTGGGAACTACGTCAAGGGCAGTGTCTACTTGAATAACCACCTACTGTTTTGGAAACCAATATTATTACAGTTACAACCGATACAACGGCCGAAATATGTAAAAAGGTGGTCGAAAACAGAGATCAGCAATTAGTATTCAAAAAGACGAGTATAATCGAATTATACTCATAATTCCTGATACTAATACGCATTCATACTTTTTTTAATATCATTGAACCTCTACTCATATTCAAACACAACTCAACATATACAAGAATCACAAAATAAGTATGATTCGCATACGAACACTAAAATACTCCCTAGAAGGTTGTGTGTTTGCTCTGCTTGCTGCTCCGTCTTTTTTCTTTAGTTATAAATCCAAAAACAACTAAGACTGTAAATTTTGATGAATGATTCCAGTCACTCGAATCATCGAATCGGAGTATTATAAGTATTTTCCTAAAGTCATGAATCTAAATGAGTAGGCTTATGGATCAAACATATTTCGAATGGTATGAGTTTGATGTCAACGTTGTACGCATACCCATTGCAACCTGTACTTATAAATCAACGTTGTAGTGAGTATGAATGAATCAGATTCGTTAAATTTAAATTTTTGTTGACTCACTTATATTCAAAAAATTTCATGAGTGTTTCTCTGGTTGAATACTACCTCAAGAGGATCGGCTGCTGCAACCCATCAACAGGCGGTCACTTAAAGGACATTGTATTTCGTAAATAATGGCAAAATCCGTGCGTTATAACGAAACAAAAGTTATTTTAGTTTTATGTGTGTTTAAAAATAAATAATTGAATAAATTAGAAAACATCTGTAATGAAACTTCTTTAGCGGGTAATACATTTGAAGATCTGTTGTCATCCGTATTTTCATTTCGAAACTTATGCAACCGAAATGTGGTTTTTGGTGAAATTAATTTTTATACGTTTTCCTTAAAAATAATTCCTGTAGTGATAGTCTAATGAATATCGAGACTATCGGGGAATCTTAAGTGACTCATTATGTTCGTAAGTTATTGTATTTGATTTAATTATTTTCATTAACATTATGTATCCATTATTATGTATCCCTCCGTGCTTATTAGAGATAAGAAAGTTAAACGATATAATTGCGCTAATTTTGTACGACAACAACGATAACTGCTGAACGAGTGTGTCTTCAATAGTGCTTCTCTCATTTACATAAATGGAGAAAGAATAGCAATTTAAAGTAGTGCGCAAAGAAAAGTGTTAGTGTTCCGTATGTGTGTACAAAGAGAGATAAAAATCTTTATTTTTGAAATGCTTAAAATTCCTTGTAAAAAACAACAACTGCAAACAACAAAAAATAATAACATTTCATATACTACCACATTTACACTTGCACTAAAAAGAAATTCTTAAATAAAATGAAAAACTTTGTTGGTAACGTGGTGGTGGTAGGTTGAATGAAGAGAAATTGAAACAAAGTTTGGATTTTTAAACAAAACTATACACGAACAAAAACAAAAGCAAACAAACATTTTATGAATTTACTCAAAGAAAAAAACGAAGTGAAATTGTCATTTGACATGTTTTCTCCACGCTATTTTCATTTGTTTCTTTTGTTGTTGTTTTATCCTTTTTTTTTTTGTTTAACGCGTATTTAAACAATGTTTTGACAACATTCATGCAAATTTAAGTGAAATTGTCGTTACTTTTGAGAATGAAATTTCTTGTAAATGAGCGTTAACATGAGAAGGAAATGTTATAAAGAGTCTTCTGTCATTCTTTAATTGAGACTTGCGTTTCAAATTTAGTCAAGAAAAGGGTATTGCAAAAGTTGAACTGATATTGTTAACATAGAAAGTTTACAAAAAGAAAAAACTCTGTAAAAATGCCAACTATAAAGAATAAAGGAGTACGCATGCTATGGTATGGTATGTTGTTTGTTTAGTTTTTCTTTCATGCTCCTTTTCTGAACATTTTCGTTATACCCTTTGCAAAAGAATATTTACACAGTGACTTTGTAAAAAACGTTTCTGTGATTACACGAAACGTAAATTTAAATACAAACAAAGAAAAATATGAAATTAATTCTGTTGGCATGATAAACAGCAAGAAGATGGTTAAATTCTATTGTCTGCCCTACCCAGCACTACACCAGCCCTTCATATTTTGTTTTGTTTTCGCTCATGTTAGAAACTTCTTAACGTCAGATCGCAACCATTTTCTAATTGGTATGTAAATCCTCTACGTGTACATCGGCGATAAATATTTTTCGTAAAATTTATTTATAACTTGAAGTGCAAATACACACCGAAAATCCATTCTAATGCCAGTCCTCTTAAGACCTTTGCTTGAATAAGCGTAAGTAGATCTTCTTTCAATCAATGGCTATTATAGATACACTTGGTTCGCTTCAAATCATTGGTGATAGCTGTTCTCCGTAGGAGACAGGTTTAACTAGCCATTTTGCCGTGCATAGTACCTGTTCACTCTCCTAATGTGTGACTCTAAGTGATAGTTTCCATCGATCCAGCCGCGATCTTATTTCGTTCTGGAGAAACGTAAATAAAAAGTCGTATAAAAATAATATGCGAGTATGTACCAGAGATCAGCAGTGAATCGTTTTTTCGCTACTCATAAGTACTCATAAAATTTTGAATATGATTGAGTCAACAGTATTGAAATTTAACTAATCTGATTCATTCATATTCACTACAACATTGATTCATAAGTACATGTTGCAATGAGTATGAGTACAACGTTGACATCAAACATACAACATTCGAATTATGTAATTATACTGAGTAATGGAGAGTCGAAGCCAATAACATCATGCGTATTGTTAAGTATGAGTACGATGAGTACTTCGAACTTTGAATATGAGTAGTATGAGCATGATATTAACATAAGTATGAATTCGTATAAGTATCAGAAATTATGAGTATAATTCGATTCTACTCATCTTTTTAAATACTCATTGCTGATCTATGATATGTACCAAGTTTTGTTATTTACAAAGATATTATATTGGAAAGGTAACCCCTGCCTTATTTAGGTTTGAAATGCATTCTAATTTCCTTTAACTAAGACTTATGCTCAGAGTATGGCGCCTACACATGCACTGTATTGTGTTGGTATTCAGTGTTTCAAATAGGTTGTAGAAAGAGAGAAAACTAAATAGTGTTTTATGATCACCCACAAATTTTATTTAGTGAAAGAAGTTAAGATCTCCCATAAATATATATTATAACTTTATTTTCTCGGATTGAGCTTCAGAATATATCGCTTTCATCTACGCAATGAAAAAGTAAAGGACGTAAATTTACCTGCATAACTACTCTGGCATTTAAAACTCTTTTAAATGTTGTTGGTTGTCCCGTTTTCAAATGTTCATGTTTCGCATTCATATTCAATTTAATTTGCGAATGTTCTTTTCATTACAATGATGACGATGAGTAACTGAATGAATGCGAACGAAGGTGAAACTTTCGAAGTGGAAAGTATTTGACAAAGAAATGTAAAAGTACACCAGGTGCACTTACCTTTCTTATTCGTTATTTCGTTCGTTTTATATTCATAAGTAATTACGTTTTTAAAACTTAATGCAAATAAATCTCATTTATTGTATTTAATTAAAAATAATAACAACAACAACAAAAGAAAACAAAAAAGAAATGATAATGATAAAATAATACAATAATTAAATGGAAAATTCAAAAGAAATTACAAGAGGAAACATGGTCGTTCGATCTTCTTATATTGCTGTGTACCACTACACTACACTACTCTTGGTAGTTCAGTTCATTTGGTATGAGAATATGATGGAATTTTTTTAAACGCTCGAAATTGACTTATGAACTGTATGAATTAAGGAGTGCATATGACTGTTTCAAAATTGCCATTGCTCTGAGCTTAGGTAGGTAGAGGGGGCTATCCATTCAAGAGAATTGTGTGCGCACTTAGGTCGCATAAGGCCAATTGTGTTATCACAGTTCTTCGCTATCCCCTAGTCTCGAAACCACTCAGAGCTCCTGATGAAGCGATTGAAGCTGCCAATCTAAAACCATGCCAGTTCCTCTGGATCATCCATATATTAAGCACCTTAGTACTTCTTTCTCCTCTGACCAAGAGCCGGGCATGTACGCAGCAAGTGAAGGATGGTCTCCTCCTCTTCCTCATCCCTGCAGCTTCTGCAGAAATCATTAGCAAGACCAATGCGCCTCTCATGCGCACCCATAATGCAATGCCCCGCAATGGCACCGACAACCACACAGAGCTCCTTTAGAGTTTCAGCAGACCCTCTGTGCGTATCCAAATTATGGATACTATGAGCCTACAGGTTCTCATAGGGATGCCCAGAGTCGAGAATTCATCGGAGAGTTCGATAGTCGTGCACCGCCTGGCCAGTTCATCAGCTCTGCAGTTACCCGGAATACTACTGTGCTTCGAAACCCATATGATATGGACATCATATCGTTTCGCTATATCGTTGAGATATCTGCGACATCTGTACACCGTCTTGGAGTTCATAAAGCTTAAATTTAGACCCCTAATAGCCAACTGGCTATCAGAAAGTATGATGATATTCCGCTTGGAGACGTTTCCGTCTCCAATAATTCTCACCGCAGACTGTAGTGCCATCACCTCCGCCTGAAAGACGCTGCAGTGGTCCGGTAGTCTTATAGACTATGCTATTCCGTTGGTCTAGAATTGCACGGAGTCCTTTACTAGGTGGGTCACACCACTTTTCCAGACCTCGTTGTCCGGGATTGTGGTCTTGAATCTCCTCATGAAGTCATAACGCAGATCTTTGCGTGGCCAGTATCAGTGCTCTGAGCTTAACTTTGATCGATTTTTACTTATTCCCAGTATTGAGATATGCTCTCCAGGGAGTGGAGATATGCTCAGATAGGGTATCAAAGCGTGACCGTAATAGGTCTCCATTGTAATTGATTGCATATTATTTACTTCACAATATTAAAGCTAAAGAATTATAATCGGCAATAGCAGTAAAGAGATGAATGAGAGTAAAAAATTAGCAGTACTCCAAAAGTTTTATTCAATTCCAAATCCAATGCAAAATTAAATCGAATCTACTTCCCTACAAAAAAAATATATACAGAAACAGATGTTGCCTGTGTTCAAGCAAGGATGTTTTTATTTCAATAAGACTTGCTACTAATCCTTAAAGATAATTGCATACGTTAGATCAATGGGTGAAAAATCCCTGCTAAATGCTAGATTCATCGTACAAACATGTAAAATCATGATTTCAATTCGTAAAAGCTAAAACCCTTAAATTTCTTTTTGCATTTGCAATATTTTTACTCACAACTATTTTTTTTATTCACTACGTGGGTAATGCAAAAGGGTTTTATCTACTTACGTTTGCATCCATCTTTCTATCTGCACTTATTCGCATTTACGTGAAACTCAAAAGTAAATACTGCTGCTGAAAGTATTATAAAATGCCGAGCATACCACGGACACAAATGTTGCTAAAAAAAATTAAAATGTTGTCACAGAAGACAAACAGCATAAATAAATAAAAAAAACTGAATAATATTTAGAATACCTGTCCGGCATTATTTTTTAAATTAATTTACGAAACGGATTATAAATACTGAGTAGGGAGTACTGTTCTATGTATATAATAATCACATTATTTTTTTGCTTTTGTAATTAATTGTAGGCGAAAAGGATTAATTTGTATCATTCCTTTTTATTTATTTTTTATTTATTTATCTGTCATCATTTGCAACTTAATTCCAAAGGAATTATTTAAAGCATGAATTGCAGTAAGTTGTTGGGAAATATTAAACCTAAAGGATTTAAAAAAAATATTTTATAAACATATATTATAAATCCCTTTACAATATTTCTTATCGTTTACAATAAATTTATGTTTGAAAAAGAAATTTGAAATTCCATTTCCTCCAGTTTTTTAACAGCATGAACTTCTTCTATTCTGATCTTCTCGTCGCCATGCAATCAAGTTTTTGTGCATTATACTATACTTACTTCTTAATTGACCATTAATTAACAACCCGATTAACGGATTTCGGTCTGTCTTACCACATCTTTCCACGCGCCTGTGCTCATCTTGTGAGTAGAGAAGAGTTTCCTCCACAAACTCAGTACCCGTTGAGGATCTGTTACCAAGTTTCCAATCTCATCTGTGCAGGAAGACGCTCCGGGCTTAAAACCTTCGGTTAGAGGCTTAACCTTTTCATGCTTCCCCTTCTTGCGTCTCAAAAGGAGTCTCTCATCCCTTCTCCTTTCTCGATAGTTCTCGACAGTGGCTCGCTTAACGGCTGACTGCAAACTTTTCCTGTATGCGGCGTTTTTCGCTGCAGCTGGCTCGAGACACTCCTCATCGTATGATTGATTTCGTTGGAGTAGGCGTTCAAAACCAAGGACTGCTTTCGCAGTAGTGTGCAAGGAGGGGTACACAATTATTCAAGGCGTACAAATTGCCTGACTGATAAGTGCTTTGCTTTCACCTACTACAGAGAGCTACAGCTGTTTTCTGATATTGGAATTTTGTTTGATTGGAACGATATTCATACTGAAAGCGTATCTACTCGAAGCAACTGCTAATGGTTTCATATCAATCAATAAATAAAGAAGGATATGTGAAGGTTAGCACTATAGCTTATGAGAAGCAATTGCGCCTCCATGTAGCCTACACTTCAAACTTCACAGCTACGGACTATACGGATATATACTTCGAGAACGTTCAGAGATTGAACGAAATGGAGGCAGATGGAGCCAAACATAGATGTGTTTACACATCCGATTTACACATGAAGATTGAATTTTTTCTGAAGTATTTCATCAAATAATGGGAAGAAGAAGGACTATAAACATAACATAATTGGTCATTACAATCCATCAGTCAGGATTACGACCTAGTTTCTCGCAACACTTATGTTGTTTGTGTTAATTTTATACATGAGTGGCGGAACCTACAATTTAAAGTCGACTCCGAACAACAGACAATTGAGAAATTTTTCAAGGCAATATTTACTCTCAGAGTTTTTGCGGAGAGGAAGTCGCCGAATAAATATTTTTTCCATCTTTTCATATGTCTGACCTGGGGTTTGAACCCAGTGGCTTCACGTCTAATAAGCCAAGACATTACCTACTAGACTATGGCGACTTCATAAGAAGAAAGACTATCTAAAATTTTACAAAAATATGACTTGAAAGATTCATAACTTAGGAATGAATTCAAAACCAAATGGGGAACAATCTGGCAAAGCAATCATTGTAGATCAGGTCATTATAATAATTGCGTCTAAAACGCGTCGTATATATGTACGTATTATTTAGTCTTCATCGATTTGAAGAAAGTCTATGTATGTATGCGGACGCAGGACTATGTTTTATTTTGCAATATTTCCAAAATTTTTGATCTGCTATGATATGAGTCGTCCTGTTCAAAAGAATTTTTCTAAATTAGATTAGAATGATAGTTGCAAATGCAAATTATAAATCTACTCATATGCCATATGTGAATAACATACATAATATAAGACATTATAAATATGTATGTATGTTTATCAATAAATTTCAATTGTTCATATGATCTATGCTAATGGTCAAACTGTGCCATTTAAAATTCATCAAATAGCTTCTCAGACAAAAAAAAACTCAATTTGTCAGCGATTAGCATTTCATTACGTCAACAAAAAATATCACCCGGCAACAATAAATTACAAGTGAAGTTGAAGTGAAAACGCTTTGCATTTAATCACATTTACAATACATTTTACATTTAATAACGTACGTACGTATGTATATATTTTAACGAGATGTCTTTGTTCATATCATTTTAGGTCTCATGGATACGACATCGTGACATTCATATATTGACCGTTGGCTCTTACACATACACATCAGATTTACGTTTTCAGGCTACGCATCATCACGATTCGGATGATTGGACGCTGCAAATCAAATGGACACAAAAACGTGATGCCGGCATGTACGAATGCCAAATATCCACCCAGCCAGTTAGAAGCTATTTTGTGAATCTTAATGTTGTGGGTAAGGTCTTGTTTTTTTTTGGGAAAATCCAATAAAAAAAAAAACAAAAAAAATACTAACAGTTGAACTTAATAGGAATAAGTACACTTACATACATACTCGTACACCCACATGCAATTAATTTTCTTTTTTCAATGTTAGTGGTTTTTTTTATATAAGAAATGTTACTGCCCCCTACAAAATCAGCAGCAAAATACGTTTCTGTTTCGGAACTTAAACACTAAGTGAATTTGTAGTTTGAATATGTATTCAATGGCCTTTTTTGTTGCTCTTAAAGCCCATGTATAAGAATTACAGGGTGTCACTCTAAGAATCATTTTATATACTTTTTTTCCTTGATTCGACCAACAATCATTAAATGACCACAACTCAAGCGATGCATTATGTTGGATCAGGAAAAATAGCATATAATGTTCATGGACGATCTATTTTTAACTGTTGCCTATACTTAGGTTACGTTAGCTAGCCTTGGTTGTCTAGGCATTATGTTATCCTTTAAATAAGAATCTCTTTAAAAAACTTAAAAATCCAAATATAAAACAGAAATCCCCTTGTAGTCCTTAGGAGATCCTGATGACTCTTAGCTTAGTTGTACCCCTGCTATTCTACTATATAAGCTTTTGTATTTCATTATACAGACATAGTCGAACTGCATGTTTAATTAACTCATCCATGAATTGTGGGATCGTTATTGCTATTGCCTGTGGAAATCCTGCATCCTCCTGTTGGAAAACATGTCCATTATTCGATCAAGTGTTCTTTTTTTTGTTTGTTTTTGTCGTACGTGTTTTTTTTTTTATTCATATTTAAATTTCTCATATTTTTTGGTACAATATTAGCATTTATTTCAACAAAAACAACAAATTTTTGTTAACACTTAATATTTATATTTGTCTGCCTTCTCTTCTTCTCTTTTTTATTTCCTTTATGCCGACATGGATTCTTTACATGTTCCTTACATGCTGTGTGGTTTCATTTAACTCCCCATAAAACTGACGGATGGTTGTAAATACGGCAACAACTACATTGATGACAACACTAACCAACAACCAACAACTGTAATAAACTACGGACCATACTCGTACAACAACTAAAATTGTTAACAATAAAACTGCCATTTTGTGTGTCAACAGTGCCAACGGCGACGATTCTTGGTGGACCTGACCTTCATGTTGACAAGGGCAGTACAATAAATCTAACATGTACAGTTAAATTTAGCCCGGAACCCCCAGCCTACATATTTTGGTATCATCACGAAGAGGTAATTAAAATTTTCAACATGTAACTCGTACAACAACAATTCAATCGTGTTCTCTTTTGTTTATTTTCATTAAAATTGCTTTGTTTTTCTTCTTATTTTTCTAGTTGAGATTTTTATTATTTTTTATTTTTTTTTATTTCAAAATCTCACCTGAAAGGATGCAAATACGATACAAATTAAGAAACTCCATTATCACTGAAACTTTTTGCCTGGTGAATGTATAACTTCCGTACAGAAAACTCAATGATCTCAATAATTCGAGCTCCCTTGTGTGCTCCATCTTTAATATTATTTTCGTTGGGTACCACATTTCCTTCACAAGTATTCATTAAGAATTTTCAATACCTTGACAAGTGTTTTTATCCTTTTATCCTTGTTGTACTTCTCTATCGCATTCAGTGATGATGTTTCTGCAGCTATTGTGAAATACTTGACTACATTTCAAAGCAATCTAGGATTTTATCGTGAAGGAAAATTTTATAAATTCGAAGACTTTACTATTAGTCCAGCTAATCCATTCATTTCCCCAACCCCACAAAATAATTGCTAAAACAAAATGTTAAAATAAGACCAGTCGACGCCATTAGATCTGGGTCGATGTCGATGACTATTGAGAAACTTTCCATGGCAATTTCTTATTTACTCTCAGAGTTTTTACAAGAAGACTGCTGAGAGGAAGTCACCGAAGGAATATATTTTTTTCATATTTTCGATTTGATGTCTGGGGATGCCTGGGGCTTGAACCAGAGATCATCAATGAATCATTTTTTCGCTACTCATAAGCACTCATGGAATTTTGAATATAAGTGAGTCAACAATATTGAAATTTAACTACGTACTTTGATTCATTCATTCTGCATTCACTACAATGTTGATTTATAAGTACAGGTTGCAATGAGTATGTGTACAACGTTGAAATCAAACTCATACCATTTGAAACATGTTTGATTCATAAGCCTACTCATTTAGATTCATAACTTTAAAAAATTATTTATAAATGATTCGAGTGACAGAGAAAACACACAACCTTCAAGTGCGTACTTTAGTGTTCGTACGCGAATCATACTTATTTTGCGCTTCGTGTATATGTTGAGTTATGAAGAGTCGAAATCAACAAAATTATACGTGTTATTAAGTATGAATATGATGAGTACTTCAAACTTTGAATATGAGTAGAGGTTCCATGATATTAAAATAAGTATGAATAAGTATCAGAAATTATGACTATGATTCGATTCTACTCATCTTTTTGAATACTCATTGCTGATCTCTATTTCCTATGCAAGACAGATTCTAATCCCACTTGCTATAGTTCTAGAACGATAGAACTTATAACACTAGTAGCAAAAATGTCAAAGTTTTTTGTGATGAAATTACGTCTTTCAATGTGTTTCTATTAATAACATATATATTTCTATTAAGCCACTAGATTATTATAATTATATCCAAGACCATGTACAGTCACAGGACACTGCGCCATAAAGGGTATATTGTGCCCACTGAATCCACAGTCCGTTTTGTATGTGTATCTCATGGAGACACTGTGGATCTGCAATTCCTGATATAATTTGCATTTTTTCATTTTAACGACATCATTCTACTATTTCCTCACGATTTCATGCAAAAACCTAAACCCTTTAATCGGTCTTAACTGACTAGATTGTAATAGTGGTAGTAGAAATGTTTTCTTTTTGAAAATATTTTCATACATATGAACGCATTCATTTTACTGTAAACATTTCATTTATGAATTATTGTCTTTAGAATAATTCCATTCAAAAGAAATTTATTTTATTTACAAAATGTTTGTTAAGAAATTAAAAAATTGAAATCATTATACGAACAAAGCATTCTTAACTGCGTGGTAATTTGAATAAACTGAACAGAGTTAAATTGTTAGATACTCGTGTGTGAATTCAAAAAGTTTTAATCTTTGCCTCTGACAAAATGAAATGTATTGTACGAATGAAATGAAAGTCAAGTTAATATGTTTCTCTTCTCTGACTGCATGTGCACAGGAATAAACACTAAACATTTAATTCTTCAATGAACATCTGCACTGTGTCCTTGAAATTGAAAGCATTTCTAGGATTACATAACAGTTACATACTTATTCATTCCACAAACTGTATATAACGGTCTCTATATTTTGCTACTCTGTATATGTATATCTAAAATGCATTTTCGCTTATTTAGTATATGCTTTTACCCGCGTCTTGTTAATGCAGCTGTGTATAATTAGAATGTAATTTAGTGTAAATTACCTTTAAGACAGTTTTAAAAATTTTTATTTGTTTTTTCTTCTTGAAGTTAGAGTTGAACAATTAGATTCATTTTGTTTTTTTATACAGTTTTTGCTTCCTTCTAAATTGTGCTGTGTGCACCATAATTAGAAATGAATTCGAAATTATTTCAAAAACACTGTATCCAAAGTCAAAAACACGCTGTGGGTATTAGATAATGAAAATTTTGCTAACAAAGTGGATATTTGATTTCATAAAGGCCATTACAAACAGAAATCAGCAATGAGTATTCCAAAAGATGAGTAGAATCGAATCATACTCATTATTTCTGATACGTATACTCGTACACATTCATACTTATTTTAATATCATGGAACCTCTACTCATATTCAAAGTTTGAAGTACTCACCATACTCATAGTTAACAACACGTATCATGCTATAGATTTCGACTCTCCATAACTCAACATATACATAAGTACACGAAGCACAAAATAAGTATGAATCGCGTACGAATACTGAAATATTCACTAAAAGGTTGTGTATTTGCTCTGCTTGCTGCTCTGTCTTTTTTGCTTATGTGTGTTTCTTCTTTTCTTGTAAATGCAACAATAACTAACACGGTAAATTTTGATGAATTATTCGTGTCACTCGAATGATTTATGAGTATTATAAGTATTTATCTAAAGTTATGAATATAAATGAGTACGCTTATGAATCAAACATATTTCGAATGGTATGAGTTTGATATCAACGTTGTACTCATACTCATTGCAACCTGCACTTATAAATCAACGTTGTGGTGAGTATGAATGAATCAGATTAGTTAAATTTCAATATTGTTGACTCACATGTATTCAAAATTTCATGACTGCTTATAAATAGCACAAAAACGATTCATTGCTGACTTCTGATGTGGATGCTATTCCAAAATTATGTATTGATTCTAATTAAAGAGAATGTTCAGAAGAAAAGGGCATTGTCAGAATGTGTCCTTTGGTTGGTTTATATAACAATCATGAACGGAAACATGAACGGAGCGTAGGTATATTTTTTTAAATACACTATACAATATATGTATGTATACCGCCGCTTCAAGTATAAAATAAATTCCTTATCCCTGGCTACAAATGGTGTAAAAATATATTTCCTTTATATTTTATTCGCATTAAAATAAAAACAATAAAAAACTGAAACAATTGTTTTCAATGTTGCTTACTTTGTCTTCTTTTTTTTCGAACAAGGGAATAATATGTTTGAATATATTTTACATACAGCTGCATACATATACATGTACATATTTAACAACATGTATCGTAAGGCGGTTCAAAAAAAACTTTAAATTGTTAGCAACAACAATATCATCAAACGGAGAACATGATTTACAATTTTATGCTACTTTTGCTCATCGTAATATTAGTACGTTGGCTGAAACGTACTTCAAATCTTAAAAGTAATCCCAATTGAAGTGTGACCATGTTTTTTTTAATTTCAAGAGGCTAAACCACACTATTAGGGATCATATACTTACATTACTCATGTGCAATTTTTGGTCTTCACGTTATTGATAAGAACGTTATTGCCTCTATAATTTTCCTGACATTGCCATTTTTAAATATAAGGAGGATATGTTACATAGTGACAATCTTAGACAGAAATTATGAATCCGCTGCTTTGTGGTTTATATTGAGCATGACGTAAAATTCAGTTTCTGTTCCTTTAATTCTTTCGATCATAACAATAGAAAGTAGAAGAAGGAAAAATGTAAAGAACCACCCTAATGTTGATTAGTGTGTGTGTGTGTGTGTGTGTAGTTGTGTGTAACAAAGTAAACAAAATGAACTTGGATGTGAGCCATTCATAAATAAGACTAAAGCATATGCTACCATCTCTCGTTTAATAGGGAATTAGCACAAAAACAGTAGAAGCAAAAGTAACAACAACACATAAAGTAATAAAAGCAACAAAAACAACAACACAATAACTATAGTCATAGAGTCAGTAACTGTTTGCAACATTTCATTTATAATATGTACATACACACATACTAAACAAAAACCATTCATGTGTATGTGTATGTATTTGTGTATATGCATTTGCTTGTGTATGTGAGTGCGGCGTATTGTGCTTGTTGAACCAACTAAATGTCTATTAATGTGGATTATAGAAGAAAATAATTTGTTGAAGTATAACAACAACATCTTGTATACAATTTAATACTAACGTACATACTAAAGTACTTTATAAAGTACTTATTATAGTACTTATTTAGTTATTCGGCTTAATACGTATTTGTATAGTAATTTCTATTGTATTTGAATTGTTTGTTTACCATAATAAAATACCAACAATATTAACAACAACAGTAATGATCACAATAAATTTATTACACTCTTCCATGCTTCGTACTTTATACTACTACAGATGAATAAGGTATGCTGCGTGCAGGCATTTATTTGCAGAATCTCTTTACGTTCTGATCAAATCAGGGTAAGAAGATATTCGTGTCTTTGAACACTGGTAGAATTTTAATGCTAAATCGGTTTAATGCTTTAATCGGTTTTTTTTTATTTCAGTTTTTAATTTTGTAAAGAACCTGGTGACAGTCGATCTGTAACTGGATTTATTTGTGTTAAAAATTTCGTGTCAAAAATTCTTTAAAAGGCTATCTCTATGAAAATGAAATAAATTTTGACCACAGTACCGATTTGGTGGTATTATGCAACTATCTGTCAATTAATTCTGAGAAAACAGATCTGCCTACATAAATATACACAAATCAGGCATTAAGAATTCTAAGTTAGACTTTGGACTGTATGTAGGCTATCACACAGAGCTATCTAGTAAATAAATTTTAGCAAGAACTTGATTGTACCTTAAAAAAACTGCTTCAACTTTAATTTATTTAATTTCCCTTGACTGTTACAAAAGCTATAACAGCTGAAAATAAAATGAAATTTGAAACCATCGAATGTATTTTTTTTATTGCCCAATTTGATTTTCATTGGAATTTTATGAATATTTAAATATTGTTTGAAAATGCCCAACAGTAGACAACAAGTAAGAAATTTTACAATGAAATTCGATGAAAACATACGACGTTATTGTTTCTAGGAACTGAACTAATTAACGACTCATACTTTTAAAGCACTTTTTGAACTTTTTTTGTTCATTGTTTAAGACATTTCGACACCGCTTTAAACAAAAATCATTAAAAATCATTGAATAGAACAAGAGATTGAGAACAAGAGAACAAGAGATTGTTCTCTACGTCAGTAAGTAAAATTGTGGCATATAAGATTGAATCCACCAAAAGTGACTGTATGGTGTGCTTTCATTGGGTCGTATTTTTTGTATATGACCTTGAACGGACTGTTCCCTTCAATGATAACCGACTTAATTTTGCGGAAGTAATTTCATATTTCACAATGTCAATTGGCCGTCAAAATCTTTTCTGTGGGTTTACATCAAAAGCTGTATAGCATTTAATAACAAATATGATATTCGTCACAGAACTATCGCCCGCAATATTCGAAAGAGTGGTCAAAAGAGTCAACTGATGCAACCGTTCAAGAGGCGGTCACCTTAATGAACAATAAATTTAACATGTGTTTAGTTTGACTTTACTTTCGAAATCGAAGAATGGTTTACCCTATAGATGTACTTACCTCTGCTATACATTATAAATTAAATTAACTTTTCAAAAGTTAAAACCTAACAGCGGTATTCGTACTTAATTTTATAATAAAAATTTCGAATACTTTAGTGAATAGCTTCAAGCTACTAATAATACTCAATCTCAGAAATGTGGAGTGTATTGAAGTGTGGAGTGTAGTGAAGTCAAGTTGATCAGATTATTTTTTATTTTCTTTTTTCATGATTAACAAATGCATTCAATAAAATCACTCACATAATTATAATATGTTTTTCAAGCCAATTAATTAAATAAAAGTTCTTTAAAAAAAATAGTGAATATTTCTAAAGCATTAACAGAGAGATAGCATAGAGACTAATGAATAGTTTTAATTAATTAATTAATTAATTATTTTATAATGTTCACTGAAAGTGCCTCTCAAATAGTTTTGTACTAGAAATTATTATTATTTTAAATGAATCTTTAATAAACTCTTAATATTCCTTTAAAAATTTAATAAATTTTGATTTATTTAGTTATATCACACAGAGCCACCGAAAGCTTATCACTTAATTTTACCCCAAATATGACAGGAATAACCTAAAGGCATATTCAAAGGTCAGACATCACAACGAAAATATGAAAAAATACTTCTTCAGCGACTTCCTCTCAGCAGATTTCTGACAAAAATACTGAGAGAAAATTAAATTGCCATGAAAAGTTTCTCAATAAATCTGTCGTTCGGATTCGACTTTAAACTGTAAGACCTGTCGATCATGTATAAAATTAACACACACAACATAAGTGGCGTGAGAAGCTAGGTCGTAACCCTGGCTGAAGGGTTGTTTTGACCAATTATATTATGTATCCATGTATGTATACTCAAAGAGAAACTTATCGGTTTTCTAATTGATATTGAGTGCATCTCTGACAGGAAAAGACCTGATCTCTACGGATTCAAATGTTCCCGTCAGACAATTACATGCAGAGACATTATATATTGATGAATTCATGTGTGCATGTAAATCACTCAATATTGAAGGACCTTTCTTACTATTTCTGTTTCCTATTCATTAAATTAATTTCTTAAAATGTTTAACTGTATTACATACTCAGCATCTCCTGACCCTTTTGTCTTAGACAGACTCGTAACGATTTCTGCATACATATATATTATGGGTTTTTTAATTATACTAGATTAGATTGGAAGTCGTTATCAAATCTGGGTTTGTTTACGTTGCCTTTTCTTATGTCCTTTCCTTATTTTGTCATTGTCAAATTTTGTCAAGTCGCCGTAGTCTAATGGGTAGTGTGTTGGATTATTAGACGTGAGGCCATTGTTCAAACCCCAGGTCAGACATTAAAACGAAAATATGACAAAAAAATATTTCTTCGGCAACTTCCTCTAAACTAAAACTGCTATGAAAAGTTTCTCAAAAAATCTGTCGTTCGGAGTCGACTTTAAACTGTAGGTCTTGTCGCTCATGTATACAATTGACACACACAACATAAGTGGTATGAGAAACACAACACAAGTGGTGTAAGAAACTAGGTTATGTAATCCTGACCAATTATATATTTGAAAAACAATTTATTGCTCAACAATTTATTTATTTATTAATTTTTGCAAACAATTACTACGTTTTTGGAAAGAAAACAGTTGATAATAGGATGTGTTGGGATGTGTTCTGATAGAAGAAAGTATAAAATTCTGAAACATTTTATGTGATTGGTAATAATTTCAGATTAAAGTGTACAGAGTTCAATGTAGAATTTAAATGTACCAGTTATCTTTGGAATTAAAAAAAGAGGTGAAATAAAAACAGGTTATATTTTAAGGTACAGCCTTTAATAGATGACATTTAAATAATTTTTTTAAATTACTTGATATCTCCTAAATATTTCCAATTTCCGTTTGCTTTTCTTTCTTTTTTTTGCCGGCAAAAGCCACCATTTAATCGGCTCCTCTTTTTGTACGAATACGCCAGGAATTTAAAATTCAAATCAGTATTGATTGTAGTCAAGCCATCACAAATGTCCACTGAATTTTAAATGACTTGAAAACTATCAATTAAAACAAATCTTTGCATCTTTTGCACTCCCACTACTACTTTCCTATTTTCTATTTTAGTCAGTCATGCTGATTTTTTTTGTTTTTGTTTTTTTTTCAATGTTCTAATCCGAACACATTTTCTTGACATGCTTTTTCTCTTTCACACTCATTCTTTCCCTCACTCTTAACTTTTGAGTTTACGTTCAAGTTTTTGTACCCTACACCTTCTAAGCATTTGACGAAATCTTTTCATTGTTTGGAAAAACTAAAAATTTGTTTGTAAAAAAGGATGAAATTTCTATTAAGGCAGCGCAATTGGTTTGTTTCAAAAATAACCTGAAGGAAATCACTTGACAATACTAAATAGGCCATCAATTCAATAATTATTTCTCATAAATGAGCACTTGATCATACATTCCACAAAAAAAAAAAAGAAATCTTAAGCTTAGATTGATTTTATTGATTAACGGCATTAGTTAATCTTTCAAATTAAAGTTGAATTAACTCGCCATTTTGAATTAACTAAGTTTGCAGAGTACAGCGCATAGGGTGCTAGATAGTTGGAATTCCTGAGTGTTTTCTCTATTTTTTTTTCTCTTCGATTTTTGTTATTTCCGTTGCGTTCACTTTAATATTTTTTCGTTTGAAATGTGCCTGACAATGTTGTTGTGTGTGAAGAGAAGAACACGATGATGCGTTTTTCAATTGCTGTTGCTGTTGATGACGATGTTGTCAACGATGATGAATGTGTCCATCAGACTTATTTTCCGTTTTAATTTGCAGGTCATTAATTATGATTCGTCGAGAGGCGGCGTATCGGTTATAACGGAGAAGGGCGATGTTACAACATCATTTCTGCTGATACAAAATGCCGATTTAGCGGATTCTGGTAAATACTCGTGTGCACCTTCAAATGCAGATGTTGCCAGTGTACGTGTACACGTACTAAATGGTAAGTACTTTAGCTACTATTCGCAAATAATTACAAAAAATCCCAAAAACAGACAAAAAAAAATTCAAATTGAAAAGAAACCTAAACAAACAATAGCACACAGTGTTCAATTACAATCTGGAATTTCGTATTCGTATGGTTTAAATACAAAAAACATGCAACACTTTAAGAAAAGTGCAAGATATTAAACAATTTAATCATAATTTACATCACGATTTCAGAGATACATTCATGTGTGGACAATAAAAGATAATCAAAAACTTCTTTAAAACAATTGTTATACATGTTTCTTTCTATGTACTATACTTATCCGTAATAATTAACACTTTTATTTGGAAGTTCGAATATTTTTCTTTCTTTTCCGCTTGAGTAAGCATCATTTTAAGAAAAAAAAATATGAATATCTTACATGAGGCATTATTTTCAAAAATTTATCGCTTTCAGCGGAATTATATAAAATATTGCAGGTACAAAGGCCAATACAAAACAGCTATGTATGGGTCTTCTTGGTATTCCTTAGAGTATACCCTATCCAACGCCACTTTCCTGCGAATTTCAGCTTCTAAAAGTGTTTGGTGTCTAGCAGATATCAGCAATGTGTATTCAAAAAGATGAATAGAATCGAATCATACTCATAATTTGTGATACTTATACATATTCATACTTATTTTAATATCATGGAACCTCTACTCATATACAAAGTTTGAAGTACTCATCAGATTCATACCTAACAACACGTACGTTGTTATTGATTTCGATTCTGCATAACTCAACATATACACGAAGCACAAAATAAGTATGCTTCGCGTACGAACACTAAAATACTTACTAGAAGGTTATGTGTCTGCTTTGCTTGCCGCTCTGTCCTTTTTTGCTTATGTGACCTTTTTTCCTTTTTAATAAATGCAACCACAACTAAGACTGTAAATTTTGATGAACGATTCGAGTTAGTCTAATCATTTTAAAGTATTATAAGTATTTTTCTAAAGTTATGAATCTAAATGAGTAGTAGGCTTATGAATCAAACATATTTCCAATGGTATGAGTTTGATGTCAACGTTGTACGTATACTCATTGCAACCTGTACTTATTAATCGTTGTAGTGAGTACGAATGAATCAGAGTACATAGTTAAATTTCAATATTGTTGACTCACTTATATTCAAAATTTCATGAGTGCTTATAAGTAGCGAAAAAACGATTCATTGCTGACCTCTTGTGTCTAGCAATCCAAGCCGCCCAACTGATAATAAATTCAAAATTTTCCATGTCTCACAATATATTTATAATTATTAAATCTTAGTTCCGGCGAAATGTTTAATAGAACATATCTCGTTAATATTTATAAAGTCTCAGCCAAATTCATTGCTGTTTGTATTCACACAAAAAATGAAAATAAATTAAATATTTTCGAGGAAATAGCAACTGTGGCAATAATAAAAAGTCATAATCGTCTGCAAGGAAGAGTTTAATAAAAACGTAATATTCTTTATTAAAAAATTTAAAAATATTTCCTCAGAAAGCAAAATTAAACAAACCATACGATCATTCCATATAAATACCTACATACGTACATATGTATGTATGTACACAGAAACATACAAAGCAGTACATACAATGTACTGGCAACACAATAATAACAACGAAAAGATGCACAGAAAAACAAACAACAGTTTAACTTAAACCAAAACTGAGTCTGCAACATCATCATCATCAGCAGCAGCAGCAGCAAAAAATTCAGAGGTACAAACGTTTACTTATACTCATTACACACAGTACATGTACATGTGATGTTAAGTGTTGCGTTGCATATTCGAGTATGTATGTCAAGTGGCATATACAGTACAACACCACCACTTAATTGGTGTTGCTTCCATGAACAACAATTTGAAACATACGGAATGAAAGATATTTTTGTAATAATACGAGAAGAGTATTCTTCTTATTGTTGCTGGTGTTTTTTGCTGTTGTTGTTGTTGTTATCGTTATTGTCAACATTGTTGCCGTTGTTGTTGTTGTTTCTCTGCATGCATTACAATTGTTATTACTGGACTAAATAAGTACAAGTGCAGTGCATGAAACAAACAAAAATGACTGAAGTTGTTGCAGTGTCTCACAACATAAAGAAATAATAACAAAATGCTACAAAAAAACAAAAACAAAAAAAAACTCACAAAAAAGAAAGAAATCCCAATCCAAAAGTGTCCTTTTATTGAAGTTAATTGCAGTTGTTACTAAATTTTTAGATACTGGCAACAATAAGAACAATTAGTTGCCGTCATGCTACATGAGGTAAACTGGGGAAATAATCATCTACATACACAATCACATAAATATCTCAGATGTAATTAATGTTTGAGAAAAACTTATATTTTTCCAATTTTCTATAATAACAGAGAGATTATCGAAAATTTTTATTTTTAATTGAAAACCACAGTTTTCATAAAATTTGTAACAATAAGATGTGATAGGAAAAAAATTAAATGTTTCAAAATCTATCGTCTGTCTATTAAAGTTGATCTGATTACTTCCATAATAAATCATATGTCCGATTCGCGACACCTTAAATCGCAAATTGAATCTGTTCGATTCGCGATAATCGGACTGACATGAAAAACCTGCACTGTTCTCATAACCGTAACAGCGAACTATTTATGAAAATTATGATGCCTTAGGTCGCCGTAGTCTAGTTGGTAGTTTGTTGGCTTATTGGACGTGAGACCAGGGTTCTAACCCGAGGCCAGACATCTCCAACAAAATGAAATATGAAAAAATATTTCTTCGGCGACTCCCTCTCAGCAGATTACTGCCAAAAACTCTGAGAGTAAATAAAAAATTGCCAGGAAAAATTTTTCACAAAAATTTACATTCGGAATCGACTTTAAACTGTAGGTCTCGCCACTCATATATAAAATTAACACACACAGCATAAGTGATGTCAGAAGCTAGGTCGTAATCCTGATTGAAGTATTGTAATAGCCAATTATGTATGTATGATATGTATTATTCCTTAGCACTTACAACTTGTATACATAGAAGCTGTACTCTGTTGCAGCAACATGGTCCCAGTAACATACATACATACATAATTGGCCATTACAACCCTTCAGTCAGGATTACGGCCTAGCTTCTCACACCACTCATGTTGTGTGCGTTAATTTTATACGTGAGTGGCGGGACCTACAGTTTAACGTCGACTCCGAACGACAGAATTTTGAGAAACTTTTTCATGGCAGTTTATTTTACTCTCAGAGTTTTTGCCAGAAATCTGCTGAGAGGAAGTCGCCGAAGAAATATTTTTTTTTCATATTTCATTTTTGATGTCTGACCTGGGATACGAACCCGGGCTTTACGAATAGTAAGCCAACACACTACTTACTACACCACGGCGACTTCAGTAAAGCTCCATTATATAGCAATCGCGTTTTCTCCGTGGATATTCGTTAAGTTGATCCAACTTTAACTACGCAACAAGCCAAGGTCGTTAATTTGGGCTTTATTCACATGTATAGGATATGCTGATAATTTTTCTTATTGTGCAGGCACTCTTTTTTTAATTTTCCCAGTTGTTAACAGATGATATCCTTGGAATCCACAAAACGAAAAATATTCGACACGAAAATAAATAAGAAATACAGGAGACTCTATTGAAAAAGAAGCAGTGATTGCACAAACCGCACACAGTTTTCACAATAGTTGTTACATAAAAATTTGACCTTAAAATCAGCAAAAGTGATTATATTCAATACAGAACACGAGTCTTATAAGTTACAGACAAAAATTTACGAAAACCAATGTGCAAATGTGAAAGAAATTAAGAAGAAAATAAATTAGGGCATAAATAAAACCAATTGTACAGAGAATATTTCATAATTGTTGTAATCCTTTTGTTCACGCTGCCCACCCCTCTGTTAATATTTCATTTATCCGAATCTCGCGAAATATTTTATTTGATTTCCCCGCTCACCACTACACCTTTGAAGAATGAAGAATGATTTTTGTTACCCAGTACTTCTTGTACAATTGGGTATTTCTCTTAAGACAAGACTATTATTGAAAACTGTGATATATATGACATATGTGACTGTTTTTCCAAATATTTTCAAAATTTACTTTGGTTTAGAAAGCAGAGTCAACATATGCAGGAAGATTTTATTTATCTTATACACATCATTCACATGATGATGTCTAAAAATTTTAATACAATTAATATCGATTTAATAATCTGATGAATTGCCCTTCTCTACCTATTGTGTTTTAAGTAAATAAATATTTTAAATACCTTAGCCAGTGACATAAGTACGTTGTACTCTTTGGCGATATGGTTTGATGGTCACTTGTTTATGGGTTAGCTTGGTCAATATGTGCATTGGCTTATTTCTAGTCTTCCATAACTCACATAAACACGTACACAAAGCCACTTTTATACATGCCTTTATGCACGTTCATTTTGCACTTATTGTTCTGGCCACAATATGCAATTGAAGTGCTGCTGCTGCTACTGCTGCTGTAAAATACGTACTCCAAACAGACAAACAGATAGTAAGCATGCCCATGCCAAAGACATCATCAAAACAACAATGACAGTAAAATACGAACAATAATATTATAATAGCATGCAACAGCAACAAAGAAATTGACAACAGCAATAATAACAATAATAATGATAACAATAAGACTTGCAACAGTAACAGCAACAATAATTGTACAAATTATTCACATTGTTTCAGTGATAAGTGAGAATTTTACTCGTGTCGATATTTTACCATATTCCTCAAGGATAAATAAAAATATTCAACAAGAAGACTGCAACATATTTAGTTGAGATGAAGTAAAAGAAGTTAACATTTTTTGGATATATAGGACATGGTATAATACTCTGACGTTGGATGCACTAACATACATAATTTCTCATTACAATCATTCAGTAAGGATTACGACTTAGTTTCTCACACCACTTATGTTGTGTGTGTTAATTTTATACATGATCGACAGGTCTTACAGTTTAAAGTCGAATCCGAACGACAGATTTATTGAGAAACTTTTCATGGCAATTTTATTTACTCTCAGAGTCACCGAAGAAATATTTTTTTCATATTTTCGTTTTAAAGTCTGACCTGGGGTTTGAACCAGAGATCAGCAATGAATCTTTTTTTCGATACTCATAAGCACTCATGAAATTTTGAATATAAGTGAGTCAACAATATTAAAATTTAACTACTCTGATTCATTCATACTCCCTACAACGTTGATATATAAGTACAGGTTGCGTGCACCGCTGACATCAAACTCATACCATTCAAAATATGTTTGATTCATAAGCCTACTCATTTAGATTCATATCAAAATCATTCATTAAAATTTACAGTCTTAGTTATTGTTGCATTTACTAAAAAAGAAAACAGACACATACCAAACACAACCTTCTAGTGAGGTTTTTAGTGTTCGTACGCGATTCGTACTAATTTTGTGCTTCGTGTATATGTTGAGTTACGGAAAGTCAAAACCAATAACATCATACGTGTTGTTAAGTATAAATATGATGAGTACTTCAAACTTTGAATATGAGTAGAGGTTCGATGATATTAAAATAGGTATGAATGCGTATAAGTATCAGAAATTATGAGTATGATTCAATTCTACTTATCTTTTTGAATACTCATTGCTGATCTCTGGTTTGAACCACGGCCGTTGGATAACTAAAGCGAGAATTCCTTGATCAAAAGAACAATATCTGTATTACAACATGGAATCTTACGTTTAAAATTTAATTTGTTTTACTTACTTCTTATTAGAATTGAATCTGCATTTAATTCGAAGGAAAACTTTCTTCTGAAAGCCATTCCACATCAGAATACATATATATATTATTGGTCACTATAATCCTTTCATTGACCTACCGCCACTGCCGCGGAGATGGTTTCATCGAAAGAAATATTTGGTAATCTTTCGATTTGTTGTTTTTAATAACTCAGAGCTGATGTTTGAACACCATCCACTGGCCTATGGCAATCACATGCGTATAGTGCGGTTAAACATAACACTTTATCTACAATGTTGATGATGGTTGAGTTGTACAAGATAGACGTTTACGGTAGATATTTCATTAAATCATATTCCATTGGAAAATTAATAAAAATAATGAAATATGATTCATATTACGTCCATTACTTTTATGAGCCCATAAACTTGAATACCCCATACTCATTAGGAAGCAATTTTGTTTCACCAACTCTCAATCGATAAGCCTGAAAATAGACTGTATATAATCTGAGTTCTAGGTAGAATTGTTCCAGAAGCGATTTTGTGAGACGTTATCAGAAAAATGAAGGAATTATATCTCCTACTCGATTACACCGTATAAGAACATATTAATGGATGTATTATCTTCCTAAACATAGTGTAATACTATGTGCAGATATGCACTTTTATTGAGTCAATATTCGGTTAATTGAATACAATATTTTAAGTGTTCAGGCATAATAATACACGCAGTTCAGCTGCTTATTCAATATTCATTTGACAGCTGGTAAACAAAACAACTGGTTGTTTCAACAACATTGTTTTTATTTTGTTTTTTGTTTTGTTTTTTTTATTTGTTTGTCGTTGTTGACATTTGAGTTGTCAAATATCAACAGAAATTGTTAGGTTAATTGTAATATGCTTACTAAACACACTTATGACAGTGCTGCAATTTAAGTTTTATTTAATATTATAACAATTTGCGTATTTATTGCGCAATAATTAATTGAAACTTTATATGAAATATTGAGCTCAATAATGCGATTTACGCAATAAATGAGCATACCTGAACACTGTATAAGATAAAGTTAACATTTTAAATTTGTTTTACAACCCAGATTTTATCTTTCATTTAAAGAAAAAATATTTCTTTTACGTTTGAAAAGTTGAACTTATTGAACGTGTTGATATTTTCATTGCTTCTGACTGTATTTGCAATTACCTTGCAAATTTGATTTCACTTTAATTTTGTATAATTTTATATACACACTACATTATTATGTACAATATACATACATAAGTACATACATATATATGTACATAAATAATATGAAAATAAATAAATATTCATATACAAATAATTTTCCATGTATTTGTATGAAATTTTATTTGTTTTAATATGTAACACACACATACACATACATATACACTGCTGGTACATACATAAATAATTACATCCAAATATATACAATGTACATTGTAAAGGGTGTTTTTTATAGAGGTATAGAACTTTAAGTTGGCATTACTTTTCAAGATGGCGACCGATTTAACAGCTGTCAAGTGATTTATTCTCAGTTTGGTTTGGCAATTCATCATGAATAGACTCACGCCTGAACAACGCTTGCAAATAGTGCAATTTTATTTCGAAAATAATGGTTCTGTGCGGAAAACGTATCGCGCACTACGTCCAGTTTATCGTCGACAAAATCGTCCATCAGAGCAGTTAATTCGATTAACCATGGAACGTTTTCGCACCACGTTTACTTTTATTGATAACTCGCATCCCCAGAGACGCTGTACGGTAGAAAAACTGACTGTTTGGTGCGCTTTATGGGCTGGTGGAATCATTGGTCCGTACTTTTTCAAAAACGATGGTGGCCAGAACGTTACAGTCAATGGTGATCGGTATAGAGCCATGATTACTAACTTTTTCATTCCTGAATTGAATAACCATGATGTCCAGGAGATGTGGTTTCAACAAGACGGCGCAACATGTCACACAGCTCGTGCCACAATAGATTTATTGAAAGACACGTTTGGTGACCGCCTAATTTCACGTTTTGGACCTGTGAATTGGCCTCTAAGATCTTGTGATTTAACACCGCTAGACTACTTTCTGTGGGGCTATGTAAAGTCATTGGTCTATGCGGTAAAGCCACAAACGCTTGACCATTTGGAAGACAACATTCGCCGTATTATTGCCGATATACGGCCACAAATGTTGGAAAAAGTCATCGAAAATTGGACATCCAGATTGGACTACATCCGCGCCAGCCGTGGCGGTCATATGCCAGAAATCATATTTAAAATGTAATGCCACAAGATTATCTTTCGGATAAATAAAATTCATGTCAATCGAATAATCCATCGTTGTTTTATTGCAACTTAAAGTTCTGTACCTCTATAAAAAACACCCTTTATATGTATGTATGTATGTATGTATGTATGTACGTATATGTATGTAAATATTATTTAAAAGTACATTTGCTTTTTAGGTTTCAGGCTCTCTCTCCCTCTCTTTCGGTTACAAAACTTGACCATAAATATTCAAATAGAAAGTGCATCAGATTTGTATTTGCATCCAGAGCCCCATAACGAAACTAAAGTAAACAAAACTAAACTAAATTACAAACTAAGTACCAACTAACAGCCTGAATGACTAACTTATAATATATGAATGAATGAATGAATGAATGATTGTTCATTTAAATATTGTATGTATTATTATTAGTTCTGTATGTATGTATGTACATAATTTGTGTTGGAGTTTAAATATGAAATTTGTTGCTTAGTAAATACGTATGTATGTACATACAATATTCTGTAATCAGTTGCATTTTATTCTGTTTTTACTTGGGATTGTTTATATAATTTCTGTATAATTACACATCTAGAGAATTCAAACAAATTCTATTCTACAGACTATGGCCAATAGTTAGAGGATGGACATCACTGCGATAATGTAATGCTAACGTTGTACTTATGCTTCGAATAAATTACGTAAGAATTTTATTAAAAGAAAACGTTTAAACAGTTTTAATGTTGTTAACTCAGTTAGGTTTGAAATGGCATCATAAATGAGTATCGTACGAAGCAGTAAAGGCGTTATATTTTGCTGATGCATCAAATTAGAATGAATGAAGAACGAATGGAGATTATTACAGAGGAAGCGCTACGTTTTGTAAGACCGCTTTTAGAGTATGCAGATACATGCGTATGCAGAAGTGTGTTACCAAGTGACATACATACATAATTGGTCATTACAACCCTTCAGTTAGGATTACGACCTAGCTTCTCACACCACTTATGTTGTGTGCGTTAATTTTATACATGAGTGGCGGGACCTACAGTTTAAAGACGACTCCGAACGATAGAATTTTGAGAAACTTTTCATGGCAATTTTTTTTTTACTCTCAGAGTTTTTGCCAGAAATCTACTGAGAGGAAGTCGCAGAAGAAATATTTTTTTCATATTATCGTTTTGATGTCTGACCTGGGATGTGAACCGTGGCCTTATTTCTAATAAGTCGACACACTACCTACTGGGCTACGGCGACAAGTGAGCGGAAAAAAACTCAAGCTACAGAATTTCATCTGCAAATAACTGCTGAATAAAAATAAAATAAATAAATAATAAATAAAATAAATAAAATTTGCGCAATAAAATCTCTGTGATTTAAGCTATTATTTATTGCATTAATAGCAGTAATACTACTGAACATTAATTTACCAAGTAAAATGAATAAAACATGTCCTCGTTTATAGCCATCTTTAAACAACAGGGCAGTTTGCAAACACCTTTTCGGACGGTATCTTAGCATTACGAAAAATCTAACCGTGTCCTTGGTTGCCATTTATTGCCACTAAAAGGCGCAGTTGCTGTCAAGAAGTAAAGTCAAGGTTCGTGGTATTGAATTGCCCGTGGTATCATCTTATTAAAATCAAATAATGTCCAGTTCATAATTTTCAAAAACAGAGTGGTTAACATATAGACATACCGCTCTGTATTGGCAGTAAAGGCAAGAAAGTCCGTTCTGTCGAATATAATGACTTTTCCACAATCACCTCTGTTAGATGGTAAACGACTAGGAGCGTTTACAACGTGCAACTATCGACGAGTGTGAATAATTTTGTGGATACTACATTCATATAATAGTGACATATTAAAACTAAATCTTTTAGAAACATTTTTTTACTCACATTTAATTTTTATCTAACCATGCTGTGTCCTGATCCTTCTTTAGCATGTAAATTCTCGAAATTGTCTCCTCTCCCTTTTCTTTGCTTCCTTTAAAGAAAATTATAATAAACTTTAGACAAGAGGCTTATGTAATGTATTTTATGTGCATAGTAAATGATTATTACCATAATTACATTTAATATTTACATACATACATATACAGATGGGGGGTATTATATCATAACAAGCTATTGTCATATGATATGCCAAAAACTCACACAGCAAAAGAAAAAGCAAAAACACTTGCTTGATACTGGTTAGGAAAATGTATTTTATAAAGAGTAGTAAAAATAATTGAAAATAACAAATCCTGATATTAGCCGATACAGATTATTTGTGTGTTTCAATCTAAGAAAAATCTTATGAAATAAATTACTTTAAAGCCAACTAAAAATAGATCAGATATTAGGATGGCCAAAAAAGAAATTGCATTTAAGATTTTGGTAAATTTTCAATGTAATTTATAAAATATAAAGAAATTCATTGGAACTTGAAACATTACTTTCTAATTGCAGTTTTGTTTTATTAATTATTAGAGTTATTCTAAAAATTCGATAAGTATTTATGTATTCAGTCATTACCAATACTATTTGCCATTAGATACCATAGAGGTAATGCCTGTAGACAGATATCTTGAAATGACGAAAAACTTAAAAAATTGGTTGAAAATTTTTTCCCGTATCTAGGACTGGTGTGTCTGTTTCACTTCAAACGAAACAATTATTTATTTTAACTTTCTGTGGACTACACTTGAATCAAAGCACTTAAGAAACATACATACATAATTGGTCATTACAACCCTTTAGTGTGGATTACGACCTAGCTTCTCACACCACTGAAATTGTGTTTGTTAATTTTCTACATGAGTGGTGGGACCCACAGTTTAAAGTCAATTCCGAACGACAGATTTTCATGGCAGTTTTATTTACTTTCAGAGTTTTTGTCAAAACTCTGCTGAGAAGAAGTCGGCAAATAATTATTTTTTTCATATTTTCGTTTAGTTGGAGATGTTTGACCTGGGATTTGAACCATGGCCTTACGTGTAAGCCAACACATTATCTATTAGACTGCGGCGTCTTCTAGAAATTTGAAAAATAATCTACCGTTTACGCTCTTTGACAAGTGCAGCAACTGGTCTATGACTCGGGTATATATTTTATAATCAATCAAAAAATAAATTCTTACAACAGTAACTTAAATTTATTAAACAAAGAATTTCATGAAATGTGCTGCAAAATTAATTTGATATTCTGCGAAAGCATAACATATACAGCCGTTACGAAACGTCATGGCTTTTTGTTAAGGAAAATTCTAATTAAATTTGTTAAAAAAAAAACAATAAAAATACCAGACAGAATTCCATTTAAAAAATACAGAAAATCGTATACAGAAATAAAAAGTTCAACTTTAATGACTCATCTATTTTAAATATTTAATTTCACCTTTTTTAATGCCACAAAAGGAAAAAACAATAATAAAAACAAATCAATTTGCATACAATGATTTATACTACGGAATAAAAAACGAATCCCTACCCTTTCCTTTGTTTTCACACTTGAATTATTACAATTCATACTTGAAGGAAAAAAATCCAATAAAAAAGTACAACAACATGTAATAAAAAAAGGCACCTACGGCACCTACATAGAGAAACAAAACATAAAATAGGGCAACGTACACTCATCCTTGTATGTATATCGGTTGGAAAGTTAAATAATGTTAATCAAATTAACCTTGTCCAGATGGTCAACATAATCGAGCATAAAAACATACAAAAATAAGACAAAAAAAAAAGAAAAGAAACAAAATGATGAAAATGCAAAAGATCAACATTTTTTTCTGGAGAATAGAAATAATCAAAACATAACCGAATTTTAGTCCATAAACCAAGAGCCGGCAAACTTTAGCCAATAAAATCTTGCCAACAACAGAGCAACAAAAAAAAAGAAATAACTTCTGGTCATAATACGTACAAATAAAAGCTTAACGTGATTTCCTTTACATACGAGTTTAAGGCGAACAAATTGAAGAAAAAAGATTCAGTTTCTCTCTGTGACACATGGATTGTGCGGAAATTTTTTTATTTACATAAAATCGTTACGTATGTATATTGTTGGATGCGTAGAAAGAAATAAAGTCCTAAAGTACATTTTTTTTAAAGTATTTCTTTATGGAAAACATGTCGTTGAAGTAGCCGTGGCCTAGTAGGTAGTGTGTTGGCTTATTAGACAAAAAGCCAGGGTTCGAGCCCCAGGCCAGACATCAAAATAAAATACAAAAAGTATTTCTTCGGCGATTTCCTCTCAGCAGATAAATAAGAAATTGCCATGATGAGTTTAGTCAGGATTACGATCTAGTTTCTCACACTGCTTATGTTGCGTGCGTTAATTTTTTGCACATGAATGAAGGGGCCTACAGTTTAAATTCGACTCCGAAGGACAGATTTTTTAAGAAACTTTGCATGGCAATTATATATGCTCTCAAAGTTTTTGCCAGAAGTCTGCTGAGGGGAAGTGGCCGAAGAAATATTCTTTCATATTTCGTTTAGTTGGAGATAGCTGACTTCGGATTTGACCGAGGCCTCACGCCTTATGAGCCAACACACTACCTACTAGACTTCAAAGGAGAATATCTTGAAATTTAAATAATTTTTTTATTCAAAAACTGTGTAGTATTCAAACTGAGAAACTCATTTAACCACACTCGTATTTTTAAATAGAAAAACATTTGTAATTCAACGTCTCTAGGAGTCTAATTGAGCTTGGAGTTGGTAGAGAGCTGTAAGTATGAAATAATATCGATTCTTAACAAGATACAGAGATCTACGGCACTAGATTTAACAGAGTTTTAATATAAGGCCTTACATAGTCCTGTGTAGAACCAGAACTTTGTCACTTGGGCCCTTTTACACCTTGTTACTCTAAGCACAATGTATTCCACTCAAAGCAAAAGAAGAAAAGGACTGAGAAAGTGAAAAAAGTGGGATCAGAACAGATTTATATGAGAAACAAAAAGTATAAAAAACAACAACAGCAAAGAGAGAAGCAGAGAGCCACAGAATAAATATTTTCACAAGTTTAACGACGCCAATGACAGTGGTATAGAAGCGCTTCGACCGAACATAAGATTAAATACAGAAAAACTTTATTTACATGTAGTTCTCTAAGCATATATTTTCATTTTCATTTCAAATTTACTTTTGTTGGCTTTCTTCTCATCTTTTTTAGTTCTTGTTTATTTAATTGCGCTGATTTCAGTTTTATTGTTAAAAATTTTTATTTATTTCTTGTGTTTTGTTTTGCTCATGCACATTTATTTATTTGTTAAAATCCATTTTTGCGTGAATTGTAAATCAAATAAATACAGACGTCCCTCGCAAAATGCGTGACAAGGAAAATGCTTTCATAAACAACTATATACACTCAAGTCATTTAACATGAAAGATTTGCAAATATCCTTAATTCTTCATTGTAAAGCATCTTAAGCAAATTGAAAAGTTGAATTGAAAAACGAATATCATACAGACTGGCCAGGCTAATCCTCTTCATCCAAGATTCTTAAATCCTACTTCTGAATATGAAATAAATCCTAATTGTATCTCTAATAAAAACACAAGAGAGAGAACGCTTTTTCAGTACTACATGTTAATAAGAAGTAAAATTGAATCCCCAGTTCAAGCATGAAATATTAAATTAGAAATATTAAAAGATCTCTGTATCAGTGATCAGCAATGAATCGTTTTTTAGTTACTCATAAGCACTCATGAAATTTTGAATGTAAGTGAGTCAACAATATTGAAATTTAACTATGTACTCTGATTCATTCGTACTCACTACAACGTTAATTTATAAGTCCATGCTGCAATTAGTATGCATACAACGTTAACATAAAACTCATACCATTCGGATTATGTTTGATTCACAAGTTCGTACGCGATTCATACTTATTTTGTGCTTCGTGTATATGTTGAATTATGGAGAGTCGAAATCACATCATACGTGTTGTTAAGTATGAATATGATGAGTACTACAAACTTTGAATATGAGTAGCAAGAGTACGATATTAAAATAAGAATATGACTATGATTCGATTCTACTCATCTTTTTGAATACTTATTGCTAATCTCTGGTCTGTATGATGTAGAAACATCACTTGTCGGGAGTTTTATAAGGTTTAAATAAGCCAATGGCCCACAAGCACTTATAAATAGTGAATATTCAACCCACAAGACTATTAACCCTCATTTGCAGTTTGTTAACCGTTCAAGAATCATGAAAATGTGTGCTCAACAAGATACCCAAAGTATTTATTTCACAATTGTAAAGAGCTGACTTCTAATTGATACGCACTCTTATGTACGTATACTTGTGGCAACACTTATATACGTATGACTTTTAGTAACATGCTGTTGTATTATTATTAACATTGAATGATATTTTCGTTTTTTCCACAATTTTGAGGGCACATTCCACATTTTTCATATCCTCTGGCATGTGAGGCCCTTTATTGGCATATGTATACTAATGTGAGGCAGTAGCAGCCAGCCAGGCATGCAGGCAGGCAGACACATGCGTTCGTAATTTATCAGTAAATTAAGCAATTTATTTTATTTATTCAATTTTGTAAATCACAAACATTCTCTTTCTGTTCAGAATCAAGCTTAACAAAAGCAACAACAACAAAAAAACAAAGAAATAAAAAACAACATTAAGAAACTTATTAAGTTTAGCATTCAACAATTTCATACTCATTCAGCGCAGATACCCTTCAATGGAATGGAATGGAAAAGAAGCAAATGTATGTATCGATAAGGGCAAAAATTTGAATTGAATAATCGAAACTGCTAATGGGAACTGAAATTAAGGAGTAAAGCAATACGTAGACGGATTATTGTTTTTCAAGCAAAAAGTGGTAATAGAGCTCCAGCACGTGACTTGAAAAAATACGTTCAGCCTTTGTTCTGTATCAGTTGAAAAGAGTACAGTTTTTCATCATGTTTTTCATTTTAAATCTTTTGCTTAATATTTTTAAGTTTAATGCACAGTGTAGAGCACTACACTGGTTTACAATTAAAGATGCTGTGTTAACAACAAGTTTTATGGTGTTTCTACAGCTCACAGCGGTTTCCTAGTCCACCAAATTATTAAGCCAAGTAGGGAGTTGGTAGGAGAGTTTTAAGCAGCATCGTTGAATTGTTTTTGATATTGTAATCTGTATCTTCATTATTATTGTCATAAAATTAGTTTAAATGTCTAATAAAACTTTGGACATTGAATTTAGTCTTTGGGAGTTTACAAAAATAGCGTACCCAGGAAGATACCAAGACTCTATATATTATTTTCAATATGGCAACTTCAAATATAAACAAAATGGGTAAACACAACAAAAAAGAAGCCCGTCGTTGCCACTGCGTTTAAAAAAAACTTATTTAATTGAGCATTGTTATCGGCATTGCTCCGGCACTGCCATATTTTTGAAAAAGTTAACTTTATTTTATCTGTAGGTTGTAATAACGAAAAGATATTAAAGGTGACTTTAAAGTTCACTTTAACTAAACCCAAGTTTAATGGCAAGTTGTAATAATGGCACTAAATCTGATTTTTAAAATAAAATGTATTGGACAATTAACAAAATACGCTCTTAAAGTGGCCATTCAGAGAGTTAAAAATATATTTATTGTTTCAATTACGCTTAAATCACATACACATGTATTCCACCAGTAAATCACAGTTTTATTTAAAATTCAAAAACCTGACAAAAAAGTATTTTTCACATAATGTATTGAGGTATTAATGTCCATCAATCTATATTGATTACAAGTATTATTATTGGCGTAATATTTTCAAGTATTAATGCTTATCAATCCATATTGATTACAATGACATTTCGTAAGCTTCATCACTGTCCATTTAAAACTTCAAAATACAAAAAAAAATTGATTTCCAGCATTTGATTACATTTTTTTTCTTTAACAAAATAAATATTAAAATAAATATATACATACATACATCGGTACAACCAGTCAAATAAATCAAAGAAAGCAAATAAAATCAAATGTCAAAGTCACTTGAAACTTATCCGATAAAAACCATTTATTTCGATTATTTACGAATCAGATTTAAGTGCAAGCGAAAACACACTGAAAATCCACAATTTTAAATAAAGTTTGTACAACAACAGGATAAATTTGCAACAAACAAAAATAAAAAGAATGATGGCGACTAGAAAGTACCCTAAACAGCATTTAAATTTAAATTAAAATTTAATACTCAACAGAGCTGTTTATTGCTTCAGGACTTTCTTTATGCCACGATTATGAGTCATGGAATAAGATCATGTTTTGAAAACAATTTTCTATAAATTCCATCGCCATGTTCCTCATAATCGTCTATTACAATATTTCCCGTTATATGCATATCAGAGATCAGCAATGAGTATTCAAAAAGATGAGTAGAATCGAATTATTCTCATAATTTCTGATACTTACACGCATTCATATCATGGAACCTCTACTCAAATTTAAAGTTTTAAGTACTCATCACGTATGATGTTGTTTATATTGACTCTCCATAACTCAACATATACACGAAGCACAAAATAAGTATGAATCGCGTACGAACACTTAAATACTCGCTAGAACGTTGTGTGTTTGCTCTGCTTGCTGCTCTATCTTTTTTGCTTATGTGTCACTCGAAGCATTTATCTTCCTAAAGTTATGAATCTAAATGAGTAGACTTATGGATCAAGTTTGGTATGAGTTTGGTATGAGTTTGATGTCAACGTTGTACGCATGCTCATTGCAACCTGTACTTATAAATCAATGTTGTAGTGAGTATGAATGAATCAGAGTACATAGTTAAATTTCAATATTGTTGACTCACTTACATTCAAAATTTCATGAGTGCTTATAAGTAGCGAAAAAAACGTTACATTGCTGATCTCTGATGCATATTTATTTGGTTTACTGTATTCTTGTGCCATTAAGTGTTTGAAAAATGTTTCTTTTTTTAAATATAAATCTTGTAATCATACTCTTGTAATCACTTGTACGATTACGAATAACAGCAATTTTAAGTGGATACGATGAAAAAGAAAGACAAACAAATGTGATGACCGGTTATTTTTCTGCACTGGAAATAATCGTCTGCAAGCATCAACTTTAAAAAATATCTTCTGTTTCGAAAGCATGTCCAGTCCATTATATTTGTATGTTCGTCAAGAGAGCAGCTTAGCTCAATCAATCCCGTTGTAGATTGAAGCAATCAATGGCCACAAAACAGTTTTGAAAAATGCTGTACAAAAGCTAAATCAAGTTGTGGATAAGAAAGCAGAAGTAAAACCAAAAACACAAATGTAAACAACATGTTTTTGTACACGAACTATGATTTGGCGAACATCGAAATCAACAGGACATTGCTAGAAATTGTCACTGACTATGAAATGTATTTTTTGTTTTTGCTTTTGTTTTGTTTATTTTTCATTTTCTATTTGTTCATAGAACACAATCTGTCATTTATTTAGAAAATTTCGCAATCAATATATACAAATAAAGAAAATGGAAAAAAGAGGATAAAAATATAAACAGTATTATAACCCACTCTCTATCACTCTCTCTCTCTCTCTCTCTCTGTGTCTGTGTGTCTCTGATTTTGGTATGTTTTTTTCTCGTTAAACATTCAAGCTCATGCACACTCATACGGCAACAGGAAATTGCTGTTATTGCATACTCTAAGCAACCGGATATAGTTGAAATTGGAAATTTCAAATTTCATCAAGAAAAAAAAGCCAAAAAAAATCCTCAACAAATATTTATGAAATCATTTCATCCATCTGCATGTGAGTGTGGACTAGAAATGGTTTGTGGGCAAATTCTAATAGTGCTCAATAAAAACGGGATGGCATTTATATTATGAATGGTTGTAATTGAATTTAAAATTCATAAAATGCTACTCATTTTCTCTTTCTCTGTCTCTCTCTTTCGCCTAGATTTGCATTGACTGCAGTGATTACCAATAATAAAGACGTTTCAAATATAAATTACTCTACGTGTTATTGAATTGAACATATTATATTCAAGCATAATTAAAATTAACTCCTTAATTAACATAATTAACTCCATATCCGTAGATTCTTTACATGATTTCGAATAATTGCATCACAAATAAGATCCTCTAACATTAATTGTTGCTGGTGTATTTAATAGCAAAAGTCGCCGTAGTCTAGTAGGTAGTGTGTTGGCGTATTAGACGTAAGATCACGATTCAAACCCCAGGTCAAACATCAAAACGAAATATGAGAAGATATTTCTTAGGCGACTTTCTCTCAGCAGATTTCTGGCAAAAACTCTGAGAGTGAATAAAATTGTCATGAAAAGTTTCTCAAAAATCTGTCGTTCGGTGTCGACTTTAAACAGTAGGCCCCAGCACTTATGTATAAAATTAACACACACAACATAAGTGGTATGGGAAGCTAGGTCAAAATCCTAACTGAAGGGTTGTAGTGACCAATTATGTATGTATGTATTTAACAGCATTCATCAGGAGTACTCCACTCTACAATAAACTCTAATAAACTGACTCAGGCGACATGAAGTATTCATTGTATTTAACAGTGATTTCAAAAATGGACTTACATACTTTACAGATATTTTGATTATCTTATTACAGAGAGAGAGCCGCCTGTCCTATGTATTATTATTATATATTATTTGATTTCCACATGTCATCTAGATCACAGGCAAGACCAATCTTCTATTGGACCTAGGTTGAGCCAATCTCACTAATGGTGTAAATGTTTGGTGGAAGGTGTCCAAATATCAATGCCACTGCCGCTGTCCAAATCGCCAGTGAGCTCTGTTCTATTCCAAGAAAATCTTTGCTATACTCAATTAGATTCCCTCCTGCTCTTTCTTTAAAGCTGAGTTAGAAACAGTAAAACTCAATGTAATCAAATCCCGGCTCCACCTGGACCATAAACATGCTATACTGGGAAGACAAAGGCACATCTGTATTTATTATCAGGTTCCTTATGACTTTCTAAATAAAACACTCGATTTTAGTATTTAAAACAAGGACATCTAGTCTAAAGACCACAAGGTTGTAATGAAAGCCAAGAGGTGTATACTGGGGATTCTAAAATATTTAGCAGATTGGGTTTTCTAAGAGGCTGTCTGTTTTTCAGGTAGAGGTCATGCCTATTTTGTTAAGTGGCTGTATTTTCCCCAAAAATCTCTTGATTTTCCCAGACAGTCAGGCTGAGATTAAAACCCTAACGTACACAGTTTCAACGTCCCTTCTTGACAATGAATACCGAAGGTTTCTTAGGAAAATTTCCGATAATTGAAAGGCAACTTTTACATGTATTCCGGAACATAAGTATATCGTTGGAAATTGAAAGTTCGAAAGTATACTTTATAGATCAATGAGCATTTAAGACGACAACTCGTTCCAAAGGCGACATAATATGCTGCGTTAAAATAAAAACTATTAATTCGATAACCTTTAAGGATATAAACACTAATAAAACATTTCGAATAATATTTTACAAGAAGATTGGATTTCTAATGGATTTTTGTGTAATAATTTTTATTATTTATCAATTTCTCGAACATTCCAAAATAATTGGTTCTCGATAATTTCAAAAATATTGATACCTCTGTTATGTTTTCTTCTATTCCGGCGTTACTTATTTGTCTTACTTTTTAAATTCAACTCAACTTTCATTAGATAATTTATATGAGTGACAAATTAGATTTTTTTTCTACATCGTATATCCTGAGGAATGTATATATGTATGTATGTATTGTACTGTACTGTACTATGTTCGTGAGTTTATACAATTTAACCTTAAGCGTCAATGTTTATGTTTTTATGGAGTTGTGCGTTGTGCTCTGGCAATGTAAGGCAGTGTCACTAATTGTAAATACATTATTTTCGTAATGAAAGGTGTAAAAGAAAAACAACAACAACAGAAAATACATTAATATAAAGAGGAGAAAAAAACAAAAAATAATTCAATTTAAAATTCATCATGTCATTGGCTTCCTATTTTTAACAACAGGCAACTAACTACTCATACTCCTTTCCTTATTCATTGCTGAGATTCCAATGTTCGATGAAGTCAAAAAGTATTCTTTTTAAGTTGCCTCCCCACCATTCCATTCGAATATAAAGACGTAAATTTAATTTAGACTTATGTTTGCAATGTTTTAAACTCCCAATTCCTCCCTTTATTTTTCTCTCTCTCTCACACTCTCTTTCTATATGTCCTTCTCTTTCTATTTTGCTTTCTATACCACATTAATTTCACAATAACATCACACAGTTTTGGTTTTGTTTCACACAGCAATACTATCTAGAACGCTGAAAGCAGCTAAAACGGAGAGAGAGAGAGAGAGAAAAACTTTATTAAATCGCTAAGTTGACGTTATGACTAACGGCAAGAATAAAGGTGGTAACAATAGCAGTAGCAACTAACAGTAACAGAGTGTGGTCTATTGCAGGTGTATTTAGTCTTAGTCCTTGAGCTAAATTTCTTGACTTCTTTCGTCTGTAACAATGATTGAATTGAAATTTTATTCTCCATGTGTGTTCGATGATTATACAGGTGTGCGCGTGAATGACTGGGTGTTAGTGTCATCAGTTCAAATTAAAATTAAAATCTACTGCAGGCAAGAATCAATATTCGTATGAATATTTTTTATGGCATTTTTGCCTGAATTTTTCTTTCCTCTCTCTTTTAGAGTTCGTTTTATTTCTGATTGTTTCCATTAAAATTTTAGTTTTCTGGTGAACAAAAATTTTGCATTTTTAGAGACGCCAAAATAATGAAAGGAACTTTAGCAAGTAGTGGTAGTACAAACCTTCAGTCAGGATTACGACGTAGTTTCTCATACCACTTATGTTCTGTGTGATAATTTTATACATGAGTGGCGGGACCTACAGTTTAAAGTCGACTCCGAGTGACAAATTTTTTAAGAAACTTGACACGGCAATTTTATTTACACTCAGAGTTTATGCCAAAAATATGCTGAGAGGAAGTCGCCAAAGAAATATTTTTTCATATTTTATTTTTGAGGTCTGACTTGGGGTTTGAACCGAGGGCTTATATCTAATAAGCCAACACTATCTACTAGACTACGGGGACTTCATCTGGTATAATTATAATCGATTTTTCTGGCATTAGAAGCCTTAGAATAGATTGCATAGATAGAATTTATTTATTTATTAATCAGGACGATTTCACAAGTATTTCTCAGCCAATTGTTGCCGATTTATATCAGGATAGTATGTTGGCATCCTCCCTAGATTTAACATATGCTACGTATATGCCATCGATCATTCATGTACACATTTGTATCTACCTTTACTTTGATGACTCAGCATTGTGGGAATGAGAACCCTCGCAAAACATCTTAATTCGTTTACGAACAGGTTTTATATCTGCAGGAAAGCTTTGTTAAAACTCTGAGGAAGTAAAATAAATGAAATCAAATGTATTTATATAACATTCTCACTACAATGGAGGGCAGCAGCACTGGCACATAAAATATCCTTACCATACTTTAAAATAAATCATTGAAGATAAATTAGCTGAAAGCAAATTGAAACTCTTCGAAAATTATTGGTTAATTAACAGGAACTCTAGACTGAAGTGAGATTTTAAGCTCCTAATGTAAAGCTCTCTCTCAAAACCAATTTAACGTTATATACGCAATTCTAAGTTCCTCATATCATCAGAGAAATACTTGGCACTCGATACGTCTTTTATTAACTTGGACATCTCCGCCCACAAGCTGCATAATATTTCAAAATTTAGTTAATAACGACAGCTGAATTTAATCATTTTTTATTTGTGTTGAACAGGAATAAGTTAAGGTTCCTTAGATTAAAAATTTTGAGTATTCATTGTCATTTCAAAATAATATTTTGAAGATCCAATAATACCCCAATTAAAGTATTTATTTTACTATTTATTTTTATTTTGCTAAAGTTTAAGCATTTAATATTGAAACTATTTTCTGTTTTCTTTTTAATGTTTCATTACAGGTATGACGAAAGTATTGATTACATAGAGGATAAGTATGAAATCAAATGTTTTTTTTTTTCAAATTGAAAAACTTTAAAAATCATAATCATTAATTCTTTTTATTTTTTTTTTATTTTTTTCTCAATAATTAATGCCCAGTGTAGTAAAAGATAAGAACTAAAGTTTCTTTTCCCTTAATGAGCATGAAAACTTCATACTTTGAATATTTCCTTCTCTTAAAATATTTTCTTTAATTTGTTATGAATTCTTAACAACAAAAAATAAAATTCTTGATTTCATACTTAAACGTTCGTTCGTTAAGTACAATTTATTTTTTTTCATTTTTTTGAATTTCTCACGTTACAAAAACAATCATTGAAATAAACTGGGGGATTTTGCCTTAAAAACGAACGTGTTGTTGGTGTTTTCGCTTTGCTTTTACGTTAAAGTTTTAGTTTTTTCTTTGGTGAAACATAAAAAATGGATAAAACCGTTTGAAATGCTCAAACAGATATACACACACACACACACACATACTATACATATGTACTTTATTCTACACGTCGTTTGCATTAGTCTCTTAACTAAATGTACGCATTTAGATTTGCTTCATGCCCTCCATAGTCTCCAGAGAGCCAGTTACATTGCTTGTATCCTTTCCATTCATTCTTCTACACTACACGGTTGCAAACAGTTCGTAGAGCACGGTTCTGCTACAAAAAAACAAAAAGTGAAACAAACAAATGAATAAATGCTTGTGAAATATTTCACACACACATTTACTCAAATGCAAATAAATAAATAAATTTGTCACGTAAACTGAAATAGAAAATAACGTACAATACATATACATACATACATACACATACATATATAATATGTAGGTATATACATGTATGTATTCTTGTGTATATAAAAATTGGAACAAAATAAAATTGTAAATAGCACAGTTATACGTTATATTTATCAAATGGAAAATGCATACACATACACAAGTATTCTCTATTCTTAGAAAAAAAAATATTCCCCGAAAGTGGCAGTTAAAACACATACAAACACTGACTGGACTTTTGTTGGTTATAAGCTAAGCGAAGTCGCCGTAGTCTAGTAGGTAGTGTGTTGGCTTATTAGACGTGAGGCCAGCGTTCAAACCGCAGGTCACAGATCACAACGAACATTTGAGAAAATATTTCTTGAACGACTTCCTCTCAGCAGACTTCTGACAAAAACTCTGAGAGTAAATAAAATTGCCATGAAAAGTTTCTCAAACATCTGTGGTTCAGAATCGACTTTAAACTGTAGGTCCCGCCACTCATATATAAAATTAACACACACAACATACATAAGTGGTGTGAGAAGCTAGATCGTAATCCTAACGGTAACTAAAGGGCTGCACTGACCAAATTATGTATGTATTTTGTAGAATACAATCATTCACATTCCTTCGAGTACATTCATAACCCGCTTACTGCTAATATTCGTTTGAAATCGAATGTGGACAGGATCTAATATTTGCTGTTTACTTTGTTAGCAGGACAACTTCCAAAAAGCTAATGTTCTATCGCTTCTTACCTTTTAATAAGAACATATTCAGAAGCAATATAATGTTATCAGCAATTGGTTTCAAATATTTCATACATATGTATGTACATAATCATCTAAGCGTAAGTTTTTCGAAATCATATTGGAGTCAACTATACAACTAATGGATTCGTTTAAGAAATTTCCATATTTATTTTTATATCTGGGATTAGTAAATCTAAATTCGCGAGCTTGACTTAAAAACTTAGTTTTCTCCAATTACTGTTGATGAAGATGTCCTGGAACTCATATGTTTCATTAAATTTCTCACGTACCTCAAATGTCCAGCCCTCTGTTATTTCTATTTCAAACCAAAACAATAAGACAGACAAAGCATAACGAATAAATCTTGTACACTCTAGGTATAGGTGATGCAATTCATAAGGTTATCTTCTTCTAATTATTCATTCTTAATCACAATAACAATTAAAACTTAATTGGATGGTTTTTTAAAGTCATCTTAATAAAGATATTTTCTCATCAAAGTTGGACAACAGTTACAGAAAAAAAATTCTCATTTCATATAAAAGGACACAAAAATACATACATATTTAGAAGTGGAACAAAGGACATTATTATTTTTTTTTGTACGTTCCAAAATGCAATGTTAACGAAAACTACAATTTGTGTGTTTGTTGCTACAAACGTTGCTAAACAAAATGATAACTTTTCTTAAGGCCATAGCAACAGCAATAGAAATAATAACTGCTAAATAATATTCATACATGTTAACATTTACAAATGAAATGTACGGAAGAAAGTACATGAAAGTCTAACCCGACTATGTGATACCCGCAGTAAGAGTCAAGTAAAGTTGTTCTGGACAAAAATAACTTCCAATTCCATGGTGCCACGTGTAATATAAGCTTGGCAATCTAATTCTTGGCTGTATTGGTGTGAATCACAACTTTGGTCTTAAGAGAGCACCCTATTTCTTTAGTTTGGTCAATGTATGGCTATGCTCATTCACATCCGATCATCAGTTAGCGTAGTGCATTTGGACTAGAGATCAGCAATGAATCGTTTTTTGGCTACTCATAAGCACTCATGAAATTTTGAATATAAATGAGTCAACAATATTGAAATTTAACTATGTACTCTGATTCATTCGTACTCAATATAACGGTGATTTATAAGTACAGGTTGCAATGAGTATGCTTACAACGTTGACATCAAACTCATATCATTCGAAATATGTTTGATGCATAAGCCTACTCATTTAGATTCATAACTTTAGAAAAATACTTATAATACTTAGTCTTAGTTGTTGTTGCATTTACAAAAAAAGAAAACAGACACATAAGCAAAAGAAGAGCAACAAGCAGAGCAAACACACAACCTCTTGGTAAGTATTTTAGTGTTCGTACGCGAATCATACTTATTTTGTGCTTCGTGTATATGATGAGTTATGAAGAGTCGAAATCAACAAAATTATACGTGTTGTTAAGTATGAGTACCATGAGTACTTCAAACTTTGAATATGAGTTGAGGTTCCACGATATTCAAATAAGTATGAATGCGTATAAGTATCAGAAATTATGAGTATGATTCTATCCTACTCATCTTTTTGAATACACATTGCTGATCTCTGATATGGACAGGATTATTTTTAGTATTTTCTCAATATTTTTGAACAGTTGTATTGCTGGCACGAAGATTATCGAAGAAACTAAAGCCGAGGATGAATATCTTTACAATATTATCGAAATTTATGAGTTTAAGGTGATATTACGGTAGAAGACCCTTTTGGTCTTAGCAAATGATACAATGCTGATCGAGGTGTAAAGCTCTGAACAGAATACAAAATAGAAAGAAAATTTTATGAAAAGAAATTTTAAATGATATTCAAAAAAATTACTGTTGATTGCTAAAGGAAAAATAATATACACTCAAACAAGAATATGCATAAAAAAATTACACCATTTCATTTCAATTTTATTATAAAAAGTAACTGAAATTTACTTGTTAAGTATACACTTTTTACAATTTGGCAAATAGACAAAGTACATGTGTTGACGGCATCTACAATATTCGATTCAGAAGAATGACAATCAAATCAACGTATAATATTGCCAAATCTCGTTCTCTTTCATAGGAAACGGTCTAAAAATATTATTTTATATGCACAACTACAACAAATATTCTTTTACCTGAAAAAGTAAATTAAAAAAAATAAAATTTTTTCGAATTTTTTTTGTTTTTTTTGATATATTTTGTGTCACTTTTTTTCTTCTTGCTTTTGGAAATCCTAAAAAGAAAAAAAAAACAAAATGGAAAAGGCACTCTATTGTTTATGCCAAGAAAAACAATGAAAATTTATGGATATATTGCTGTAAAACATAAATGTTCAGTACAATAGTTTTCGTTTTTTACTCAGTACCATGCAAAAGTAAAATCAGACCAAAAACGCAAAAAAAAATCCAAAGCAAAGGTAATCTAAAATCCAAAGTGCTGCATATTTAAAAGGAATTCTCACACAGTTTTAATGAATTTCACCTGAATTATGAACCCGACTAAGGCATGTTTGTCTTCTTTTTTTTTTTGAGACAAAAAAACATAAATTTACAGGCAACGTGCATGTTTAATTGCTCAACAAAAATGGAAAAATTCGATGTTAAAATATCATTTCATTTCTGTTTCTTTCGTTCTGTTTTTCAACAGATGAGTTGAGAATAAAATCTGACTTTAAAGGTGTGATGGTTAGTTCATTACTTAGTATGATCATGATGGATACATGATTCTATGAAATTTAACACAACGGACGCCATGACTTCAGGTTTACGGCCTAGCTTCTCACACCACTTATGTTGTGTGCGTTAATTTTACACATGAGTAGCGGGACCTACAGTTTAAAGTCGACTCCGAACGTCAGATTTTTGTGAAACTTTTCATGGTAATTTTATTTACTCTCAGAGTTTTTGCCAGAAATCTGCTGGGAGGAATTTGCTAAAGAAATATTTTTTTATATTTCATTTTGATGTCTGAACTGGGGTTTGAACTGTGGCCTTACGTCTTATAAGCCAACACACTACCTACTAGACTAGGGCGACTTGACGTATTAATAATTTGTATAAGTGAAGACTATGGAAAGCGTATGTATGGACTTGGGTACCGTGTCTGTCAACTCCACAAACGTTGTTTGACTTAATTCTTAATGAACATGAACATAACACTTCTACACTTGTACACTTAATGTGCTCAATTCCTTTCGAGATTAACAAAGGTGGTTTATTGGTAAAACTTTTCTAAAGTGACAGTCATTGTCTCGTCGACAGCTACAATTTGTAAGAAACTTTAACGTTAATGAAAATGTTTCTACAAGACAAAATAAAAATTGACATTCTATTGCTTTTTCTGCTTCTTTTTAATTACCTTTTTGGTTACGCAATTATACACGCCTGACTGGCAAACAGTAAAGCATCAAATCGTATTTGTTACAACATATTGAACGTAGACAAGTTGTTTAAAATTTTATATCAAGTTATACATTTAGCGATTTCAAAAGCGCCGATCTGGCAGATGTTAAATATGCCATTGAAAGTTTCGCCAAAGAACGCTGAGGAAATGTAGCCACTTTTCGAGCATTATGGAGTGATTATGGACCTCATAATCATCTTACAACTTAAGAAAGTTACAAGATTAGAAACAAACTTAAAGAGACTGAAAGCTATGCCTAATCGCAATGTATCCAAGTATGTCGCAGAGTGTTATGCAATAACTAATGTCGGCTGACCATTCACAAACGCCGTAAGTATGCTGACAAGCATTAAAATATAATGGACGTTTTGTTCAAGGTTACCTCTTTTTATTGAGCGGTAGATTAAATAAAAATATGCCCCAGACTTTAATTTCCGAACCAAGCGAATATCAAAATCTGAACTGAAATCAGAATAAAGTTGGTAACATTTTTCCAAGGAAATGCGATGTGGAATATACTCACATTAGCACTTTCATATATTTTCTAAATATTTTTATAAATGCCCTCACTCTTTACCTCACCCCGTCCTTCCCTCTTTCTCATCCCCAAAAACATATTCTGCAATGCCATTAAATGTTGCCAAAGCCAATGCTTTGTAGTTTGAAAAAAAAATGAATCTTTTACAGTTACCGTTCACAACAGGTGTTTGAAAGAATAAAAAGTTTTTGCCACTGTTTTACATTAATTCGAAAGTTTTCAAAGTAAATGAAGCCTCCATTAATGTGCACTCAAAAAACTCTTCGAAGATGCGAATCACAATTGTACATACATACATAATTGGTCAATACAACCCTTCAGTCAGGATTACGACCTAGCTTCCCACACCACTTATGTTGTATGTTAATTTTATACATGTGTGGCGGGACCTACAGTTTAAAGTCGACTTCGAATGGCAGATTTTTTCAGAAACTTTTCATGAAAATTTTATTTTCTCTCAGAGTTTTTACCAGACATCTGCTGAGAGGAAGTCGCCGAAAAAATATTTTTTTTTTTAATATGCCGTTTTGTTAGAGATGTCTGACCTGGGGTCTAAACCGTGGCCTTACGTCTAATAAGTCAACACGCTACGTACGTCACAATTGTTTTAGAAGTTATTTCTTTATCACGAAGTCTACTCTGTGTTTCATTTCCAAAACCAATGCAATCGCATAAATTCGAAAGACTTCCAGATTCCTGGCTATATCATGGCTATAAAAAACGATATAGTAGGCCTAAGCGTAATCGACCTTATGCTGCTTGTTAATTATAATCTAGTTACTCTACCATACAGTCACTTAGTAGAACCATGTCTAGAACGTTTTAATATCAAGAGGTCTTCAGATGACTATAGTATTAACGCACGATATTTTAACCTAAGCTCTGTATGCTGGTATGAGTCTTATAACACATTGGGTGTTTTCCCCAAATACCTCATTTACATAAATCTGCAGAATGTTGATAAAAACATCCTATGCTCTGGTTCGAAAAATCTTTAGAATCCCATATGCTTGTGACTACCAGTTCAGGATATGTCTTGCAGCTTATGAATGCATAGTTTTACGGCTCTGTTTGCAATCAGTATGGTCTAGCTGTTGAAGTAAATTGATGCTTAAGGACATTTTTCACTCCATTACCCGGGCAGCACTTTTTTGCAGCATTTGCTACACTACACTACCTTTTTTGGCTCTTTGAATTGGCGGGAGCTCTATTGGCAGCAGAAAAAAAAAGAAATCGACTACGTTTTGAAATACCAAAAAGAAAACACACACACATACACACAGTGTTTTTCTTATATTTTTTTTTTTTGTGAATGTAAAGATTACTTTTTTTTTGTATTTAAAGTAGAAAGAAAAAAACATAAAAAAGCAAACGCTTGCTTTGAAAACAAAATAAAAAAGAGGAAAACTTCAGTTCAGTTTAGCTTTCGAACGGTGGGATTAAGTAAAAGACGATTAATTTTGTCAGCCATAATATTTTCGTCCCTTTAGGCTTAAAAATAAAAAGAAAACGGAAAACGAACGAATGTGACATCGTATACCTTAGCACTCCGATAGCGACAAAGTAAATTGCAATTTAGTGCTTGAAAATGTCTTCTTAACGTACGACACACATGTTACACACATGCTGCAAGCATACAGGTATCGACTTTCCTTATGATGTGAGAATCAAACAAATTATAATGAGAATAAGTATGTTGGGCCCAAGGAAGATGTCTACTGTCGTTCCTCCGTTTTCACGTCTTCTCTTCTTTTTCATTTCTTGCGAATGATTTTCGTCTACGTAATAAAGAATTCTTCTGCTTGATTGCCTTTTCAAGATGTTGCTTTCAAAGTAAACCCGTAATAAAATGTCTTCGCCATTAACTTTTAACCGAAACTGCCATAAATATTTTTGGATAATTAATTGTGATTGATATGATACTACGAACTACACGCCATACACAACAACATTAGACAACATGAGACAACATTAGAGAGAAAGCGTTTCCTTATCAGATTGTTTTTCGCCTTTTTCTTTTCTTTGCTCTTCTCATGTTAAAATATTAACACATTTTTATCGCGAATCTCATTAACAAGTGGTACTTTAGTCTTCTATTTTAATTGGATTTTTTTATAAAATTTATGGTTAAATTAAGAAGTACGTATGAAGACCTTTAGCTTCTTAATATTATATTAAGGAACACGCGAAAATTATACAAAATAATTAAGTTGGGAAGTGGCTTAGTAGTGTTGCATCTCTTAAGGTATATCTTAAGACAAACTACAACATAGGTAGGTAGGTTGGAGTGGTAGCTTTGATACCAAAAGCTCACTTGAGCACGCATAGCATCCCGTTGTGACGTCACATTTGAACGCAGTCTCTGTACATACCAAATTGCTTCAAACCAGGGAAGAAGAAGAAGTTGATCAACGCAAGGGCTGCACTTTTAAAGCAAAACTACCCCACGCTAGAAAACCAGCCCGAAACGAAACTATATCCTTCATATCAATGGATGATAGCTCCGTCAAGCTGTGAAGGATTGGAGAGCCAATTAAACTATGTATGCACCTCGCAAGAGAAGGACATTGACAGAGAAAGTGGATAACAATCTCCTCTTCCTCAGCGGATCTGCACCAATGGCGGAAGTCGTAAGATGGGAGCTGCATTATTTCTGCGTGTCTTCCCATAACACAATGACCTGTAAGCATGGCCACTGTTGATCGAGATGACGTTACGACCAAGTCTAAATAACTGGTTGGTGCACCTTCTATCCATCGACGGCCAAGTGTGCCTAGCGGTGGAGCAAGACTCCTCATTGGCCCAGGACAGGTTGACGTCTCGAAAGAATTTCCACGCGATGGCCAACTTGACCAAGGTAAATGGCACTCCCAAGACGACTGAAGAGGTATCCAGAAGTAGTGCATCATCCCTGGCGAGCTCGTCGGCTCTATAATTTCCCGGAATATTACTGTGCCCGGGGACCCAAATAAGTGTGACACTGAAGCGCATAGAAAGAAGGTCGAGATAGCGGCGACAACCCCTGACGATCGTAGGGTTATTCACAACGTTCGACAGAGATCTTATGGCAGCCTGACTTTCAGAGAAGATAGAGATGCGGGTGAAAGGAACACCGTTGACGAGGATCCATTGAACAGCCCGGTAGATGGCCATTACGTCCGCCTGAAACACGCTATGATAATCCGGCAGTCGGAGGAAAATTTTCAGGTCCAGCTTCCCAGAGTAGACTACAACATAACTTCTAGGATATTTAGTTTGCATTTCATTTCGGTTTTAGATTTGGAGAAAATACGAAATAATGTGTATGACTGACTAAATTGATATACCACAGCCTTAAGTAAAATATTCAAGAAAACATCAGCAGTAATTGTAGACCTCTGAAAGAGGCCAATAAAAACTGCACTGAAATAATATACCTTTATTTTCCTCTAAACAATAGATTTTCATTGACTTTATTATTTCAATAATTACCCTGCCAGCCAGTTGACATCTGTACACTATTGAGAGAAAGAGATCAAATAAATTAACCCAGGGTACGTGATCAGGTTTCGCCAGCATCTAGCTGAGGTTGCTTAAGAACAATCGAACTTAGTCGACAAAGTATTGATTGTAACCTGATCATGATTTATTAAGTTTGCTGTTCGAAACAATTTACGATTTTCGTGTATTCATCTTGCTGAGTTTAATGAAAATGTTTTGATCTTTACAACCCTTCAGTCAGGATTACGACCTAGCCTCACCACTTATGTTGAGTGTGTTAATTTTATACGTGAGTAGCGGCACGTACAGTTTTTTGAGAAACTTTTCGTGGCAATCTTATTTACTTTCATCGTTTTTGTCAGAAATTTGTTGAGAGGAAGTCACCGAAGAAATATTTTTACATATTTTCGTTTTGATGTCTGACTTGACCGTGACCTTACATCTAATAAGCCAACACACTACCTACTAGATTACGGCGACTTCAGACAGCTTTATTGAGAATAATTTAAATTCATTTTATATTCAGTGCAACAGCAGTACAGTACAGGCAAGTGTTTCTTAAAGTGAAATTTGAAAAACCCAAATTAACAATTTAACTTAAACTAGAACAAATATTTACTATACGTTTACATTATTTCATAGGTAATATTTATAAAATTTATGTTTCTCTGCCTTAAGAACAATTCTACTTGAAGGCAAGGATGTTTGTTACCAAGGAATTAAAGAATAAATTGCAGGAAAAAAACCAATTTCAAGTGAAATGAAAATCCCCTACAGCCAATATGTAATGTGTTTTGTTGTGTTTGTATTGCAATACTCAAAAATATTTCAAAACTAAATTATATCAACGAGGCCTGTTTAAAAAATTAAGAAGACTTTCATGGAAAGAAACAGCCGATTCTTATTGGTAATACTTGTTATTCCTATATCTTGGAATGACCTGAAGGAACGGAAAATTAAAAAAAAAGCTTACTGTTGAAAAACTACAACGTTCCGACCAGAGGTCAGGAACGAGTATTCAAAAAGATAAGTAGAATCGAATCATACTCATAATTACCGGTACTTATACGCATTCATACTTATTTTAATATCATGAAACGTTTACTCATATTCAAAGTTTGAACTACTCATCATATTCATACCTAACAACACGTATGGTATTGTTGAGTTCGATTCTCCATAACTCAACATATACAAGAATCACAAAATAAGTATGAATCGCGTACGAAAGCTAAAAGGTAGTGTATTTGCTCAGCATGCTGCTCTTTTTTTCTTTTGTTGTAAATGCAACAACAACTAAGACTGTAAAAAAATGAGAAGGCTTATGAATCAAAGATATTTCGAATGGTATGAGTTTAATGTCATCGTTGTACTCATACTCATTTCAACCTGTACTTATAAATCTACGTTGTAGTAAGTATGAATGAATCAGAGTACGTAGTTAAATTCCAATATTGTTGACTCACTTTTATTAAAAATTTTCCGAGTGCTTATGAAAAATATTTCATTGCTGATCTCTAGTTCCGACCAGAGATATCAGAGTGCAGTAACAATAAATAACCAACAGAATGCATATCATGCCTCAACCAGAAACAAATCTGGATACAATCGTCTGTTTGGATTATCGAAACTTAACCATAACAATATTCCAACGATTTTGATCAAATGATGGGCATGTAGGGCAATCATACAAGTCGGCTTTTGTCTGTTGTTACTTTCCTATGTTTATTTGGTACTGTTTTCAATTTTATTTTGGCCTATTTTGTTGTTTGTTGGTCGTCGCTGTTTGCTTTTTTTATTGTTTTTTGTTTCATTTCTTTTGTTTACTCTTGTGTTGGTGGCAGCTTTTAATTTATGACAAACATTTCCGTTTCCGTCGTTTTACCACCAACCGTTTTCCGTTTGCGATATTTTATTGTGTTGTTGTTGTTGTGTAGTCATTAAATGAAAGTGTTTTACTTTTTTTCTACATTATTTTGCTTTTATTTCTTCTTCTTCGTCGCATTGTTATTGTTGCATAAATTCTTCTCGGGGTTTTTATTTTAATTGAAAACTTAACCGCTGTAAATCGCACAAAAAGAAACCCGAAAACAGAACTCGAACTTATTTACCCGCTTCTTTACATCTGTCTGTACATTTGATTTTTGGGTCTTTTTATTTGAATAAAAAATAAAAATGCGAAAGGCAATCCGTATTTAAGTGCGTAAATATTTTAACAGTTAATATGTCTTATAATTTGTTAATTAAATATGTCACTAGTGAGTGATAAATGTTATGAATTCTCTCTACCATGGTCAAGTGTTCCTAGAAATATGCCAGACTATATCATTTGTTTGTGTTTATTTCTACAACTCCCAGACATTTCATTTTATATACTCATGTAACCATTGTTTTATTGCTTTTTTTGTTTGTTATTTTCGTTTAATATGATACGAATACAATTGCAACTGCCAACTGCCAACTGTTACCAATTGTTTATTTCACTTTCTTTTTTGAAGGTAAATCTTTAATTGAATTAATTTAATGTTGATATTCCTGTTAAATGTTACAATAAATTTACTCAAATGAAATGGAATTGAACAAATTTAAGGCATTAATTTAACCTGATTTTGTAATATAATATGCAATAATAAACATGTGTTGATTTATTGATTACAATTGTGTTGTCATTGTGTTTATTATAAGAGGCTTTAAAAAAGTAAAATATCGAATATAAGTACTTTATATTCGAGCAATTAATTTAATAATAATAATAGTAAATAAAAATTGCATATGTGCAGATGGCATTACTTCCCTAGACACACAAAAGAGCTTTCCTATTTAATTTCAAAATCAGTCCTTGTTATCTATCAAACACAACATTTTTACCTAAATATCACCTAAAAATTTCATATTTGAATTTGTTCGTATTCGTCGTCAGTTTCACTTCAGAGATCAGCAAAGAATTGTTTTCTCGCTACTCATAAGCACTCATGAAATTTTGAATATAAGTGAGCCAACAATATTGAAATTTAACTATGTACACTGATTCATTCATACTCACTACTACGTTGATTTATAAGTACAGGTTGCAATGAGTATGCGTACAATGTTGACATCAAACTCATGCCATTCGAAATATGTTTGATTCATAAGCTTACTACTCATTTAGATTCATAACTTTAGAAAAATACTTATAAATGATTTGAGTGACTCGAATCATCCATTAAAATTTATAGTCTTAGTTGTTGTTGCATTTACAACAAAAGAAAAAAGACACAAAAGAAAAAAAGTCAGAGCAGTAAACAAAGCAAACACACAACCATTTAGTGAGTATTTTAGTGTTCGTAAGCGAATCGTGCTTATTTTGTGCTTCGTGCAAATGTTGAGTTATGGAGAGTCGCAATCAACAACATCATACGTGTTGCTAAGTATAAATATGATGAGTACTTCAAACTTTGAATATGAGTAGAGGTTCCAAGATATTAAAATAAGTATGAATGCGTGCGTATAAATATCAGAAATTATGAGTATGATTCGATTCTATTCATCTTTTTAAATACTCATTACTGATCTCTGTTTCACTTGTCCTATAGACATGTTATCATGTGCATCCTATAGGAGTATTGAATTTATTATTCTCTAGCCAAATTAAAACTACTCCATAGAACTCTACAAAGTATTATTTTGATGGGTGATCAAATGGGTGATTGGTTGTTTATCAATTTCACACTTTTTCTGTCGACATTTGAACACAACGTATTCCACACTTGCATGACTTTTTATACCTTATATTTAACCACTAACCTATGTTTGTATGAGATTAGTGTATATTAGAGCATTTACCCATTTTCATTTCCGTTTGATCAGAGACTTTGATGTTGCATTATCTTCAAGTTCGATCAGGACACAGGTCAGATCGTTAGACCCCTTATCATGGCCTCCTATTCGAAAATACCGAGAGTTATTTATCACAATTAGTTGCAGCGACACCGTGAATCCTATTTGGTATACCCAAATCAGCATCAATATATAGTGGCAATCACCTAATTTAACATCTTCAACACTTTATTGAGTAGGAGTATTCAAGAAATTTTGTGAAGAAAATCATTCAATATGAAATGGACTGAATTAAGTATCCTCTAAAGCCGAATTTTATTTTTCTTTAAAAGTCAATGACCATTTTGCTTAAAAACCCACAAAAAGAAATGAAATATTATTTAAACTTTTATTTTATTTACCACTTTACTTGCCATTTACCATCGTTTGGCTTTTACTTTTATACCATTTTGCCAAGGACTTACTGTTGAAATGTGGTGGTCGGTAATGTAATTAAGAAAAGGATTTCAATTCACAATATTTTAATTAAATTACGTTGCTAGCCAAAGCCAATATTTGAATGAAAGCAAAATGGAAAATGGAAAAAGGAAAATTAAAATATAAAATTTGTAGCAAAATAAAATCTTCACTAAATATTGCTCATGGTGGTATAGTTTTTGTTACTTTCAATACTTTAAATAGTTCAGTTTATTTCCCTTCTTTATTTTCTTTTTTTTTCGTACAACTTACCCATTTGGCTCAGAGCATTGAAACAAGTTAACAACAATTCACCGTAAATAAAGAAACAGTCAGTAGGTCGTACGGTCTGTGGGGCAAATGGACAATTCATTGGAAAAGGAATTAAAAGGAAACAAGGAAAACAGCAAAATAAGAGGAAATTTAAATAAAATTAAAAGAGACATTTTTATTTTACATTTTACACTCTGTACTCCGTACTCTGTGCTCTTTACGTTGTTTATGTTTATGATCCATTTAACACTATAAGTGAGAACAAAAAAAAATACTGTATTCGTGGAAATAATATCATAACCATGATATTAAGAATATCATATCAAGGGAAGTGTTCCCTATTGTTTTACTCATACCAATTAATTTGCATAAAATATTGTTGATGAACTTGCCTATAATATGATTATAAGATCAAATGTCCAGCGTGCACTTCTATTATTTATGTTCCAGACGAGTAATTTCTTTGTTATTTAACTCTTCCGTGTATACTTTTTAGCTTAAAAAAATATTCATTACATGTGGCAATGCGGATATTTCCAGTTAGGTTTACCATTTCACCATGAAAGCACTAACAAACGTACTACCCTTGCAGAGTGTTTCTAAGGCAAAATGATTTTCATTTCACTGGTTCACTGGTTACGGTAACAAACAGAATTCTCGAATTTGGTGTGAAGGTCAGCCTGAGACTGTTCAATATGGTAGAATATGATAGAATTGGACTAGGTTATCGTATGTTTTCAAGAAATTGGTGCAGAAACAAGCTGTCCAAAAATACAAAATATACATAAAACAATTCAAGACTCACATGAATTTTATATCGATTAATATACATACATAATTGGTCATTACAACCCTTCAGTCAGAATTACGACCTAGCTTCTCACACCACTTACGTTGTGTGCGTTAATTTTATACATGAGTGGAGGGACCTACGGTTTAAAGTCGACTCCGAACGACAGATTTTTGAGAAACTTTTCATGGCAATTTTATTTATTCTCAGAGTTTTTGCCAGAAAGCTGCTGAGAGGAAGTCACCGAAGAAGAATTTTTTTCGTATTTCGTTTTTCGTCTTCATAAACCTTAATGCTTCTTTTTATTTCTAAGATAAAGCATCATGTAATAAAGTTATCAGTATTAAATCGATATAAATTGAAGTCGCCGTAGGTAGTATGTTGGCTTATAAGACGTAACGCCACGGTTCAAACCCCAGATCAAGCATCTGCAATAAAACTAGGTATGAAAAATATTTATTCGGTGACTTCCTCTCAGCAGATTTCTGGCAAAAACTCTGAGAGTAAATAAAATTGCCATGCAGAGCTCCTCAAAAAATCTATCGTTAGGAGTCAACTTTAAACTGTAGGTCCCGCCACTCATGTGTAAAATTATCACACACAGCATCAGGTATGTGAGAAACTAGGTACATAATCCTTACCAATTATGTAATGATTTATGAAAGTAGATATAAAAACCTATCTAAACTCTGCTGATGCTGTTCTGATGATCCTGTTATTCAAATTTAAACTTATTTAGGGGGTTTAGTTGGCGGTTTAAATTTTAACTAAATTTTACCACTTTTTAATTTTTCTTTTAAATTTAAAGGTTAAAATTGTAACGAAGCTTTAAATATGAATTATAAGATTCTGTCCTTTTACATTTTTCTTCATTTGATGTTTTTCTATATAATTTTTTTGAACTGCTTTTGCTGCTTTAAACAATCCATCCATCTTTATCCACTTTACGTGGCATAATTTCATGTTACTCTTTATTATTGATGTTGCTGCACACACACAGACACACACACACACACACTTAGTTCTGTAACAATTTATTGGTTGGTCATACTAAGCTAATATTGTGTCCATACTCCTCAGCACACGTTTGACATGTATGTATGTACACAGAAAGAGGAAAGAGAAAAAGTTGTTGGCAGTGCAGCATGTTGTGGTTCTTACTTTAAGGTTTAAACAATTTCGTGTTTGTGTGTTGAGTGCACATTAAAGTATTGCAGTTTAAAATCATGATACTTTATATCATCACATATTTTTTTCTTTTAATTGTACTTTCTTCTTTTTATTTTTCAAAGAAAGGTATTTAACGTGGGTAGGTTTTTAATTAGCAGAATTGGTGTTCTGATGCAATTAATTTTAAATTGGTCTGTGTTCATTAATGGTGCTCGTGTTTTATTCACTTTTTTATTCAAAATATAATTTTAAGTTTCGAAGCCATTGTTGTTACTTACTTAAATTAATGTTTTTAATATAAAATGGGTTCAAGCCTTTGCAGAATTAATCTTAAGCGTTATTTATTAATGAAAAAATATGTTTCAAAACATAAATATTTGAAGCATTCTTCAACATAGCAAAAGGCACATGCATTCAAAGCGGTCCAAAGTAGGGCTTTACCAAGTGAAAACCGAACAAACTCAAATAAACGTTCAGAGCTTATTTGTAATTAATTTTTTTACCTTTTAAAAACGTTTAAAATATGAGCTCGTAAATTGCAAATAAAATAAAATTAATTTTGTATTTAGTTTTAATTAAAATTCTTTATTATTCGCACATGTAAACAACAACAATTGCTTTATTTGTTATTCCTGTGTTTATACCCTTTGCATAAACATTAACAATTACTAGGCAATTATTCTACAGATCTTTGTAACGGAGATCTTCAAATCACGATTACTTTCTTCAAACACACTGCGTCTTCACACAAGACTGACTGAACTACACTAACTCACTCGCCTGCTTTACCTTGCCTTTTACATATATGGCAGGGTAAACAGACTGATGAATGTTCTTGAAGGCGAATGTTCGTGACTTCGGCTCCTCGTAATCTCTATAAATATAAACATTGTTATTCACATTCATTATTGTTGTTTGTGTATTTTGTTTACATTTATTCTTGTAGTGTTCGTTGTTGTATTTTTGTTTACTTGTTTACCATTTTTTTTATGCTGGTGTTTCTTGTTATATTAAGCAGTACGATAATTTGTGAGCAGGTTTGTTTAGTGCATTGTTTTTTTTCTGTAGCTTTTGTTTGTAATTTAAATGTCAAGCAATGTAAAAGCAAAACACCAGTATCTAGATTTTTCATTTTCGTAACGATATATATTTATATTTGTAATTATTATAGATCTATAGGCTAAAGCTATAGTCTACCTTTCGACTTGAGTCGTTTCTAGGGTTTAAAATAACCCAAAGCTGTTTAAAACCGCCTTTGGAATATTAAAAGTTTATTTTTTATAAATTTCTGTACAGTTGCGAAACACTTGCAAGTATATGACGCCTCAATTTGGTTAATTTTGTTCATTTATCTGCTTTTAGAACACAGTGGCTATTTAACCTAAGATATTTAAAAAGCCAACTACTTTTTCCTTGTCTCTTACGTTGGAAACATAATACACGTAGCGATTTATGCGATGACTTGAGATGGAATGTGTAGAAATATCTAAAAATGATTAGCTTTCAGATTACATAATATACATATACTTACAACACGGATACTTCTTCTTAAGATGTTGAAGTTTCTTTGGGTGTCTTTCTACTTTCTTTTATTTTCACATTTTTTGTTTGAAACTTGTGTACCATTGCAGATAATTTCATGGCTTCAAAAAATTATTATATATGTATGTATACTTGGTTGCCGGTGTGGTAAAAAAGTGTGTGTGGCGAGTGTATTTGCAACATAAGTAACAACGCCAGTCATCTGTGGTATCATATTAAATTGTATATCAAATAAAAGTATCACTGTACACCAGTAGTGTTTATGTTATGTGTTTATGTGAGATGAGGGCGTTATTGCAACATTTAGTTGGCAACAGTTTTTGAGTTCTAATTTTTGAGTTTTCAACTCTTTTTTTTCTTTTGTTTGCCATTTTTGCTTAGGCATGTCGACAAGAGTTTGTGCAATTGTATGTATGTATGTATGTATTACTTTGCTTTGCTGTAACAGTCATGTTTTAATGCTGTAAAATAGGCGTTAGTGAAATTATTTCATTTGCCTTTATCCTTCTTTTCACATTTCACATTCTATTTTCAGTGGCACATAGAATGAGTCATATTCAAAAAAAAAAAACGAATGGAAAAAAATTATATTAAATGCTGCATTTTACGATGTTTGTAAAGAATATTTAAAACGTGTTCTTGCAACACTTTTTCATGTAGTTGTGTTGTCATCATTATTATTACTTTTGCTGTTGTTGTTTTTACATTAGTTCTGGTATACTTTATTCCACCCACCCTTGTTTGTTGCAGCTGTTTCGTTATCAAGCCATTATCTGCATTATACGTACGTACATACATACATACATAAGTAACGTACGTAACGTAACCTAACCAAACGTTAATGGGAATAAAAGCTTGTGCCCTGAAAAGTGCCAAGTCAGATTTTCCTCGTCGTTTGTAAAAATAAGTTGACATCATTTCTATTATACTGGATTTAGTGTCGTCGTCAGTGTGTTATTGTCGTTGTAGTTTTTCTTCTTGTCATATTTATTTGCATGTCTGCATGTGTTCAACATCCAACAATAAACTAAATTTTTGTGGCATTTGTTTCTAAAATGTGTACACATACATATACATGTATATGTGTATGTGTATATATGAAAAACGTTAAAAAGAAACAAAAACAACAACAATAACAATACATACAAAAAATGACAACACAAACTTTAAAATAAAATCATAACTCACGGTGACGTATGAGTAATGGGCAATTAGCTTAAAATTAATATTTTATTACGACCCAGCAGCACATGTGATGCTCAAAATAAAGTGTAACATTTATAACTTTTTGTTTCTTTTATGAATATGAGTATTTCTTTCATAACGTATGATTTTCTCTAAGAACAAAAGTTTCATATGAGGTTCAAATCAGAGATCAGCAATGAATAGTTATTTCGCTACTCATTAGCACTCATGGAATTTTGGATATTAGTGAGTCAACAATATTGAAATTTAACTATGTACTCTGATTCATTCATACTCACTACAACGTTGATTTATAAGTACAGGTTGCAATGAGTATGCGTACAACGTTGACATCAAACTCATACCATTCGAAATATGTTTGATTCATAAGCTTACTACTCATTTAGATTCATAACTTTAGAAAAATACTTATAATACTTAAAAGTGACTCGAGTGTCTCGAATCATTCCTCAAAATGTACACTCTTAGTTGTTAAGCATTTACAACAAAAGAAAAAAGACACATTATAAAAATAATAGGGCAGCAAGCAATGCAAACACTAAACCATCTAGTGAGTATGTAGTGTTCATACGCGAATCATACTTATTTTGTGATTCAATGTTGAGTTATGGAGATTCGAAATCAACAACATCATACGTGTTGTTAAGTATGAATATGATGAGTACTTCAAAACCTTGAATATGAGTAGAGGTTCCATGATATTAAAAGAAGTATGAATGCGTATAAGTATCAGAAATTATGAGTATGATTCGATTCTACTTATCTTTTTGAATACTCATTGTTGATCTCTGGTTCAGATCGAAATCTGTCCACCAACTTTAGGAATTCAGAGGAGAAGTGACGTAGTAGGTAAAGTTATTGAACACAATCTTAAACATCGCAGAATACAACTAATTTCTCATTAACGGTTATTTTGAATTTAAAAAAATAATCTTTTCAGTATCTTGGTTCTGACTCCATTGAAAATTTTGGTGAACTTAATTAGCAAAGTTCACAAGGCTATTGCTTTTAGGCAATTAGATATAGCAAACGTGTTATCCCAGGACCTTCTACAATAGACCAATCACCTGCTTGATTAATAAAACTGATACCAGAAACACTTGAAAAAAGCAATGGAATCAGGCATTATACGTTAATAATACTTTTAATATTCTTTCTTGTTGCACTGTGTGGTTTGCATTACTAAATTTTCAATTGCTGTTTTATTCATAAATAATTATTATAAATATTTCCATTTAATTGGCTTCGTAATACAAAAGTTTCCATAACATTAAATACGAAATAAGCTCCATTAAGTTCTTCCTATCGATACAACTTTAAAAATCATATAAAAATCTGATTAAAACTTTTTTCCCCCTCCTTTTTTTAAATAGAATGCATTTCGAGTAATTCCACTTGGCTCACAGCTGTACGTTTTTTTTCCGATCTTCTTTCATTTAAAAAACTTCAATTCATACTTTTTTCTGTTCATACAATACGAATGAGAAAAATACAATTTTTTATTGATAAAAAATGTTGTTTTTTTGCTTCTTTTTATGCATCATTTTCCAACTACTATCATCCAATTAAATGAAATACTATATGTGAGCAGAAAGTGAAAAACACAATTATAAGCCATACATACATACATACTTTAAAAGGGGGGCAAAACATTTGAGTACTTTATGAAGGCAGCAGTAAAACCGGCCAGCTATTGGCATGCTTGGTTAAGTACCAGCGTTTTAAGTACGAAATTGAAAGACAGGAAATAAACTAGGTTTCATAAATACTATGAAATAAAGTTATTTCAACAACCAGCTGCTGTTGACTATACTTATCTAAAAAAAAAACTTATAAAGCCTTACTAATGAAGGCGGAAATAACTGTAATAAAAAAGTTAAAGGATTTTAAGGTGAAAGGAACAGTAATTACATTCCAGTCTGCTAAATAGTTAGTAGGTAGTAACCGAACCGAATTGATACCGAACAATACTTCCATACTTATATTAGGACATACAAAATTTAAAATTTAGAAGTGAATTTACATACTTATATGCTTACAGTTATATACAATAACTATTAACTAACTTATGACCAAAGTAAACTTTAGATTGCTTTATTGCAATTGTTACGAAAAATAAAATCAAGATACTTGTGTTTTGCATTTACATCGTTTAATATTAAAATTATAAACAACAGCTACAAAAACAAAAACAATGAACTTGTTTACAAATTATCGCACTGTTTAATATAACAACAAACACCAGCATAAGAAAATGATAAACACCAGCATAAAAATGGTACACAAAAATACAACAACAAACACTACAAGAATAAATGTAAACAAAATACACAAACAACAATAATGAAACAACGATGTATAGAGATCTCAAGAAGGCAAAGCCACGAACATTCGCCTTCAAGAACATTCATCAGAAAATTTACGTTGTCACATAAAAGACAAGGCAATGCAGGCAATTCAGTCAGTGAAAGTTCGGTCAGTCGTGTGTTAAGACGCGGTGCGTTTGAATATAGATCTGTCAAACAATTGTCTAGTAATTGTTATTGTTTATGCAAAGTGTGTAAACAGAGGAATAACAAACAAAGCAATTGTTGTTGTTTACATAAAGTTGTGAACAGTGGCACGCAAAATTGTGCGAATAATAAAGAATTTTAATTAAAACTAAACACAAATTTATTTTTATTTTATTTGCAATCTACGGGCTCATATTTTAAACGCTTTTAGAAGGTAAAAACGTAACAGTATGCTAAACTTCATCATGGTGAATCAAGAAGTCTGTGGGATTTTCAACAAAATACAGGGTTTTCAAAATAATTTTACTAAACACTTCTTTGAACTCCACACAGTTTGTTCGACGTTTCTTTAAGTCCTATAAACGTTACAAAAATATAAGATTTGTAAAGTTCATCAAAACATATTTGCTTGTGAAATGATTTCGCTTTCCACCAAGCAATTTGAATTTCAGATTTGAAAACAAGTGATAATCCATCGGCGTTAATTTCAAAGAGGATTATTCCTTTTTATTGATTTTCAAATCTTTATCAAATCGCTTCAAATTGGCATAGAATTGTTCAACAAAATATTTTCAATTGATTCTTCGTGATTCTAGGTTTTTAATTACATTCCAGCTCTTCATTGCATTCGATATTTCGACATCTACCTGCCTCCATTAACTGCGTTTAGTACAACCTCTTCTTTTGTTAAATTGCGGGCAACAGTCTATTGCATTGCAGGTGACAGATCTAAACAGCATTGACCATTTTTGTTTTCTTGTACTTCCAAGTGGATTTGCGTTTCATGAATGAATGCCTTTAGTAGTGAATGGCTATCGGACTAAAAAATTTTAAAGATTTGTCTCAGGCATTTACATACATACATACATAATTGGCCATTACAACCCTTCAGTCAGGATTACAACCTAGCTTCTCACACCACTCATGTTGTGTGCATAGCTGCCAGATAAATGACGCACCAAATCGTCAAATATTTGAGAAAAATCGTCAAAATTGTCAAAGACATTTATTAAAATCGTAAAAAATCGTCAGAAAATATAAAAAAAATAAATTAAAAACATTTAAAAACCAAATGTATCTACATATCTGAGTTCAAAAATAAAACATTTAACAAAGAATTTATTGGAAATTAAAAGCTAGCGTCCCTCATCTTCATTTAATATGTTTTTTTTCCAAAAATGGAGAAATTGGGATCGTTTTCAAAAAAAAATTGTTTAAGGTTTAAACAATCTATCCCAACGTTGTTTATTGACACATAAGCGCAGCAATAATATTACATCATCTATATCTATGGGTGGTGTAGATATTAGGAGGTCAGAAGCTTTCTATGTTCTCAGCATGGAAATTTAGTGTAATACAGACACATTTTTCAGTTTCTTCTTAAGTTCTTATCATCCGATCTTACTATTTACACCATTTATAGCTGACAGAGAATGGAATACAACTCTCATGTACGGGTTGGTGCCTCAACGTCTATTTTGCGTGTACGGGAGAGGCCATAGTATCTCGTTAATGACGGTAGTGTATCCAACTCCATTAAATCATTGTAGTATCGTTGCAATGTGGTTTGTGTTTCACTGTTCTGTCGCTACTATAAAATGATTTTGCTTGAACGAAATAAGGGGACTTTTTCCCGAAAATCATATATTCCTGCATAACGCTCGTCTTTTTCGGCCAGCACATCCGTATGTGGTCGATTGGCCAGTGGATCGCACACTGCATTACAGAAAAAGTACGTGTTTTAGTCGGACTATTCGTATATGGAACTCAAATCCTGCAGAGGCATTTTACTTATGGTATAATAATATACAAGCCTAGTGTCCATAAACACGGTTCTCTCTTTCCTTCTTCCCACAACATAGTTCCAAACTCAATGCCATCCATCCCCTGAGTGTTGGTCGTACGAAAAAAGATAACGGCGCTTGCCTTTGTTTTTCCGACAGCAATATTAGAAGCTATACTAGAATTTTTAAAATAGTCTGCAACGACAAGTGATAAATTATTCTCAACCATGAAGTTATTTAGGAGTTGTAATTTTACAGCTTTTAGGTGGTTAAAAAGGAATAAAATACAGAAAAATCATCACATGTATTCGAAAGTAACTTAAAAATATAATATTTTACTCCTTGTTTTTATGAACATAAATTTCCAATACTAACAATTGCAAAGTAAATACAAAGCTTAAAGTGGCTTTTAATGTAGTAAAGTAAAGAATATAATGTAAATTTTTAATTTTTAAAAATAGCCAAAATAACGGCCTAAGTCCTCGGCAGCCATAAAAATTTAATAAAAATCCATTTTCAACCGGAGCAGTTGTAGTTCACAGCAAAACAATAAATTTATCAAAATTTCAAACTACATATTTTTGTTTTATTACATTTTTAAATTTAAACTTTTAGATCGCCAACCCATTATATTTACTCACATTATGCACATATCTACTACAATATGTAAAATTAATAATGCAGAGAACATATGTGACGTATGAGTTATATTTAATTACATTAGTTTCATACATGACAAAATCGAAGTTATTTTATTGCATACTTTTCAGGGTAACTATTCCAGTACATGTAATATGATGCGTATGAGTAATATAGTTCAAATACAATTAAAAAGAAAATATACCCCATAAATTTGGAATTAAGCTACATACATACATACATGATTTTTCGATTCTATGCAATTCTAGGCTATATTCTAGAAGGTAATACATCATGACTGGTATCGTCATAGTCTGTATCTTGAACATATTCACAACAAAAAAATTAATTTGGCAAAATTTCAAACCGTTCTTGTTTTATTGCATTTTTAAATATAAACTTTTAAATGGCCCAGCGGGTCTAATGATCTTATGTCAGAAGACATCTTCCAATCTAATGAATATTCATTCACAAAGCTATAAAGTCTCATTTCCAAACGCTTCCTATTTAGTTTAAATAAAGGAAAGTGTGTGTTGGATATCACTGATATTTTTTATTCATTTGAAATAGCAATTATGTGTGGAATATATGGTACTAAAGTAAAGAATATGACGCAAATTTTTAATTTCTAAAAAATCGTCAAAATATTTTTGGAGCTCAAAATCAGCATAGCTATGGCAGCTATGGTTGTGTGTGTTAATTTTATACAAGAGTGGCGGTATCTACAGTTTAAAGTCGACAGTTTTGAGAAACTTTTCATGGCAATTTTATTTACTCCCAGAGTTTTTTCCAGAAATCTACTGAGAGGAAGTCACCTACGAAATATTTTTTTATTACTTCGCTTTATTGGGAATGTTTGACCTGGAGTATGAACCTATGCATCATGTATAATAAGCCAACATACTACCTACTAGACAACGGCGACTTCGTAACTATTTTATGTAATTTCTAGCTCAACTATAATACTTTCTTTGGTATTACCCAAGATTTCGAAATGTTGGCAGAATCTGCAATTGAAACATTTTAATTTTCTTAAATTGGAATTCAGTCTCCTATGCCTTATATATGTAAGTATGTCAATCTAGGATAACTCTTTAAGCTACTCTTTAAGTTCTAATTAGAAAATGTGAAACAGGATTTTTCTCTATCGTTGATGTTCTTTTTTTTTATATGAAATGTTTCTATTGAATTTTGCCACATATTTTTTTTCGATTTGCAGTCGTTGTTTCAGACTTGCTTTAAGCGATAAGGGCAAAGAAATAGAAATTACAACGGCTAGAAGTTGTTCAAAGATTAATCACAAGAATTGATTAGTAATGAAAGCATTTATTCTGTGCTTCAGTCTCATTTCTATTATTCCCCCTCTTTTTTTTCGCTGTGTTCTCTTCATGTCTATTCTATTTCCCTTCGTTTATTTGTATTTCTTGTAGGAGAATATACACTTAAATGAGTACTAAATGATATGTGAACAAAAGATATGAATACATTTGATGAAGGTTTTCATTCCAAAGATGTACAAACTAAGCCTAGAGTATTGAAAAGCTTATTAACATTTGTACAAATGAATGTTGAGAAACAATTTCATTAAAAGTTGATTTTCCGGTCTTTAAAACATTTTAATTAAATAATTTGTAGTAATTTTAAGCTTAAATTTATAATAGTATTTAATCCTTTCATTGCCAACAATCAAAAATTAATCAGCTTCACTTCTTCAATTAGAAATACAAGCCAAACGTAAGTGATTTAATGTATTTAATGTCCTTTTCCTCTATCATTTCGCTTCCTATTACTATTAAAGCCGGTTTGTTCAGCAGTTTCCACAGTATATCGTTGTTATTTTCTTGTTCTTGTTGTTAATGAGATTTAATTTCAAAAACTTTTAATTCTTTCGTTTCTATTTAAAGGAGATCCAAAGTATTTCTCGGTTCTGTTGAAAGTTAGGATTTGTGATTTCTTTTTAAGATTAATTCTTTTTTTTTTTCTCCCCAATATTTTGTCATGTCCAAAAGGCTTTGTTGGTTGTTATTGTTCATATTGTGGCTTTTGCTGTAATTACTTTGTCCAACAAATACTTTTCTTTACCAGAGTAGAACTTATAAAAAAAGGGGTGGGGAGTTTTTATTGTTGCCATCGGAAGGCATTCATCATGGGTACTTTTAAATGTCGCCAGTAAATTTTTTTAATTGCAACAGATTTATTTTTGATTGTGATTAATGTTGTCAGCACAATCTAACCTAATCTATAAGGAAAAATACGGAATAAAATATGGCATAAACAGTTGCAAAAGTGAATAAAAAGAAGCGCAGGGAATTTAAACTGAAATAAACTGAAATTGCAATTACAGAGAATTAACACAAGGACGAGTGCTGCAGTATTCTGCTTTTTAAACCAAGAGTTCAAAATTTTCTCAAGACAGAGATATTTAATAAACGTATTTCACATCTCTGTTTTACTTATGAGACGTGTGGCCTCGGTTCAAACCCCAGGTCAGGCATTAAAACGAAAATATGAAAAAAAACATTTCTTCGGCGACTTCCTCTCAACAGATTTCTAGCAAAAACTCTGAGAGTAAATAAAATTTGCCATGAAAAGTTTCTTAAAAAAAACTGTCGTTCGTAGTCGACTTTAAACTGTAGGTCGCGCCACTGATGTATATAATTAATGCATACAACGTCAGTGGTGTGAGAAGCTAGGATGTAATCCTGATTAAAGGGTTGTAATGACCATGTATGCATGTATGTCTTGACAGTCGAGAACCTTATGGAGTATATTACACACAGCTACGACTTCATTTGTGCTAATTTTGTTTCCATATGAAAAATCCAAATTTAAATCTATCATGAAAATGAAAAATCAAGATGCTGGTGTTTTGCTTTTATATCGCTTATTATTAAAATTATAAACAAAAGCTTCAAAAACAAAAGAATTCAGTAAACAAACCCGCTTACAAATTATCGTATTGCTTAATATAACAAAAAACACCAGCATAAAAAACTGGTAAACAATTAACAAAAATTCACAAACAAGTACAAGAATAAATGTAAACAAAATACACAAACAGCAATAATAAATGTGAACAACGATGTTTATATTTATAGAGATTTCGAGAAGTCATGAACATTCGCGTTTAAGAACATTCATCAGCCTGTTTAGTTTGCCATATAAAAGGCAAGGCAAAGCAGGCGACTGAGTTAGTAAAGTTCAGTAAGTCTTGTGTGAAGACGCGGTGCGTTTGAAGAGAATAATCGTGATTCCAAAGATCTGTCGAACAATTGTCTACCAATTATTATTGTTTGTGCAAAGGGTGTAAACAGAGGAATAAGTTGTGAAGAGTGGCACACAGAATTGTGCGAATAGTAAAGGATTAAAATCCTAAAACTAAACACAAATTTATTTTTATTTTATTTGCAATCTACGAGCGCATATTTTTAACGTTTTTAAAAGGTAAAAACAACAATAACAAATGTAAACATATTTTAGATGTGAAATCTTTGGCATGCACGATAATTTATGGGTATGAATAGTAGGGAATGAATGTTCAATTGTCCAATGTAAATGTTACGTGAGCATATATGCCTTTTGATCAGTGGTTTGCAGAGTCTTATTGGTTTTTAGTGTATTTTTTCTAACAATATCATAACCGCACATATTTCCTATTGCTAACAAATTACCCTGAGAAACCAAATAGCAAATAATCATTCATAAATAGGAAATTATTATGACTAGGATCAAAAAATTTTGAATGATTGACTTTATATTTAGCGATGTTCAAAACTATCTATTAAGAACTATTACAACGGCTAACTCTAATTGTTATTGGTTTATTATGAAATGAAATTAAAGTACTTAACATTAAATTAAATTCTGTGAACTTTTATTTTAATAACATTCAGTTGTCGGCATAACTCAGTTGTTTAGACATTTGAGAGATGAGTTCACCGTAATAAATTTAACGAGACAAAGATTAAATTAACAACATTCACCTTTTTGCCTCGAGGCTATTGCTTTTAGTTAATTGCACAACACATTTGTTGCAATTTGAATTTGCATAATTCAATATGGAAGGATGAGAACATTTCACTTTTGTATTCACTTTCACCATGCCCGTATTATCGACTTTTCAATTCATATCGTAAATTTATTTGTATTTTAACAATAAATTTTATGTTTTGCTTTTAATGCCCAGATAATATGCAAATTTAAACCAAACTGACAGCCAGAAAAATAATGAAAAAAAAACAAATTTTTATTCTGTTGGTACATAAAGAACAATGAAAATAAATGTTTTTTTTTGTGCTTTTGTTGTTGTTTTAATAGAAATTATATGACAAAAATAAAAAACTTAAATATTATTTATGATAGAAAGTGTAAAAATCATATAAATTCACTTGCAGAATTCGAAATGTGATCTGACCACAAACACACATACACATACAGATACACACATACAGATTGTGAAATAAATATGTATGATTTGTTTAAAAAATAATTAAAATTTTTAGATGCAGATACGGAATGATAAATTAAATGAAACCAAAAATATATTATTACCACACCGAAAACATAAAGCAAGATACTGTTGCGGTTTCCAATCACACAAAAAACTGTAGATTTTCTTCTTTTTTTTGTTTTTGTTTTTTTAATTAAAATAATTTATAATTTGAAATAAATAAGTTTGAAAATATGAAAAGATATACGCCATTAGTAATGGAAATTTAATAACAAGGAAGACAAACAAAAAACATAGACAGAGTAGCTGTGACAGTTCTGTCACAAGTACTTTGTTCTTTCGAGAATTACCACAATTTTATTCGACTTGCGAATTCATGGTCTTATCCAATAATAATGTAATAAATTTCCCAGAAAACACGATGAATTATAATTATTCTCGAAATTATGCTACTCCAGATCATTGGCTTTTAATCTGGCGATAACAATTTCAGATTATTTCTGCAATTGTAAACAAAATTTTGACATTTAATTCAGCTTGACATATTATCTGCCCTTTACCTCATTGTGTTGACTAAACAATTCGAAAATTTATATATTCAAGCTACGAAAGAATATAAACAAGTAATTGAATTTCATATTTATTGAAGAAAACTCTTGTTTCAATTAATTCTTGAAGGCGAATGTTCGTGGCTTTGCCTTCTCGAAATCTCTATAAATATAAACATCGTTGTTTCATTATTGTTGTATGTGTATCTTGTTTACATTTATTCTTTTAGTGTTCGTTGTTGTATCTTTGTTTACTTATTTACCATTTTAATGTTAAGTGATGTAAAAGCATAAAACCAGTATCTATATTCTTCATTTTCGTAACAATATGCCTCAAACAATAACGAGAAAATAACTTATACTCTACTGACGTAGTTTTTCTAATAATTTAGTGTTAGAATAGTGTTATATTTCCTAGACAGCATTCATAAATAAAAATTGACTCCAGATTAGTTGATCATCTCAATTGTATTCATAATAACTCGAATGAAATTTTAGCAATTGGAACACTTTCCATATCGTATTTATCAAAAAGATATGAGATTGTATTAGAAAATAAGCTCGTAAATCCAATAGTCTCCTGCACATACATATTTAATCTTTTCAGTTATTTTGTACAGTTTTTAACGAGGCCAACTGGCCACAAGTATTTCCTTGCCATAGTTTATCACTTTTTTTCGAAAATAATCTCAAATACAATACTTTTGATACATGTTTTCACCAAACACAACTTAATTAAAGGAAAAGTTATCGTAATTAAATATCGCAATCTAAGAAATTTTCTTATGACAATGCAAAGAAACTACTCGTAAGAGTAAATTGCCAATTATGATTAAGTGGCTCGTTATAGATAGACTCTGCAAATAATGGATAAGAAAATAATAGCCCCTCAATTTATGTAAATAAAACACGTTCTAATACCACTTGTGAACAAAAACTATGAAATATTCTTTAAGGGAAATAAACAACATACTACTGCTGCATAAGATACAACGGCTTTAAACGGCTTTTGGTTTTTCTATTGCGAACTGACGTCATCATCACAGTACATCACAGTATATTTTAGATGAGGAAATTATCTAAAACATCACATGCATGTTTCCTTTGCAAAAATGAAAATTAGAAGAGGCATGTGAAGGGTTGATGTACATATTTGGTGGATGCCACAACAGAAAAGTGCTTACAGCAAGTGAAAATTAAACAAAAACGCACACATTGGCAAGAACAAAATATGTTATGTTAAGCACTTTCAATTGCACTTAACACAGCAATGTTGACATGTGCTCCGATCACTGAATTGATGATGAAAACCGCCATTAGACGCACAAATTTCAATGCACACACCCATATAAATGCTGCAAGATGATTGTAGTCATACAGCAGCCAACGTGCTTAAATTAAATGTAAAAGAAATTTCATAGAAAATAAGAAATATTGTTTAGAAATAATATCAGAATTAGAATCTATCACCCCTAGATGATCCCGTTTGCGGTTATATGCTGTAATGGAAGTGAAACATGACATATAAAGGCATGACATATAAATATGTATTCTTGCTGATTGGAATGGATTTCATGCTGTCCATAACATTGACTGAAACATAACATCAATTAAATTATAAACTAACAAGTAATGTTAATTCATTTAAAAATAGTCAGAAATTTCAAATAATCCAATTGAAATAAAAGTTATTTCTGAAAGCACATAAAAAACAAGGAATTTGAAATAGGAATCCATAATATCCCTGTTGTATTTATTAATCTGTATCACAGATCAACAATGAGTATTCAAAAAGACGAGTAGAATCGAATCATACTCATAATTTCTGATACTTATATGCATTCATACTTATTTTAATATCATGGAGCCTCTACTCATATTCATAGTTTGAAGTACTCATTATATTCATACTTAACATATTCATATCATATTCATACTTAACAACACGTATGATGTTATTGATTTTGATTCTCTATAACTCAACATTTACATGAATCACAAAATAAGTATGATTCGCGTACGAACATTAAAATACTTACTAGAAGGTTGTGTGTTTGCTATGCTTGCTGCTCTGTCCTCTTTGCTCATGTGTCTGTTTTCTTTTTCTGTAAATGCAACAGCAACTAAGACTGTAAATTTTGCTGAATGATTCAAGTCACTCGAACCATTTATAAGTATTATAAGAATTTTTCTAAAGTTATGAATCTAAATGAGTGGGCTTATGAATCAAACATATTTCGTATGGTATGGGTTTGATGCCTACATTGTACGCATCACACTAATGTAGAGGTTTGATTGATAAAATTTTCTTCAAAAAACTGTCTTCCTAGCTTTTTGATTGCTTGACTCAGTGCAGTTGGAGAGCTCAAATAAACAGGAACAAAAGGAAAATAAATCATATTTGGCAGCATTTCTTTAAATAGAATCAAAACGCGAGTTAGACGACTAAACAGGATAATTTTGTTTATGATCTTTATACTTACGCAGTAAATTAAGCATAAAAGATGTCAAATTTTTAAATCCACCTGCGATACTCGACTAAATGCACACAAAACAATTCTGAAACGAATATTGACTGGAAATGTCACTTCCAACAACATGAAGCGGAGACGGTTGTGAGCAAATCGTGAACTTATAGTCAGGAAACCATTTTATGCTTTTTCCTTTAATGAGAATGAGGATGTTGGACTCTTCAAATTTTGTGATTACTGGATGATGGTTAATCCTAATCCGTTGTATTGTCTGTAAAAATGTATTGAGTTCTTGTATCAAATTTAGTGGTGAGTTACCTTACTCACTGAATTCTAATCTTTCTCAAGGGGTTTGTATTTGTTTTATCCTTGACATATACATGCATACATAATTGATCACTACAACGCTTTAGTCACTTATGTTGTATGTGTTAATTTTATCATGAATGGCGGGACCTACAGTTTAAAGTTGACTCCGAACGACAGATTTCTTGCAAAACTTTACATGGAAATTTTATTTACTTTCAGAGTTTTTTAGCAGAAATCTGCTGAGAGGAGTCGCCGAAGAAATATTATTTTATATATTCGTTTTAATGTCTGATATGGGGTTTGAGCCGTTGCCTTACGTCTAATAAGCCAACACATTACCTACTAGACTGTAAATATGAGCAAATAAAAATCAGTGATTTCTCTCCAACCATGTCACTTGTGACATCTGGCATAATACATGACTCTTGGCCCTCCTTAGTCTTAGGAAAACCTGGAAAATCTGAACTTATGAATAAAACATAAATTTAACGGACTATTGACACTCTGGTGGTTGCCCTATAGTAATTGCTTTAATTCATCTAAGTAGATATTTAAAAACATTTCTGCAAAATTCTCAATTTTATTTCCTTTATTTTCTTTTTTTTTATTTTCTTTGTCGCCTGTATACCCCTTCCAGCTGACAGTGTAACACTGGTAATATTTTAATTTAAAAGAATTTATTGTGATTAATTTAAATCGGCTTTTAATACATCTGCTTTAGTTAGTTAGTGCAACAGCCATTGCAACTGTAAACGAAAAATTTATGCGAAAAGCCATATTTTGCAACGCCCACACGAAATCAATTTACGATGCATTTTTTTTTTGCATTCGGTATGCATTGTTGTGGTTGTTGTTTTTGTAGTTGACATTGTGTGAGTCGTTATCGTTTAATTTGTTTTTAATAAAATAAAAAAAGAACAAAAAAAAATTCAACAAAAAAAAACCCAAATACGACACAACATAAACGATTTAAGCCGTTTTTAAATTTATTGCAATCATGCCACAATACTTTGGCTTGCGACCACACTAAGCCAGCAACAACAACAGCAAAGGCAACAACAGAAATTATTTTAAATATTTTGCAAAGCCTGTAGTACAGTGCTACCAGATGCAGACCACTATCACGTTTCAAATTTATTTATTCGTGGGTTTCGTGGATTGGGAAGCAAAAATTTCGTAAAGACAAGGGCGGTACAATTCAGATCTTTCTGCTTTCATGTATGGCTGATAATTTATGAAATTTAAAAACTTATAATCGTCATGAAGTTTTCATTATGTCTTCATATGAATTTATTCAATATGAAGTTGCACAAGAAATGTACGTATAGAGATTATGTATACTTATATGAATAAACCGTTAAACGTTTCCTTATGATATTTCTATATAAGCCCCAGAGTCTCCCTTGCCTGTTAGTAACATCCTTGTTGTAGCAACCTTACCGTGGAAAAATATTTACTTTAGTCCACCCCAACAACAAATTGATAGCTCACCAATAATTTATGGTACTATGGTAGATATATCTTGTTTTAGAAATAAAAATTACGTTTGATAGAAAGAGATTAAATTCTAGAATAAATAAGGGAAAGTTCCTTGTTCAATTTTCAACTTTACATGGCAATTTTATTTGCTCTCAGAGTTTCTGCCAGATGTCTGCTGAGAGAAAGTCGCCGAAGAAATATTTTTTTTTTGCATATTTTCATGTTAATTCGGGCTTGAACCGTGGCCTCTCCTTCTAATAAGCCAACACACTACTAGACTACGGCGACTTCTTCATGTACATATGTATGTATATAAATTAATCTTCTTATGGATACTTCTAACGAAAACTTTCACCCTTCCAGAGAAGTAATGTCAGAGTGTTTTGACGCCAACACTGATTGAAAGTTTTCAATTACCTTAATTATATACATAATCAGCTTAAAATATAATTAAATTTTAAGTTTAAACATTTCTTTCCTCCTTCTTTTTGTAATTATTTTCTCAAATGTCACCACCAATCAAATGTCAAGCCTATAAACATACAAAGGTTTTTGTAACAGATTTTAAAAGGCATTTCGTAGGAACCGAAAGCAAAAATAAAAGGCTGCATAAAAAATACTTGAAATTGAATTTGCATGAAATAATTAAATGCCTTAAAATAAATGATTTCCGTCAAAGAACATCCAATGCAAGTGCATATACACACTTTGAAATTCAAATAAAAAAAAAATATTTATTCTTCTTGTACCAGGCAGCAGTGAAAAGTTTTTCTGTCTTCATGTCTGCAATGCAAGTGCAAATGAATGGAAAGAAATAATTTTTGCTTTTTACTCACTTAGCATGGGTAGATTTGAAAACTGAAACTAAAAAAGACTAGCACGAAATGCATAGCTATTGGCTCCAACAATCACAAATACTACTTTGACGATAACAGCAACAAAAATATAATTGCTTAAGGAATTTTACTTCAGAGACTACATACAAATATACCATGAAATTAAAGAAAAAAACCATATAAACTATATTTCGGACAGAGTTTCGCAATAGAATACCTTGAAGACATACTTTTTTGGTGTGAAGAAGCCCGACTACTTGTTGTAACTTAATCCTACAAATGCCTTATTGCAAATTGAAGCAGTCCAGTTAAAATTCCCATGGAATTCTTTCTTCCAGTAAATAGGTCCTATGTTAGGAAAACCGAATCAATGGAACACATACTTCGAATATGGACGGAAGGAAATTCCTAGCATCTTGAGGTTCGTACATAAATTGAGGTCATTAAAATAGATCGCTTGGTCGCGTTATTCTATTTACCCTACCCAACAGCAAAACACCAGAAATCATTAGAACTCGGTAGCATGCACAGAGATCAGCCACGTATGTCGGTGATCATTAGGCACTGTCTTAAAGGCCAGAAGTTGCATTAAAGAGGATAACACATCACTCACATCCTTTATCGTTGTCCTTCACTTCAACATATTGTCAGTTCTGGCGTCAATAGATATCAGCAGGCTTTATGTTTTTGTCAGACATTTAAAGTGGTTTGAACTTGAATTTTTTGTGTTTTTAAGAAGTTAGTTGTTAAGCAGAGATCAGCAATGAGTATTCAAATAGATAAGTAGAATCGAATCATACTCATAATTTCTGATGCTTATACGCATTCATACTTCTTTTGATATCATGGAACCTCTACTCATAATCAAAGTTTGAAGTACTCATCATATTCGTACTTAACAACACGTATAATGTTGTTGATTTCGACTCTCCACAACTTAACATTTACACGAATCACAAAGTAAGTATAAACCGCGTACGAAGACTAAAATACTTACAAGAAGGTTGTGTGCTTGCTCTGTTCGCTACTCTGTCTTTTCAGCTTATGTGTCTGTTTTCTTTTTTTGTAAATACAACAATAACTAAGACTGTAAATTTTGATGATTTGATTCGAGTCACTCGAATCATTTATAACCATTATAAGTATTTTTCTAAAGTTATGAATCTGAATGAGTATGATGCCTATGAATCAAACACATTTCGAATGGTATGAGTTTGATATCAACGTTGTAAGCATACTCATTGCAACCTGTACTTAAAAATCAACGTTGTAGTGAGTATGAACGAATCAGGGTACATAGTTAAATTTCAATATTGGTGACCTACTTATATTCAAAATTCCATGAGTGCTTATGAGTAGCGAAAAACGATTCATTGCTGATCTCTGTTGTGAACCAAGTTTAACTGAGATCATGTTGCTGCCAACTAAAATCATGTTGCATAGAGTCTCATGAGGAAAGCTTATTGGATTTTTAGTCCTAACCACAAGGAAATTTTCACAGCTTAGGTGGTAATTATGTTCAGTAAAAAATTCATTTAACATAAGTACCCAAAGATATTCTCATTTAATTCAGTTAAAATTATTTCCCATATGTTCATAATTCTAAGGCGAAATAATTTTCTTCGCTATGTTCTGCCAACACCTTCAACAACAATTGTTTTCTTTTGAGAATCTCTGGTTACAGCACACGTTTCCATACAAATATTCAGACATTCTTTTAGCAAACAAACTGCATTTAAAGGAACATGTTGGAGAATTTCGAAAAGTACGAATGAACAATAGGAACGAAGGTACGATATGAACGTACTTACAAACACCATGAAGTGTCAAAAGTTTTTAAATAGTATTTAACAGTCAAAGTGCAGAGCCATAAAATTTATTTGCTTAAACTGGTATGTCAATAAAGTAAATAGAAAAAGAAAAAGAAAACAAAAACCAAAAACGAAAAGGAAACAGTTGTGAAAATGTTGGTAATAAATAAAAAAAGTGCTGAAAGTAAAATAATCAAGAAATAGCGGCATAAATAACTGAGGACTTCCTGTTAAAATTATCAATTTGAGTTCGTTGAAAAGTAACATGATTTCAAACAGAGCCAATTGATTTTACCCTGAATAATATTTGCTGAAATATTTACAAATCGAGCAGGTTTCTTATCTTAATAAGAGCCATTCATTCATTAGCGGCTTGAAATTCTATTTTTCTTGAATACCCTATTGAATACATTAAATTGGTATGTTTAAGGTTAAGGACCAACAAAACTTTTACCACAATTCTAACAACAATGCAAACGATATTTTTGTTTAAATCATTCCATTGAACTCGCTGACCCAGTACCACACCCTTCAGGTACTTTCTGTTAAACCAACATGTTTCCGGCAATTGTTCACACTCAAATGGTAACTTCTTCATGGAAGCTATGTATGCATGCAAAATAACAACGTATGACAGTGTGACAGTAAATATTGGTTTTAAAACTTTAATTTACATTTTATTCCATACACAGGCGAATAAATTTCTTTAGTAAATCCATTTGCAAGACCTATTAAATCATTCGATTAATTGTTTGAAAAATTTAATGTCACACTGTTCTGTTACATTCGGACAGCAGAAATATATTGTGCAATATTTTATTATATGTGGGTTATAAATATCAAATGACAGGGTTTACTATTTACTACCACTACCACTGCTGTGCTGCTATTTCAAACCCATAATATATGATTCGTTAGCTCTGTACTGCACTGTACTATGGTTTTAAAGGAAAATATTAAAGTTTCACACTCAGATACACCTCCAGAGATAAAATTGTTGTGTGCAAAATTTCTGAAAATCAAATGGCATGTTTTCTTGCTCGATTTTCTTTTGCTTTTCATTTTTTTGTTTCTCGTTTTCATGTTTGTAAATGTTTCAAAAATAAGAAATAAAACCAAAATGCAACAACATGAAGAATTTATTTTAGCCGTAATCAATATGTACAAGTCCTAACAAGATTAGTTTTCATACAGGAAGTTGACTGTGTCAAATAGTTTTAACATTTTTGTTTACTGCAGATTTTCGTAAATTATAAGTTGTTATAAATTATTTTGCTTTTGGATTTTCTCTCTCTCACTCTCTCTCTCTCTCTTTTCGAAAATAAAACTTGCAACCTGGAGGAAAGTTAACACAACAAATATTGTAAATATTATCAGCATGAAACTCTTCTTTTGCTTTAAAAAATAAAAAGAAGTTTAATTTTCTGGAAAGTAAAAAAAAAATGTTTGTTTCAAAAAGCTTAAGATACGAAGGAAATATTAGTCAGTTTGAGGTACTTTAACAACATCAGAATAAGTACTTCCTTTGGTACTATATTAAGTGATTGCAAGTCAGAAATTATTTTATGAACTGTTGCTTCAGTCTCCTTCATCCTATCGCCATTCTTCTAATTAAATCGAAGGATTTTCATAAGGACTGCATGGCCTCTGCAAATATGTTTGAGGCAGAGGTAATGACGATCATGATAACTAGGAAATGCTTAAACAAATTCGACTTCCTTATGTACCGTTAAAAATGGGTTTTCTCAGATGTTTAAATAGTCCACGAGAGGATCAGTACAAAAAAAATTGGTACGGCGTAAGTGACTTGATAAAGTGCACATCAGAAAAGAAGTATATGGCAGAAGGTTAAGAATGAATAAACCGATAAACCGTTGGCACAAGATAGGAACACAATCGATCAATTTATTGTGGGATAAAGCAACTACCTCACACGTTTCTTATTTATTTCCATTTCATTATTTTCTTGAAGGAAACTTACATTATTACAACCTTTCAGTCAGGACTACGACCTAGCTTCTTACACCACTCTACATGTTGTGTGCGTTAATTTTATACATGAATGGCGGCACCTACAGTGTTAAGTCGACTCCGATGGAGAAAACTTTCATGGCAATTTTATTTACTCTCAGAGTTTCTGCCAGACGTCTGCTGAGAAGAAATCGCCGAAGAAATATTTTTGAACTTTTTGAACCGTGGCCTCTCCGTCTAATAATCAAACCCACTACCTACTTGACTAGAGCGACTTCAACTAATTGATTCTATTCTCGATTATGTATGTACTTTAATAAAAAAGTAGTTTGTTTTATATCAGATGCGCATAATTATGGGTCTTCTAATCTCTCTACCTTACGTCAATATTTGGTCGCCTTTTTCTGCGTCCTGCTCAGAACTGTTTCCGCTCTGTTCATGTAATTAAAGTTTTCTTTCATAACTCTGATAAGAAATGCTGGCAATAATTTCCTTTGAAACAATATGGCAGGTTTTAGGACGTAATTGTCTTCTTAAATATATATTTATACAGCGTTTTCTTTGACTTTTTGAAATGAATTGTATTAAAAAATGCCTTAGGTTTATAAAAACAAAATAAATTTAATTTAGTTTTAATTGTAGTTGAAAAAAACCTTAAAAAACAAGTCGCAAATAAAATAAGTAAATATAAATATGTGTATGTGTATAAATAGGATACGCTTTTCATTGCCCTTAACAATTCATTGTTTTTATGTTAGCAAGAGAATTACTCTATTTAAACATTATTTTTGATAAACAATAATTCATCCTCTGCCAATCCCTGCAGTAGTAACTGAATTCATAACTGAAGTATAATATCTTGAAGGCAATAACGAAGCAGTTTCATTTTCTATTCCACATTACTGCGTCACAATCCACAATCTCCGTTACGGTGTTGACCGTAAATAGCAACACACACCAACAACAATAATAAATGATTTCAGCTCAAGGCTGCTTAAGTTTTTCTTTTACCAAAGACACGTATTTCCGTTTGAACCACTAGCAAGAAATGAAAACGTATCACTTAACTGCTGTTGTCTACATATGATTGCCGCTAAATATTCTTTTAACAATTTCATTAAAAAGAAAAAAATAAATAAAATACGTTCTAATCATATGTCAACAGCGATTACATAGTTACTGTATTGTATTGTAGAAGTATAAAATATGATAGCTACTGTCGCGTAATAACGACTATGGGACGGAGATCAGCAATGAATCGCTTTTTCGCTACTCATAAGCACTCATGAAATTTTGAATATAAGTGAGTCAACAATATTAAAACTGCACTACTCTGATTCATTCGTACTCACTACAGGTTGAAATGAGTATACGTATAACATTGACATCAAACTCATACCATTCGAAATATGTTTGATTCATAAGCCTACTCATTTAGATGCATAGCTTTAGAAAAATGCTTATAATACTCATAAATGATTCGAGTGACTCGAACAGTCTTAGTTGTTGTTGCATTTACAAAAAAATAAAACAGACACATAAGCAAAAAGGTCAGAGCAGCAAGCAGAGTAAACACACAACCTTCTAGTGAGTATTTTAGTGTTCGTACGCGATTCATACTTATTTTGTGCTTCGTGTATATGTTGAGTTATGGTGAGTCGAAATCAATAACATCAAACATGTTCTTAAGTATGAATTTGATGATGACTTCAAATTTTGAATATGAGTAGAGGTTCCATGATATTAAAATAAGTATGAATCCGTACAAGTATCAGAAATTATGAGTATAATTCGATTATACTCATCTTTTTGAATACTCTTTGCTGATTTCTGCTATGGGCTACAATAAATTATGGCTATATACTCTCTACAAACTGTGATGATTAGAATTAGAAAATGTTACGAACACCGTAAATCAAATTTTAGCTTAACTCGACTTTAACCTGGTTTTCCGAGAAATCTTGAGTGTTTGGCTAACAATTGAAGAAAAATTTTTTAAGACGAGCATCGTATTAATTCAAATTTTTATAAGATTCCGGCAGATTTATAAGTTTTCATCTTAAAACTGAGGGAATAAATTCAGGATCGAAATATTAAAAATAAATTTCATTTAGTTTAAGCTCATGAATCAGACCTTAGACTACGGATACTCTGGTGAAACTTCTCTTCGCATATTCTTATAAAGACTGTGCTTTCTTTGCACGAACGTTAGCAAAGTTAGCAAAATATTCCTCATCTTGACTGCTATAGCACGATGAGCATTAGAGAGTGGAGATCTTCTTCTTGTAATCAATTAATACATGTAGTTAGGGTTCGAGATCGTAACAATATTTACAATTTGGACCCAATATCTCGACACAAATTTTGTCACATCAAAATCAATAATGTCTGGATTATTTTAAGTCGAGAGTCCTTTAAGTTGGTTTACCATTTAATATGATGATCTGGGTATAATAAAACGAAATATTTTTTCCTCATCAACAAAGCGTAAAATCGAGAAGATAATAAAGTTCTGATGAAATTCTGTTCTGGCTGTAGAGTACCAGCCGTCAACAAAGAACGAGTTGAGCACTTCATTTTCAATTTCAAATGTAATGCTTATGGAGCATGATTTGCTACATTAAAAACCTTATCAATGAATTTTTAAGCTGTTATTGTGAGTTGTTGTCGACATTGGTTTTCAGCTATTATTCTTATTGCGGTTGGAGTAGTAACTCACATATAACGATTCTGTCATAACATTAGGAGGAGTCACACTTTCCCCTTCTTTCATGCCCCGGCAATTTGACACTAAAATATGCTGTCATGGAATACTTTCTCATACGAAAACAACATATGAACAAACATCCATCCAAGCATTCAGCAGTTCATTCATACATTCATGCATTCATTCGTTCATTCATTCATTCATTATAAATTATGTTTGTCACGTCGAGAATATTAATAATGCATGTCAACAACTTGGCCAAAAATACGAGTATGTTTGTTGCCAAACATTTGTGCATTAACGTTTCACAACAATTTTATGAAAAATGTCGTCTTTTGAAAAATTCATGTTTTTTTACACAAACGAACAATAACTATCGCTATGAAAACCCATCCGAAATTCATTGTGGAAAGAGACATTTAATAGAGAATATTTGAAATTGTCCGAAATCGAATAGAAAACAAAAGGATTTATAAACCATCAGCTCCTGTTTGCGAATGAATCAGCTTGCTTCAGTTAGCCTTGTCAATGAAACCAAATTCAATTTGGCACAATTCAATTTGTATACAACGAATTCCTATGTTTTCTAAAGTCCTTAAATATTATTGAATAAAATATGGAATTCCTTCCATCATGCATGGTTTTTGTGGTACATAGTTTAGTTTGAAATGAACATTTTTTTGTGAGTTTTATGCCTTAATTATGATGATCACTTCTACGCATTTACGTAGTTAGTTAGCATTACGACCTAGTTTGTCACACCCCTTATGTTGTGTGTGTTAATTTCATACATGAGTGGCGGGGCCTACAATTTAAAGTCGATTCTGAACGACAGATTTTTGAGAAACTCTTCATGGTCATTTTATTTACTCTCAGAGTTTTTGCAAGAAATCTGCAGAGAGGAAGTCGGCGGAAAATGTATTTTTCATATTACGTCTAATAACCCAACACACTACCTACTAGACTACGGCGACTTCTACAGAATAAATAAATGATGCTCACTCGTGCACCAAATTATTATGTTTCAAGTAATTTAAATCAAAACAAAAATTTTAATTTATTAGATATTTTTAAGAAAATGAAAAGGCAAGATACTGGTGTTTTGCTTTTACATCGTTTAACATTTAAATTATAAACAAAACCTACAAAAACATAACAAGACAGTTAACAAACCTGTTTACAAATTATCGTACTGCTTAATATGATAACAAACAGCAGCATAAAAATGGTAAAAAAGTAAACAAAAATACACAAACAACACTACAAGAATAAATGTAAACAAAATAAACAAACAACAATAACAAAACAACGATGTTTATATTTATAGAGATTTCGAGAAGGCGTAGCCACGAACTTTCGCCTTCAAAAACATTCATCAGACTGTTTACCCTGCCATATAAAAGGCAAGGCAAAGTAGGTGAGTGAGTTAGTGAAGAGAGTAATCGTGGTTTGTAGACCCCCGTTACAAAGATCTGTCGAACAATTGTCTAGTAATTGTTATTGTTTATGCAAAGGGTGTAAACAGAGGAATAACAAACAAAAGCAATTGTTGTTTTTTACATCAAGTTGTGAACAGTGGCACACAGAATTGTGCGAATAATAAAGAATTTTAATAAAAACTGAACACAAATTTATTTTTGTTTTATTTGCAATCTACGAGCTCATATTTTAAACGTTTTTAAAAGGTAAAACGTAACAATATGTAAACAATAACTTCTCGAATGAATTGTGTTAAAAAAAGAGCAGTATTTTGGAAACAAATCATACCTCGAACTGTACTTATGATTTTTCTTTTCTTCAAAATTGATGTTCATCAATACTTTAGCAATTGATAAAAGCACTTCATTTCAAATGATAAATACTCTGGTGTCTTTTACATGTGTGTTTTGGAGTAATTAAAACAATATTTTTTTCTTAATCACCAGAGTTTAAAGCCATAACAAGTTAAAGCAATTGCCTGTTCTACAATACAATAAAAAAATATCATTTGAATTTAAATTGCAAATCGATTGAAAATTAAAAATTTATTTATTTTGTTTGATTGGATATTTGATAATGGCCGTAAGTGCTAATACATAAAACTATTCAATTAAAAAGACATTTTAAAAGTCCTGACGGATATGAAAAAAAATCGAAAATGAAATTTTTTGCATTACAAACACTCAACTATAAAGAAATATTTTGGTTAAATAAATGCAAAGAATTTTTTATTTTTATGATTTAGCAATCGACATAAACTACAATATATATTATATGCATATATTACTGTATACATACATATAAACGATGTAAATATTTAAAAAAGAAATAATTTTGTTTTTTTCTTTACTTTTCTTTTATTTAAAAGAGTTTTTTTATGAATATAAAATGCTTTACTATTAAGAACTTTTACAAAAATGTTGAAATTAGTTCGACCTATTATTTCAGGTGAACATCCGGAGGCAATGCAGACAGGATCTTCCGGATGCCAGTACAGTTGGCTAACAATACTCTTGCTAATGGCCCTCGTATTCTATAACAATCAACAATACAACAAATGTAATCTCTTCCACACCCTATCAACAACGTCAATGACGATAACCATGACGAAGAAATTGAGTGGGGCTGCCAGTAAGGCTCGACTGTCTAACGAATGCATTGATTCATTAGACAGAACTTTGCAAATGTGCAACACCGTAACCACCGCAATAACCCTTGTTAGCATCCGAAGCATACTTGGGAGTTCTACACACCACAACCGAAACGATTGTCAGCATCAATTAGCCAAGAACTCAAATTTGTGCAACAATAAATGCAATTGCCAGGAATTGCTTACCACCACAGCTGGGAGTTGATGTGCAAATCATAAGAACCAAAAAAAAGTATTTCATTAAAATTATTACATACAACCCCACAGAAGCCAGAGCCATAGCCAGAGCCAGAGCCAGCCAGCCAATCAGTTCAGCAAGACAAACGATGGACAAATGGCCTGATGGCTATATACTCTGTACACCGACGACTTCTCCCCCCTCCCCCCCCTCCCCCTACTTCCTCATTCCCTACTCATCAAATACGAAAGGAATACATTAAAGAAAAAAAAATTGAAATAAATTTTCAAATGGAAAACTTTAATTTTCTGTTGTTTTTTTTTTGTTTTTTGAAAAATTTTTATATGTAGCAATGTAAGAAGAAGAATAAAGAGAACAGAAAGAAATACCAAAAAGATGAGAAGGTTTAATAGAAAACAAAGTTTATAATCATATTGTAAAGAAGGTATTAAAAGATTTGCTCTCCAAAGCTTTGCCTGTAACAAAGACACAAAAATGATGTCTATAAAATAGAGATCCAGGTTTTGTAAAATACTTATAAAAAAAATAACAAAAGTAAAGATAAGAAATAATAACCGAAACGTATAATAAGTTTTCGTACAGGAAACTAAGCGAGACAATTGAAAAAGTTTATTCATTCAAATAATTGGCTCGTTTTAATTCTATTTTTTTTTCTACTTAAGAACGAATAATAATAATCGAATGAAAATATATATTTTGTCCTGAACCTAGTTTCTAACACCACTTATGTTGTGTGTATTAATTTTATACATGAGTGGCGGGGACCAACAGTTTAAAGTCGATTCTGAACGACAAATTTTTGAGAAACTTTTCATTGCAATTTTATTTGCTCACAGAGTTTTTGCCAGAAACCTGCTAAGAGAAAGTCACTGAAGAAATATTTTTTTCATTTTTTCGATTTGCTGTCTGACCTGGGGTTTAAACCGTGGCCTTACATCTAATAAGCCAACACATTACCTACTAGGCTACGGCGACTTCTTTTAATACGCGTTACCTAAATAATTGAGTTTTATTTAATTTTTTTTTCTTACAAAAACTTCATAAACGTGTAGAAATTTCCAAATACTCGATTTCAGCATTACTCCTATATTTTTTGTTATAAGAATGACCGATGTAATCGGTATAATTCTGTCTTATTTTAGTATTAGTTCGGATCAGAAACTGTCAAAGATTGCACCAAAACAAATAGGCGTAACTAATAAACCATGGCTAGTTAGTTACAACATCAAAACCATAACTTCTGTTTTACCAGCATTTTCCAGAAAAAAAAAAAGAAATAATTTTTTGGATTAAATGCCATCGGCTATTATATCACAACGACGAACAGCCAATAAAGGGTATATTTTGGGAATGAAATGGACTGCAAGCGGATAAAAATTCAGGTAGAAAAAAGAAAAAGTACCATAAAGATTTGCAAGAGACACAATAAAGGGGCAGGATAGCTACGAATGAGTAAGTAAATATGTTACCATAAATGTAAACAGTTGATTTCCTAATAATTTTCAATTGATCAACAAGTAGGCCTGTGAGCTTTTCCAAATGTCCCCATTAGGAATGCTACTCTTTCATAATAATTATTTCTAATCGTCAAGCTTAGGTGAGTAGCGAGTTGATAAAGTAATTGTACCACTAAAAAAAAAGAATATATCATGAGCAACCAGAAATTATAATGAGTTAACTTTTCTTAATCACCCAATACAAAATAAATCATACAATCAAGACCCCAAAATAATCTGTATACGAAGTATTTTCACAATCTCATACAATATGTGTAATGACTTCAAACGTGTTCCCCTAGTTCACTAATGCCAAGACATAGTGGTATTGAAGGGAAATAGGAAATTTCTATTATATTTGTTGCTTCATTTTGCAAGTTCTACTATTTCTTTAGATAGTTCATCGGTGACCGCATGAAACCTTTCGGATAGCATTAGTAAATATAGTTAGTACCTACTTGTACTGGCTAAACTAAACAAGAAATCTGTTAGTAGGTCTTTAGTGCTGTCCAAGATGACACTACTCAATATCTAATCCAATTGGAGATTCACATTAATTGATAACTAATGTTGTCAGATTTGTTGCGATATAAAAAAATTAAAAATTAAATGAATACGATAGTTATGGAAACAGTGTTACCAAAATTTTTTAAAATAAAAAAATTTCAGCCCTTTTTAATGACTACATTGTCAGTTTTGCCATGTATCAGAATCGGGGTTAAGCAGAAGTAGTTACATTATAGCGAATGATTTGTTAAACGTTACTGTTCTTTATAGATTTGCTTATAATTCTGCAACCGTTTTGCAGGTTGTTTGCCAGCAATGTTCGTGATGTTCTTGTATTTGGTTACTCTTGACATAACGAAATCATTTTTAACTTTCTTTTAAGTTTCTTAATTTTCCCGCATTCTTTAAAACAACATTTTGTAAACTTTTCTGGAAATCACTTTTCAATAGAATTTTAATGATTTCTGTTGAATGGAAGTTGGATCTTTCTAATGTCATATTTTGATTTTAAATAACTTTTATTATGTAGAATTGTGGCACAATAAAGAAATTGTCTCAAGCAAATTCTTTTCAGTCCAACGATCGCGTGTGGAATACCTCATAAGCCAATAAATTTTTAAATGAATAATTGGCCAACTTGTTTGACCGACTTATCTGTCTTTGCTATCGATAACATTAGGCAATATTTGTTGATTATTTTTAATATAATTTATCACTTTTAAATCGAAAATTTTGAATGTAAAATTCATAACAATTAAACTTTTGCAATATCAATGTTTAATCCATAAACATTAAATTTTTGGCTTAATTTTTCAATATTAATTCAAATTCTATTGTACTCTGTTTAATAAAATATAAAAATCATTATCGTTGCATTTGAATAGAATCAATATTTGTAAAAAAACAGCAAAAAAATTCTAATAAAATGATACAATTTTATAACAGTTTTGTAAATAAATTCCATACATACATACATATGTACTAACAATAAATAAAAGAGAAAAATTAAAAATTTTTTACTCCAATTGCAGTAAAACTTTTTATTAATTTAACATTCAAACAAATAAATATTCATTTGATCTTAAGTTTTTTATCGTTTCTTTTTTTATTAAGTTTTAAAAGATGTATGAATAAAAAAAACCCAATTAATTTATAATCTATAGCCGTTGTTTAATGAAAAATGAAATTCATTTAATGAAAAATGAAATTTAAAAATGAAAAAAATAGAAGACAAATTTAACGATATACCAATTAAAACACTTTATTCGTTTCATAATGTATTTTTAAATATACAATATATATATATATAAATAATTAAATAAATAAATAATAAAAATGTAATAGAAAAAAATTAGTAATAATTGTAACGATTTATAAAAGAAAAAATTGTTTGTAAAATAAAGAACACATTGTACATAAAGATATGTAAACATTTTATATATATGAAATATTTTATTAATAGAGTAATTAATATATACATACATATATAAGCTCTAATAATAGGAAGTTAACTTATGATTATTTTACGAAGAAGAACAAAAATCAACACAATTTACATTTTAATTTTTCCCAGTTAAATGCTACATCGAAAACTAACTGGATTCTTTACATACATATATGATTTGTCCTTACTATTTTCTAAGTTCCTAGTTTCTCACAAAGAAACGTATAGAAGAGCCCTTTTATTATAAGAAAGTCAAGAGATTGATTCGAGTTTATTCAAAATGCGTAAACTTAATGAAAACGTACCAGAGTGAGAGATTTTTTGCAGTTGTAGCCACAGAACCTCGATTAATAGGTTTCCATATGATTAGAAATTTCGAAGACTTACACTTCTCCGGTCTTCATAAAGATTTCGAATGTTTTTTTAGCTTTATAAGTTAAATGTAGTCAATTCAATCACGCAATCATTCTGGGAATATAGAAACGAATATAATATCAACCAATTATTATTGGCGATAGTGTTTAAGATTATTAAGCAGCATATCTACGACGGTTTTAATTGTTTCTTGAATTGAACAAATGGTGGTGCAAATAGAAATGCGCGACCCGTCGCTGACAAGGCAGTGATAACGACTAGTTCGGTTTATGCGCCAACTTTTTCTTTTTTTTTTCTCGAGGTCGCCATAGTTTCGTGGGCAGTGTGTCGACTTATTAGACCTAAGGCCACCGTTCGAACCCCAGGTCAGACATCTCCAATAGAACGAAATAATAAAAAAAATATTTCTTCGGCGACTTCCTCTCAGCAGATTTCTGGCAAAAAAACTGAGAGTAAAATTGCCACGAAAAGTTTCTCAAAAATCTGGCGTTTGGAGTCGACTTTAAACTGTAGGTCCCGCCACTCATGTATAAAAGTAATACACACAACATAAGTGGTGTGAGAAACTAGGTCGTAATCCTGACTGAAGGGTTGTAATGACCAATTATGTATGTACGTACTTTCTCTAATAGGAGTAAAATTTCATACATTGGAATCATGCACAGTCCTGATTAAATCTGTTAAAATCATAACTTTTTCACTAAATTATAACTTTTTTAAGAGTTCTTCGGTTGTTAAAAAATTTATATTCGCATTTGGCAAAACTTTCACTATATCAATGACACTTCGGTTATTTAATATGAAAACATATTTTTGTGGAGAATCAAGATCTTTATTTTCTGAAAAATGTATCCTTTCAAGATCTATTTTGAACTGAAACAAATTTTTTCCATCATTTTGCTCTTAAATTTATAAAAAATTTATACATTGTTTTTGTAGAATTAAACATTTAATTTAAGTGATAAAAATAAGAATTTGTAACAAAAAAGCAAAAAAAAACATTAAAAATGTGTATATAAAAATATATACATATGTACATACAGACACACACATATATATATATGATATACATATGTATGTATTTACTTTAATACTATAATAAATTGAAATTAATTATAAATAAAATAATAATTAAAATAAATGTTTATACATCATTTGAATGTTAAAATTAAATCTAGTTTAAGTATACTCGTATTACGCAAACAAACCAAACAAAAAAAAAACAGAATAAACGAATATCATTCATTTATACATTTAATAATAATAAAAAAATTATAAAAAAAAAATTAAAAATAAATAAAATTTATTTATAAGCAAAAATTGGACAATTAAAAATAAAATTAAAAACATAAAGAAAAAATAAAAACGAATTGAACAAAATAAACGTCTTTTTTTTCATTATTATTATGCATGGAAATCTGCGATAATTAATATCTATTCAGATTAAATATTCGATTTGATGTGATGTGAGTTAAATTTATTGCGTCTGCAATAAAATAAATCAAATGAAATAAACTTACAAAAAGTCATACATACATACATATGTACATACAATGTTCTCACGAATGGACAAAATATATTTGGAAAGTGAAGGTATGTATCTGCGGTTTAAAAAAAAAACTAAAATATTAAAGCGGGCGATGTGACAATGTTCGTAATAAAAATATTTTCCTCCTCTTCTCTGTAATTCCTACGGCGGAATGCACTGTATTGACTTCAACAACTAGGCTGAATGTGCTCCTTTGGAATTTGTGAAGGCTTTCCGTCTACCCGCTATATGACTTTGGCCATATTTTATGCACTGCATTGTCCGTATTTGAAAATGCCTATGAGATTTTGATTTTATAGTTAATCGTTACGGGATGTCCAATGTATAGGATTCACTAAAAAGTTATGATTATGCCGCATCTAACCTTTTCATACGGTCCACTATTTAACCGGAATACCATTATATTCATATAATGTGAAAATGGAATATTTCCGCCATTTCGTTGACGGACTCCCGATATCTATAGACTCTTCCAGAGGTTATTATATTAGAACTCAGAGTTTTGAGAGCCATCGGGCTAATAGAAAGTATCATAATATGTCTTCCAGAAATATTGTCGTACTGAGTGACTATCATAGCAGTCCATACGCCCAACACTTCCAAGTTGAAGACGTCTGTACTCACTAAGTCTGAAAATATGCCTTTATCCACATCTTTATTTTATTAAATTATTCGTGACTCGTTTATATGAGATCAGATTAGCATCTTGCGCATTCCGTAAACTTCGTTTTATGTTGAAGAGACCTGTGCTACTGTCACTCTCTTTGATCCCCTCCTTTTTGAAATACCAGGATTTTATCGTGTGCTATTATAGAGGTATAAATAAAAAATATATATGTATATACGTATGTATATATATCTGCTATATTCTGTGCAAAAAGAGTAAAAAATATTTTTTATTTTTTAAACAGTTAACGCTCGTACGTATTAACCGTACTGGATGCTGCAATGTTATACGGGTTTATGACAATAAGAATAGCAAGAAAGTTAGCCGATAGCAAATACTCTACTTCTAAACATATTTTTAATCACACCAAAGACGGACACATTTCGAAGTTTTTTTTAAGTTCAAGAAGAGATTTGTTTATTAAGTATTGACTGACATTGCATATCTACATTAAGTAATAGATAAGGGATTCCATTAATATTTTGTGTTTCTTTTATTACTTTTAATTTTCACTTTTACTGTTAGAAGGTTTCAAAACTGATTCCATCGTAAACGGTTAATTAAACATGAAACTGGCATAAGGATGCGTAATGAAAAATGTTTATGGGTCATCTTCTAGCCGTAACCGCTTTACCGTATGTAATGTTGACTTGTTCATATTGGATATTAATTTATGTTAATTATAATTAATTTACCATCTATGTACATACATACATACGAGTATGTGTGTATACCATTTGTTATGTTCTTTTGTTTTGCATTAATAAACAAATAAAAAATTTATTGTTTTTATAACTGTCGGAATGATTTATTTTTTAAAAAATGTTATTATTTTTAAATTAATTTTTTTTTGTTAATTCATTATTTATCATGTAACAACAATGTCTGTTTTTTTATATAATAATTAAAAAAACTTGTAACAATAATGAAAGGATTGAATTTAATAAAATTATAAATAATTTAATATGTATTTCATGAATTAAAATTAAAATTATATTCACTGTAAATGTCGATCTACATACATACATACCTTTTTTTATTTTTACCGATGACATTAACAATAGCAGCAAGAAGAATTGAGTGATAAACGATACCCGTTTACATATACTACTCTATATAGCATATGCTTACATACATATATACATACATGTATTCATAAAAAGTGTATTATTATAATCAGTTTTAAATAAATAACAGTATAATTTTCACTTGATTTAATTGCTCTGTAATAAATACGTATATATATTCGAGCACAATCAGTTTATCCACAACAATTGGCACTCACACCTACATACATACATATCATAGATGGCCATTCGAGTAAGTACATATCTATTGTATTCAAAATCCATTCGATATTAATCCAAAACTAATCAGAATTCTAGTTCAGTTTGTAGTTGCGACCCTTTCTCATTGGTTTAAACATATAAAATCAGGTTTATTTTTCTTATTTAAACAAACAAAAAATTGAGTTTGCATGTAAATCCATTTAAGTGTATACATATATACATCAGTGATACAGACTTTCTAGTAGTCTAGTAGGTAGTGTGTTGGCTTATTAGACATGAGGCCAGGGTTCAAACCCCAGGTCAGACAACTCCAACAAAACGAAATATTTAAAATATTTCATCGGCGACTTCCTCTCACCAGATTTCTGGCAAAAACTCTGAGAGGAAATAAAATTGCCATGAAAAGTTTCTCACAAATCTGACGTTTGGAGTCGACTTTAAACCGTAGGTCCCGCCACAACATAAGTGTAATGACCAATTATGTGTGTATGTACGACACAAGATTTATGTAAAGTTTTTAGAGAGGTCCCTTAGCTTTTCACTGGCTGAAATGATTCCAATCAAGTGTATGTCTTGAAATTTGGTTTTATGTTCCTTTCAATCGAATCGATCTATCTTGTTTATAGTAGGATTCCCTAAATAGAAAATATTCACTGAAGATTGAAAGTATATAGGATACTATACTGGCTAGTGCAGATTTTTTTGTTATATAATCGAGACATCCATTGGGATAGTTAAGAACAGTAAACTTGAATTTATTTCCTAAAAGAAGCAAATGAGTATCCCATTTAATTTTTTTATTTACTCCTAAGCAATATGATAAAAAACAAAAGGCAACCAGCAAATTCAAAACGAAAAACCAAATAAAATTATCCGCTGACTTTCTAATCTAATTTCGCGAGGTAAGAAACTACCCCAGTTGCTTGGCTGTTGGCAGGAGTTCAATCAGGTTTCTTACTGAGAAATAGAAGAGGTACGCCTTAGTTGTATGTAACTGTCCTATCTGAAAGTATGTTTTAAAGCCTTAAAATAGTCTACTCCTTATGAAAAATATTTGGAATCAGTTTTGTTGTACTTAACAAGTGCTTTAAAGAAGAGAGAACAACTGAATTTGTTTGTTTATAACATTTTTCAATCTGAAATTAAATCTTTCAATTTTATGCATATTCATGAGGGAATTCATTATCAATTTACGTTAATGAATACAAAATATTTTTGGCATCATGTCTGATGGCAACTTAATTAATAAAACAAGCATATGATTGTTGAGATTTTTATACACATCAAATAGTATATTTCACAGAAATCACTGCAAAAGTGCACACAATAGTAGTGTATTCCATTAGTTTTTTGACTTCAGTGCATTACAGCAATATAAGGTGAAGGACGTAAAAGTTTTTCAGGCAAACAGTAGATCTAGAAAATATTTTTTCTCTATTTCGTTGTCATAGTAATGCTACATTGTACTGCACTCTCCTATCGGCAGCCACAAACTTAAAACACAAATAAAAACTTTTAAAAATGCAACGTCGTTACATATTTGCATAAATTATGGTCAAATTAATGAGAATTTCATGAAGGAAGCACAATATGTATGTATGTATGGTTGATTTCATTATTTGTTTATTTGTTTGTTTAGAATATTTTGTTTTCTTTTTTTTTTCTTTGTTTTTGCAAATCTATTGCTCTAATTGATGTTTGAATTTTCAAATTTCTTCATAACCTGTGTGTACACTGAGTATAGAAATTAGTTGGGTTTCAATACCAAAATAATGCCGTATAATGAAGACAGAAACGAAACCTGTATTGATTTTATGTTGTTTCATTTTGCAATATTTAAATTTTTGAACGTATTTTTCAAATGTTAAGGACTTTTTGGTGTGGCTATGATGAGCTCTTTGATAACGTAAAATTCATTTCATCAAAAATTATAAGTCCTTTTCCAATCTTAGCAGAAAAAAAAGTCCGGGGTGTTAATTTTACATAAAAGCGGATTAATGACCACAAAATCAGTCGTAATCTCTATATATTTCCTTCAAATCTCCCAAATTGCTCATGACATCCAGACATTGAACCGTTATGCAAATTCCGATGGCCAAAAATGGGCCCCAAAATTGGCCAATTATTTCGTCAGGACAAGCTAGCTATGTAGTTAGTTGCAGGTAAGATGAAGATTCATCTTTTCCTTAATCATTTTCTCTTTGTTTTAAAAAAATATCCAGCTAGTTGTGTTACATGGACTTGTACGACTAATTCAATGAGCTGGCAATTGAATCGATACCAGAAATCAGCAATGAATATTCATAAAGATGAGTAGAATTGAATCATACTCATAATTTCCGATACTCATACGCGTTCATACTTCTTTCCATATCATGGAACCTCCACTCATATTCAAAGTTTGAAGTACTCATCATATTCATACTTAACAGCACGTATAATGTTGCTAATTTCGACTCTACATAACTCAACATAAACACGAAGCACGAAATAAGTATGAATCGCGTACGAATCGAGCACGAATTAATCAGACTAGTCGAAACTTCAATATTGTTGACTCACTTATATTTAAAATTTCAAGAGTGCTTAGGACTAGCAAAAAAACGATTCATTGCTGATCTTTGATCGACACACAAGTTTTCTTCAATAACCTACAGAAATATTCATCACTCTTCTGCATGTCCTTGTTTTCCACTTAAAAAATATTTGAAGTTGCAAGGTTTGGAACTATTGTACTTTCATTGACGCTGTCTGCACTATTTTGTAAGAAACGGGTACATCGTACATATTTGTTGCATGATTACAGTTGCATGTGAAACTTAAAAAAAATTATTAAACTTTGAAATTAGATTTTTTTACTGTGTTATAACATAAGATTTAAATTTAATTTAAAATTACCATTTAATATACGAGTAATACTGTTTCACAAATACTACTTATGCATGCTGTCATACGAATATTATTTTCAATTGCAACATTTCCAACAATTGCACCAACAGAATAAATTTAAAATCGTAAACAGATAAATATCGTGGGAATTATTGAATAATTCTTTTGATTTGTTATTGTTAATGTTACCGTTATTGTTAGTATCGTTATATTGTTGTAGCTTTTGCTATTGTCATTTAAATGATTATAACAGAATAAATTTATTTTCCATTTGCCTTTGAGTTTTGAATGCATTTGTGCGATTATTCGCACATCGATAAATAAATTATTGTCTGTCTGTGTGGCAAAAATTAAGTGGAATTCAAAGAATTAATCGTGCCAAAGCCCACAATCATCGTGTCATTTGGATACATATACAGATAAAATATAAACAAATCCGTGGCAAGCTTATAACTGAGGAGTTTCATTCCATAAAAACATTAAATTTTCGAAGTCGCCGTAGTCTAGTGGGTAGTATGTTGGTTTATTAGACATGAGGCCTCGGTTCAAGCCCCAGGTCAGATATCAGAACGAGAATGTGAAAAAAGTATTTCTTCGGCAACTTCCTCTCAGCAGATTTCTGGCAAAAACTCTTAGAGCAAATAAAATTGCCATGAAAAGTTTCTCAGCAGTCTGTCGTTCGGAGTCGACTTAAAACTGTAGGTCGACTTATGTATAAAATTAACACACACACAACATAAGTGGTGTGAGAAAAGCGGTCCATAGTCCTGACTGAAGGGTTGTAATGACCAATTATGTATGTATTTAAATTTTCGATTCCATTCAATATACTCCTTAAAATAATATACGCCTGTCACAAAGCATATTCTTCATATTTTCCTTATTCCTTTGGTATCCTTCCGTTTAATCAGATTTTTCCAGCTAAGCATATAATTGATGTACGGTAAAGGATCATATGAGTATGATCGATTTAAATGCACACAAGACTGTGTGTTGTGTATTGGACCAGGAACACATATCTTTCTAGTTTGATGTATTTTACACTATCCTTAGCATGATTAAGCCACATGAGCAATATTCCGTAGGATATAATCACGTCTTTTATTTCTTCCTAGACCAAAGTAAGAATTAAAAATCTATCATGAGCGCTATTATAATGTATTAAACACTTGCCTTGCAAAAAGCTTTGTCTTGAATATATTTTACAGTGCGTACAAAGTAATGTTTGTTTGCTGATACAGCACGGCCTTGTGAACAGTTTCATAAACGCTTCTTTCAGTACGGTCCAGTACCAGAACGTGGGTACACCTTCAAAGTAATAGTACCTAGGGTGTATTCACACCATCTTGCCTCACGGCACTAGCACTTGACTAATTTCTGTAGGGATATGTTAAGAGATAAGTCAAGCATATTTCCAACACTGAAACACAACATAACAGCTGCCATTTATATAAAAATGATTGCATAACACTCGAGATTGTCTTTAAAAGAAGTTTAGAATTTAGTGGCTCTCAAAGTGACAGATAATAAGTGTTAATTATTAGTGAAAAGGGAATAAACTTTCGTTTGGAATCGGCGCACATTCCTATACACCCACAGAAATCTGAATATACACACATACATACATACGTAGACAAATATTTATTTAATGTCATAAATCACGATTGTTTTTCGTACGTCATTGTTGCTCCTTTAATGGTCATTTACAAATACAAACGACAAACATACATATATAAGTATTCATATTGAATTCATTTGTGTGTGTTTAGTGTGTCTCAGTGCATTCTTAAGCAGAAATTTTAAGACATTGTGTGCGTCTCAGTACATTCTTAAGTAGAAATTTCAGTCACATTGTGGGAATGCAAATGGTGTTTAAAATGAAATTGTATTTGTAATCATATTAGAGAGTGTCTGTTGATACATGTACTGTAGTTTTATAAAATTTAATATAAATTTAAAAGATTGAAATTATAAACAATTTATTAACAGCTGTAATGCACTACGCATAAATAACATTCAACTTTACTTAGATAAGTAAAAGTAAAATTTATCTCATACATGCATATGAAGGTTTATAATGGCAGTTTGCCTATTGAAATTAAGTTAAAGGCATCGTAGATATCCATAGTATATCACCATGTTCCAAAGATGGTTCTTATTAGAAAGCTTTTCCTAAACGCAGATAATGATATATATTAAATTCTATAAGACAGTAACCTTTTATCATTCCGACCAGATATCCCAAATAGCATTTAAGAGCAAAATAGTTCTTCCTCTATCGCAGTGTCGCTGTCTTATCAACGTGGTATTCTTCTCTTTAGAGGATACGAACGTGAAGTATGTTCGATTCCAAGTGAGAAGTCTCAAACTTGTGCGATTACCTCATAGCTATCAGTAAAGCCACATAATTTGTTTGTAGCTGTCCTTTTCTTGCAAGTACTTCAACCAAGGGAAGACCATATACTCTAGCGAAACTCATCTGAATCCATTGTCAAAAGGATTTATGAATACGGTATTCTGAAACTTCTGAATAAACTATCAAAGAGGACTTTAGTGCAACAAGTAAAACCCATAACCCACCCCCTTATAATACAGACCTAAACGACTTGGATTGGTTTCGATATTCTCCTTAGATATTGTAGGCAAATTTAAGTTTTGAGTTCAGATCCTTTATCCTATCTACCGCGTCATCCCATTAAATTTGGAAAGTAGGGAGGAGATTTATTTTTCTCCTAATGTTGACAATATCCAATTAATTTTATTGTTTCTACTTGTTCATTTTGAAAGAAGTAAAATAAACAAGAGACCTTTTTAACAATTAAGTTGAATTCGTTCAATCAACCCACGTGTAATTGATTCAAAAATGACAAATGCTCTTTCTCTCATTGAACAAAAATACCTATTATTTGAGCTTAGAATTTCGAATTTCTATTGAAAGACCCCAACGTTTACCAAATGACAGCACTTATAATCATGAACATTGTATTTAACTCATAACCTTTACGAATACCTTAATATTTGTAATGAATTTAATAGGAATCTAATAGGAATCTATTGTCCTCAACTTGTCATAGCAATTTTAACCACATATCGATAGGAATGACAAACAGGGAATAATTAAACAGTATCGGGATGACATTAATGATTTACTTTTATAAAAGAAGGAAATTTCTTTCACATATACACTGAGCGTCAATAGAAACTGTACACTAAGGATAAAATTCTAACAATCACCAGACTCAACTTTTACCACTTAAGAAGAGTGCCCGAAAAATTAGACAATATTTCGAAATATTTTGTAATTTGTTTTTGTTTCAATTTTATAAACTGGCAATGAAACAATTTTAAAATAAAAATAACGGTAATTTATTGATTTATATTTTTTTAATGTACAGTTTCTTTTGCCGCTCACTGTAAATACATTAAAACAATAAGTACGTATGCTCTTAATGCAATCAATATTCGTATGAAATTCAAATTCAAATGCTGAACAAATTTTGGAATAAATTCCCTTCTACGTAATTGGTTATTTAATCATGTTAATTTATTTATTTTTTTTTTGTTGTTTATTATTTTAGTACTTTGTATTGTTATTAATTTAATTATCAAAAGTTTATGTTTGTGTCAACGGTCAACAACAAATTGGGCAATTGCAAATTAGTTTTTAAATTGAGATTAAACACTGGCCGTAAATTTTATCAAGTGTTGTGTTGCATGTGCAATTAGGGCGGCAATATTTCAATTCATCCAAATATACTTGCAGATAATAGTGAAATTAAAATAAAACTATAAATGAGACTATACAGAAACTATAACAGAGAAAGCTAGACAAGAGTATCGTTTTGTTCAACTGTGACCAAACAAGCTTGATAAAAATATATCTTAGTATCTCAGCCTTTTGGCTCATAACACTTAAAAACGAAATATTTTTGAGAAAGTTTTCATGACGCTATTCCTATACATGGTTGATGTTTTAACTGTTTTAACCGCTTTTGACGTAAACGCCATAACTCGTCCATTTCGTTAAATTTTCTTTAAACGTTGTCATTAACACTTTCACGCCGCCGCTTTAATTCACGCTTGTCACCTACTGGCGGCTGTTATATTTATAAGACGTTATTCATTATAAATGTTATTAAAAATAAATGCTTTTAAGAGAACGTGACTCTAGTATTTTTTTCGGCAGTCGAAGTGCTAAAGATCTAACAGCATGATCAATTGCGTACCACCGGTGGTACACACCGCCCGATAAGGCCGCCTAGTGTGGGTCACCGATGGTACACGCCGCCCGATAAGGCAGTCTAGTGCGGGCCACCGGTGGTACGTGCTGCCGTGATATATTAAAGCCATAAACTAAGGAACATACTCCACCAGGATCTAAATCGGCTTTTATAATGGTTGCACTGCAGTCCTTCTAAAAAAAGTATTGAATCAAAGAACGATGATCGTAATGGTGGCTTTGAAAATTTTACAAATTCATTGAAATTGCTGATGGTTTAAAAAGAAAATAAGTTGACGCTCTGAAACTTACATCATGCGCTTTATAAAGTTGTTACTTTCGGCAAAGTGCTTTAAAAGAAAAAATCTATACGATAGGTGAGATAAATTTGGGACAGCTCTTGCGTAATACAGGATATATTAATAGCTGATGACCGAAATAAAGATATGCGATATTACAATGTGGCAAAATATTATTTTAAACATACGAAAATGTTTAAAAATAGACACTTCATGATGACTTTAACCCATACAAAATAATTTTAAAAACTTTGGAAAATAGTGCGTAGAAAATTGTTTCAGAAATGGAATGTACGAATGGTGTATCTTATCTGACGATTTAAGCAAATCAGATACTTTATATAAAGGAAGACATGCCTTATTTGATTAAGTAATCAATTGTTAATTGTCATAATCGTCTGCAGAAATTGTTCTTATGAATATTAGTAAACTATTCAACTCAATTCGAATATAATATGAAGCTTACTCAGTCGTCTACAGTGTAATTAAGTACAAAAAACATTGTATAATTGATTTAAGTCTATATATGGTGCACAAGCAATAATTAAATAAAAAAAATAATACAATACACATCACATTATTGTTAAAGCAAATCAATCGATCAATATTAATGAAAATATTATGAAAACCAATTAAATGGTTTTTTGTTTGTTTTATTTTTATTTAACCAGTACAAATAAATATTGCCGCAAACAATTTAAAGTGTTCAAATATTTAATGAACAAGCGTTAAACGTTTATTAAATTATAATAAATTAAAATTTATTGTGTTCATTTCTATTGATTTATTTATTTCTCTTTTTTATAAAAGGTTTACATAAGAGTATTCATAAATTCAATAAAATTAATTTGTTTCATGTTTGAAGGTGAATTAAATCTAATGACAACACAAACATGTTCATAAAACTGAGCCTTAAGCATAAAATGATTGTCCTTTCTCCTGTCGGATGCACTTTAAAGGATACAAAGAGAAATTCTTAAGGTTTGTAGAATACTTTCGTTATTTGTGTATTTACGCTTTAAGAAGGCAGTGTAGATACAATTAATGAACGAACTTTAGGCACAGCAAAGACTTTTCCGAAACTACTAATTACTGATCAGTAGTCTTGTCTTTAGTGAAGCCATACTACCCATATCGGGAATCAACAATGCAACCAGTGTTGAAAAATTCAGTAATTTAGTACTTTTTTCAGTACCCACGCACTGATGAAGGTGGAATAAGTTTTTAGCCCCGGTTAGCCAAATGTCCTTGAAATGTACGTTCGTATTTAGAAGACGAAAAGCAATGAGAACGCTCTACATACGCTAAAAATGAACGTACGTTCCGTCGACGTTTGACTAAACAGGTCTTTTGCTTTCTGTTACTCTCCGAATCAGCTTTTGTTTTTGTTTTGTTTATGTCGTTAGTTTTTCTGTTCCGTTTCGTACGTGTATTAAATATAAATAAATACTTTTTTACAAAAGTACCATTTGATGCAAAAAAGTACTTTGTCAGTTATACTTCAGCACCATTTCAAAATTTAAATTTTGCTACACTGAATACAACCGTAATTTTTTTATTAATAATTTTATGCAACATTACGAGCTAAGGTCATATTACTGTTAAGCTGTTATCATGCTAATAATCTATGATTTTTGATTCCAAACAGACTTTTCTTTCACCATGTTTGTCCAGACAACGCACATCATGCAAAGGTCATGATAAACTTAAAGTGCGCTGTACGAATAAATATTTTCCCCACTTTAGACAATACAACAACACAATACACTTCAATTGTTAATCGTAATTACCAATTGATAATCATAAAAAAATTAATAATTTTTTGTTTTTTATTTGGCCATTGATTTTATTTTCTAATGAATGTTGATACCTCTTTAAAGTTAAAAAAAAGAAAATGTTTCCCTTTAAGAACTGCCGTCCGTCCATGCAACAAAATGTCTTCTTATTTACATACTACAATATGATGATGTATGTATGTGAGTAAATAGAATTCTACTGGATCCATGAGTCCGTCACGTTTTCATCTTGAATTAATAATTCTTGTCTGTTTTGTGCTTTGTTTTTTTGCTGTCATTGGCGAAAAGTGTCCATTACTAACACCCAAAACTCGGCCTAAATTTTCTCCATTTAATACACAAATAATTTGTCTTTAAATTGTTTGGGTATGATTAAATAACAAATAAAATGTAAAAAATCAAAAAAAAACTACAATATGATGAGAGTATGGCCTTAAAACACAAGCTTTTCCAACTTATACGATACCTTCAATGGGTTCTCTATGAATCTATGTTACACTTTACTTTACATATGTACATACCTTACGAAAGAAAGAGTCATGTTTTATACATTTCCAAGGATTTTGTGTAGCTCATATTCAAGTCGTTTCAGGTCTTACGTTTCAAAACAAACGTGCCCTTTGAATGCATGATTTCTTTGGCAGAGCTGTAACCAAAAATATGAAGCAAAAAAATTCCAAAGACAAGTTTTCCTTAATACTACCAAGCAAAACAATCCATAGAGCAAACCAACAAGTTCACTTACATTTGGTTAAATGTCTTGGATTTTTTTTCTTTGTTTTTTTTCTACTTTTTGGCAAAGTCACTAACGCTCGCTGTCAATGCATAGATTCATACGTTCAGCCCTTTAAGTGCGGTATTGACTAACAAGAAAACAAAATAAATATGAAAATTAACATTCTCAAGGAAATTAATATGAAAACATTGTTTTCACACAGACTTCGTTCCATTGTCTCCTTAATTTTGACTAGAACAACCATCGCACAAGCTTCGCTTCTACACGAAACCAGAAACTATCAATTTGAAGATTTAATATTCTAACAGAGAGGAATATGAAATAATTATTAGCAATTAAAATTCCTTGCTTTGCATCTGATCATTTACTTCTACCAGATACGAACTTCACAATCGTATTTGAAAGCTCATGATCATACGATATAAAGGCTAAACCGCTGAAATACCTCAACAGCATACCTGAAATAAAAAATAGGTTAGGTTAGGTTAGGTTAGAGGACATGTACTTGTCAATTAAGACAAGTACAGTACCCGGAGGTCAAATTGACCCATTGTACAACGTCCTAGTTTCTCACACCACTTATGTTGTGTGTGTCAATTTTATACATGAGTGGTGGGACCTATAGTTTAAAGTCGACTCCGAACGACAGATTTTTGAGAAACTTTTTCATGGCAATTTTATTTACTCTCAGAGTTTTTGCCAGAAATCTGCTGAGAGGAAGTCGCCGAAGAAATACTTTTTGTATTTTGTCTTGATGTCTGGCCTGGGGCTCGAACGCTGGCTTTACGTGTAATAAGCCAACACACTACCTACTAGACTTCATAAAATAGATTATGGAATATGGCTTTGGTGCCTCTTTCTTACCATTGTATCTGCATTTCACTAGACAAATGGAATATCAAGTAGTCACTGAATTCGGAAAGTGGAATTATTATTTTATTTAATGGTCAGTGTTACAACTGCTCCTTAATTTTCTAGACCGCCGAGGCACCTATGTTTGTATACATAGGTTTTGTGTAGTACTTCTCAGTTCTTTAGTTCTTAAGTTGACTGCCAACACTCTCACTGATCTGACCTGTAATAATGGGCTCCGATGTATCCCTCATTTCTTCGCATCATTTTAGACAAACCATAACAAATTGCCAAACGTACAAACTTACAGTCATCATGCATGCATGATGGTAAATGTGTGAAGAAATGTATGTAAATGGTGTAAGATTTCACTGATTTTATTGTTTGAACAGTGTTGGAATGTGAGACACAAAATTGCAAAAAGAAAAAGAAAAACTTGGAGTAGAATAACCAAAAACCAAGCAAATACAGAAAGTAAAAAAAATTAAATTACAATTTAACAACAATAAGTAAAGTTTTATTTTATCCTTAAATGTGTGTTTTTTTCATTTTCTACGTTTTTTTTTCTTTATAATGATTCAGAATTCTTGGTGAAAAGCAAATTACAAATGATAGTCACGTAATAATGAGGCCTCTAACAATACCTTTTCTTTTCTTTCTCTTACTTTCTAGCGTTTCCTTTACCTCTATCTCTTTACCTCTGTCATTGTCCTGTTGATAGTGAGTGACTGGTATTTAAAACTTAGAAAATAGAAAAATTTGTTTCACACACAACTGAATACAATATCGCAAGGAAATGAAAATTCTTAAAAATATTGTGAATAAGTCACGATAAGGAAGTGAAGACTCCTAAATAACGTTGCAGCCTATTAGGGGAGAAAGCAGCAAAAGAAATTTTAAACAATTTTTTTTAAAAAATTACAAGAATGTTAGTCAGTCAAGCATGACTTTACGATACCCAAAAATATTGTAAGTTTTGGAATTATTAATTGAGTTTACAAGCAATTATTTATTAATCGAATTGACAATGGCCGTTTGCTAACCCGGCAAGGGTTAACCAGGTCCTTGATGCTTTAACTAAAACACCTTTTTCAAAACTTCGATTTTTACAATCAATATACAAGCAAACAAGAACCGAATGAGTAAAATGGAATCAAATGCCCTACTGTTATTAATGATGGCCGTTGTAGTCTTTGAATCTGTCATGAAATTACAAAAAAGCGTAGTAATTAACAGTCTGGTTGAAATAGAGTAACTGATGAAACGGAACTATGTTAACTGAGATTAATACTTACCCCTGGTAGATAAGTAAGTCGGAGTGACAGTTATTCCGATAGGGTAGACATATTTAGGTATAGTAAGTCCCAATATGATATCTCAGTCACACAATTAGTCCTTAGACTCTCAATGTCCATTCTCGGCAAATCAGTAAAATTATCTGTAGGATAGAAGTCCTGAGGGTTTCCCCCTACAACATAAAGTCGGCTGCACTTCCTCGTCTCTGCCTCTCCGGCGTTAGTCATTAGCCAAGCCTCTCGCATGACCACTCGGAATGAATTTCCAGTAATGACTTCAGCAACGAGTCGCCGTGGTCTAGTAGGTAGTGTGTTGGCTTATAAGAAGTGAGGCCTCGGTATCTCCAACTAAACGAAATATTGAGAAAATATTTCTTCGCTGACTTAATCTCAGCAGATTTCAGGCAAAAACTCTGACAGTAAATAACATTGCCATGGAAAGTTTCTCAAAAATCTGTCGTTCGGAGTAGACTTTAAACTGTAGGGCCCGCCACTCATGTATAGAATTAACACACACAACATGAGTGCTTTGAAAAGTTAGGTCGTAAATCTAACTGAAGGTTTGTAATGGCCAATTATGTATGTATGAGTATGTAAAAAATTATGTATGACTTCAGCAACGAAGCATAGTATACTCCTTTTCACTGTCTATCTAACCTTGTCCACATTATTAAGCTGTCTTGCCGTACTCCAAAGCCTAGAACCACAGTGGAACTCGGACTCATTTTTTATTTTCCTCTATCTATTCATCACAAAGTTAATTGTTTGACTTCAAATATTTTATAATATTTTAAGAAATTTACGCGTGTACTCCTACAATTGTTTAAGTCATTCAGTGACCTTTTACTACCAAATCGTGATCCATCTTCACCAGTCTTCTCGGAATACCCACTAAAGCACACGATGCATGTAATATACTGAATTTCAATCTGAACGCTCTGCCATCACTGCCTACTACATTTTTTAACGTAGCAAAATTCGAAAGATTCCGTTTATCGTCGTTACAAGCTTAAAATTTAAAAAAATTATTACGTATTAGAATTTTGCCAATTAATTTGGTCAAATACAGTAGACATACATATATTCTACTATGATTTCTATTGCTTAAATGTTAAAGAGGATTTCAACATTTGAATGAATCTATTTTTTGCTTTCTTTCTTTCTTTTTTTTTTTGGTTTATAAATCAAAAATCTATAATTATCACGATTTGATGCAGTGTACCAGTGCACCAACAGAAATTTTCAAATTTCAATTGCAACTACAACCACAACCACAACTCAAGCAACAGCATCAAATTAAAAACAAACTTTTACCTCCTCACACAGTCTCAAAGGAAAATCGCTATTCAATCAATAGAACGTGGCAGATATCAAGGGAACACGAAAAATTTTTAAAACTGAATAAACAGATGCCATCGATTGTACGTACCAATGAATGAATGAATGAATGAATGAATGGCTGGCTTACGCTGATGAGTTTTATTTTTTGGTTTAATCGAAAGCCAATGAGAGAGTCTACAATCTACTCGTGTACTATTTATGCAGGTTATTTTCGTGTTAATTCCATGAAAGGATTTTAATTCCATCAATATATTCACAATAACGATAATGATGATGAACCAAACGGCCAAACGCTGAAAAAATCCGTTTTTTTTTTTTATTTTATTGTTGGAATTTTGATCATGAGTTGCCAACTTTAAGGCAGAAACAGCCAGATAATGAAAGAGAGAGATTTCTGATAATTATCCTCTATTATAGACCAAATGGTTAGCAAAACTAATATAAATTTGATTATTTTGGTTCATATTCGAAACCGTAGCATACATAATTGGTACGACTGCGTAATCCTGACTGAAGGGTTGTAATGACCAATTGTGTTGTGTTAGAGTTCCAAAGTGGTGTACTCTTGCAACTTAATTAACATTAATGACTAAGTTCTCTTTAGTAAGACAATGTCATAAAGATGTTAACACAAAATCGAATCTAGTTTTTACAAGCTCTAACTGCTAATGGTGTTAAACTATTAATTTTCACATAATATTACTTATGACATGGAATCTCTAAATCATAATTATTGTTTCACAAAAACTATGTATAGTAATTAACTCTTATCAGGCTGAGAACACAGGGCTAGTGGAAACCTTCTCTCAATGTCCTTAGCAGTATTTTAAGCCCTCTTATTAAGTCTCTTAGTTATCCCCGAACTTTATTTTACTATAGAATTCAGTAACCTTTTTCCCTGAGAGATATGAATAAAAAGGAAAAGTATGGTTTCTTATACAATAATTTTCACAAACTGATCTAAGGTGGCATCCCATATGAGTTTCCTCTCTCTCTCTTTCTCTTTCTCTTCCTCGTTCTCCTTCTTATGTAAATATTCAAGTCTAATCAAATAATCTTAAAATACTCTTGCGATGGACAATTTTAAGCAAGTAGTATGTAAATATCTCTTCATGTACGTACATACATATGCATATTGACGTTTATCTATATACATATGTATGTACATTAATTTGCCATTATTGATAAATATTTATGCAGCCAGACAATGAAACAGGTCAAATGCATTAACAATCAGACCATTTTGCATAAAATGTGTGTGTCTCTGTGTGTGTCCATTAAATATTAATTTTAAATAATTCATAACAAAAAAAGAAATGAAGTCATGTTGGTTATTACAAACAAAATAATTAAATATTTAATACGCAACTATTTGTGTTTATTTTTATTAAATTAATATTTTATATTTCTTTTGTGTTTTTTCGTTTTGTTTCGTTTTTTTGTCATTGATGAGTTCATTTTTCCAAAGCATTTTAAAACAATAAAATTTTCATGTACGTCAATTGTATTTTTAAATTGTATTTAATTTTCAACATTTACGACCAGGTTTTTAATTTAAATGTTCCTTAATGCAGAGTTGTTTTTTTGTGGAAATCGAATTGAATAATTTATTTCAACATATCAAATCAAATACTCACATCAAAATTTATGGTTCTTTTTTTCTTTTTTTTTAAATTATAACATTCTAAAGATTTCCCAAGAGGGAAATGTGATTATGTATTTACTTTTTTTTAACTGGCTGAAGTCGGTTAGTTGCGCATTGTGACTGAACATGTAACATTAAAATTACTCACACAAACTCTGAAATGCCTTAGAGATGTATTAGAGCATGTATCAGGGATCAGCAATGAATCGTATTTTCGCTGCTCATAAGCTCTAATGAAATTAATTAATTAATTACGGTTAAAAATTTCAGAAATTTTTTAACTAATCCGTTTTCGTTGAAAATCTTTATAGTTTCCTTGATGTTAAGACTGTCTTTTGCATTGGTAAAAAAATTTCTGAAATTGAACTGAATTGTGGCCCTGCACAGGCCCACAAAGGTATGCATCCGATTTACAAATTTCACAAATTTCTGAACCAATGCAAAAGACCGTCTTAAAATCGAAGACAGATGTCAGACAATTACAAAGATTTTCAACGAAAACGGATTAGTTAAAAAATTTCTGAAATTTGTTATCCGTATGTATACTTTTGTGGCCGAGTGTAGGTTAGGTTAGAGGACGTGTACCTATCAGTCAAGATAGGTACAGTACCCGGAGCTCAGATTGACCCATTGAGTGTATGTGAGTCAACAATATTGAAATTTAACTGCATTGATTCATTCATACTTACTACAACGTTGATTTATAAGTACAGGTTGCAATGCTTATGCGTACAACGTTGACATCAAACTCATAACGTTAGAAGAATACTTATAATACTCATAAATGATTCGAGTGACTCGAATCATTCGTCAAAACTTATAGCCTTAGTTGTTGTTGCATTTACAACAAAAGAAAAAAGACACAAAGCAAGCAGAGCAAAAACACAACATTCTAGTAAGTTTTTTTTGTGATTTTGTGTAAACGTTGAGTTATGGAAAGTTGAAATCAATAACATCATACGTATTGTTAAGTATGAATATGATGAGTACTTCAAACTTTGAATATGAGTAGAGGTTCCATGATATTAAAATAAATATGAATCCGTATAAGTATCAGAAATTATGAGTATGATTCGATTCGATTTTGAAGTCGCCGTAGTCTAGTAGGTAGTGTGTTCTCTTATCAGACGTAAAGCCAGGGTTCGAGACCCAGGCCAGACATCAAAATGCAATACAAAAATATTTCTTCGGCGAATTTCTCTCAGCAGATTTCTGGCAAAAACTCTGAGAGTAAATAAAAATTGCCATGAAAAAGTTTCTCATAAATATGTCGTTCGGAGTCGACTTTAAACTGTAGCTCCCGCCACTCATGTATAAAATTAACACACACAGCATAAGCGGTGTCAGAAACTTGGTCGTAATCCTGACTGAAGGGTATGTATGATTCGATTCTACTCATCTGTTTAATTACTCATTACTGATCTCTGGTATGTTCCAAGTGTATAGCAATTGACATAGTTTTCGTTTCAATCATTTTAATTATTGTTCCAACAGTCACAACAAAGTGACTGAAAGAAAATTAACAGATTCTGCACTCATTGAATTCTGCAGAAAATGGTGGTTAGTCGCAATGGAACTATTCGTAACAAAAATTTCATTCTTTACATTCATACATACGCATACATAATTAGTCATTACAACCCTTCAGTCAGGATTACGACCAAGTTCCTCGCACCAGTTATGTTGTGTGCGTTAATTTTATACATCAGTGGCGGAACCTACAATTTAAAGTCGACTCCGAATGACAGATTTTTGAGAGTTTTTGCCAAAAATCTGCTGAGAGGAAGTCGCCAAAGAAATATTTTTTTCATATTTTCGTTTGTCTGACCTAGGGTTTAAACGGTGGCCTTACGTCTAATAAGCCAACACTCTACCTACTAGACTACGGCGACTTCTTCCAATCTTTAGAACTTAAAAATATTACCATTATTCGAAATTTCAAAATTGATTAAGAGTTAGAAACGTTCACTACTAGAAGCATTTAGAGGATATAAACTAAGTTTTAAGAGACGAAATTATTAAAATTTGGTAAATGCTAACGCCTTAATGTTTGAATATTAAAACTTTACACAGCCAGACTACATTCCATAAATAAAAATATTTAATTTCTATCCTTTATAAGTTTATTTTTTTTTGTTTTTATATTATTTTGTTTTCTAAAGTGATTTATTAAATTATTTATTAAAACTGAAATTTTATTATTTGCATAGTTTTGCCATTCAAACGGCTAAGGAATATCTATCGCCGTAATTAATTGTTATTATTATAATTAATTAATTATATTACACAGACAACAAAGTATAGAAAAAAAAAACAAATTCAATAATAAAAATATTAAATTAAAATATTATTGTTCATAACAAAAATATGTATGTTTGAGTTGTATATGAATTATAATTAAAGTGTGATATCACATGACATTTTTGTCAACGCTTTAATAAGTACGAGCATTGCAAATTAACCCCTACTAATGCCAGAGGGTAAATTTTGTTATTTGTCAGACTACGGTTAGTTTAATAAAGGATAAATAAATTTATTCGAAATCATAATGGCTGTTTAATATATTAACTTGCAATGTAATTAATTATAATATGATGTCAAACTTATATATGTAGGAAATATACAATGTACTAAACCAGTTAAGCAAAAGAAATTGTTTAAAATTTGAAATGATTGAGCAGCAATTGCAGACAGAGGTCACCCACGCATATTGATTGCTGAGAATATTTTCCCACAAATAAAATTGGATAGAAAGGCAAAGAATTTTTCTACTTTATCTCTTATAGTTAAATAAAAAGGACTGACAGGGCATTATTAAAACAGATTTAAAAGAAACGAAAGTCTTTTTGTGGCACGGTAAAAAAAGGCCGAAAGGTTAATATTGCAAATAATTAATTTTTCGATCAAACAAAATAATATTTTAATGAGTTTGCCAAAGCAAAAACCGAGGAAGTGCCCGTTTTGTGAAAACCCATTCAACGATTAAAATTAATAAGTTTAATTGAATTACCAATTTTAAAATGAATATTCGCAAAATTTGGTTTAAACTAAATTAATTTTCAAATATTTTTGGAAAGTAAAATGGAGGAGTTTATTTCAGTCATATGAACAAACCCTTTTTTGTTTATAATTTTTTCCTCGATTTTTTTAAGGAATGTAGAACCCCATCACCCATTATTATTTATTTGCTCCGTATTAGTTTCACATCTAAAGTTTTTCCAAGTTAACGGGTAAGAATTTGATATACTGTAGCTGTTCTAGCATAATAGAGTTGCCATCTATCGTTGCCTGGCTGAATAAATGGGAATTATTATCTATGAAGACAATTCTTAAAGGAGATTCCGATTATATTGACAAAATTTACAGCGCTGAAATAATCTAAACGCAGTATTTATAATCTATTTTTGTTATTAATTTCGTTTCGTTTTCTTTCCTTCGGTAATTTAAACAATATGGTGTCTGTCACATTCTTACTAAGTATTTTCTTTGCTTTGTTTCGGTTTCATTAATCGATTTTGTTAATACTAAGCAGGTGATTGATATACTAGAGTAATAGCAGGTCTATCTGTCGTTACCTATAAACAACATGCTACGCAAACTTGTATTGAAAAGTTTCTCAATAAATAAAAATCTGTCGTTCGTAGTCGACCTTAAACTGTAAGTCCCACCACTCATGTATAAAATTAACACACACAACATAAGTAGTGTGAGAAACTAGAACGTTGTACAATGGGTCAATTCGACCTCCGGGTACTGTACTTGTCTTAATTGACAAGTACACGTCCTCTAACCTAACCTAACCTAACCTAACTTGTATTGACCTGTGTATGCACCAAGAGGTGGTGCAATCTTATCTTGTTACGATTTATTCGTTTGAACTGTAATTACTCGCATCTAAAAGTTTAATCACTATTCCATGCCACTTATAAACACAAATAGGCAAGCGCTATTATAAAATTTTAAAGTCTCACCTCAATAATGACGTCATAAAATTCGTTGATTTTTGCCTTCCCAAAATTAAATAAAAAAGTAAAACCCTTGCTCCTCAAACCGACAATATATATATATATGTATGTATGTATACCCAAAGTATGTATTTGCAAACGAAAGCTGGCATAAGTTCATCTTAAAAGGATGACTAACTACGTAGATAATAAATGGTAATAAAATAATAACAAAAGAATTCAAATAAGAGTTTTGTACATACAACAGCAACAACTTAGTAATAAATATTAGGGTACGCCAATTAAATTTATTTATTTGTTTAACAAAATTAACAATATTTTCCCCTGTTCTTTATAAGGGGCAACCTAAACACTACGTACAGACATACCACTGCAATGCTAACAAAATACAAACCAAAGACAGTAACAAAGTATCCTTCAAGAGTATTTTCTCACAAACCAACAAAATATTAAATGGAATGCTTATGCTTAAAGCAAATTACAAACGAACAAACAAATATGTACATACATACTCTATTGAATCCCTGTAGGAAATTCAGAAAGGTTGACTTATCATACTAATAAGGTCTAATGGGAGATCTATTTTAAAGGGAATTTAAGTAAATCAGTATGTACAACACGGATTGAATAAGTAAAAGAAATCCATTTTTTTCTATTCCCCAAACGTAACGTGTTGTAAGGAGTTGCGGCGCATTAACTCTTGCAACTCTGTAATTTATTATTCGCACAGCGCAAAAGTACAGGGCAACGCAATCTGATGCTAGGAATTGAAATTTTATTTGAAAATTTTTAAAAACCAGCCCGTGGTTGTCTGGGCAGGTAGATATTGTAATACGTAGACGCCTGATGAGTGCGCACTAAAAAATGTGGACTTCATTTTGACTTCTATTTTATACTATTATTGAAAAAAAAAAAAACAATTGCCGCAACTTTGCTTCTGTTAAACATATGTGTCACTACACAAATATAAAGTGTTATTTGAATAAATTTTGCAATGAAAAGTTTCCCCAAAATCTGTCCTTCGGAGTCGACTTTAAACTGTACGTCTCTCAACTCATGTATAAAATTAAGGCACGCAACATCAGTGATGTGAGAAGCGAGGTTGTAATCCTTACTGAAGGGTTACCAATTGTGTACAAGTGTATGTATAAACATTTTAATGTTGAAAATGATCATTTTTCTTATTTTTTATTCTCTACAAGAGATACAACAACCACTATTATGTTATCAAGCCGTGGACTACGTATTGAGAGAATATAAACATTTCAATTTAAATTTCCTAATAATTTTACATTTCTTTCCATTTTATAAATTCCCAAATGGTCAGTTTAAACTGAAAACCATTTGGTAAACAACAGGTTAAATATCTAATTTATCTCTTAAGAGTGTAGATACGATTAAACAAGACGATAATTTAGCAAACAATCATACATAGACATTCAAACATTTAAGAGTGCATTTGGTTGATTCATTCAATTCATTTGCAACAATATCTTGGAGTTTGAATGCAACTGGTAGATAGTGCAACAGCAATTTCAATTAACAATTCGATGAGCTTTGATTTGTGGAATTAAATTTGCAATTGTTTACAGGCAACAAAAGTTAATTTTCGACTTTATCAGGCTTTCAAAATTTTTAAATTTGGTTAGAAACTGTTCATTACTTGCGAAACAAGAACAGGAAATCAATAGGATCTGTAATCACAATCGATACAGATTAATATATGGGAAGCGTATATAGTTTTTATAATGAATTAATCGAATAGTATGTGAAGAACATTAGCTAATGATTCCTACTAAAATCACCGTAAAAGCGGAAGTACGCACAGTTTATCGCATTTAATTTCAGTTAATTTTCAATCCTTTTTAAAAAAAAAGGATGTCTGCAGTTATTATTTTTTTTTTTTGTTTATTTTGACTTCAAATTAAGTACATAGCTTTATTACACGATTCTCTTACTACAAAGACGAAACTTTACAACAGTATTTCTAAGTCTAGTAAACACTACCTCTCGCTTTGTTGTACTGTTGTGGTAACTTTGAAAAGTTACTATTGATTTATATGTTCGACAGGTAGACGAGACTCTCCACTTGCAGATCAAGAGCGGCTGATGGTTAATTCGTGGTTTTTCTGTGCAGTTTAATCTGTATTCAATTCATCTTTCGATGTTTCCCATAATTTCTATGATAATTGACTATCATTTATCTTTTTTACTCAGATTTTGTGTTCTCAAACTGCACCATTTTTTAATCAGTACAGTTCTTTACAACTACAAGAACATATTTTCACAGATAACAAATCCAGACCAGAGATCAGCAATGCGTATTCGAAAAAGATAAATAGAATCGAATCATACTCATAATTACTGATACTTATAGGAATTCTTACTTATTTCAATATCATGGAACCTCTACTCATATTCAAAGTTTGAAGTACTCATCATATTCATATTTAACAAAATGTATGATGCTGTTGATTACGATTCTCCATAACTCAACATATACACGAAGCACAGAATAAGTATGAACCGCGTTTGAACACTAAAAAACTAGAAGGTTGTGTGTTTGCTTTGCTTGCTGCTATCTTTTGCTTATGTGTCTTTTCCTTTTGTTGTAAATGTAACAACAACTAAGACTGTAAATTTTGATGAATGATTCGAGTGTATTATAAGTATTTTTCTAAATTTATGAATCTGAATGAGTATGCTTATGAGTCAAACATATTCCGAATGGTATGAGTTCGATGTCAACGTTGTACGCATATTCATTGCAACCTGTACTTATAAATCAACGTTGTAGTGAGTAAGAATGAATCAGAGTACATAGTTAAATTCCAATATTGTTGACTCACCTACGTATATTCAAAATTTCATGAGTGCTTATGAGTAGCAAAAAAATATTCATTACTGATCTTTGCTCCAAACTTAAATACAGTAGATAAATCACATACTTAAATGGAAAATATCAAGTATAAAACTGAACGAAAGCAATGAAATAATGAAAAAAATAGTGAAGACACTTTGTGCCAGTTGCGCAATGTTCTTTGGAATAATGAAAAAAAAGGGCTCCTACAGTAAACTTTTTTGTATCCAATGGTTTTCATGTATTTATCGTATTGAGAGACATGAAGAATTTTTATTACAATTTTTAGTTTCTGAAGTAGATGTCCATGTCCGAGCTACTAATGGATTTCATTTTACTTGACCTCATCATATTTTGTAGTATTTCTTAAAATGTTAAAAGTAACATGCAACTGCAAATGTATGCCACCAAATTAATATCCAGAATAAATAATTAAAAACTTATTATCATTATTTATTATTAAAATGTATTGTATTTGAAACCTTTTTGTATTGAAAGGTCATTGTTTGCTGTTCAAACTCATTTGATATTCGATAGTTTTTTGTTCTATTTAATGAACCATTACAGTAATTTGTATAATTAATAATTTTTGGCATGTGTTTTAATTTTATATAAAAATAACAATAAAAATAACAATTAAATGCACACATACATATGTACACATATGTATGCATACATACTTACATATGTATGTATCGAATAAACAATAACGCTATTTTTAAAACTTTTAAAAACTTGATAACTATCTGGTCGTGTTTTTCTTGCGTAAAGAAGACGTTTGAAATGAAATCATTTGAAAAGTATTTCTTGTTATGTCTTTCAATCAATGCTTCTTGCAACATGTGTGTAGAATGTAGTTTGCAACGATCATCAAATTGGATTCTCATGTTCATTATTTATGAGAACAATATTAAGAGCTTCCTGATATCACCTCTAAAGTCAATAAGAAATACAAGACAGAGGCTGTATAGAAAGGATGTTAGAATTACTCCAGAATTTAATCACAACATGTCAGATGGGTTCCCATAATACACTATGATTCTAGACAAAGCTGGATGGAAATCAAGAGAAATGACTTTTGAAACTAAAACTTACTTAAGTACTTTGGATATTTACAAACTCATTTGCTCAATTGCTTCCATCATTCATGGGGTAATGCCAACAGATCACGTGTGAAGTGGGCCCTAGAAAAATCGTATTGATTTTCGTCTAGCTGACTATTGGACTAAAGATACTTATTTAAAGGCTTTAGCGCAAAGCGTAAATACCGGTTCCACATATAAAGCTTAAGCGAACCCTTTTATGCTTAGTGCTGGTATATCATTCGTGTGATCCAAAGTAAAATGATTAATTATCCTTAACATATACGGTAGTCTAGACTGCACCTGTCTCTCTAAGAAGAATTTTAACAATTTTCTTCAGAGTCTTATGCTAATAACTGGCAAACTAGCAATACTTTGACAAGCAGTACAAGTTTGTTTGAAATTCTCATCCATAATTCGGTACGTTGTTTTTGAGCTGCAAATAAAAACCTGCCAGCATAATTATGCATTTAACAAAAGCAATGCAATTGTTAATTGCATTTGAGGCCACAATATCTCTAAATTTGTCCAATTTAATCCAGTAATAGTTGGTTGCCCATGTTAAAGCCAAACAAAATAGAATGTTTTCTAAACCATTAAATCAACCAATTGTATCTAATATAGTGGTCAAGAGGACCATACATACAAAAATAATGCAAAAACTTTAAACGCATACTCATTCTCATGCATGCATGAAATAAAAACAGTACAATAAACACTGTATATTTATTTATTAAATAAATGGCCAAATAATAAATTAAATCAGGGGTTTTTTGTTTTTTTTTGATAGAAAATTAGAATTCATACACATACATACAAACAAAGAAACAAACACCCAATTACGCAGATACAAAAGTATAAATCTCTTTTTGGAATTTGCCAAAACATTAATAAACAAAAGCAAAAATTAAAATTAAAATGAAAATAAATGGAATTAAAAAAAAAATGGTGAAATGTACAATGTATGTACAATGTACAATGCCCCCTCCCAAAAAAAGAGAGAAGAATTATAATAAATTTGTATGTTTAAACGAAAGTAATAATTTTGGGTATACACAATAAAATAATATAAAATTAAATAAAATGAAATTGAATTGAACAGAATAGAATTGAATAGAAGAGAATATAAAAATTAAATTCATTTTGCGTTTTGATTTTATGCCATTTTGCTTTTGCTATTGTTATTATAGTGAAAAATGGTGGTAAAAGTATTCATTAACAACATTTCCGTTTCCGATTCCGATTCAAATACCATAAATTTTATTGAATATAACAACAACAACAACAAAATATGGCCAAAAAGCTAAAATCACCAACAATAACACCATAAGGAAACAAACATTAAAAACAAAAACAAAAAAAAAAACTATAATAACAATGCCAATAACACATAATCATTTACATAAATATTAGCAGAATGCTTCTAATAGTAGTTATATGTACATATGTGCAGTAATATATTCGTATTCAGAGTTAGCTAATGAATGGGTTGGAGTTCAAACATCAGATTTTCCTTTCTTACATACGATTTTTATGCTGGTCAATGGGGTTTCTTTTTCTACATACATTTTTACATTAATTTGAATTTTTTATTTCCAATTTATTTCTCTTTATTTTATTAACAACTTCTTTTTCTAAGTGTTTTTACTGGTTACGCTCCTGCATATGTGTATTCTTTGGCGTACGCTCCATATCGTAAATTTATAAAAACAAAAAAAAGTACAAATGCTTCTTGCCACTGTCAAGTCGAATTTCATAACAACAATCACCTCCGGTAGGAGGTATGAACAAAGAAAAATTTGCACTGAATTTATTACAATTCAATAATTGAATATGACCTGAGTTTTTCCCTTTTTCGAAACTTCTTATAGAATCGCCCTGCCTTGGATGTGACGTAGATTTCACTACCGTTTGTTTCCAACATACTCTCAACTAAGGTACATAGGGAGATGTTAGGCGTCTAATACCATACTCCTACGTATGGGCCAAGAAGAAATTAATTTTTTGGTATAACGGAATATGTGTACGATTACATTTATTAAAAAAAAAGACTGTACACACGAATTTTATAAAGCCTACAATCAAACATTCGCCGTACCTCAGTAAATTCCATACGATGGCTAAAATTAATGACACGCAAATATTGAAATTCTATCGCATTGAGTGTCTCCAAGTCCCGACTTACGACCTGGTACAAAGTAAAACAAAACAGACAACATCTTATTACTTTCACTAATCAATATTATAAGCCAAGAAGGTCACTGCTATGCTGTAAGGTACCTTATTATAATAGATTTACCATTTGCCGCTGTGCAGAAATAACACTCTTGCTGAACATATACATATTTTAGTCCCATAAGAAGTCGCCGTAGTCTAGTAGGTAGTGTGTTGACTTGTGAGATGTACCGCCACGGTTCAAACCCCAGGTCAGACATCAAAGCGAAATATGAAAAAAAAAATTCTTCAACGACTTACTTTCAGCAGATTTCTAGCAAAACTCTGAGAGTAAATAAAATTACCATGAAAAGTTTCTCAAACATCTGTCGTTCGAAATCGACTTTAAAATGTATGTCTCGCCACTCTTGTATAATATTAACACACACAACATAAGTGGCGTGAGAAGATAGGACCCTAATCCTGACTGAAGGGTTGTAATGACCAATTATGTTATGTAAAGGTGACAACGCTTTCTAAGCCAGTCATTCTTGGAGTATACAACATCAAGGACCAAATATGATGCAAGTATGAAAAAATTTATTTGTGCCAAGTTAATCGAGGCGAAATATATACAGCGCAGAAGCCATTAAGACGACAGACCATCACTAAAGGGCAAATTATACGTTAAAATAGACTTCCATACTGGCTAGCTTATGTAAACTGGGCATATTCCTGATGGCAGTAAATTATCAAATTAACGGTTCAATAAGAGTATAAGTTGGCAACATCTGTCATTTATTTTAGTTGTTCAATCGTATAACAGTTAAAATATTTTTGGTTATTGTTACAACAGCCAACCATTATTTTATTATTTTTGAGGTTAACAGCTGAATTACAGTTATTATTACATGCGACATCAGGTGGCCAGTAGAAAAATTGACATTGAGTAAAGAATAACCAGTTTTTTTGGTAAATTATAACAGTTTCAGTTGTGCAATACTATATAACAGTTTATGTTATAAACTTAAATGATAAAAACGTTCTTCAGGGACGTTTTTACAAGTACGATAATAGCAAAGTTATGAATATTTTTGTATAACATTTGTTCCAATCCATACATAGAACATATAAGATTATAAGCGCTATACAGTATAAAACAGTGTTGCAAAATTGAAATTTTGAAATAGTACGAACTATAACTGAAAGAGTACCTTTTTGCATCAAATGGTAATTTTATATTATTTATTTATTTCTTTATTAATTACAATACAATTACAAATTATATATATTCTAATTATATACGAACGGAGTAACTTGACCATATGCTCCGTATAGTGTCACAGACCAGAGTCTCTCGTGGAAATCGAACCCACGACCCTCACGCTAATATGTAGTCTAGCACACTACCCACTAGACTACCAGGGCACCCTACTTTTATAAAAAAAATTATTTATACTTACAGTGTATATGATAATCTGACATGTCGGTGAATGCCTCCGCTAACAGAGGTGAAAATTACTTATTCTAGACACGCACCGTTCAAATCACGATGTACCGTTCATGGATATATGCTAATACGTACAATTCCGAATAACGACACTTTGATGAGTTTCGATTTCATTCACCACATCATATAAATTCATCACACTTTGTAAAACTCACCACACTGAAAGCTCACCACAACAACGAAACTCACCACACTTCAAAAAAAAAACTTTTTTCCTCCGCCACTACGATAGCCAAAACAAACAACAAATCTCTCAAGAGGGAAGAATGTTTTTTTACATTTCCGTTTTGATGTCGGTGTCTTGGGGTTTGAGCCGTGGCCTTGCGTCGTCTAATAAGGCTACTAACTAACCTCCTAGACAGACAGACCACGATATTCGTGTAGACAAACAGGGCTTTATTTTTACTTGAATAACCAGAAAACGGAAAAAGAATGTGCGAATTAGTTAGTAAAGAACGTTGTTTTGAACGAACAAAATATACTGTTAAAAATATAGTTTAAATTCATGAAATTCTTGAACATCATTTATTACTTACACTAATATTACCTGTATTAATTAGTCCACAGTCGTATAGATGATGATCCCCGTACAACAACATACAAATATGTAAACATATATGTTGTAAACACTATACGTATGTACATACATATAAAGAACGCAAACTTAATTAGTAAATAATAACGACAAAAACGACACAAACATTTCAGTATTCATAAAAAGAAAAAAAACTTGAAAAAAAAGAAAAAAAGAAAACATCATCATTAATAAATCGATCGATTTCTAACTGTGCGATTAACTTTAAATTGCCCAACAAACCAATTCAATAGCAATTAGTCCACAGCTAACGAAGTCGACAAACGGCAACAGCATTCACAGTAGCCAACAAACGAGTCGATAATGGAAGAAAAATAAAAAAAAAATTAACACCAAAAAGAGATGCCGACACCGCCATCACCATCACCGTCGCCATCAGCAGCGTCACAGGCCATCCAATATACCGGCATACAATGGCCAAAGTCAAAACAGTTAATTTATATCATGTCGCGACTACTGGTCTTACTGATTTTGTATTTTATTTCCAATTTTATTTAATTTTATTATTTTTTCTTCGCTTGTTTCTTTTTTCTTTCTTTTTGTTTTTGTTTTTGTTTTCATTTTGCCAAACGAAATATAAAATTGAAATATGAAATTCATATTTTTATCTTTTTTTTTGCTTAACAAAACTGGTAAAAAGAAATGAAAAACAATCTCATCAAGTTTTGTTCACAGTGAACTTAAGGTATAGCAAGTACAATTTACTAGACGGAGTTATACAACGAATTCCGAATACTCTAAATAGAAAATATTTTCTACATATGTACATACATATGTATTATACAAATTTGTACACAACTTAAGCATAATAATTAGAAGTACAGATTAATTCCTTCCATTCTAATGTATTTAGAAAGCAAACAAATTTGTCCAAATTATTCGGGTTAATAATTGAGCACATTAAGCGCTGCACCACCACTCTGAATCAGACAAGGTATTCAAAACAGAGTGTGCAGATCGTAATGGATAATTCCATATTATTATCACTAAACTCTCATAGAAACCCTGTTTGTTAGCTTAGCTAAGTAGTTGATGGAGAGTCCCAACCCTTTTTTTATGTAAAACAATCATTTTTTATCCACCTCTTCGATATCTTATAGGATATCGGTCGGAGCTTCATTACAAATTCGATAAAAATTTAAGTTTCTTTCAGGCGAAGATCTTTGTAGAACGGACTGCTGACTTCGCTCCTCTCCTATGGGAGTCTTTAGTGCTTTGGACCAGATTTCAGTTGTTGAGTTCTAGGTTACAGTTACAAGAATGGAAACGAGAAAACTATATAATGCCCTTGCTTGAATAGTTTATTATAATATGTCGCATTCAAAAAACATCTTCATCATCTCTTGCTCTTGTTTCAACTTGTTTTGTTTGAACTTGATTAATCAAGCTTAAGCAGGAAGAAGTTGGTCAGTGCAAGGGTTGCACATCAAAAGCACAACTATCCTACGCTGGAAAACCAGCCAGAAAGTTTGATAAACGAAACTATAACCTTAACAACAATAAATGATAGCTCTGTCAAGCTGACAAGAATTGGAGAGCCAAATAACCTATATCTGCACCTCGCAAAAGATGGGCATTGACAAAGAAAGTGGATAACAGTCTCCTCTTACTCAGCGGATCTGCAGCCACGGCAGGAGTTAAATGGGCGCTGATACCTTTCTGCTTGTCTACTCATAAGCATATACGCATGGCCACTGTGATTGAGATGATGCCACGACCAAGTCCAAGTAAATGGTTGGTATGCCTTCTATCTATCGAGGGCCAAGTGAGCATAGCGGTGGAGCAGGACTGCTCATTGACCCTGGATAGGTTAGCGACTCGAAAGAATTTCCACGCAATGGCCAACCTTACCGAGGCAAGATTGAAGAGGATTCCGGAAGGAGTGCACCAGATCTGGCGAGCTCGTCGGCCCTGCAGTTTCCCTGAACGTTACTATGCCCGGAGACCCAGACCCTAAAGCGCCCAGAATGAAGGTCGACATTCCCTAACGATCCTGGAGTTATTCACAACACTTGGTCTTGGTGTAGGTCTTGCTCCTATAGGACTTGGACTACTCCAACTCCGGAAATTGCATTTGAATTTAAATTTCCAATTTTTTGCTGTAGCGCCGCAAGCAAAAGATGCAGAAGCATGGAATACGAGTGTAACAGTAGCAAATAAAAGGCCATTAACATTAAACCTGATCTCAATTCCAATAAATTTATGTATTCAAATACTTGACGATTTAAAAAAAAAATAAAAAAATAAATAAAAGATGATCATAAATAAATGAATCCAATGAAAATATCAAATAATAATGCCGATACGATTGATCATTTATTCATATTCGTATACGTATTTGTGGAATGCAAAACAACTTCAAAATTTTGTTTCATTTTAAAAGCAAAACTCATAAATTTCTTTGGTATTGTTTTCTTCTTTTTTATTTTCGGCAGTTTTTTTTCAACTGAATATTGTTGAAATGCTTTTTATTATTGTTTTTTTTATTATTTTTTTATTTTATTTTTTATACTGTTTTTGATCGTTATTGTTAAACGCTCAACGTAATTCATTAAAGATTAAAATTAATTTTTATTTTTAATATTCAAATTATTTCAATCTGAGTTTTATAAGGCGATTTTAATACAAATGACTATCGGTCTATCAAATTAATAGACAACGTAAAACGACTACTGTTTTTTGATACCTAATGTCGCTGCTCGAATTGATGGAGATCTATTGGGTTTGAGCTGATGTTTGTAACACTTTAAATATACTGCACAGAACGGCTGTGAGATTATCGCTCTGATTCGAAGCAAACGTCCCAATATTTGGGTTTCTCTTTTCGGCGAATTTATAGTCTTTATAGTCAAATTAAAAAGAAATCTGTCACTACACCAAATGAATTCTTACACACCTTCACTGTAACATGTTTTTTAACAAAAAATCAAACGAATTAAAACATATTTAGATGAAGTTTGCCTTAAACTCTCTCTGTCTTTCGTATTCGGTTTTAATTTTTTTTTAATAAGAAGGAGATTAAACTGCTGTAGCAGATCATATAATGGATGGGTTGCCGTATGTCCTTGTTATAAACAACGCCCTCGGTGAGAATTTAATGATACCAAGTTTTTTTATTGGATATAATAATTTCTCAAAACAGTGTTGAAAAATTCAATACTTTAGTACTTTTTTCAGTACTGTTCCATTTCAAAAATATCGCAGTACCCCTGGGACTCATTCAGTACTTTTTTATTATTACATATTTTATGTATTGCGCTTTTCTACTATAAATGCGTTAAAACATGTTCAACGTAATCTCAAAGGTGGAATTAGTCTTTAGCACCGGTTAACCAAACGTCTACGGAACGTACGTTCGTATTTAGAATACGAAACACAATGAGAACGCATGCCAAACCGTAATGTAATTTCGGTCAGTATTTACATTGCTCCTCATATGCTAAGAATGAACGTATGATCCGTTACGTTCCGTCGACGTTTGACTAAACGGGGCTTTTACGTTCTGCTATGTTCCGAATCAGCTGTTTTTGTTTTGTATGAAAGAACATGCATAAGCCGTTAGTTTTTCTATTCCATTCCGTATGTGTATTAAGTATAAATAAATATTTTTTTACAAAAGTACCAATTGATGCAAAAAAGTACTCTTTCAGTTATAGTTCAGTACCATTTCAAAATTTAAATGTTGCAACATTGGCGCAAAATTACTACCACTAAACATATGTATATTCCCTTGCCACCATTTTGTATCACACAGTAAAATTCTAAACTCAGCTTTCATTACCATTAAACTAAAGATTTAAATTATTTGCATTCCAAATCTTAAATCCCTTTAAGCCGGTAGAGATCAAAGTACAGGTCAAGAAACAAATCAATCTTAATTTAACCAGAAAGCAAATGATAAAATAACAAAAACAAAGAAAGAAAGACAAGAATAAAACCGACAAAAATCAATTAACAATACAAGAATAAAATGCGGCAACGACAATTATAAATGTCCTCATCCATCACAGGATAAATGAACAGCCATAATAAAAACCTTTTAAAGTCTTCAAATCCATTTCATGGTATACTCTATTCATTCTTTCAATCATTTTAAAAAGGATTTTCCATTAGATTATCGTATGGCACATATACATACATACATACATACATAAATGTATGCAGCAATAGTTGTAGAGTAGTGGTGAAGAATAATAATTTAAAGAGCAGAGCCCAACAACAGTTTTTACATACATTGCCACTAACTTTGTTAGGCACTTGCCGATCGCATCTTTTGATCTCTGAAACTGAAACTGTTTGTGAGTTTGTGAGTGATTTCATCAACACCAAACGAAAAACAAAACGAAAGAAAACGAAAAGGACACACAGAGAACGAACGTATTATCGTTATTTGTTATGCTTCAAACACTATTCAAAATGAAATTATCCTCGTGCATTAGAGTCGGAGATAAATCAACTGTTTGGTCAGAGAGACAGAGAGAACTAATGACTTGAAATGGTTTTAATTAAGTGTGTAATTTGTATATATATATGTATGTACGAGTAATATACGGCAACGGCAGGCTTTGTTTGATGTTTCCACCACTACTACAATGACTGCGAAGGCCTGCACATTAAGTCAGTCACCTGCCATTGTGAACACCTTCTTTTCAAAGACGGACTATAGGCTTTAATCTTCAGCCTGCGTTATTTTTGGTAGTTTCTGTTATTGTAAGTCATACCCCTCATCGTTAAGTTCATAATAAAGTATGTGTGTGTGTGTGCGTGTATGTGTGTGTGTATTGCTTGCATGCCTTTTTCACTTACATGTGTTTGTATGTATGTATGTGTGTATATTTTATGATTGGTACTTGTAATATGGCACATAATTCTTCGGCTTCTTCGTTACGCATTTCTTTTGTCGGTGAGTGTGCTTGTAGTAGCACTATTTGATGCACTGCACAGATTTACAGATAACCGTGTGTATAATACCTTTTTATCAAAGCATTCACTATATTCACTTGTACAGGTGTGACGATTGCAATTATCCCACATGATTTATTAGCAAATCTGACTTTTGACTGTGCTGACAGACAGACAGATTTTACACAAAGTGATGGCAAGTATTGCTGTAACAAATTAAGATTTTAAAGAACATGAATAAAGTCGTGAACTTTGTAATAATTTTACTTGCGGGGATGAAAATATATTTTTATTGCTTGAAGGCAACAAGAAAAAGAAATAAATGAAGCATACGATCAGATACAGTGAAAGACAATTTTAAATGAATTAATTTAATTACTAGAGAAGCTGAGAACAGTTACAAAAATCTGCCATTATGATCTATTTTGTTCCACTGTCTTCATTTCAGCCAAATATTTTCCTATACTCCATTGTATATTCCATTCAATTCTGATAAAACTAGGGGGAGAGTATTTCGTAAATTGTCTCGGCATTTACCACTGGAATTCAGCAGATAACCACCCCTTTTCGTGATCTGTCGACTGTACCACAGAGTTCAGAATGTATGGCCTAAGACATCCATAAATCTGTTACCATAGGACTAGTAATCCTATCGCTTAAACGGGAATCAGACTTCACAGTATAGGATTGGTGTTATCCACTCCAGATGCTCTTCGAGTTTTATGCGCCCTCGTGGCCCTATCAATTTCCATCTCTCCAGAGGTAATTCTCGCATTGACAATCTAACGACGTAATTAGTTCAGGCACTGACATCCAATCGGCATAGTAGTTGAAGCATATTGTCAAGCATCAAATGATGTAGTTCTGCCTGTCAGATGCTTAAGTGGATACACATTGAATAGATTGTTCCCGTATATTTTCTTTACATACATACATACATAATTGGTTATTACAACCCTTCAGTCAGGATTACGACCTAGTTTCTCACACCGCTTATGTTGTGTGTGATAATTTTATGCATGAGTGGTGAGACCTACAGTTTCAAGTCGACTCCGAACGACAGATTGTTGAGAAACTTTTCATGGCAATTTTTTTTTATTTACTCTCAGAGTTTTTGCCAGAAATCTGCTGAGAGGAAGTCGCCGAAGAAATACTTTTTTCTTGATGTCGGGCCTGGGGCTCGAACCCTGTCTTTACGACTAATAAGCCAACACACTACCTACTAGACTACGGAGACCTCATTTCTTTCTTTATTTTCTTTACGGCTCTATAAATGTCCTGAGTCCTGTCCTTATGTGAGTTCTGCGTCTGTATATGTAATTGACGTCTCTTGTTCTAGCGGCGTTAAAAATCCTTTCAATTACGCCAATACTCCGCGAGCTCGTTGTGGCCTTTGGCTCTCGATATCACTTTGGCTTTCGATACTCCATCATAATTTTTTCCATTGCAATGATATGTGATTCTCGTATATTAGAATGTTCTTAGCATAGCATATTTGCTCTTAAAAGATAAAAACTATTAGTATTATTATTATTATTTAACAAAATATTCATGGCCAAATCTTGGCGACCCTCAAGCCTTGCTAGCAAGCAAGCAAGACTACGTCAAGCACTTGGTTAAAAATTGAAAAAGAATGGGCCATTATGATCTGTTACAATCGAACAAATCGATTAATTGAGGCATATTTTGTTTCGAAATCGACCTTTTGAATATGGTAATTATGAAAGGGAGATCAGAATTGGTCAGTAGAGAAGGTGTTGCGTTTCCTTCTAACAATGGCCCACAAAAGGTTAACTTCAGAGTATAGCTCGGAACTTGCATGGTCTAACTATCGTTTCTTCGAAGAAGTTGTTTAAATAATTGTGAAATTGTTCGACGTCCTAGTCTCTTTTGATAGTTAAGTTTCGTAACGAAAAAGTTTCTTCTAATATTGATGGTATGGGCCCACTATTATTAATACTGTACACGATCCATTCAATCGGAAATCATCTTGGTTAAGGACCCATCTATTTACTTTTTAATTCGATTTCGTAATATTCGTGATAGAATTTTTAAAGGAGTTGTTTCGGCCATTATTCCTGTAAAGTTTTTTAAAATGACACCATATTACTTGGCTATTTGAAATCTATTTGCTGTAGACATTCATCTCTGATCATTTTTCTTCTTTATAAAATCACTTTGAAGAGATAATGAAAGACCAGAGCAAATGTAACCGGATCGTCTTTCAATTCCTCAACAGGTATGTTATCGGTTCCCATGGCTTTACCATTATTGGACTCTATTTGTACTAAAATTTGGTCTCTCAAAAATTTTTTCAATCATAATACAAGATCAGTGTAGTGTAGTAACCATTTTAGCCAAAATGGATTGACTGTTACTTTTTAACGAGTTTGTTTTTTATTTTTTGTTCTTTTTACTATATTTCACAAAGCTAAACTCATCATGGGCTGTAAGGCATGTATTTCCTCTGGCATTTTGGACCATCTTCGCAAAAAAAAATATTAAAACTGCGATGATTCATTTTACCCTCTGGCAATGAACACCAAATATCCTGTCCAAAGTGATGGGATGCTGCCTTCATGCCTCCATGCCTCCATGATTAGTGTTTTATAGTTTGTGTGTTTTTTTCTGTTCAGATACGTTTTCTCCATATGAATAATCATCATCAATTTATTGTTGTTTTTGTGTGCAAAAATCCCCGCAAGACTTTGGAAAAAAATATCCCGTTGAGATTTGTTTACAACTCAAAATGTTTCGTTATTTTCTTATTGCATTTTATGGTTTCGTTTGTTTCGTTTATTTTTATTTATTGTCGGCAAAATCGATTGATTCAGTTTAAAGTAACTTTTGTTTCCTTTTCCTCTCCCCTCCCTTATTGTTTTCATTGAGAAGACAATATATTTAAAATGAATTCTTGTTAAAACGTTGTATATTCATTACTGACCACCAAGACAGCTGACGAAGGCGACATTCTTTTCAAAAACCTCTCTTAATATACAGTAACATGTATGACGTTTAAAAAGTTGGATATTTTTGAAAACAATTTGTTACGAGAATGGACATATTCTTATTGAAATCTAGTCTGCTAGTCGACTTCTCAAAATTTGAAGAAATTGCTGCGTTTCGTTTGCATTTGGTAGCCGTTACAGCACGAGTTAAGGAGAAAGTGGATGAAAGCGATATTCGTGTAAAAATGGCATATCGAGATTCGAAATCGAAATTGGATTCAGAATAATTGAGTCGTTCGTCTTGTAGAAACAGCCAGTAAGGGTATAAATTGCTTTCTCATCTGCACTAATAATCCAAATTTAGTCCCGAAAAATTTTTAAAATTTGGTAAAAAAAAATCAGTTCCTCAGTCTGACTACCTCCTGTTCGAAAATCGTTTAAAATACCTGAAATGAAAACTTCATGAAATCAAATTAAAATAAAAATAAGCACAGGTAAGTAATCAGAACACTCTTTCAAATCAATATCTTTGTATTTTATATTGATGGTTGTATTCAAAAGAGATACAGTATAGCCATTATTCATTATTTTGTCAAGAAAATCCAGTTCATTCATTCATCACCATAAACGAAAAAGCTATAACATAATGGAGGCATATTTTTCACCGAGACTAGACTGCAAAGTGCATATACAATATTCTCCAATAAGCTCAAGGTACCTGGTATATTTGTGTCAAATCTTCTTTGGGCTATTGCTTTACATCACATTACACCGATTAATTATTGACAGTACTGCTTAGAATAATTCCCTTGGCATTGGAGTAGTAGAGATAATCCCGCTTAATACCCTGCAAAATGTTCCTCGTTTAACAATAACCGCTTTCTCTTACTGCCAAATTTACAGGGCACATCTCAGCTCGATTTTCTGTCTATTATGGACTTAACTTTTATGTTTTCCCGGCCAATATTTTTTTCCTGAATTAGAACCGGCTGGTAAATCGTATTACAATATTCTAGGCGCGTATCTTTTAGCTACTCTAATGTAAACGTCGACCTCAGACCTCCTTTAAAAGCCTACGGTATAACAGATAGGTGTGGACGCCGCACATTTAATGCCACTGCAAACTGTGTAACTAGTGTGGATTTTAATTATTTTCTCATCTGAAATTGAAATAATTTTGGAAAGACAGTTGAATAAACACGAATTAATTTTTTATTTATAATTTCCACAATTCGTTATAATATGTACATACATATGTATGTATCAATGCCTCCGTACAGACAAGAGTGAGTCGTCGTAGTCTAGTAGGTAATGTGTTGGCTTATTAGACGTGAGACCTCGGTTCAAACCCCAGGTCAGATATCAAAACGAAATATGAAAAATATTTCTTCGGCGACTTCCTCTCAGTAGATTTCTGGCATAAACTCTGAGAGTAAATAAAAATTGCCATGAAAAGCTTCTCAAAAATCTGTCGTTCGGAGTCGACTTTAAACTGTAGGTCCCGCCACTCATGTATAAAATTAGAACACACAACATAAGTGGTGTGAGAAACTAGGTCGTAATCCTGACTGAAGGGTTGTAATGACCAATTATGTATGTTATGTATGTATGTATGTATGAATTTATGTAATTGGCATACATTAAAAATACTTACGATATATCCTATTGGGGTCCGTGTATAATGACTTCGTTTACGCATAAGCAAAATGCAAACAATTCCTTAATAAAAATATGAGCGAAAAATTACACACACACATACACACAAAAGAAGAAGAAAACAAAACAAAGTAGTTCTTTATTGGCATGAGAGCAAAAGTAAATACAAAAACAAAATAAAGAACAAGTGATCAAAAAAATACCGCAAAAGTTAATACCATCATGTTACTTACTCGTATTGTACTTGCCAAACATATGATGAAACAAACACACAGACAAACAGACAAACAAGTCAACAAGCTAACTGGCTAACAACTATTCATTGGCATTTATTTCGTACACACTTGCACCCCAAAATCAAGATGATGACGATGCCGACGACGACGACGAAGACTGCGGCAATAATGATGATTTTGGTGGTGAAGGTAATGGTGATGGTGATGATGATGATGATGGTTGTGATAATCAATGACTGGGTAACGAAAACATGGAAAATATAAAATTTCAATGAAATCAGTTAAAAAGTTGAAATGTTTTAAGGAACTTTACCACACCATACTTTCATACATATACATATGTGTGAGGCAGAATGGTGGGGTAGGAGAAGAAATGTATGTAAATGTGGACAATATGCACAACAAAATATGACCTCAGATGACAATGCTTATAAATAAAGGTATTTAATGTATGTATGCCTCAGTATCTTTCATCTAAGCCCACTATCCCACCATACAATCACCATCCAGGCAGGACGGTAAATGAGGCGTTGCATGCGGCAGCACCAACATCAACATCATCACTGAACACTTGATCACTTTGTAATCGTAAATATCCTTTTGAAAAAGGACCGCTTGTGAATTTTTTTTTAGCTTTGTTTGTTGTTGTTGTTGTTGTTGTATGCATTCTTCGTTTTTGTAAAACATACTCGTAAATATGAATCTTGAAATGTATGCGCATAAGCAACGTATATACATATGTGCTCTTATTACTTAGAAGATACTCGTGAAATCGATGTAGAAAAGAATGAATGTGTCTTGAATATTGTATTCCATGTAAAACACTACGATATTATTCAGTCATGATCATCTTTCGCATGGCTATTGTGGTATTATTGCACCTCATGCTGTTCATTGATCAATGGCAGCGGGATATTTGGAATGTGTCGTCATACTCATTGTGTGGTGGTACTTATACTGATGTTGATGACGATGACGATGATCATGACGATCATAAGGGTGATGGTTCACATTACCATGATTATGGATTGGATGCCGCTACTTTTGATGTTTACACACTGAAAGAAAGAGTTCATCTGAATGTGTCATTGTGTCAAAACACTAAAATATGCCCACACACACATACACACTCGACACACACAGCAATCAACACAGAGTCCAAGGCATATTCATAAGAGGTAACCGCAAGAATACAACAAGTACAACAATGCAAAAACAACAGGCATTTTGTTTTTGTTAAAGAGTACGCGGAATGTCAAAAACAGCTTCATAACTGACTGACGAATAACAATAGAAAGAGAAATGTTAAATAAATTTATAAAAATGGTTACAAAACACTAAAAAAACAACAAAATTTTGACATTCTAAGACTCGTCAGCTGTTGAATTGCTCTTACCTGATATAAATATGCCATGACAGAGTCCGTTTATTTTATTTTCAATAAATTTTTTCTTGTTTGTTGGTAATTATTTTTTTCTTTTAATTTCTACATTTATACCTACATATGTATGTAAGTATGTTTGTACAAATATATTTTAATAGAGAGTAGGTGGTACTGCTATATTTATGATAATCAATTGTGTTATTCATAGACTTTTTGAAATATTTCTCTATTTTTCTAAAATTTGCTTAAACTCAAACGCGATTGTATTTCATATGAAAACTTAACTCGAAAAACACGAGTAACCAGCAATAATTTCTAAGATGATGTGGTGTTTTGGCTTCAGACCCCACTTCGGAAATCTAAAAAACTGCTTCCCCAGAGTAGATGACATCAACAATGATAATCATGTGAAGATCACGTAGATTCACCTCTTGATAAAGAGTAATATTATGTCCAATACAAGTTCGCAGAGGATGTTGTTTCTAGACAACCACAGATCTTATCACAGTCGGTAAGCCAACCATCTACTTAACTGGGTAAGGTAAGGCAACTGAAATCAAGTAAAGCAAAGAAATAGTAAGGCGGATAGGTAGATCCAATAACATATTTATTTCCATAATAACGATGTGCATTTAGTACTAGAGGCTACTAAATTTCGAAACGTAAAATAATACTCGGAAAATGCAAATGCTAGTCTATATATGCAGAGGATTTTGGAAAAAGTTACTGACACCGCACATAGTCTACAGGCATAATGTTGGCGATCTTAGCATCAAACTTATTTCGGTATAACTCTGACAATGAGGACCCGTCCTATAAATGTGTTTGATTTAGAACCGTTGGATATGGTAGTGAGAACCGTAGCAAAGGAGACCATGGTTAGGTTAATGAAAGCTAAATCTAACGAGAGAATTATCAGCAAGCAAATTGACCAGGCAAATCGAATGGCTGTCAGTACCCACCTTTACTGTCCCCTGGACAATATCAGTAAACTCCATTTTTGAGGAAAGGCTTAGAGAATGATTAATCAAAGTGGGTTTGATAATCTTAGAGCTTACATGCTCTGTTAAGAAGGGCTTCATTCTAGGGTTGAGGTTAGATAATAGAACAGGAACATTGGTATTCGGTCCTAAAGTTAAAATTCTAGCAGACGTGGAAAATTCGCGAGTATCTTCCCAGCAAAAGTTTGCGCCTCCAAAATATGCAATCTATTCAACTTGACCAGGAAGTGCAGGGAACGTGATGTAGCAATACTATCGGACTGTGCACGCTTTTCTTACGTTAAACTAGTAATTACCGGTAAGACATGAAGCAGTCTACCGACCTGTCTCGTCAAATTAATTTGAATCAATAAACTATTACAGCAAAAGTGAGCCTCTTTTTTAGCTTAAAATGTACAACCCTACGGTACCATTACTACAGCTACGTTCTGGACAACTAGTGCGTCTGGGTTTGCTTACTAGCTTGATGTACGTCTGATGGTAAATGTAGCTGTCATTATTTGTATTATCAGTGCAATTAAACTTTACTAGCATCTATGTACGTATCTGCTTATCCAAAGCCACAAAAAGCGAGGTACGAAACATGCATCACACATTTTATAACAGCATCAATAGTTGGAAAACACTACCACGCTGGCCTTCCACCTCGTCATACCACTATTATGGAATCAAAAGTATGCGTAGTTTTTAAAATAGCATGAGTTTAAGAAAATAAAATTTTACGGAATTAGGCACCTTTAGCACCACCGTCGTATCTGTTATACCCATTACAGTAAAGACTTCCTTCCCGGAGTTAAAAACATTTAATCCTAGTGTTAATACTCAAAAACCGGCTTATGGTTTATTCTTTTCCTGAACTTTAGTTTCATGCCATTTTGTTCCCCCACTAAATTTCTCACTCTCTCTCTCTCTCTCTCTCTCTCTCTCTCTCTTTCTCACTCTAAATTTAAAAACATATTATTATATCTGATCTCCACATCGTGTCTTGAGTATTGTCGTTGTTTTGTGTTTACATTTTTTTTCACCAGTATGATGAAGAGCAAAAGCAAGAGAGAGATAGAGAGACAAAATGAGAGAATAATAGTTAGTATGAAATATTTTATCTCCGCTACGTGTCCCATAACAGCAACGAACGAATTTAACCAACATAATAATTAAGGTCTTCGGGACTTTAGGTTGAAATCGTTTGCCGACCATAACGTCTTTGTAGTCAACGTCGTCGGCGTTTCTTTTTAATATATATTCGCGCAGCCGCAGACATATTTCGGCCCGCTTTGATGTTGAAAATGGCGTGTGCCTTAATGCAGAGATTAAACTTTGTTCTTTGCCGACACTCGTTTTTAAAACACTCAGTATTTACTGCTGCTCTGCTCTCGTAGTTTCTTATTCTATTTTTCGTTTTACAATATTATCAGGTTTTTCGTTTTGCTTTAATATCCGTAACATTTTTAAGTGCATGACGCAGTGTGTGTGACTCTCACAAAATACAGCGTCAGAGAGAGAGAGCGAATATTGGTTTTTGTTTTTGTTTTTGTTTTTCGAAAGAGAGTCAAATGGACGGATGGTGAATGTATCTCATTATTTAGTCCCCTTTTGCCTTATTTGCACGTTTTTCGATTGGCTTAATTAAAATTGCCAAAAACAAAAAACTTTATTTCGTTATTTTTTGGGGTCTTAAGAAGAAACCAGCTTGACTGGACATAAAATTCCTTTCATAAAAATCCTTTTATGGCTGTAAAAACAAAACTATTTATGCAGTAGCACCTGTTGATTTTCCCACACTACGTTTTAATATGGCTGCATTATTATGTTGCCTAAGAGATGATTGAACGAGCTAACGTAGTAATCGTCTTAATCCTGTGCTGCCCAAAATACCATGAAAAGTGTTTTTTGTTTTCTCTGGTTTGAATCCTGTGGATGATTGTAACGCTGCCATAATAAAACTAAAGCGAGGACAAAAAGCAAAACAAAAACATTATTCATCATCATCTTAACCCCTCTCATCCATATTGAGCAGCTTCGTTTATAGCCAGTTACACGTTGATCTTTGTCGGTTAACTTCACACGAATGTCAGAAATCGCCACCTGCCAAAAACGAAACCTTAAGTGAAACAAAACAACTCAACAGCGCTCATGGCGAATATTAAAGCAACAAACGTATGGCAAATCATAAAAAACCTTCCAGCAACGCTGTCTGTTTTCTTGTTTTTGTGTATCAGCCTGGTTGCCTATCATCGTCATCGCCGTGATCAATCTCTCAAGATTGCTTTGCGGTTTCTCTTGAGCTCATTATTGCGGTTTATTGCTACTCATTAGGAATTCGACGTTGTACCTATAAAACGTTAACGTTTTTACACAAAACAAAAAGGGTTTCCAATTATAGATTTTAAAATCAAATTATTAATTGATAAGGATGCATAAGAAGGTTTTTCTCACTGAACTGCACTCTTCTTTGCTGTTTTTTTTTTCTAAAAAATTATATTCGTGATGAAAGAAAAGATTTATAGTTGGTCCCAACAATAATGAAATTGTAGAGTCAATCAAGAGCTTACGAAAAAACAAAGCATCTGCAATTGAGAATATGATGTAAAACCACAACATGAGTGCGTAGTACCTACCTCTGGTACTAGAACATTTTTGAGCTAATAAGTCCCTATCCAGTATTTTAGAGAATAAGAAGATTGTTTATCTTCCTAAAAAGTTATTGCAGTCAAACCGAAAGGCGAAGTATTAAAATCTCTACTGGAAAAAACACCAACTTGGTTTCCAACCACACAGATCATGTACAGATCAGTAATTAGCAATGAATCGCTACTCATAAGCACTCGTGAAATTTTTAATATAAGTGAGTCAATAATATTGAAATTTAACTACTCTGATTCATTTATACTCACTACAACGTTGATTTGTAAGTACAGGTTGCAATGAGTATGCGTACAACCTTGACATCAAACTCATACCATTCGAAATAAGTTTGATTCATAATCCTACTCATTTAGATTCATAACTTTGGAAAAATACTTATAATACTTATAAATGATCCGAGTGACTCATCAAATTTACAGTCTTAGTTGTTGTTGCATTTACAACAAAAGAAAAAAGACACATAAGCAAAATAGACAGAACAGCAAGCAAAGCAAACACACATCCTTCTAGCGAGTATTTTAGTGATCGTACGTGATTCATACTTATATTGTGCTTCGTGTATATGTTGAGTTATGAAGAGTCGAAGTCAACAACATACAATAGGTTGTTGATTGGAGGATGGCACTTTATTTAGGTTTCATTGGCCAAATTCTGCAGCCTTCATTTTAATCGGTTACAGGGTATACAAATATCAACGGTTAGTTTATATAAGAGGTTTAGTGCCCACTACCCACCCTTGAAGAAAGTTGATGCCTACTGGGCGAACTAAGCGGTTTTAATTACATTTAGTCATACATTACATATGTACGCCCACATTTATCGAAGCGATGAAACATATTGAAAAGATAGGTTGATAATAATAATACGTATCCAGTTTAATAATATTACATGGAATTGTAGTGACTATTAGTGAATTTTGTGAAAAAATGAATTTGAATGAATTTACTCTTTTGCTTTAAAATAATAATTCGAAATTAGCTTTGAAAATCAAAGAACAGAACTCAATTTTATTATCCTGTATTTGGCTTTTTCAGTCGTAGAAAGATAACATTTAATAGATAATATAGTAAGGCCTACCTAGGGTTCCCATATGCCGTAGTCGGATATGTGTGGAATGATCCGACTTTGTTGGTTAAAATTTTCTAATTTACTTCTCTGTGTAATTGTCAGTAAAAGAACTGAAAACATTGTTTACAAAATAATGTAAACAACAAATAACATGTTACACATATACACACACATGCCTCAACACACTAATAACAACACTAAACATGCATATGTATGCACATACTTGGTCACAAAGTCAGTAAAAACAAAATAAGAAAGAAAAATATCAACAACAACAATAATAATAATAAATTGTCACTAGCACAAACATATGTACATACATATAGTATATACAAATTAAAACAAAAATTTACTTTTTATAGAAGATCACGCACGCTATCAACAACCGTTGAATAAAAGAGAAAATGCAGTAAACAGCTACAGCAACAACAACAACAATCACTACCAACACTTACAACACTTACATAAATACTAACACTGCCGACGAGTAACATACATTCATGCCTCCAATATTGGAGGCATATTGTTGGAGACAGACAATAACAATAATAATGTTGCTGCCTGCTGCCTGCTGCCTGCTATAGTTGAAATTGTCGCATGTGAATGTTGATAATTTTTTTTTAATGTTGTTTACCTATGCGACTATTACTCACGATAGTAGTAGCTGTAGTACGCTTAGCACAGTAGCCGAATAAAAATTAAAGAAAAATAATGGTTAAACCAACACGTCGGTAAAAGTACTAATAGTGGTGTAACTGTAGTGGTGAGAGGACAACAATAACGACGATAGAGCGGCGTTATTACTTTACCAAAAGAAAATGTAAAAGAAAAAATCAAAGAAAACAAAACAATAAGGCGAAATGAGTTAGAGGCAAGGAGGCAGAAGTAGAAGAAAGAGCGAGAGAGAGAGAGAGAGAGGAAAAGCTGAAGAATTGTAGTTCCTTTGTAGACCTGGCTGTCCTGTTGTTTATGATGCTTCGCCAACCCTAATTGCAGTTCATGTTGGCAATGAGATGCCGCCAAAAGTAGTCGCCGCCATAGACAACGAATGCGTGTTGATAATCTTTAGTTTATTTGTTATTTAATATTTAGTTGTTGTTGTTGTTGTTGTTGCTTTATTCTTGTTTTTTTTTTTTTTTAATTTCCCTCAAGTGAAACACCATTCCCAACATACACACACACACACACGCACATACACTAATACGTTAATAAATTAGCCATTGAGAGAAGGAACGGAAAATAAACAACATTATCGGCTACCATTACTACGCAATAGTGTTGCCACTTTTGTTTATTTTCGAATAATAAAGAAAACAACAACAGTAAAAGCAAATATAATAACCTTTTTATGTAAATATTGTACAATGTACATACCTATGAAAGTATGGCGGTATGATAGTTACCGCCTTTAGAGCGAAAACAAAATTAAATCTAAAATTAATGCAGGTACAATCTTAGCTACCGAATTCATATCGCTCCGAAGTAAATTACCTTCTAAGTATTTTGGTGTTATTTCAAGCAAATACCAGATACAGTGATACGAGTAAAATGTTCTCTTATTTTAATATTATAAACATATCATTACTAATTATCCACAATTATCTCCTCCAATATTCTATTACGTAACTGATGCTTCCATTAACCTAGGATCACGGTAACAATTTTTAAATTGGTAGAGTCAATGAAGAGTTTTAGGACAAACATGACAGTTTAACACATGAAATGCTGAGAACTGAAACAAAAAAATTAGATCGAGCACATGACTTAATTGCTGTTATCTGTTATAGGCAATCTGCGGTGTTCGGAAAGGTTGTAATCCTGACTAAACGGCTGTAGTAATTAATTAAATACATATGTATGTATTAAAGTTACTTTTCTATTGGTAGATTACTTTCTGAGCACCACAGCAACACTTTCTTATTCATGATGACGTTGATAGTTTTCAAATCTCATGCATAAATAAATACATTGTACGAATTTATACGGCGACAGTGGACTGACTGACTCTCTTATATGTATAGTCTTTTAGCCTACGTTTAACAATATGATGTGATCTGTTATGCCTGCTCCCACGGGACATTTGCAGCATTATTTGCCAATGCGGCTCAATCTCTGTGTGTGTGTGTATTTGTCTATTCTGTATGTTTGCTTGCGGTTAGTCGTCTGTTGAGAGGACATAAGAACTCAAATAATTATTGTCTGTCTGAGTTAAACATGTCGTTCCCTCGATGTACTACTGAAATCATACATCTTGTGTTTAACTATTTAACTTCTTGCATAAATATTGACAAAATGTAGAGAACTAACCATGAAGCCAATGAGCCTTCACTGGTTAGCAATAAATGAAAACCTTAACTGTAACGTTATCATCATCAACATCATCAGCATCATCATCATAATCTTGTTTCTTAGTTTTGCCAATGGAACCAGCCGCAATAGCTTTAATTTCTATACACACGCTGCATATACTCGTACAAACCAACATATATACTGCCTGGACCAATAGTAGTTAGAGAATCACTTGAGAATTCTTTCAAGCTTTAATATTTCTCTACTCATTATTCTTTCTAATTGTGCGTCTAATCTGTACTCTGAAGTTGAAGATTATTTTTATTTTGTTTTTGTTTGTTTTTTGCTTTGTTTGTTGCTCTTTTGAAGATGCCTGCCTTTATTGTTTGCCGTCATTTATACGGAATACGGAATTCGAAATTGTACAATTGTCGTCTTTTGTGAAAAATACCGCGTGCGGAAGCTGGTTATTTTTTTAATTTTTTTTTGGGGTTTAATGTTAAATCACTACAGCAACAGCAAAAGAAAGAAGATAAGAAAGCTATAGAATACCTATTTAATTAATTTATTTCTTTTTTTATTGTGAACCGTATTACATAATTTGTTGATTAAATATCACAACGTTAAACTAGAATTACTTTGTATAGGGTTCATGAAGGGTATCAATTATTATTTATTTATCCATTCATTCATTCGTTCATTCACTTCAGTTTATCATGTCAATATACGGAATATTTTACTTTTCGTCAACACAACATGCCTTGCAATACATTACAATAACATTTCTCTTATTATATGGTATTTGGATTCGCTTAAGAACGTCCCTCCTATATAGCATTTCATATTTAACACGAACTGATTGTTCAATGATATAATCAGGAAAATACTGGAACTTCATACAAACAAATTTTTTTAAAAGATTACTTCTGTCATATTAGCAGAAGAGGTTCCCATAAAATCTTTTTAAAATACTTATCGTGTTATTCTCAAATGCAAATTTTACTTGAACACAGGATGTCCTTCAACAATTATATACGTCGCTTCTGTCTCTAAAATATATTACCTGATTAAACGACTGGTAAGAATTGTGTGTTGGCTTATTAGACGCAAGGCCACTATTCAAACCCCAGGTCACAGATCACAACGAAAATATGAAAAAAATATTTCTTCGGCGACTTCCGCTCAGCAGATTTCTGGCAAAAACTCTGAGAGTAAATAAAATTGCCATTAAAAGTTTCTTAAAAATCTGTCGTTCGGAGTCGACTTTAAACTGTAGGTCCCGCCACTCATGTATAAAATTAACGCACACAACATAAGTTTTGTGAGAAGCTAGGTAATGACGAATTATGTATGTATGTATTTAAGACTTGTATCCGCATAACCCATCCCTAGTTATATATTATTTCCACCCGAAGATACTTTCCCATGAGGGATGTGAAAGGTAGAAGTGGCTGTCCCCTCGATGGAGTCATGAGCGGACACACTTAGGCCGCATACAGGGCCCATTGTGAGAGGGATGTGAAAACAAAATTCGAAAAAAAAGTAGAACAACAATATTTCCGATTTTAGCATTAACAAACGAAAATGTCGATCTGCCGTTCCATTAATACTATGAAGTTTACTTAAAAAATCTCCTCAATCTGTTTCAATCGTAAACGATATTTTTAGCTGCTGCTATATCATTACATTACGACACAACAATAAACTCTTAATTGATCTTTTTAAAAATCTATTAATTTTTATATACCCATTTATGTGTGTGTGTGTAGAATAGCATACATTTTGGTTCCTTTCTGGTCTTAACCGAATTCAGTTCAATTAAAAAGATAAACATTCCAATCATAGTTTATTATACGTGCATAAATGTTTGATTTAAACCGCCTTTCATTTTACAGACCGTACGAGTATTAACAGCTACGATCATATGAAATTCAAACTACAAAAAAAGAGACATTTCTGCCTCTGCCAAATCAATGGCTCATCATTAAATTGTTTGTTTTTAATGACAACAATAAAAACTTTTATAGACCAAAATTAACAATCCACGAAAGAAGCATGCACGCATTACCCTAAAAACTAACTGGAGATTTGGTTTCTTTTTTTAAATCCAAATTAAAAGAATTGTATTATTAAACACAAAAAGTCAATTTAGAAATTCTGGAAAAGAAACAAAATTAACCATTAAAAATTAATACGAATTTTATGCGTTCAATTTAATTTGACTTTAGCTGTGCCAAAAAAAAATTTAAAAACGCACTTCTAACAGTAGCCGATCTAAGTCTTTCTATATGACTCAAAAAAAAAAACTTAAAAAGTTATTGGCAAGGCTAAAGTATACCTACTACCTACCTACCGCTTTTTTCTTTTTTGTGAACATTATAGAAAATTTGAATTTATTATTGTCCGTTTGTCATTAGTTTAAAGATTACCTCCAAAGATTATAAATAAAACTTATAAATTGAAATTCTATGTTTTCGATTACTCCGCCATTCCTTCAAACAAACAAAACAAAAAAAAAACCCCAAAAAAGTACAACAAAATTCCAAAAAGAATATGTTCATTTCATGATTTCAATATTTTGTTGAAAATCCTTATTTACGAGTATTTATTATTGGCCGAGTTTAATACTGGAATGTCGTCTTCATATGAAATATGCCAAAGTGTTAAAGTAATTAAAATAAATTCAGCTTAAAAATTAACAGAAATTACTCTGTGACTTTCATATATTAAAGGCTTTCAAACATACACAACTGCAGTATTGAATTGCAAAAGAAATTCATGTAAAAACAAAAGACTTAAGAAACAAACTCATTGATATTGCTTGCTTAACCAAATGTTTACTGCCACTGCTACTGTTGAACTTTTTTAAAAAAAAACTCTGCGTCATGATACAAACGTAACAGGGTGACACATTTTATTGGCAAGTATTTGGAAATATACTTTCTTAACTAAAACGAAAAAAGCCAGTCCTCTGGCAGCAGTTAAGGTATACGCGTATAACAAATGAGACTCAATGCTTTCGCTTGACTATAAAGATGACAGTCAATACTTCGCTTCCAGGATCCTTAAATGCTAGGATCGCCAAATATTGTTTTCTATAGGCCAGGGAGTGCCAAGCTTCACTCCAAGAAAAGCCGTATTCCAATAATCTGTCGCAACATTAAAATAAACAGCAGTTGGTATGGAATTTTTATTTTTTTTTTTTAATACGTCTTCAAACATATGTTTGCTGGTAGATGACATCTGTGTTTGCAACTTAGCCGAGCATTTTCTGAAATTGGGTTCATAGCTCAGTAAGCGCGGTATGAATGAACTCCGTTAAATACACATTTGTGAGTTGTGAACGGTACTTTGATTTTATAAACTTCATTGTCAAAAAAAAACTGACTAATATGGCCAGTAATCTGCCAACAGCTTCCCTTAAATTAGGGTACTTTGATGGTGCAGATTGTGCTGATTTGTGATGCATTTTAAGACAGCGATCGTCTTGAAATTCAAATGTGGCACTTTCATTCAAAATGTAATGAGGAATCGCTAATCCATCGTTAACTACGTCAATCTCTTTCATCATTCTTTAATTCCGGACAGTCTTTTTCGTTTTCTTTGAGAAAATTGCTGATAGGTTCCATCAAATCAACAAATCGGCTTAGAACATTATAGGGGGATAACCATGTTATGTCTTGAGAATAACCTTCAACGTCGAATTCTTTAAGAAAGTTCTTGAATTGGAGATGGATTTTTGAATTTGTATGAATATAGTTAACAATTTGTAGCACAGTATTCATTATGTTCTCGTATTTAAAATATTTACCAACTAAATGCTCACAATGAACAATGCAGTGAAGTGGTAAAAATCGGGGCATTTTTGGATCATTTTTTAACAGAGCTATAAGGCCTATATTTTCTCCTAACTTGCAGGTGTTCCTTCTGTTGCTACACACACAATTTGAATAAATTATTTAAATTCGAGAGCTGCATTCATTAATTCAAAGAGCCGCAGTTTGGCCATGCCTACTATAGACAATGCCATCAGTGAGTATACATTAAGTTGTGCTGATGATCTCTTTTAAGGAATTTGTTTAACTTTCTTTGTGTGGAGGGAGAAGAAAGAATCCTATTATTGAATAATATAAAGTAAATCCATTAAAGTATATCATAAAATAAACGGGGTTAAAAACAAGCATGAGATGAAATGTTATTTCAATAATAAAACGCTTTACCTCTTACAATCATACAAAAAAATAATTTTTTTTCAAGCGTAGCGTTCGATTTAGTCGCGCTGACCCGTTTATGATTTTCTTTTCTTTTGTTTTTTTTTTGTTTTTGTTTTTGTTTTTTCCTTTTTAATGAAACAGCGTATGTATGTTCCTAAAATATGGCCACTGAAATGATCGTAATTTGTTTTTAGCTGTCGTTGTTATTGTTATTGGTCGCATAAAAACCAGAAGCTCTTTCGGCTTTCGATAAAAGTTGATCGTAAACTGTTGATAAAATGATTTTAAGATCATTATTAACAAGTGATTTCAAAGCAAATGCCGCCTTAGGCCAACCATGAATAAAAAAGGATTTTTGATTCTCAATTTTAAGGGATTTGAAAAAATTATAAAAAGCAACAAAGGTAACAACAAAAATAACCAATATAAAGGAAAACATATGGCGTAAAATAATATATTTTTTTTTAAATCAGCAACTGTAGAAAGCGAAATGCATATTTGATAACATAACTTAATCGCCTAATGCTTTCAATTTTGGAAATATAAAAAATATAAAACCAAATGAAAAAAATACATTTTATGCTTAAATCATATTATTTATTTTATTTTAATGCTTAGAAAATGATTCAATGAATTTATAGCGCCTATAGCTGTAACTCTCTGCCGGTAAAATACCAGAGCAGATTAGACAAAATTCAAAAACACTACGGCCTCATAAAAAATATTTCAGTTTCGAAGAATACAAAGTGGACATTGAAAATCATTTTATCAGTAAATAAAGAACTGCGTGCAGCATTCCAGTTCTTCAAGGTCATAAAGATTATACAGCCCATGTGAGAAAAGATGCGTACTCAAGGAGCACAAGGACGTAGTCTGAACTATTCAGTGTGTTAGTAATGTATAGTGTGATGCTAACGATAAAATCAAATGGCAACGGAAGTTCCATACGAGAACTTCTGTGCATCTTCCTTATTCAAACACAACTTTCATTCAGTTTCTAATTCGAGTTACTTTTAATGCAGGTTCTACTTTTGCATTCGCATTTCCTGATTCTTAATTCGATAGCCTCTCTGATCCGAGAAGCATATTAGTTACGTGAACAACAAAAATACTGGATCATTTATACATCAGTGATCAGCAATGAATCGCTTTTTTCGTTACTCATAAGCACTCATGAAATTTTGAATATAAGTGAGTCAACAATATTGAAATTTAACTATGTACTCTGATTCATTCACACTCACTACAACGTTGGAATGAGTATGCGTACAACGTCGACATCAAACTCATACCATTCGTAATATGTTTGATTCATAAGCCTACTCATTTAGATTCATAACTTTAGAAAAATACTTATAATACTTATAAAGGATTCGATTGACTCGAATCATTCATCAAAATTTACGGTTTTAGTTGTTGTTGTTGCATTTACAACAAAAGAAAACAGACACATAAGCAAAAAGGACAGAGCAGCAAGCAGAGCAAACACACAACCATTTAGTGAGTATTGTAGTGTTCGAACGCGAATCATACTTATTTTGTGATTATTGTATATGTTGAGTTATGGAGAGTCGTAATCAACAGCATCATATGTGTTGTTAGGTATGAATATGATTAATACTTCACACTTTGAATATGAGTAAAGGTTCCATGATATTAAAATACTCATCTTTTTGAAAACTCATTGCTGACCTCTGATACACACACACATGAAGATCTTCCATCAATTTGACTGGTGTCTAGTGAGCTCAGATATGTGGTTTTTTCTCGAATACCGTGATTTTGTTTACGTCTCTCTTAGTTTAGAATACTATAAGGCCCAAAAACTCTCTCACCTAAATGTATGTATATCCTGATGTAAATTAATAATCACATCTAATCTGTTACTTTCGAAAGAAAGAAAAAAAACTTTGATTAGAAACAAAAATTAATTCCGAGTGCTGTGAATGAAATGCTCTGAAATGCTATGAAATTATAATCAAATTATAATTCAAGTCCGAATATGAATTACAGAAAACAAAAATCAAATGTCAGTCATTTCTGACCATACATCTGTCTGTTTGTCTATCTGCTAGTTTGGCGGCAAGAAAAGAAAAACCAAATCAAAAAAAAAATGAAAAAAAAGAACTTGAATCACTTACAACTCTCATACAGATTCATCATAATAATAATATGGGCGGCTAATTTCTTTAATCTTCAAAATCTTGTGCATTTGTATTCAACTTTTTTATTTTTGCCTTCATCTTCTGCTTCTGCTTCTTTTTCTTCTTCTTAATTTTCATTTCTATTTCATAGAGAAAGAGAGAGAGAGACTTTATCTGGCCACAATTACTCTTCAATTTTATTTCATTTTTTTTTTTAGTTGCTGTTGTAGTTGGTGTTGTTGTTTTTCATATCTTTCTTCCTTTAAAATACTTAATAATGTCTGCAGAATAGTAAAACAACAATTACAACAACAACAAATCAGTTTCTTACAATAGCCGCTAGAAATGATTTGTCTGTTTGTCTGTCTGTCTGTCTGTCTGTTCGTACCTCCGCCCGCCCAACTGACTTTTTGTTGGAAAAGGAAGGTATGACGGCTTTGTTTGCTGTTTGCCTTTACAAAATCGAGTGTTAAAGTAAGTAAAGAGAGCGGAAAGTAAAGGAAGGGGAAAATAAATCGTTGAATGAATGTACATATGTATGTATGTATGTATGTAAGAGCAGATTCATACTAAGTCGGGGACTGTTAAGAAAAATGTAACTGTAACAGCAGAAATACTGCCATGCCACGAGCGATAATTATTGACGGTAAGTGGCGCAAAGGAATGTATATATTTGCCGCATTGCAAGGCAATTAATCCATTTGTGGCAAAATGAAAACTACAACAATCAGACAACCAGCCAACTCTTGAGCAAAAGTTACAGTGACTTTGAGAATGACAACCACAACAACAACAGCAATAACTACAATTCTGCTGTACAAATGACAGCTTGCCGCAAGCAAGCATTCTAAAGATGCCACAAGTGTTTGGCGGCAAAATAGATTTGTTGTTTTTATTTTTGTTACTTCAAACTAGAGCAAGTAAACGGCATCATTATTTCAATACACAATTACAACTCATTTCTTTCGTTATTCCTCAATTATTTTCCATTTTCATTGCATGAGTTTCGTGCATGAGTTTGGAAAGTGCGTACGATTCGTGTGGATTAAAATGTAATGTAAATAAAAAGAACAAAAAAAGGTCAAATACTGGCTCTCAGTGGACCTTTATTCACGGCCATCCATTAACTGTCACGTCTAGTGAAACGATTTTTAAGAATCTCCTCAGTTGCCGGTAGGTAATCAATGGCAATATTTTTCTGTCACATGCAACTAAAATGCATTTTACGCACCCCTACTACATAGGTGACTTGACCTTGTAACTGAATATTTTAATTCTGGTCCTTTTGTGATTTATGGAACGCTTTCAATGATCATTGAACTCCCGAACTCTCGTCAGCGCGCTAACAAACTACCTTCTAGATTACAGCGTTTCTTTCACACAAATCAATACATTTTAGTATAGTATAGTATAGTATAGTATAGCATAGTATGGTATAGTATGGTATAGTATAGTATAGTATAGTATAGTATAGTATAGTATAGTATAGTATAGTATAGTATAGTATAGTATAGTATAGTATAGTATAGTATAGTATAGTATAGTATAGTATAGTATAGTATAGTATAGTATAGTATAGTATAGTATAGTATAGTATAGTATAGTATAGTATAGTATAGTATAGTATAGTATAGTATAGTATAGTATAGTATAGTATAGTATAGTATAGTATAGTATAGTATAGTATAGTATAGTATAGTATAGTATAGTATAGTATAGTATAGTATAGTATAGTATAGTATAGTATAGTATAGTATAGTATAGTATAGTATAGTATAGTATAGTATAGTATAGTATAGTATAGTATAGTATAGTATAGTATAGTATAGTATAGTATAGTATAGTATAGTATAGTATAGTATAGTATAGTATAGTATAGTATAGTATAGTATAGTATAGTATAGTATAGTATAGTATAGTATAGTATAGTATAGTATAGTATAGTATAGTATAGTATAGTATAGTATAGTATAGTATAGTATAGTATAGTATAGTATAGTATAGTATAGTATAGTATAGTATAGTATAGTATAGTATAGTATAGTATAGTATAGTATAGTATAGTATAGTATAGTATAGTATAGTATAGTATAGTATAGTATAGTATAGTATAGTATAGTATAGTATAGTATAGTATAGTATAGTATAGTATAGTATAGTATAGTATAGTATAGTATAGTATAGTATAGTATAGTATAGTATAGTATAGTATAGTATAGTATAGTATAGTATAGTATAGTACAGTATAGTATAGTACAGTATAGTATAGTATAGTATAGTATAGTATAGTATAGTAGAGTATAGTATAGTAGAGTATAGTAGAGTATAGTATAGTATAGTATAGTATAGTATAGTATAGTAGAGTATAGTATAGTATAGTATAGTAGAGTATAGTATAGTATAGTATAGTATAGTATAGTATAGTATAGTATAGTATAGTATAGTATAGTATAGTATAGTATAGTATAGTATAGTATAGTATAGTATGGATATACAAAGAAAGAAATTTGGTTGGATTAGTTCCGGCGTATTTTGAATAAAGTACTGAGATATGGCCAAGAATGTTGAACTCAGCCCGCAATGAATTGGAAAGCCTGGTCAATTAAATAAAATTAGCAGGAAAACAATGAAAACGGAATAATTTAATAGAATTGAACCTTATAGCTGCACAATTTCTCAGATGAAAAATATTTAACCATAGGCTTAAATTGGCCAACAATGCCAACATTCCCACAGCAATTGTATTCAACGTCCCGGAACGACCAGAACACCGCTCGACCACAGATTGCCAACTCATTTTTGGCTGTTGTAGAAGAGCTTTTTCCAACAGAAAACTATTACAACAACAATACTCAAGCAGAACACTATTGTTATTATTCTCTTTTTATCTCTTACATCTACAGTCGATTTTCAATTGCGTAATAAGCTGCAGTAGTTTCGTACCAGAATTTCAGCTCGATTATCCTCAAACTATTTAAGGCACGTTAGCCAGAAGGACGTTCTCCAGCATTAAAATATTAAATGAGCCTTTTGGATGAACTTCTAGTATTCGATTTTGAAACCGGATATAAAAGTTTCGAAATTGTAGACGATTGAAAAGTCAATCACATATGTACATATGTATTGTTTAAGTATTCACATTTTGACATTCTAGCCTATTTACGATTATGCAATGTTAGTAGTAATGATTCAGTTATGTATGTATGTACATATGTATGTCCAAACGGTTTGTTTTACTCCTGTCAAATTTGTCCATTAAATATTCCATCTACTGTTTATGGTCAAAGACTGGTTGCGTTTTGAAACAATCGAATGAAAAACTTTATTTAATAGTTTTGAAATTCTCTTTGATGTTATTTGATGTTATTGTTATTGTTATTTGTTGTTATATTGGCATTACAGTTTTTTTCTTTTTTGTTGTTGTTGTTGTTGTTATTATGGTAGTTATAGTAGTAGTTGTTATTATTGTATTATTACCAATGCAGCAGTCGCCATTACTTTTTGATCCTGGCATTCTATTGTTCCGTTTCAAAGACCACTATTATGTAAACAATCGGCGTCTTTGATCTTCTGGGCTTCAAAGCATTGCCGACATGTTTTATGTTTACCGCTCTTCTATATTTATAAAGTTTGTTGTTAAAGAAGTACAACAACAACAACAACAATATCCATGAAAAAATGCCAACAACAACAAAAACAATTTTGAGTCAATGATACAGATAATGACGAAGATCACATAACGATCATGATCTTCATGATCACAATCATAATGAAGAAGCTACAAAGAGATCCATTCAAACAACCAACCAACCAACCAGCTAGCCAGCCAGTCAGTCGGCCAACGAACCGACCATTAAACCAACCGTCCGTCTTCTTTTAAACTTTACCTATACAATGCTGAAATTTTTTTAAGTTTCTCCCCTTAAACCTCTAACCGTGACTTTATTTCTCGGGAGTTCAAGTTTTTTCCCCCCTTTTTTATTTTTCGGTTGACTGATGTCTGACTTACTTACAACATTTTATTGCTGTTACTGGCTGTTGTAATTGTTGCTATTGCTTCAATTAAATGTGTATACGTACGTGTATGTGTGTGTATGTAGTTTAACAACATTATTTCCAGAGGCCAAACTTCGTACAACACTGTGCGCGTGTCTCTGATTATTCTTGTAATTTATTGAAGTTTTAGGAAATGAAAATCGCAACTTGAAAAGATTGAAGCAAATGCTCGCAGCTATAAAAAATAAAAAGTTCATGGCGCATGTATTGATCTGTTAGAAGTGGTGACGGTGGTATTGTTAGTGTGTTGTTTTGCTTACTTTTTAAATGCTTCGATTGTAAATTGCGAAAAAATATTTCGCGAACTAAAATAAAAAAAAAATAAAAAATAGATCGTAATAATTACTTGAAAACATCAGAACTAAAAGCGTCATCATTGTATTACAAACTCAACATTTCCCTCCTTTCTTCTCTAACTACAGCTTTCCCTTAAAGGTTACAAATAGTTTTTATTCCTAAAGCGGCTTGACCGATCGGTCTTCATTTCATACGCTGATATTACAACAGATTTCCAAACTTTCCATCTAAAAGTGTTTAAAATCTGTTATTCTGGAGGATATTGCTAACTTAATAGATGCAAAGAAAACACCAGCCTGTTATGAACATGACTGCGAAAATTGTAATACCAGACCCATAAATATCTGAGCGAACCTAATGAAATCCAGTATGAGATTAAAATACAAAAAAAGTCAATCGGGCAGATTTGGAGTTTTAAATCCAGAAATGCTGATGTAGCCACTAGGAGATTACCTTCATAGACAAGGCGTGCAAAATCCGCTGACACCCAAACATACAGTCCTCTGCACTCTTTCCATCGTGGAGGTGATAAAACGTTTACTAAGCCACTCCAGAGGCAATAATAGTCAGAACCATGCTGCTTGAGCATTTATGATTTGAATCACGAAATCAGACTTGCAGGAATAAAAAGCAGCACAGGCCTTTTTCACCTGCTCCTTTGTATTGCTGAGGGCAAGATCGCAAAACGAACAGCAAATTCAGCACTACGTCAGCGTAAGGTACTACCTTCACCCCAGTAAAGTTGATTTCGATCAAAATATCGTTTACGTCGACATTTCATACTTTAACTCTGTAGGGTACCCCTACGCGGATATGTTAACCGCGTTAATCTTTTTACAGCCTGACGCAGTGAAATTGGGCATTGATACGTAGATCCGTTCTAACATTGTTGAAAGCGTCTTGAAGGTGTCGATTTTATTAAAAGCTTTTAATACGAGGACAATTTCAAATCTCTTCTCATTTCAATATAATGAAACGTTTTTATTTATATTTCTGATTCTGTTGACAATTCAAAATATTGATCGATTCCTTCAGCTCACGATCGTTCGTACACAATAACAATAATTTTCTTTAGAATCGTTTACATACTTTATCGGCAAAAATGTAGAAAATAATAACAAGAAAAAAAATGAAACCAAAATAATGTAAACATTTTAAGTTCTTCTCTTTTACACCATTTTTTTACCCTCCATTCTCTTTTATACGATCAATTATTATGTTTGTTATTATTTTCCACATTCTAAACAATGCCTGCCTTCATTACCCAACGCAGTGAATTGTACATATATATGAGAGCAAAACAATAAATACTGAGATGAAAAGAGAACGTGTGTTTCATTTCAAGCACGTTCCTCTTGATGGTGGTAGTGTGCTCAACACTGGTTGAGAAGCAAAACAGAGTGAGAGAGAGTGAGTACCTGTGTAAACTTATCACACATTTCAGTTACGATTTGATCTTTTTTAACTTGAATCTGCCGAGATTCTTGCACGTGTATACATTCATATGTATATGTATGCCTGTGTGTCGACGTGTGTGTAACGTAAATTCATTTGCAAGAAGTAAATAAACAACGTTTATGTTGTTAAACACGAAAACTATCTTTCATTCCGTCACGATTAATCGAAGTGAATAGATGTGCGTTCGGTTGAAAATCAGTTCAAATCAACGTATTGAACAAAAACAAATTGTAACGTTTCAACATATTCTGTTAAATAGAAAACGTAATCATTTTTACAAGAACTTGCGGAAACAGTTCTGAAATAAAATTGTAAATTCGAAATAATAGCAACCTAATTATAGTAATTCTATTAATAATCAACAGATAAAAGATTTAATTTTAAAATCCTATAAAAAATTTGAAAATTAAGTGTCAAATTATGTGAGTGGAAAATTAAAAAGAATTAAAAAAATGAAAAAAATTTTTACAAAATGAATGCCTAGAGAAAATAAAAGATTTCTTATGTTAAATATAAAAAAGGATAATTCTCCGATAATAATTAATAATAATAGTAATAATGACGAGTGTCAGCCTAAGTAATGTTAAAAATGTATGTGAATATCAACAACAAAAAGTGATTTCAAAACAACAAACAACAACAAAACGGATTAATTGTATTAATTATAAGGTGAGTAATGAACAGTTATTATGCATACTGATAAAATAGAACGTAAATCATAACACGATGAGATTTATTCTTATTCTTGTTTACAACAAAAACAAAAGTTTTAGTGAGAATACAAACTAAGCTCCTAAAAATCGATGAGACATTGTTTCTGCATTTGAATTTTTATTTTTTTTTTATGTAAAAAAGCATTTAACCTTGAAGTCGGTGGATTACAAAAAGAATTACAAACAATGAATACCGTTATTTTCAATTTGTTGTAGAGATGTTTTTCTGTGAGTAGAATTGGTCTACTGCATAGAATAAACGACAAAATGACCCGTTTTATGACCAGAGACATTGTATGAAATGTCAATCTTCCAGATGCAGAGAAGGCAATGGGCATTAAGTGGCAATATCAAAACGATAACTATCTCAAACACACATCTAAACGCGTGAAACAGTGGCTTATTGAAAATAAAATCGAAATCTTGATGTGTTCAGCACTATAATCTGACTTCAATACATGAAAAATTTTCGAGCAAAGAGTATTACGACGAAAATACAAAAATTTATTAAAGCTACTTAGCAAAGTTCTATTTACAAGTGTTATATACTTTAATTTGATATGTTAATCACAGATAAGTTATAATTTGTAATCCAAAGAGTATCGTCAAGAATAGACAACAGCCGTTCTGGGAGGCTATCTTAATTCTGAGAGAGCATTATTTAGAACATTGGAGTAGTAAATAAACTTTAAATCTGTTTTAGAAACTGATGGCAGTTATGATTGTGCTAACGTTAACACTAAGCCCAAACAATAACCAACGAAATGATGCAAAATGATATTTGTCATACTTTTAAAGATTTCAAAGATTTTTTTGTATATAAATTATTAAAAAATGTTTATTTGCGAGATAAATAATCAGTGATTTTTGTGTTGTAGCTGGAAAGCTATGCTAACTATTTAAGTTCATAAAAAAATAAAAATATTATCATAGTATTTCCCCCATGGCTAGAAATTTCCCATCCCGTCATGCAAAATTTGGAAGTCTCAAATTTATTGTTGTATTAGAGCATCTAATTCACACTTCACTTATATTCGATCTGACGACTTCTAGTACCTTAAATCTTGTTATTCTCTTATATCTAGTGTGATCCCTCTCTCTCTCTCTCTCTCTCTCTGTAGTTTTGTTATTGTAATTTGATCATTGTTTACCCCTACGCGTTCTTTCTTCAGTCATAGTAATTCTAGTCTATCGTAATTTCATTGTTGTTTTGTTATTGTTATTATTTCTCGAATATATTTTCAAGAATAAATAACTGGTATTTATTCTGCCTTCGCAATAATATTTAACCGTAGTCCCGTTTTTAGAGCTTCATTCTTAAGTGATTTAAGTCTAACAGATATGTAACAGTAGCTGTTCAAATGCTGGTTAAGTCCCCAAGTTATGCGTCTACTGGTTTTTTAGCATTGCGTATGGCAACATCGGACACTTCTATTCAATAAAGTGGAGACTCCATGTATTACTCGATATAAAATCAGGCATTTGGAGATTGAATCTGCAACAATCTAAAGCCAAGCACAAGCTTAAGCCTTTCAGTTCATTACACTACTAATATTATGTATGTACATATGTTATCGATATTTCAGATGAAGTGACTAGGAACGGATGAAAATTCAAAGAGTTTCACTTCGTGGAATAAGTTTGCCGTTGTTTTTTCCTTTTTTTTTTGTTATTGAAACAAGTTATTTCGTTTGCTGCTTATTTAACAATATTAGTCTTATTTAAATCTGAAATAGGTATTATCATGGAGTCGACATCAAAACAAAATACAAAAAGTATTTCTTCGGCAACTTAGTTTCAGCAGATTTCTGGCAAAAACTCTGAGAGTAAATAAAATTGCCATGAAAAGTTTCTCAAAAATCTGTCGTTCGGAGTCGACTTTAAACTGTAGATCCCACCACTCATGTATAAAATTAACACACACAACATAAATGGTGTGAGAAACTAGGTCGTAATCCTTACTGAAGGGTTGTAATGACCAATTAAGTTAAGTAAATATGTATTATCTTTAAAATATAAAGTTCTTTATTGAACATGTTTTTTTAATATTTAGTATTGTTAGTAATTATTCGTCCTGGACGATAATTTAGAGTATTGAGTATTATCGATCGATTGCTTGTATTCAATATACTGGTAGTCCCCGACTTACGACCGTTCGGCTTACGACTATTCGCACTTACGACTATTCGCACTTACGACTATTTTTTCCAAATCCCTAAAATATATAAGAAAAAGAAAAAAGACAAAGTAAAAAAATTCGATATAGGTATGTACATACATACATACATACATACATACATACATACATACATACATACATACATACATATTTCAGTACTAATAATAAATTAGATTAGGTAAGTCGGAATCTTTAAAGTGAATAAATTTATATCATCCCAAAAATGGCTGGAACTGACTCTCAAAGTTAGTAGTACAGTATGTGATTTTTTTTTTATATGAAATTCGACTTACGACTTAATCGAATTACGACCGATGACCAGGAACCTATCTCGGTCGTAAATCGGGGAGTATCTGTATTCTAGTTTGGCTATCCATTTCGCCTGATTCCGGTAATAATACATAGTTTCAAACAAAGTATTCACATTTCATACCGCATGTACATTGTATGTACTTCATGTGAAGAAATTAACATGAAAAATAACAATTCTAAGCGTTTCCTATAAAATTTATATACCTACTCAATTACTTAAGCACCATTGAGTCTATTAGACATTGTTTATAAATACAGCAGGCTTATAAGTTTCTTTCTTAAGAAAACCGATTTATTTAATAGTAATGAGTAGACAAATGCAATTAATTAATGATCAGATTACAATGCCACAGTCACAGCCACAGCCCACAGCTTAATTTCAAATTTAACTAAAAAGCTCATAATCAGTAACAATAGTTTATTTTTATTTCAATCATTGTTTTTGTTTTTTTTTTTTATTTAAAATTAAAATGTTAATTTGATTTTGCTTCAAAAGACTTGCGAGCCGATCAAGCAATCGATAACTTTATAGCGATAGTAAAATAATAACAATTAAATCTAAAGAATTAAAACCAGAAAGTATTAAGGGAGAACGCAAATAATAATAAACAACACCAACTAAGCAAGCAAGCAACCAACTCACCAAACAACAACAATAATAATAAATCCAAAAGAAAACCACATAGGTATAATTCCTACTAAATGATATTATCGCAGTCATAAAAATTAGGTAGCAGATCCCTTAAATTATAATCAATTTAAAAGAATCCGCACATACTAAACATTTCGCGTGCAACATCATCATAAAAACAACACACAACTAAAAAGCACAACAAAAAAGAAAAGAAAAAACAAAAACGAACACAAAGTGGACGCCGCATTTGGAAAAAGTATAAAAATTTTAAAATAAAAACAAAAACAAAAGCATTTCAAGCGAATAAAATATATGACGGAACGGACGAACGTAAACATATGAACGAACGTACCGGTTAAGTTAACCAAACTCAATGAATGCCCAAATTCGTTCGTTCGTTCATTACCGAAAACAACGTCGTCATACACATGCAAAAGCTCAAGGAAGAGAGAAACCCTCATCAATTGTGGTGAATTCAACAATAAGAAACAATGAAACTGAAGTTTATTTGTCTCGTTGTACGATTTTATGACTACAAAACAGAAAAACAAAAACAAAAACAAAAAAACGGAAAAACAAAACTTTGAAAACAAAAAAAAGGTTAAAGCCAAAAAGGCAACAACACTAAGTGTAACCAACAACTATCCCACTCGACCAGCCAGCCAGCCAGCCAAACAATTCAACCGAACCGAACCGACCAAACAACTATACCCAGCCATTCAGCCGACAGCGATAGCAGCTACTGTTTACCGCCAAAGAGAAGATCAATGGGCGCATGCGCCCATTGATATATACGACAACCGTAAAGATGATGACGACGATTACAATGACGAGAAGCTTTACTACATTTACGAGTATTTACGTTCTCTTTACTTTTTCATCGTCATCATCATCATCATCATCATCATCATCATTGCCAATGGTGGAGCCTTTTCTTGCATTCATGGCTTTCTTTTAATAACACAGCATGACTATGTATAAAATGCATTCGAAATACGTTAAAAAAAATGTACCACACAACATGCATTTAAAGGAATACATACTTAAATTAATTGAAAATCCGTTCTTAATTTTGAAAATTATAATTTAAACACAACTACTATGTGGCAATATTTGTTTAAAACTCAAGAAGTAATAGCAAAAATGCTTTAAATTGATTGTGATAAATTATGATAAGAGTTTGAATGATAACTTTTTTTTAAAAATGAAACACAATTAAACAATGAATACTTTTAAATATCTTTTCATTTTAACAGCCAGTCAGTCAAGCTTTTTTTATGTTTTTGTGCTTTAGCATGGAGCAAGCAGCAAGCAGCACTTGAAAGGAAATAAAAACTTTAAAATTTTAAAATGTTTTACGAGACCGTTTCATCTTCACGTACTCAAAAAAAAAAAAATATAAAGAAGAAGAAGACAAAACATTAACAACAGCAACAACAAAACAAAAGCAAACTAACCGATATTAAGTGCATACATATATTGTGGTGCACTACCTGTAAACATTTTCAAAATTGCCACAAGCACCATAGAAAATAACAACAATAACATGAAAACATATTTAAGGAAATGAAGAATCACGCGGCGGTCAAGCCCGACTAATTGACACTGTACTTACCATGTATACGTGGATCAAAAGTGAACACTTAATAGTAGTAACACATGTAAATTACAATAAAATTCTTTACTTAAATTGCTTCAAAATGTTTTTTTTTTTTTTTGTTGTGTTTGAGTACTCGCCACTTCTTTTAAAGTTCTGCAATATGTCTTGGCACGTTTTGGGTTTTCATTTGAAATATCGTCCCCTTGCTGTAAGTTCTTCAAAACTATTGTGGAACAGTTTATAATATCCAGTTATCGTTTAAAGACTGTATATGGATTTTCATTTTGGTTCAACATGCCAAACTATCACTGAAAATGTTTGCACTTCCGTGCAAATTAGCCATAAATTAGCCCCAATTGCCATGAATGCCGAAGAATCGACAAATTCAAATTATCTGTCACAAACTAAGGCGGGACAATACCTGCTGTCAAGAGAAATTTAGATTGGACTTGATGACGGCTAATTTTTATCCACCTTCGCTAATTTCTTTCCACATAAGAAGCATTAGCACCAAAGATCAGCAATGAATCGTTTTTTCGCTACTCACAACAACTCATGAAATTTTAAATATAAGTGAGTCAACAATATTGAAATTTAACTATGTACTCTGATTCATTCATACTCACTACAACGTTGTTATATAAGTACAGGTTGCAATGAGTATGCGTACAACGTTGACATCAAACTCATACCATTCGAAATATGTTTGATTCATAAGCCTACTGATTCGAGTAACTCGAATCATTCAACAAAATTTACAGTATTAGGTATTGTTGCATTTGCAAAAAAAGAAAAAAGACAAGCAAAAAGATAAGCAAAAAAGACAGAGCGGCAAGCAGAGCAAACACACAACTTTCTAGTAAGTATTTTAGTGTTCGTACGCGAATCATATATGTTGCTTCGTATATATGTTGAGTTATGGAGAGTGGAAATCAACAGCATCATAAGTGTTGTTAAGTACGAATATGATGAGTACTTCAAAGTTTGAATATGAGTAGAGGTTCCATGATATTAAAATCAGTATGAATGCGTATAAATATCAAAAATTATGAGTATGATTCGATTCTACTCCTCTTTTTGAATACTCACATTGCTGATCTCTCATTAGCACCCATTTTAAATTGTCTGTAAACGCCTCTTAATGTAGGGCATTGCAAAAACCAAAACCACGACTGAGAGAAAGAACGGACCACAACAAAGTGTAAAGAATAGCTTACGCCGAAAATAAAAGAACTTTTTTTCAGAAAAATCGTCCATAACTCAGCATTAAATTTTATTTCAGCAGTTAAAAAGTACAATCGGGTTGGCTTTCTTATTTAACATTACCTTACCGGCTAAGTTATAACAATCAGAAACGGCAACAACAACAACAACAATTATAACAACAGAACCACAGATCCAGTAAACCAAAACTAAACCATACCCTAATGTTGTTGATGTTTTTGTGCTCTTTTTGTTTTTGTTATTTTTTTGTTTCTTTCTTCTTTGCAACATGCCGCCACAAATAAGCGGCAAAATACAAAGTAAAAAACGGCACGGGCTTAGCGCGTTCAGCTTAAGTTTTATCTCTTCATACACACAGAAACAACACACACAAAATATACTTTTTAATTTCGTGTTTTTTTTCTTCTTCGTCTTCTTTTTTTATTTTTGTTTTTTTTTCGGTTATTAGTGTCGTTGTTGTTGTTGTTGTTGTTGTTGTCTCTGCTGTATCATTCTTAAAATACGTTGAAACCAGATGGACAGACATCGGACGGACTTTTAACGAAACTCCTCTCGTTATACATACACACACACATACACACACAAATACATACATATTTTAGCCACTATAAACGCGACTTAAATTTTTTATTGTACTGCGGTATTATATTTTTCCTAGCTTGTTGTTGTTGTTGTCATTTTATAGTTGCTAGTGTTGCACGCCACATTTTGTATGCCTGCTGCCTGTGTAAGCGAGTGTTTGCTATTAAACCTTAGCGTTGAGTTTTTTTATTTTATTTTGTTTTGTTTTGTTTCTTTTTTTTTTGTTTCTTTAAAGAAATTTATCAGCTTCCGAATTACCTGTTTATTTATGATCAATTCGAGACTACTTTGTATTATGAAAATATGCAAAAGGATCTGCTTTTTATTTTCCACTCTTTTTCTGTTTTTCTTAGCCTTGAGCTGGTTTTTGCTGAAACATTTAAAATGAACGAAAAAAAAATACTTTTCTTGTATTTTGTTCTGTTGTTGTTTATGTTGCCTTTGTTTTCAATGCTGCTGCTTTAGGAAATTCTTAAGAAGAACAGAAGCAGCCAGTCAGTGTCGGTGCCAGCCAGTGTGTATTACTCAGAATTGTCTAAAACAGGTGTTATTTTAGGTCAGTAATTATTCGACTGGTTTTCCAGGATTAACATGAAAAATTTAAAACTTGCTTAACTTAAGCTACGTTTCAAAATGAAAATAAAATCGTTAATTTTGTAAGCGATATAAAGATTTACTTTCTATAGTTCAAATCAAATATGTACCGGAATCAAGTATGAGGGATGTTGTGCAAACCGGTGACCAACCGTTTCTACTTAACATTGTTGTCACTGAGACCTCCAGAAATGGAAGTGATAAATTTTCGTATACAATATTATTAAGTGAGATTATCTTTTCTATTCGTTCGTGTGAGGAACATAGTGTCGACAGGCTAGATAAGAGATTTGCCGTCTTTCCTTGACGAGAAACAACGCCATCTGTGAACATGAATATATTTGATACACTTAAGTGAAACTTTTTATTGATTGAGTCCTATTCTATCTCAAAAGTTGGTTCTACATAGCCTTCCTTGTAATATTCATTATTGATATCATTCTCTTTCGTGAGCAGAGTTGAAAAACTTTCTGGATTTTTTATATTCTAAAATTGTGATGAACATTTTTTACACTCATCAGAGTTATGTTGAATAGAGGAGATATAGGAGTCCATCCATCCCGCAGGTTTGTATCTAAGAACGCTGAACGCCATCCAAACTCTCCAGAATTGAGTATCTTTTTGAGTCATTCACACATTCCATGCCAACATCATTTGAAAATTTAATTTTACACTTGGCTGATCGTTTTTATAGAAATTTCAATTTCTGCTTTAATAAAGTCCAACTGTAGACTAAGGTCAGTATTCTGACTTTACATTGGAAGCGTTATTTGCCTGTAGTGTTAAATAATTTCATGATGCCAGGCTCTAGTTTAAAAATTGTTTGCTCTCTTAGTCCAGTTGACACCACAGTGGACTAAAGTAATCGCATAAAAATATTTCTATTATTTCTTTCTAATTTACAATACTCGTTAATAGTTAAAACTCTCCATTGAACGTAAAACGTTTCAATTTGCGTATTTGACATGAAACAGAAGATAAAATTATATTTTTTTTAAATATTAAAGATGTTACAAAATATACCTACAGATGTATTAAATATTTAAAGGCGATATTATTTAAAGGTGATATAGGTAGGAACTAGTTTCTATAATTTATGGTAAATCTCTTTAGGTTAACTTTTTTTTTTAATTTATAAATGGATTCCATTATTAACACGAGTAGCATTTTATGCTATCAAAACTTAATTTATAATAATATTTTTATGTATTTTTTTTCTGCTCTTTTAAATTCATTTAAATATTCAATTCGATTCCATCAAACAACCGAACAAACAAACAAAAATAAAATAAAAAATAAAACATTTAAATAAAATTTTTTAATTAACTCTTAAATATAATAAATATTGTATAATAAAATGTATAATATTGTAGACTCATAAACACTAAAAACGTTAAAATTTTTTGGGCTTTGATTTTTGCCGTCATTTTACAAGAAATACAATAACAATATCAAAAAAATAACATAAAATTAAACGGCCTACAAAAATAAAATCAGCAAAAACATATGAAGAGAGGTTATAGCCTGCAGAGATTTTGAATATGAAAGCGAAATAAAATAAAAAAAAAATGTTAACGTAGGCCTCTACAAAGAAACAGACAAATTCGTTGCCTGATTTACTTTGATTTAAATAAAATTCAAATCAATTTCTAACACACATTTCATTCAATTCATTTCATTCAAATCACTACCGAATTCAGACACAGCGCCAACGATTAAAATATTGATAAGGCAAGGCATACAAATTAAATTCAATTAAATTAAGCCGCCTCTCTTTTTGTTTTCTTTTTAAATCTCAATAGCTACCGCATTAACAGCAACAACAACAATAACAAATATTAACAACCATCAGTAACGTAAGCAATAACAATAAAACCAACAATAAAAAATTCAAGAAAAATAACCGTTTTAAGGGCCCGCCACCTCACTCGTCCAACGGTCAACCAAAAAAAAAAATTGAAGCTTAAAAGAACATTTTAAAATTATTCGTATTTATGATTTTGTTTTCATTTCTTATTTCTTATTTTTTTTTTCAAAATTTTATTTTCTTCAAAAATTAAAAAAAAAAATTTCTTCTCTGCATTTTGTTTTTGCAAAATATTTTTTTTTTACATTTATTAAAAAATGAAAAAGAAACAAAAAAAACCTATGTATTGTTGCAATGTTACGTTGTTACTTAAACCCACATACACACACTCATTCATTCAAAAATTGTAACCGTTGTGTGTTTGTTTTTTCGCCGTATTTACTTTAATATGCCGTATACAAACTGTCGTTGCGTGTGAAGTTTACCGCCGATTCTTAAAATTCTGTACCTTTTCACAGAGATTGTAACTTTGTTTCGCTCAATGAATTGTGAACGATAATGATGAGATTTTTAATGAGGCTCTTAAAGTTCTATTATGCACATACATACTCACATATGTACAAATATTGGTAATTTGTTTAAGAGATTGCTTTTTATTATGGTTTCAGCAAAATTAGATTGAATTTAAAGTAATGTTTATAGCACATGAAGACTTAGTATCTCAGACCAGTCTCTTTTTAATCCTATCATTATCGAAGGACTAGAAACATTGAAATCAAAGATCGTAAGCCTTGATGATGACATTTAATAACTATAATTTAATAATTAATAGGCAAACGTCTATTTAGACATGAACGAACTTTTTAATTCATAAGTCTAACGAACAAAACATAATATACGCTTGAGTAACGCATCTTATGCACATTATGCAACCCCATATGTTAACCGGCTACTGAGCTATCACAGAGGCAACAGAAATAGAGTAGTACATGTACATATTGAAACCAATGGTAATTGATCTGATAAAGACTAAAATCACTTAAACTAGCTCGTACATATATTCGCCATGATTACAATTCTTTTCTTTTAAACCCTTAAATAGGCTTAATCTATTGTACTTTAGATCATACATATCTACATTGAATTTAAAGAAATGTTTGAACTTCATTTGATAATAATTAAAACTTAAGAGCGGTACGCGATCATTCCATTAAAAATATATAATATTGTTTAGTGTACATTAAGCAGTCACCGAAATCTGGATAGTGTGTTGTCTTGCTAGACGAGTAGTACCGAGTTCGATACTCATTTTTGATAGTTTGAAAAAAGAAATATGGCATTAACATTACGCCTGGCATAGGCGCTGAGAGTAACTCATGAAACAGAGAGAAGCTTCTCAAATCTGGCGTACGGTGTCGACGGTAAACTAAAGCTCTCGAATCTATTGGAGAAGAAGTGAGAATTCTGACAAGAGAAAAAGGGTGGCCAATAATTCATATAGACATTGATGTTATGCTGCTGATTTTTGCGCTAAATTTGTTGAAAATCTAAAGAAGAATGTTTGATGATCGATTTCCAACGGAGATCAGAAATATATATATATACATATGTATGAGGAGCTAGTGCGTGTTATCTAACTATGAGCGTGTTATCACCAAGTTAGTAAACTAATTTGTTTGAAACGGTCTGATTATAAAATATTTCAATCTTTATTCAGATTAAAGGAAATATAATTTAAGTTTATTGCGTGCGTTTTTTTATAAATGGGCAGAGTGGTAAATAAACATTTTTCCGTGCGCTTATTTAATTCTATAAAAGATTTGTGCAATTAGCGCACTGTCTCTTAATCAATTTAACAGATGTCTTGTGATGCCAACTAATTGTTTTATGCATTTATAGATGCAATCCCAATATAAATAAAATGTTTGTAAACAAAACACGTTTTACGTCAATTTAGCAGCACCTCCACCGCCGTTATTTGTCCGTCGTTTAAATAAACGCAAGGACTGAGGCTATTTTAAAAATATCTATTGATGTGAAAAGTAAATGTAACTGAAAAGGGTTGACAGAGAGCGAGTGAGAGAGTGGATAAGAGAGATAAGGGGAAAAAAGAGCGTAATGGTTATTGACGTTATCGTTTTTCAATGGTTTAATATTGTTAATAAAAATTTAAATTAAAATGATTTATTAAAGGCGCGGCATATTTGATTTCATTTTATTTTTTATTTTGTTTGTTTTGCTTTATTTACTCAAACTAAGCGCCATTTAATTACATGCCTAAAAGCCATCAAAAGATTTATAGATCAAAGAGTAGTTAGTGCTCCGGTGCTAGTAATTTTTAATTTGTTTTTATTATTGTTGTTGCAGCTAAAAAGCGGCAACATGAAAAAAAGGAACAGAAAAAACTTTTAAAATCAACTGAAGAAAAAAAACTTGATTTACTACAAATAAATAAATAAATAAGACAGACTTATACACTTTACCTCTCTATTGATTTTGTCTCACCGTACTCTTTAGCACTCGTTCATACGTTCCTCACCACTTACAGACAGTCTGCTTTACCATTTATCTTAGCGTCTGTCACTTTGTCATGTATTGGAATGTTGTAAATGACAAGAGGAAACTTGTTTATATCTTTTCAAAAGGGTAATTAAAATGTCACAACAGCACAACACATCACAACACATATTAGGGGCGGGAGTGAAATTAGCCGTCACAAAACAGAAACGGCTAGCGTATGAATGAAAACGAATGTGGGGGAAATCAATGGGTGCTGGTTGTTAAGAAAATAAATTGTTATTAATCGATTAAACATTGTTTTTTCCTATTTTTTTTTTCTTTTTCCAATTTTTAAACAAAGTCTTCAACAAAAATCTTAAATAATAATGAATTAAAAGGAAAAAAATCAAATATTTTTTGCCGACAATTTAAAATCGATTTTTTTTAATGAAAATACGTTTAATTATTGTTATTCATTCATTAACAATGAATGAAGTGTGCTTGCCTTTGTTTCCTATGTTTGGATTGATTTTTAAATGTTATTAACATTCAAATACAAAGCTACATACAGCTTTTTGTCGCTATTTACATATTTTTAAAATATTTGTTTAACAAAATTTGTTAACAAACATTTAACATACGGACATTTTTTAGATTATTTTGGAGTATTTTTTCTCCCATTCTTTCCCTATCTATCTCTTTCCCTATCATTCTATAATTTTTTGTCATTGTCAGTTATTATTTGGATAAATTTGTGGGCAATAAAACAAACGTAAGTAAAACAGCAACAAATTTGTACAAAATCACTTTTTCGTTGTTATTTTTTGTGGTCTCATCTTCACGTCGTCATCGTTATTCTCAACGATAAACAAAACCAATGTTGTAAACATTGTCATCTTCCAGGTTGCCAGATGGTTTTAAAAAGAAAAACGTAGTTTCTTGTTGAACAATAATTCATTACTAAATTGTGACTTAGTTTTTAATACTTAAAATATATACATAGTATACATATATACATATATATTGATATTGTTGTGAATGACCTTTGATTTTATTGACAAGTAAAACTTTTAGTTCATTAGTGTTTAGACGTTGTATGGTATCTTTAACATCAGACTATTTTTTATAACAATTCTTATACTCCATTGTCTGTAAAAGCTTTCGTCAATTGATTTTCGATTGCGAAAACTGCCTTTGGTCCGAAAATTTTGTAAAAAGAAAAGCGAAGAATCTAAACTACATTTGAATGGCTGTTTATGTTGTCAGTATCCGAACCATGGACCCTATTTAAATTTTCAGTCGTTATTAGGACTGCTATTTATAACAAAAAAAATTGTCAAAATGTTACTACAAAACCGGCAACACCACTATAGAGTTAGTTGTTGTATTCTTTTATTTATTTTTTTTTTTTTTGTATGTACAAATAAAATATTCTTGTTTCATTTTTTTTCCTTTTCATCTTTTTAATTTTTCACCATCATCTTCATCATCATCGTCTTACTTTGTTGTTGGTTTTTTGTCATCATCGTCAACATTGGTGTCGGTAAAATGTGTTTGATCTTTATCGCAAAGCTTCTTGCTCGCATTTTGATCAAAGCAAGTTTTTCCGACCAAGTGTGGTAGTAGAGTCACAGAATAACAACAAAAAAAAAGAAAAAAAAAATACAATATTAACACAGATAACAACAAACAAAAAAAATATAACATATACACGCTTACAATATATATATTAAAAACAAAAACAATCAAATAAAAACTATTCCTATAAATAACAACAACAATAACAATAATAATAATAATTTAAACAAGAATAGCCAAAAAACCAAGTTATAAACAACAAACACACAAATGATGTCGATGTCGAGTGAGTCTACGTGCAAACCTGTGTAAGAATGCTGTAAAATTTTATAAATATGCCTGAGAAACTATAATACGAGGGTGGATCAATAAGTCTGTGAAGAATTTGAATTTTCCGCCCATTAGTTGAAATCGCAATCGACAATTGTCAGTCAACTTATGTTAAAATTTAAACAAACTACGTTAATAAATCTGTATTTTACAGCCAATCATTTATTGATAGATCTGATTAGGTCACATGATTAGAGCAAAAATAACAAATACACATGATTTATACTACGGATTTATACTACTATTCACTGGATTTAACTTTTCATGGCAATTTTATTTACTCTGCTGAGAGGAAGTCGCCGAAGAACTCTGGCTTTAGCTAGAACTCTGGCTTTAGCTAGACTACGGCGACTCTTGGATAAGAGATTTAATTCCAACGATAATATGTATATAATCATGCAAACAAAAATACGTTTTAATGACTCAACAAGTCTATCTTATTTATTGAATGAGATTAAATATTGGACATTTGGTGAAAAGTTATATGAGAGGTTATTCAAAAAGGAGTACATATGTGTATAATTCACTCGAAAACTGACGGACTTATTGCTCTACCCTCGTAAAAGGCTTACTAAGGTATATGCAAATGATAAAGTCTTTATTGTTGTTTAATTTATCGAAACAGATGCTAAAAATCTTCTTTAATGTTCGACTGACTGACTGACCATAAATTTAAAAGGTCGTCACATTTTTATAAAAATATCGCTCCTCAAACAAATCATGTTTTTCTACTTACAATAAATAATGAATCTATTAACAATATCTACGACGGAAGTTAAACTGTAAATTGTGAGTTTGCTGGATTTTAACGTTGTATCTAAGCAATCACGAAGGAACTCTTTTGTAATAAGCATTACCTACTCTAAAACCAATCTATACTGAAGTCACTGCATTAAGGACTTTAAGCTCATTTTCTTTGACATCACAAAAATCGATACAACCAATTGCTCTTGGTGGCTGAAAACGTCACTACAAAGTTGTTAGTCAAATACAAGTAAAGAAAGGTTTACCTCAGGAAAGTATCCTCTAACCATTCCTTTTTAAAACTGTGGTCGTGCCATGATCTTCCACACCAGCTTAATATTAATCCCTAAAAACGCCAAGTAATCAAAAAATTATGTGGCATTACCATCAATTTCCCCAAAAGTGTGATGAGTTTTTTACAACTTTGATTTGTTTTTACTGGTGTGGTGATTTTTAATAGAATGTGATGAATTCAATGCTATCTGAATGAAATTCACCGTGAAAAGTTATTCAGACATTATGTGTGGCGTTACCTGCACACATTACTTATTTGCATGGCATTACCGATGGTAAGTTCATTAGGTTTGTGCCTGGAATAAGTGAATTTCACCACATTTAGCAGACTTATTTACTGTTTAGTTATCATTGGTTAAATTTAAAAACACGTAATAAGAACCGTTTAACCTGAATGGAAACTTGACAGCACTCTGATGACTATATTTTAAAATGTTTAAAAATATTTTCAAAATCTCGAATTACGACAGTTATTGATAACTAGGAGGAAAAAATGTCCTTAAAATTGTAATCAAACATGTTCATTTGCTTAGTTAAAGTAACTGGGAAGCAAATTTAAAATTTCATTACTGTAACCGAAAATAATTTTATCATATAAATTTACATTCAAGCAAATTACTATCTTTTATTATTGCAGACGCAAGTTTTTCTTAGACCTTCATTCCAAAAAACACCATCAGATCAATTGTATCAAATGGATTCCACAGGAGTATCATGTAGCTGTCGAAGGAGACTGCATTTTACTACACCTTTGACAATGCGGAATTCACTATACATACTGCTGTTGGTCATACTGTTACCGTTATTGTACAATAACAACATTTTAGTGGTGAGAGCGGCCCCCTACCCCCACCAAAGTGATTCTGCCTCCTCTTCGCCAGAAGCGGCAGCTCTTGTAGAGAAAACGTTAGTCTCCCCAAACGCGATTAACTCAACAATTTTACTAGAGTTGCAGCAGCAAAGTCTAAAGACCAATTCTCTATATAGTCCATCGTCTACATCGCCGCCATCTTCCACATCCTATTCCGAACGCCACAGTAGCAGAGCCTTAAAGAAGGCATGGCTTTCTAATCGAACGATAGTGTGTAACGATGGTACAGCGGCCGGTTTCTATCTGCGTAAAAATCCCAATTCAAAAAAATGGATTGTTTTCCTGGAAGGCGGCTGGCATTGCTATGATCTGAAAACTTGTCGTGCTCGTTGGAATAGACTAAGACATCTAATGACGTCCACAGATTGGCCAGAGACTAGAGATGGTAAGTTATAATTACTATTTGAAATACATTCTTAAATACAAATATCAATCTTATAATTTTCTTTAGTTGGCGGTATTTTATCCGCCTCACCCGAGGAAAATCCGTACTGGCATAGTGCCAATCATGTTTTGGTACCGTACTGCAGTAGTGATTCCTGGTCAGGTACAAAGGATACTTTCGAGTCTAATGAGTTCAGTTTTCGCTTTATGGGAGCATTGATTTTAAAGCAAGTCATAGCCGATCTGATACCCATGGGTCTGGGACGCGTGCCAGGAGCTGAGTTGTTACTTGTTGGCTCTTCAGCCGGCGGATTGGGAGTAATGCTTAATTTGGATCGTATAACTGAGTTTTTGCAAGAGGAACGTAAACTACAAGTTATGGTAAGAGGTGTCAGTGATTCTGGTTGGTTTTTAGATCGAGAACCGTATACACCTTCGGCAGTGGCCTCTAGTGAGGCAGTACGACAAGGTTGGTCTCTCTGGAAAGGACTACTGCCGAAAATTTGTGTAGAGCAGCACAAATCAGAACCCTGGCGTTGCTATTTCGGCTATCGCTTGTATCCCACTTTAAAAGGTAATGTGGTATACCATTCACAATGTCTTTTCGTTTTTATAAAGAGTTTCCTTCATATTTTGTTTACATTTACAGCTCCTCTGTTTGTCTTTCAATGGTTATTCGATGAAGCTCAAATGAGAGCTGATAATGTAGCCGCGCCAGTAACTCCTCACCAGTGGAATTATATACATGCCATGGGTGCCGCTTTACGCTCATCTCTGGATAATGTTACAGCTGTTTTTGCCCCTTCGTGCATCGGTCATGCTGTACTATCGAAACGTGACTGGACCAGCTTAAAAATCGATGATATTTCATTACCTACTGCTCTTCGATGCTGGGAACACTCTACACGGCCACGCAAAAAACGTCATAATAATTTAAAACGTTCCACAGAATCGACACTCATGAACAAAGCGGACAAGAATAAGAGACGTCACGAAAAGCAACACAAAGATAAACAACGTGACAAAAACAGGAAAAAGAACAGCAACAGCAGCATCAGCAACAATAACGGAGAAAAGAAACGATTGACCAAAGCCGAAAGAGAAGAACGCAAACGTCTAAGGCATGAACAGCAAAAACAGCGGGAAGAACGTCGCAATCGCCGTAAAAACAATATGGTGGCCTATCATGAGAGCAATCTGACAAATTCTCCAGGCTTGACTGATAACTCTACCGTTGTTGGTCGTACCCAACAACAGCGTAACAATAAACGCAAACGTAACGAGGAGGATAAAAACAAAAGATACCAAAAACAGAAGAAACGTCAGCGTAAAAGAAAAGAGCATAATGCTGCTGAAACAGAACAACCGGAAAGGAAATTGCAAAAGGAGCAACCTATAGCGGATAATGTAGAGAAACGTAACAACAGTTCCAATAAAATCAATAGGCGCAGTGGTGTGCCCCGAGTACCCGAAAGATGTTCATTACGGCTGCTTGAACGTTGCAGTTGGCCTCAATGCAACCATTCATGTCCGACCTTAACAAATCCGGTAACTGGAGAAGAAATGCGATTTCTCGAACTATTGGCATCCTTTGGTTTGGATATTGAGGCTGTGGCAGCAGCCTTGGGCGTCGACATGCAAACCCTTAACAATATGGATCGCACCGAATTGGTCAATATGTTAACGCAACAGGTCAGCTGATCAAAACTTCAAAACTCACACTAAGAGAACGAGAAAAGAAATAATGGTAGAGAATGCTACCACAGTTAAGCAAACAAAAATACTCCAAGCCATTAGAAAATATATTTATTTTCAAGAGGATTATAATCTTTTCGTTAACTTTTAAAAAGTTTATTATCATTGCTGTACATATTGTAAATGATTATTAATTAACCTAAAAGCATAGGTACTTAAAAGTTCAAATTAGTTTTATAAGTTGATTTAAGTATATTTTCTAATTAGTATGAAAAGTGTAAATAGTTTTAAAACGATAGAGGAATTTATTTAGAAATTTTAGGCAGCTTTTAACTTTGTGAGATAACTTGTATCTATCAATCTGACAAATTGAAGTCGAATGATTAAAATGCAACAAACTAATGACTACACTGTGTATATATATACAATAAACACATATGTATATGTATGTATATAATGTTAGAAGGTACAAAAAATATACAAAAGAAATTTCAGAGTTTCTGTTGAGGAAATTCTATTTCCGAAAATGTCATCCAGACATATTCTTAATCGAATTTCAAAAATCTTTACCTGGCTTATGTATTGTTAGTTTTCAATTTCGGAACAGTTAAAAACTAGCTTGCTACTGCAAATGTTTAATTGCAGTTGGCAAAACAGAACTCAAGTTTTCAAAATTGTTGCTATTGAGTTAGACTAGCTTTCAGCTGGTCTTACTAGTAAAAAAAAAGTAGCAGGATACGTCACTTGCAATGAAGGATTAAAATTTCTCACTAATATTAAGTGCTGATTATTTCATTCAAAAGCTTTACTTTTGTTTAGAATTTATAAAAATTTAAAGTTATAAAATGTAAGTTGAAATGGATGACTTGTTAGATTATAAATTAAAATTAAATTTTAAATAAAATGTGTTGTATAGATAAATGTAAGTTAATTGCTTATTATTATTATTATTATTATTATTATAAGAATATCGAATAATCAAACTGTTACTAAAACTGCTTTTTATAATTTATTTTATTTATAAAAAATCATAATAATAACTAAGTATATCAGCCCCTCTTATTAAGTTTAACCACAAAATGCAACACACAAGACTGTTTATTGTTACAATATTAGAAGATAGATTTTTATCGAATAATACAATTTTATATTCATACTGTATATGTGTATGTAACACAGAAAAGAAAAGAAATACATATACAATACATACACTACATACTGACATTGTTTTAAATACATACATACATGCATACATGCAAACATAAATACATACATACAATACATGCATACAGTTTCAGAACCTACCTCATCTATTATTAATTATTAATAATAAGAAATTGTTGTTGATTTTGTTTTAATTTTATAATAATTATTTTTTATTTTATTTTTTTTTTATTAAATATACGTACATACTTATGTATATACATATGTACTTTATGTATTAAATTTTTATGCTATAAATGAACAAACCACATAAATCGTCCAAAACACTCATATACATTTTTAGTTCGTTTAGTTTTAATACAAAAATTCATCACTTATTCTTAAATTGTACAAAAAAAAAACATAACTTTTCTCCCTCCCATAATGCCTGTTACTTATCCGAAATTCTTGTTGGATAAGGCAATGGCGAAATGCTTTATATATCCGGTACAAATATTAACATTGCCAATTACTTCCTTCCATATATGTACATACATATGTATACTTTGACATTAAGAGCGCGAAAACAAATAAAAATAATAATTAGTTAATAACGTTAATAATTTTAATAATAATAATGGAAAACAGTAACAAATATTTTGTACCTGTACTAACAATTACAATTTTTACACTCATACAATTGAACACGCTCTACATACCTATGTATACATATAGACAATAATAATACATTCCCATACATATGTTTTACATACATTCATAATTTTCATAATTGAATACTTTTATTTATTTTTTTCAAATAATTCCGAGTTCAATCTCCAAATACATACATACATACATTGTAGAATTTCGATCATAAATAATATGCGAATATATTTTTATATATTTTTTTTTTATTCTATTTTCTTTTATTTTCTTTTTTTTTTATGTGTATATTTATTTAAATATTTTAATGAAAATTGTTTTTATAAAATATTTTAGCTTTAGTTTTAATTTTATTAATTTATAAATTATTGTTATTCAATTAAAAAGAAAACTAAAAAAACAAAAACAACGGCACTAAACATTAAAAGTAATATTAAAAAAAAAAATAAAAATAAAAACAGAGTACAATTTTCAATTTTAAACAAAACATACATATAAAGGGTAATCCAGTTTTTGATTTCAAAAGTAATACATACATATATACAGATTGTATAATAGTAGTGGTTGAGCTATGGTACAAACATATGATGATTACGAAGTCTCTATTCTTAGCAACATTTCTAACATGGTTCCAGATTCGAGATCTATCCCATGACATCTTGCTGATCTTTGGTGGACCTAGGGATTTTAATGCAGTTCAGGTTTGGCAACATCCTATCCAATCCACATCGATTTATTGTTCATAATTTTCTCCTTCACTGATTTGTTTTTTGTGATAACAAGCAGCTCGTCCGTCGATGTTGTGTTAATCTGCTTCACTAGGACTTTGCTATTCGTTTACGCTAAATTGTAGAGTAACATTAAAAAAAAATAGCGAAACAATGCCGCTCAGTTATATTCCGGAGATCGTCTGAAGAAGAAACTTTCTACTCCATTAGAACGGACGCAGCTTATAAGGTCCCTGTAAAGTTTATAAAGAAGGACTACGATCTTGTTAGGTACACCGGGGTCGGCGTTTGTGATGTTGTTTAAATCGAGATTTTAATTAGAGTCAGTACTTCTGCCATTGTTCCTGCACCATATATCAGTAGGTTTAATGTTTTATCATTGGTTGCCCTAGATTTCCGATTTCTCAGGGTTTAATGGACAGATTTAAGTGATAGGTGAACACTACGATTACAGAAAAAAAAACTTTTTCCGAATAATATTAACAAAAATGTTCTATTTTTTGCGATTGTTGACCTAAGACGTAGTCTAATAGGTAGTGTGTTGGCTTATTAGACGGTTCAAACCTCAGGTCAAATATCAAAACGAATGCCACTCATTTATAAAATTAACACACCCAAACATAAGTGGTGTGAGAAGCTAGGTCGTAATCCTGACTGAAGGGTTGTAATGACCAATTATGTATGTATGTGACCTAAGCCGATTAGCATGCAGGTGGCAGATTTGTATTTCTCACTTTCAGACAAACTCCCGTTTACTCATGATCTAGCTTCTCATACCAATCATGTTAAGTGTGTTATTTTTCTCCGTGAGTGGCGACAAAACGACAGACTTAAGCAACTTTTCATAGCAATTTTATTTCAGCCTCAGAGTTTTTGTCAGAATACTAGTCAGGGGTAGTTGCTGAAAGAAGTTATTTTTCATGTACTGTTTTGTTCAAGATGTCTGAGACAGGGGTTGGACCACGGGCTCTTGTCTAATAAGCCAAAAAATTATCCTCTAGACTACAACGACTTTCCGATTCTATAGTTTATATAACACAGGTACGCTACAATTAATAAGAAAAACATTTGACATTCGTATTATCAAACATTTAATGGATTGAACGAGAAAACGGGTACAAATTTTTATTTTAATTTTTCTTTTTATTAATTTGAATAGCACTTTACCATCGCAGATAATGAATTCGAAAGATGTTTGATCTGGACAAGATCGTTTAATATATGTGGACGTCATCATTTTAAAATGGAATCCAATTGGAAGTAATCCAATTAATAACAACATAACTTTGATTCTACAAAAACTCTGAAAAACTTTGGCATACTTTTTCAATCGTTTACTTTTACTCAATGTAGTATGTACCTTTGCCTCAAAGAGCAAAAAATGTATCATAATAAGTGCAAAATTTATCAACGCTGTTTAAGAAATATTATCACTGCATATGGTGTGATAATGTTTTTTGCACAATTTAGAATTTCAAATTAATAACAGGGTCAAATGAAACTGTTATTGTATGTGGTATGTACATACATATGTACGGACAAAATGTCATTTGCTACTGTTAGTCGGTCCACCAAACTGAGGACCCTGTATACATACGTAGCGTTTAAATTAAACTTAATAGAATAATTTGCGTACGTTTTATTGTGATGATTTACAATTTGTCAACATTTATTATAAGATTTTGAAAGACTACAGATGAGTTTGAGTTTAAGTTTGGCTTATAATATAAAAAGAATAAAAGAATAATAAAATAAAATGTTTTATAAACTGTTAATATTAATAAGTTTTATAATAAATTGTAAAATAATAAATGGTGCGTGCTGAATTGATTTATAATAAACGAATTTAGATATACGAACTTCCCTTTCTTATTTAATAGCCTGTCCCATTTATTTAACCATTGGCTTGGATGGCAATACGTATCAGGAGTCTACTTTGCACTTAAACTGGGCCTCTGATTGTTTTGTGCGACCTCAGTGGTATGGCATCTTCAATGAGGAGCCATCGACTACACTGTTGCAACCGTTTATACGTCTCTATAATATAAGCAATGCGACATTCCAATTGTCGATAAAGCAAAAAATCGGAAAATTAAAATTCCCTAAGGGATGGAACCGCAACGATGGCGACATCCAGCCTAAACATTATGCCAAGGTTAAGTGTTTAGATTACTATGTGGCCAGTTTTCAAAATAATGAACTATTGTCGGTGGAGTGCTTGAAAATCTATCCGACCTGGATGCAAAGTGATGTTATTAAAATGAAACTAAAAGATCTTTTTATACCAGGTGTGTATGTAAAAATCATACATATGTATGCATTCTGTAATTTTATTTTTTTTTTTAGGAACTCATGCCTCGGGAGCATATCTAACAAATTATGGTGCCACAAAGTCTTTATTCATTAGGGAACATGCCATTTCACAATATTTCGATGTGTGGTCTCAATTGGTATTTGGCATAAGATATTTGGACCTGAGTATTGGGTAATTAAAATTTATATTTATACAAACATAATTACGTACACATGTATGTATGTATGTAAACCGAAAGGAAAGGACAGAAAGAAACGAGGTTTAAAAATTTATTTACCGGCAAATTCTTTGCTTGATTTTCTTAGTTACACTTAAGTTTAAGAACCTATAGCACGTTTTTTGGCTAAAATTGAGAATAGAAAAGTTAATTTTAGTACGCCGTTTTTCTTTCTGTGTACTTTCCAATACAGTGCTGTTTACTGGCCGTGGAAGATATTAAGTGGCCGCCACTTGCTTATAAAAATTTTAATATTCATGATTGCCACTTTCGTGAAATGCCATGTTTCATATTCCGTTAACAGAGATAAATATTTTATTTTTAGTACGCAGGATCACATTCCTGTCTTTCCATTTACGACTTAATGTAGCAGAGAATATAAACTGTACAATGGCAGAGTTATTTATTCTAAGAGGGCTGCTCCTGAAACTTTTATTTTTATGGATTAGTATTCCAGGATGTCAGCGGAAACAAATTCGCTAAAACTTTGATTCAAATGCCAGGTTGTACCCATTGTGTAATGGTTTAGCCATTGCAGAATACCGTCTATGACTGTTGCAACTATTAAGGGCTATAGTCACAACCTTATTTCCGTTCACTGTTTTAATTAAGACTTCCCAAACGTTAATTATGTCCATTAAATTATTTTTTAAAATCCATAAATGTCAAACAGAAAAGTACATTCCACTAAGACGAATACATACATACGTAATTGGTCATTACAAACTTTCAGTCAGGATTACGACCTATCTTCTCACACCACTTATGTTTGGCTGTGTTGATTTTATACATGAGTGGCGGGACCTACAGTTTATTTTTTGAGAAAATTTGCATGGCAATTTCAATTAGTAAGACGAATGCTTTGTTTAATTCCCATGAATGACGCTCTCAGTTGAAAATGTCAAAAGACTGTGTATGATGTATTCTTTACTCTTTTATTTTAATTTCAGTTATAAGCCTGTGGACTTATATGATACACAAAATCCCGAAAACTTTTGGATTGTCAATGAGAACATGTTCATTAATCAGTTGCGATTTATTCTAAAGGATGTGCGCAGATTTGTAACCATTTCCGGTGAAGTAGTCATACTGGATTTTAGTTCATTTCCAATTGGTAGAAACCGATATAAGTATATTCTGTATTTCTTTTATTTCTTATGGGACATTTCTTATGGAATTTTAGGTTTCTACAAGCATCCGGAAAGACATGTAAGTCTTTTGCACATGATTTCAAATGAATTGGGTCATCTGGCACATCAACGTAAGGATAAAAATAAACCCTGTTACGATCTAACCATAGAGGAAATTATGGCAACGAATGGCACAATTTTGATACTGTATCCCCTAGAAGAATTGCCACACCCGGAAAACGGTAGTGCCTGAAAATATTAATTAATTTATGTTTGTGTGTTTTGTGTGTTTTAAAGATAAGATTACTTTTTATAGAGTCTCCATTCTTATGTCCCCCCTGGAAACGATTTTCAAGTGGTTTTATGAATACCTCACAGGCTCTGGATAACATGCGTTTGTTGTTTAGCAAAAAGAAAACATCTCCGGTACAAGATGAAGGTTGGATATTCAATGCCATTAAAAGTATGGAACAATCTTTGGTATGATCTTGAAAAGTCTTGTCTATTTTCTTGTTTGTATTATTGAATACAAATTTATTTTCAGAACACAAATAAATTACAAGGTGCAAAAGAGAGAGCATCACATATAAATACAAAAGTATCGAATTGGCTGAGAGGACCTTGGGGTTCAACAGCAAATGTTGTTGCTCTGGATTATTTCAGTAGTACGAACATTATTGATGTGGCCATTTATGCCAATATTCAGAAGGCATTTTTAAAATTAAATAAGGATTATATTAAATTTGAAATAACCGTCAAATAAAATAAATATTTTAAAGTTTATTAATAAACAAAAATTATTATTGAGTTGAACTAAGCGATTTAAAACATTTTCGCCTTTTTTTAACTTTATTGTGAACCATATTTGGAAGTCGAATTCTCTTGAAACTGTTGAATTGAGTAATTTAGTGAATATTGTTTTCAAATCATTGTGAACAATTCAACTTCAGGGCCTTTAAGTCATATCAGACGTACTTAGTTGTCCGCAAAGAAAAAAATATTAGAAAGTGTTGAAATCTTTTGCGTTCCAAATTCAAATTTCATTGAATTTCTTGAGTGTTATAATTATAAATCGGCTTTTTCAAACACTACCAATTATTATATAAACGTTAATCTTGAATATATGTATTTTATAAATACATATGTATGTATTCAATTTTATTTAAATTTTCTCTAAATCAATGTAATTTAGTAACAATAACTTATAAATTAATCATTTAGTTTGCTTTCAAGTAGTAAAACAATTTGATTATTTATGTCTTATGGGCATATTTATACCAGATTTCCTTCATTTCTAAGGAATCAATCACCTTAACTAGCGCAGTGGGCGCAATACAACTGATGTTATTCGCAACTCCCAATGGCACAAGCAAATTAAATTCAAGTGGATGACGCCTATGAACTTATAAAGTAGTTGGAGTGTCAGAGTATGTATCACAGAGATGGATGCCAAATAAGGAAATGCCAACAACATACTTGGTAAAAAGCCAGTCAACCAACGCGGCCATAAAAACATATAAGAAATCTTTAAGTGGACAACATAAGCGACAACATTGTCACAGTACGATGAACGATAAATAATTGAATGTATTGTGTTTTGAATTACAATACCTGTTTGAAAATAGCTTCATAAAGAATTTGTATTTTACTTTATTCACTTCCGCTTTATTTGATTTAATGCATTGATGTGGTAGCGAGCAGATAGTTTCACTTTGAAACATAAAATTCGAAATCCGTTTTATATTTTATATACCACATACATAGCTCAGGTCATTCAACCAGTCTACTATCATTCCATCCTGATAGTTTTCTGAAGGCTTTGGTTTTTTATTCAAATCTCTTTAAGTTAGACACGTTCTATCTCAACTATGCATAAGTTGCCACACCCAAACTGGCCCATTATTTCTGCATTTACAATTTCACTTAGAATACAAGACAATAGCTCAAAAACTTATCAGTTTCAATAATACGACTTTGTATGCTATTCTTGCACAGTGAACGATATTTTCTCTGAAGGGTGCACAAAATTCTAAATACCTAATGGAACAAATACTCTGTAGGTGGTAATTTTATGTGGGTTAAAATTGAATTGGCATTACTGTGGAAGTACTCGTATGTATGTATGTTTATTAGCAATATGATAGTATATGACAACTTTTATTAATAATTATTATTATTAAGTTAGTGTTGTTATAATTTATGACGTGTAACCATATTACAATGATGCCAATTAAAGGGAACACAAATTATGAATATTTATTTCTTATAAAATTATCATTAGGAGACATACATACATACATACAGGCTTATGTCATGTCCATATAAGGCACTGCATGTTTTGAGTTCACTTTTAATTTAAACTTAGAAAATATATTGTAATGTCGGGTCTATTTTAAAATTTAAAACAATCGGACCAGACTGAATACATGTTGTCCTATTCGATTTACAACTGTTTTGAATGATTAGTTATCTCGCCTAATAGCTAAAGGCAATTATGAATTATGATCTGAAACAAAGTCGAAACTAAAAACCGATTACCGCTCGCAACATAACCTATACACATGGACAAACTGGCGGTTGAAACTAAAAATGCTAATCAGATGATTGATTTTCAATAATCCTAATCGTAATCTAGCCGTACAGAAAGCAGTCCCCAAGCAGTAACACCGTTAGGACGTATAGAAATTTTTGCTGTAAAACACTTGGACCCCAAGGAAGCTGGTATGCCCATGGTAATATACAAAATGACCCCACCCTTATTGCCGAAATTATTTTCTCCCTGATTTTCCCAAACGTATAGGGGAACGGAGTCGCCGTAGGCTTGTAGATAGTGTGTTGGCTTATTAGACGTAAAGCCACGGTTCAAACCACAGGTCAGACATCAAAACGAAAATATGAAAAAATATTTCTTCCGCGACTTTCTCTCAGCAGATTTCGGGCAAAAACTCTGAGAGTAAATAAAATTGCCATAAAAAGTTTCTAAAAAATCTATCTTTCGGAGTCGACTTTAAACTGTTGGTGCCGCCACTAAAGTATAAAATTAACACACACAACATGAATGGTGTGAGAAGCTAGGCCGCAGCGTTAGGAAACGAAAACTATACTAATACGGCAATGCCTCATAATACCTTTTCAATTGTGAAGGAGATCAAAAGAAGAGCATTCAATGATAAACACAAATCGGCTGATGAACATAGCATTTATATAATAAAATTTACTCAGAAGAATTTTTTGCGGTTAACTAAACTGCTAACGACTAAACAAGACCACAAGACCACATTATTCAAAATTATTCTACAATGTTTTGAAAGGAATGATATATTAATAGAATGCTTAGACATATTCAAAATTAGAGATTTGATACTGACGCTGAATGACTATAACTCCCCGGGTATTGAAAACATCTCTCCTGATCTACTGAAATCTACAACACAAACTAGCGTTCGTTCAATTCCGAATTACTTAATCGCATGCGATGATTTGGAGTACGGAATCATTATTAACATCTCAAAAATGAAGATATTCATCAACTGAATAAACAAAATTATATCGCAGACCACAGACAGCAGATTGCCGTAATCCGCAGTGATTTCTATCTGAAATACTGCAGAGTGCTATATGACGAATGTACCTGTAATAAATTTACCATCGCTACTGACGTGTGGCAAGGCTTCTGTTGATTATATCACACTCTTGTTGTTTAATGAGAAGAAGTGAATTTTCTGGAGACGATTAGAGGATATCGGAACGTCCTTTGACCAATTTAAATTATTACAGTACAACTTATGGTAAATCTATGATTTTTGAAAACGAATGAAGAAATGCCGTCTTAGTTTATGAAATTATTTTTTATTTATATTTCAACCCAGTGTTTTTGTACTTGAATTCAAACAATTCCTGTATACAATATTTTAATAAATGTACGTATTATGTACTTGTATATGTACATATATAGTATATAAATTTTGGTTTTATTCATGTATGTTAAAAGATATTCTATTTTTGAATAGGATAACAACATTATCGTTTTAATTTTCGTAAACCAAGTCTTTAAGAATTAATTTTCAAAATTTTCGTTTTTTTTTTGTTTTTTTTTCTATGCAAAAAATAAACGGATGGATTTTGATATAGGAGTTCGACATATTGGACATTCTTTGGTACAGAAAGTACATTTAGAGCATGACGCAACATGTCCGCAAGGTACATACGCAATATTACGTTCATTTTCGTAACAAATTTTACACAGTTTATCTTCATCTAACTCAGATGAGGAAGAGGCTGAAGTCAACGTCGATTTAGGTTCTTCAACAGGCTTTTTTAATGTATTCAACACTTTTTCAATATACGAAGTACCTTTTACTAGTTTCACATATGCACAGTCGGGCTTCCAAAGAGCGTGTTGTTCCCAGGGATCATCGTCGGGCACCCAATCTTTTAATGTAATATTACAGACGAAACAAACAACACGATCTCCAATTCCAGAATAATAAAATCCAGCTTCAGCTAATTCTCCAGGCTTTTGTCTTATACTACTCGGCCAATCTCCATATGTAGCTAAGCGTACACTTTCCAAGTTGTAATCCGTTTCCTGCTTTATTTCCATCGATCTAGGCGACATACGTCCGCATGTATTTTCTCCAATTGAGGGTAGTACTTTATTTAGAACATCGGCATTACAAGGCACATTATTGGTTAGACGTCTTCCGAGAAGTGGACAATTTGGCGACCATCGTAGATGCTCTTTTACTGGATCATCGCCATACTCCCATTTACCGATCACTACGTCACAGAAGAAACATTTCGTTCTATCTTCTAACCCTGTATAGAACATACCAGTCATAGCCAATGCTTTAACATCCAGCCATTTTAGAGGCCACGTTTCAAAAGTTTTCAAGCGCTCACTTTCATAACGAAATTGTACTTTCCACGAATATATCGGACACAGATTGATATTCGCACCAACAGTAGATGTTTGCGGGTCAGTTTTCACGTTTAATGCCATGTTACTAACATTTCGCACTGATCGTGTTCAAGAAAAACTTAATGAATTATATTAACTTTATCTGTTTGTAATATT